>CM064480.1:2431791-2605241 GCA_032716605.1 Paralithodes platypus
AATAGCTTAGTAAACCCTTCCAAGACCCGATTACGAATTTCTGTTCGGGTTATGGCTTTTACTAGACTATTTGATTACAGATTAGGAAGGGTATAATATATGGAAGTCAGAGGGTTAAGGGAGATAGTCTTGACCCTTATACTTCACAAAGATCCTTTCCAAAGCTGTTTTCTTCCGCGTTAGGAAGGGTATGGGGAAGTCAGAGGGTTAAGGGGAGATTTCCACTCGCGGGATTTTCTTCTTTAACCCTTTCTCCCGCACGTTTAGCCACAATTATGCTTTGAGATTTTGAGTGTTCGCACCATTTAGTTTGGCGATTTTAAAGAAGTTTCACCCCCATTTATGTCACTTTTAAGCACCTTTCGTCCCATGTAGGTGTCGCTTTTTTCCTGGCGAGCGAATAGGCGAGCCTGTAATTTAGCGGAACCGGCCTTCGGCCGGAACATTTTTCTACCGAAAAATGTACAAATTTATCATTGAAAGGGGGTCTAGGGGGCTTCATTTTAAGCTTGATGGAGGTCTAGCGACGGAAACTAGAAAAATAATAAATAAATCAGAAAAATTGACAAAAGTGAAGGATCTTCCCCTTAAGGGGAGGTTTCTAGTTTGTTTCCTACTCCGCCAGCATCTTAAAAATTTCCACCCCTGGACCCCCTTTCAAGAGACTTTGTACATTTTTCGGTTCGAAAAAGGTCCCGGCCGACGGCCGATTACTCTTAAATTACAGGCTCGCCAGGATAACATCGACACCTAAATGGCACGAAAGGGCTTAAAATGAGAATGGGGCGGCAAATGCTTGAAAATCACCAAACTAATGGGGCAAACGTCTTAAAATCTCAAAAGCAATGGGGGTGAGACATGAGGAGAGAAAGGGGGTCAAGAACAAAAAGTCCCTCAAGTGGAAATCTCCCCTTCATCCCTCTATATACAGCAGGTATTTACACAATATAAAATTACTCTATTGTATTTATTTTGCTTGTTCCCAATGATCAAGTAGAGATATTTATATGATTATGTCGGGATTAATATAGCAAATGAATCATAGTAATGTACACCCTATTGTGGTGGATTGTGTTAGTTTCATTTCATAATTCTATTTTAGTAAGCGTTGTTTACCAAATAGCGATTTTGATAAGTTAATTTGATTTTATATGGTCTTTGTCCCAGTTTTGGTTTGGTTAGTTTGCAAGCTTTTACATTTAATGAATATCAGAATTCATGTTGTAGAACTAAACATGGAACACATTTTTCTAAAAAAAAAAAAAAAAAAAAAAACATTAATAGTTTCATTCGATCTAAAATGCGGTCAGGGCGGATTGGGCCTAACAACTGTAAGAGTGGTTGTCATGGGAGCTCCTATAAATGGCGGGGTTCTGACTTGGCTTTGTGCGTGTATTGCATAAGCCTTACTGCGCAGGCTCCGGGAGTGTGTAGCCTACCCAACCAATCACCGCGCGGGATTCTGGGGGCTCGGGCTCGGGCTGGCCAATCACGATATTTACAGTATTGACGCGGGTTGGGAGAGGGAAGATTCCACCAAAATTGATCTAAAAAAGCCTCATTTAAACCGAATCATCAAATAGTAGTAGCTAAATACTATACATTCATTGTAGTAGTAAGGGGATTCTAACCGTATCTCAGAAAGACTCAGGGGTTTGAAAAAAACGTTTACGGATAGCCGATAAGAACGCGATAGGAAGAGACTAGGTGAACAAGATGATAGCCAGATGCCAAAGTCCGCCATCCGAAATCCTAGTGACGTAAAGGGGTTTGGTCAGCCCGGGGTAGCTGTATATATAAGGCTCGATCCTGGCTGGCACTGGCACTTCACCTAGTCCCTCCGTAGCTGTGGCACGTCCAGAGATCGGTTCTTACCATTCATCATTGAAGATTTTACAACGCCGTTCACCATACCACCGAGTTGAGAAATACCGCCGAAATGGCTGCTTACGCCAGTCCACACTACGAGGGTAATAATGGCATGATGAAAGTGGAGAGTTTATTTCATTTATTTATGTATCTTTTAGATGTGATCTTTCGCTTAACAAAGAAGATTTTCTTTATGTGGGTGCTATTCTATATGCAGTAGACTATCTATTAGATCGAAGATATATATATTAATATATATATTAATATATATATATTTAGTTTAGAGCTAATCTGGGTGTTAAAGGATTAACACCATTCTGTCTTTTTAAATTTTACTCTAGCTATATTTAGGGACGATTCTGTGCAGTTTATGAAGGACCTGTGGGACAGTAGAAGGGTTACGTGAGATAGTTCGAAAGCCGATATGACCACTTGCGAGTTTCGTTCTATAAGGAAGTTGGGAGCTGTAGCACAAGATATAATAAATTACTTTAAAATACGGTCTTAGCTCATTTATAAATACATAAAACTCAATTTAACATAACATTTACCTCCATCAGAAACTTACATTATTATTGCATTTCTGTTTAATATCGATGTTCACGGCTCTAACTTCGCTTATAGCCTAAAAACTCGCAAGTGGTCAATTTAATGTAGGCCCTTTTTAAGCTGAATAGAAGAGGTGTAACACTCGTTAGGAATTTTTGTAAAGGACGGCACCTGTACTGAAAGGGTTACTCGAGATAATGCAATCCCGTTACCTTCTCAGAGGTCCTCGCTAATCTTTATAAAATTGTCTAAATAAGTTTTCCCGAGTGCCGATAGCAATTATAGTTGGGTATCGTCCGTTCATTCTAGGTTGGGTCTAGTCCGTTCATTCTAGGTGGGTATAGTCAGTAATTCTAGGTTGGGGTCTAGTCCGTTCATTCTAGGTTGGGTATAGTCCGTTCATTCTAGGTTGGGTATAGCCCGTTCGTTCTAGGTTGGGTATAGTCCGGTCATTCTAGGTTGGGTATAGGTCCGTTCATTCTAGGTTGGGTATAGTCCGTTCATTCTAGGTTGGGTATAGGCCGTTCATTCTCGTTGGCAGAAATCATAACCCCTAACCTCTAATGAACTCCAAAAGGCATAGAGTCATCGAGCTACTATATACTATCGTTAGTGATTAGTCATTTGTATGTTGTACTATTGTTAAGGGGAGTTATTTAGTTTCGGTCTCTAGATCTCCATCAAGCTTAAGATTACAACCCATTCACCCACTTAAAAGATAAATTTTTACATTTTTTCGCGTAGAAACATTCATCGGCCGAAGGCCGATTCCTCTTAAATTACAGGCTCGCTATAGCTCGCCAAGGTAAAATCGACACCTAAATGGCACGCAAGGTCTTAAAAGTGACGGAAATGGGTTCGAAAGTTCTTAAAATCGTCAAAATCCGAGGCGAACGTCTTAAACTTGGAAACAAATCAATGGGACTAGACATGAGGGAGAAAGGGGTCACCCCCCACGCCCCACCCACCCACGTCCCTCAAGTGGACATCTCCCCTTAACCCTTTCAACCTCCGATACGCGTGTCTGTTCTGTTTTCTGGCTACTATTAGACGAATTTTTTCAGATTAGTAACGGTATATGGAAGTCAAAGGGTTGAGTGAGGATAGTGTTTACCCTCTTCATACCCAGAGATCCTTCCTAAGCTGCATACAATCGTATATGATAGCCTAAATAAACTGTTAAAAACGCGTCAGGAGCTTCAAGGGGTTAATGTCTTTTCAAGTTGCAAATTTGATTCTAATAGAACATGTTTATCACTAAGTGTAGTTTCTTTATTCATGCAGAGTTTCGTAAAAAATTTACCCGAACGTCACCGACTTCCCAAATTGGACTAATTACGGGAACGTGACGATAGTGGCGTTGTTACGTGCGCGATTAGTTTGCTTGGGAACACAGATTAACTTGCTCATGTAAGTAATGGTTACACAACCCTATGTGGTGGATTGTGTTTTATTTTTTATTTATAACTTATTATTTGACTTAAGCGTTGTTGCCAACACCCCGCGATTTGGATTAGTTGTTGTGTCTTTTAATGTGTTCGTATACGTTTTGGTTTGTTTATTTGTGAATAGTTGTTTTGTCTTTTTTACTGTGTTCGTATACGTTTTGGTTTGGTATTTTGCAAGTTTTAAATTATAATTTATACCCAATAGGCTTTCCCCCCCCACACCCCCCATCACTTCTTTTTTTTTTTGCGTAAGCGCTTCTTCGTACCCTGAAGACTTGCGCGGGAATATGCGTCAAAAGGGAACCGGTCATTTGTTCTAGCCCTTTTTGAGTTACAGAGGTTAGAGGTTACGATGTCTGCCCCAAAACAAAAAACCACCCTAGAATGAACGGACTCTAGTACATTAAACCCTTTGAAGATTATGAGTGGTATTCTTAAGCAATTCTTTCCCATCGCAGCGACATTAGTGCCGACGAAATCACTTGGAAACAGGCGTTATCTTTAGAAATAGACATGCCTAATCCGTGTAATATCTTTAAACAACGCTCTTCCCCACATTATTCGTTCAGGTGCTGCGAAGGGGTAAGAAAGGTTGGACACCTTGGACGCATTTATGGACGCAGAGGTTGCCAGATTAGCAAGAAGACCAGAGTTCTCTCACTCGTATAATTACCTCTCACAAATTAGTTTTCTGCCCACACAGCTAAATCAAAGACAAATGCAGAGGGTGAAGGAACTAAAATAAAAGGTTTTAAATAACCCCGATGGTAAGAAAGGCTTTAAAGTATCCAAGAGGCTTCAACACAGCTAACTCAAAGACAAACGCAGATGGTCTGAAGTAACTAAACTAAAGGTTTCTAAATACCCCTGATGGTAACAAAGGCTTTAAAGTATACTAATAGGCCTCAACACAGCTAACTCAAAAAAGGACAAATGCAGAGGTTGAAGTAACTAAACTAAAGGTTTCTACATACCCCTGATGGTAACAAAGGCTTTAAAGTATCCCTAACTAGGCTCAACACAGCTAACTCAAAGACAACGGCAGAGGTTGACGTAACTAAACTTAAGTTTCTAAATAACCCTGATGGTAACAAAGGCTTTAAAGTATCCCCAATAGGCTCAAACAATCGGCGTCATATGTCGGAGAGGGTTTAGAATACAATATGACTCGCATATTATTATTCTGGTATTATTAGACTTCATTCCGATGTTATCTCAATAGGGTGATCGGCACACAGGTATTAAGGGGAGGTATTTAGTTTGTTCTACGTTTCATCAAGTTAAAATTACACCCCCTCGAATCCCTTTCAAGATAACATTTGTACATTTTTTTCGGTAGAAAAATGTCAGGCCGGAGGCGGTTGTTATTAAAATTACAGGCTCGCTATCGATCTCCTGGAAAAAATTCGACACCTAAATGGCACGAAGTCTTAAAAATTACAGAAATGGGGCGAAGCGTCTTAAAAATGTCCAAACTACTAGGGCGAACGTTTTAAAGTCTCAATAGCAATGGGGCTAAAATTGAGAGACAGGGGTCCAGAAAAAAAATCCTCAAGTGGGAAATCTCCCTTAACTCTTGAAGCTCTGACGCGTTTTAGAAGTTTATTTTGGTATCATAGACGATATCTTCGTTTTCCTCCTCGAACCGTGTGTTCCCTCCCTGTCTGTTCGCACTTTGTTGTTGAGCGAGATCTCGTCTATGTAGCCAAACTAATTTAAAACGCGTCAGAGCTTCAAAGAGTTAAGGGGAGATTTCCACTTGAGGATTTTTTTTCTGGACCCCTTTCTCCCTCATGTTTAGCCCCATTGCTATTGAGATTTTAAGACGTTCGCCCTAGTAGTTTGGACATTTTAAGACACTTTGCCCCATTTCTGTCAATTTTAAGACCTTTCGTGCCATTTAGGTGTCGATTTTTTCCTGGCGAGCGATAGCGAGCCTGTAATTTAAGAGCAACCGGCCTCCGGCCTGGACATTTTTCTACCGAAAATTGTACAAATTTATCTTGAAAGGGAGTCTAGGGGGTGTAATTTTAAGCTTGATGAAAACGTAGGAAACAAACTAAATACCTTCCCTTAATACCTGTGTGTCCGATCACCTATTGATATAATCTGAATGAAGTTTAATAATACCCAGAATAATATATATGAGAGTCATATGGTATTCTAAACCCTCTCCGACATATGACGCGATTTTGAGCCTATTGGGGATACTTTAAGCCTTTGTTACCATCAGGGGTATTTAGAAACCTTTAGTTTAGTTACTTCAACCTCTGCAGTTGTCTTTGAGTTAGCTGTGTTGAGCCTATTGGGGATACTTTAAAGCCTTTGTTACCATCAGGGTATTTAGAAACCTTTAGTTTAGTTACTTCAACCTCTGCAGTTGTCTTTGAGTTAGCTGTGTTGAGCCTATTAGGGATACTTTAAAGCCTTTGTTACCATCAGGGGTATTTAGAAACCTTTAGTTTAGTTACTTCAACCTCTGCAGTTGTCTTTGAGTTAGCTGTGTTGAGCCTATTGGGGATACTTTAAAGCCTTTGTTACCATCAGGGGTATTTAGAAACCTTTAGTTTAGTTACTTCAACCTCTGCAGTTGTCTTTGAGTTAGCTGTGGGCAGAAAACTAATTTTGGAGAGGTAATTATAAGAGTGAGAGAACTCTATGTCTTATTGCTAATCTGGCAACCTCTGCGTCATAAATGCGTGAAAGGGTTCAACATTTCTTACCCTTCGCAGCACCTGAACGAATAATGTGGGAATGAGCGTTGTTTACAGATATTACACGGATTAGCATGTCTATTTCTAAAGATAACGACATTTTCCAAGTGATTTCGTCCACTAATGTCGCTGCGATGGGAAAGAATTGCTTAAGAATACCACTCATAATCTTCAAAGGGTTTAATGACTATAGTCCGTTCATTCTAGGTTGGGCAGACATCGTAACCTCTAACCTCTGTAACTCAAAAAGGGCTAGAACAAATGACCGGTCCATTTTGACGCATATTCCCGAGCCAAGTCTTCCTATTGGGTAGAAATTATAATGTAAAACTTGCAAAATAAACAAACCAAAACGTATACGAACACAGTAAAAAGACAAAACAACTATTCAAAATAAACAAACCAAAACGTATACGAACACAGTAAAAAGACAAAACAACTAATCCAAATCGCTGTGTGGCAACAACGCTTAAGTCAAATAATAATTTATAAATAAAAGAACACAATCCACCACATAGGGTGTGTACATTACTACATGAGCAAGTTAATCTGTTTCCCAAGCAAACTAATCGCGCACGTAACAACGCACTATCGTCACGTTCAAGGAATTAGTCAATTTGGGAAGTCGGGGACGTTCTGGTAAATTTTTACTAAACTCTGCATGAATAAAGAAACTACAATTAGTGTAAACATGTTCTATTAAAATCAAATTTGCAACTTGAAAAGACATTAACCCCTTGAAGCTCTGACGCGTTTTAACAGTTTATTTAGGCTATCATTATACGATTGTATGCAGCTTAGGAAGGATCTGTGGGTATTAAGAGGGTAAATACTATCTCAATCAACCCTTTGACTTCCATATACCGTTACTAATCTGAAAAAAATCGTCTAATAGTAGCCAGAAAACAGAACAGAAACGCGTATCGGAGGTTGAAAGGGTTAAGGGGAGATTTCCACTTGAGGGACTTTTTTCTTGACCCCTTTCTCCCTCATGTCTAGTCCCATTGATTTGTCCAAGTTTAAGACGTTCGCCTCATTATTTTGACGATTTTAAGAACTTTCGACCCATTTCCGTCAATTTTAAGACCTTTCGTGCCATTTAGGTGTCGATTTTACCTTGGCGAGCGATAGCGAGCCTGTAATTTAAGAGGAATCGGCCTTCGGCCGGGAAATGTTTCTACCGAAAAATGTACAAATTTATCTTTAAAGGGGGTGAAGGGGGTGTAATCTTAAGCTTGATGGATATCTAGAGACCAAACTAAATACCTCCCCTTAACAATAGTACAAAATACAAATTACTATCGCTAACGATAGTATATTAGCTCGATGACTCTAGTCCTTTTGGAGTTATGAGAGGTTAGGGGTTATGATTTCTGCCCAACCTAGAATGAACGGACTATACCCAACCTAGAATGAACGGACTATACCCAACCTAGAATGAACGGACTATACCCAACCTAGAATGAACGGACTATACCCAACCTAGAATGAACGGACTATACCCAACCTAGAACGAACGGACTATACCCAACCTAGAATGAACGGACTATACCCAACCTAGAATGAACGGACTAGACCCAACCTAGAATGAACGGACTATACCCACCTAGAATGCACGGACTAGACCCAACCTAGAATGAACGGACTATACCCAACTATATTGCTATCGTCACTCGGGAAAACTTATTAGACAATTTTATAAAGATTAGCGAGGACCTCTGAGAAGGTAAACGGTGTGCAGTATCTCAATTAACCCTTTCAGTACCGGTGCCGTCCTTTACAAAAATTCTAACTAGTGTTACACGATTCTATTCAGCTTAAAAAGGGCCTACATTAATTGACCACTTGCGAGTTTTAGGCTATAAGGAAGTTAGAGCCGTGAACATCGATATTAAACAGAAATGCAATAATAATGTAAGTTTCTGATGGATAAATGGTATGTTGAATTGAGTTTTATGTATTTATAAATGTACTACGACCGTATTTTAGCAGTAAATTATATATCTTTGTCTACAGCTCCAACTTCCTTATAGAACGAAACTCGCAAGTGGTCATACAGGCTTTCGAACTATCTCACGTAACCCTTCTTACTGTCACAGGTCCTTCATAAACTGCACAGAATCGTCTAAATATAGCTAGAGTAAAATTTAAAAAGACAGAAGGGTGTTAATCCTTTAACACCCAGATTAGCTCTAAACTAAATATATATATATATATATATATATATATATATATATATATATATATATATATATATATATATATATACTGCATATAGAATAGCACCCACATAAAGAAAATCGTCTAATGTTAAGCGAAGATCACATCTAAAAATAAATAAATAAATAAATAAATAAACTCTCCACTTTATCAGCCAGTATTACCAACCTCGTATTGTTGACTTGCGTAAGAACCATTTCGGCGGTATTTCTCAACTCGGTGGTATGGTGAACGGCGTTGTAAATCTTAAATGATGATGGTAAGACCGATCTCTGGACATGCCACAGCTACGGAGGGACTAGGTGAAGTGCCAGTGCCAGCCAGGATCGAGCCTTATATACAGGTACCCCTGGCTGACCAAACCCGATGACGTCACTAGGATGTCGGATGGCGGACTTTGGCATCTGGCTATCAGCTGATTTCACCTCGCTCTCTCCTATCGCTTCTTATCGCTATCAGTAAACGTTTTTCAAACCCCTGAGTCTTCTGAAATACTGTTATAATCCTCACTACTCCAATATAATGTATAGTATTTAGCTACTACTATTGATGAGTCGGTTTAAATGAGGATTTTTAGATGAATTTGGTGGAATCTTCCCTCTCCCAACCCGCGTCAATACTGTAAATATCGTGATTGGCCAGCCCGAGCCGAGCCCCCAGAATCCCGCGCGGTGATTGGTTGGGCAGGCTACACACCCCCGGAGCCTGCGCAGTAAGGCTGATGCAATACACGCACAAAGCCAAGTCAGAACCCAGCCATTTATAGGAGCTCCCATGACAACCCTCTTACAGTTGTTAGGCCCAGTCCGCCATTACGCATTTTTAGATAGAATGAAACTATTAATGTTTTTTTTTTTTTTTTTTTTTTTTAGAAAATGTGTTCCAGTTTTAGTTCTACAACATGAATTCTGATATTCATTAAAATGTAAAACTTGCAAACTAAACAAACCAAAACTGGGACAAAGACCATATAAAGTCAAATTAACTTATCAAAATCGCTATGTGGAAACAACGCTTACTAAAATAGAATTATGAATTAAAAGAACACAATCCACCACATAGGGTGTACATTACTATGATTCATTTGCTATATTAATCACGACATAATCAGTTATAAATATCTCTACTTGATCATTGGGAATAAGCAAAATAAATACAATAGAGTAATTTATATTGTGTAAATACCTGCTGTATATAGAGGGATTAAGGGGAGATTTCCACTTGAGGGACTTTTTTCTTGACCCCTTTCTCCCTCATGTCTAGCCCCATTGCTTTTGAGATTTTAAGACGTTTGCCCCATTAGTTTGGTGATTTTCAAGAATTTCCGCCCCATTCTGTCAATTTTAAGACCTTTCGTGCCATTTAGGTGTCGATTTTATCCTGGCGAGCCTGTAATTTAAGAGTAATCGGCCTTCGGCCGGGACATTTTTCTACCGAAAAATGTACAAATTTATCTTGAAAGGGGGTCAAGGGGGTGAAATTTTAAGATTACTGGAGGAGTAGGAAACAAACTAGAAACCTCCCCTTAAGGGGAGAGCCTTCACTTTTGTCAATTTTCTGATTTATTTATTATTTTTCTAGTTTCCTCGCTAGACCTCCATCAAGCTTAAAATGAAGCCCCCTAGACCCCCTTTCAAGATAAATTTGTACATTTTTCGGTAGAAAAATGTTCCGGCCGAAGGCCGGTTCCTCTTAAATTACAGGCTCGCTATCGCTCGCCAGGAAAAAATCGACACCTAAATGGGACGAAAGGTCTTAAAAGTGACATAAATGGGGTGAAACTTCTTAAAATCGCCAAACTAATGGGGCGAACATCTCAAAATCTCAAAAGCAATGGGGCTAAACGTGAGGGAGAAAGGGGTAAAGAAGAAAATCCCTCGAGTGGAAATCTCCCCTTAACCCTCTGACTTCCACATACCCTTCCTAACCTGAATAAAACAGCTTTGGAAAGATCTGTGGGAATTATAAGGGTCAAGACTATCTCCCTTAACCCTCTGACTTCCATATATATACCCTTCCTAATCTGAATCAAATCGTCTAGGAAAAGCCATAAACCCGAACAGAAATGCGTAATCGGGTCTTGGAAGGGTTTACTAAGCTATTACCAAGTGTTATGTTATTTTTATGCCCAAATACGGAGTTAATTGTGAAAAAAAAAAATCTAGAATATGTTATTGTGAACAAATGTCTATAATATAATGTTATTGTGACTAAATTTCTATAATATAATGTAATTGTGACTAAATGTCTATAATATAATGTAATTGTGACTAAATGTCTATAATATAATGTAATTGTGACTAAATGTCTATAATATAATGTAATTGTGAACAAATGTCTATAATATAATGTAATTGTGAACAAATGTCTATAATATAATGTAATTGTGACTAAATGTCTATAATATAATGTAATTGTGACTAAATGTCTATATAATGTAATTGTGACTAAATGTTAATAATGTAATTGTGACTAAATGTCTATAATATAATGTAATTGTGACTAAATGTCTATAATATAATGTTATTGTGAACAAAATTCTATAATATAATGTAATTGTGAAAAATGCCTAAATGTATAAGCTAGAGACAGAGCAGTTTCATATGTTGCCATCATTACCCCTTCACCAGCATTACGTCATTGTCATCCTATTCTGGTTACCATTAGACGATTTGCTTTACCATATAAATCTCCTTCTTGGACTCACAGGGGTAAATACTATCTCTATAAACCCTACCTGAGTTACATATAGTTCTTCTCAAGCTGCATAAAATCGCCCAAGTTAAACAGAATCAAGGGTCAAAAGGGCGTCATGGTACTGAAAGGGTTACGGATCGATAAGTCAACTGCTAGGGGATTAAATTTTCCGCCAGGCTAGAAACACTGGGAGAGAGAGAGAGAGAGAGAGAGAGAGAGAGAGAGAGAGAGAGAGAGAGAGAGAGAGAGAGAGAGAGAGAGAGAGAGAGAAAATACAACTGTTAGGGGATTAACATTTACGCCAGATGAAAATAAATGGGTATGGCTGTCTTATATTTGTGAGAGAAAAAGAGAGAGAGAGAGAGAGAAAGGGAGTTACCAAGCCGAGTTACCAGAACTCTCCCAATAGACAACTCCGACCAGGTGTTCTCTCTCTACCCGCGCAAGTGTTAAACCTTTCCGTGAAGGTGACGCATTTCTTACTTTATTCTGACGACTACTATTCGACATTATTCAGTTTCAGAATGATCTTTAGCAATAATTATAAGGCTTCGAACTCAATCAACCCTTTTCACTACCACAGATCCTTCCTGAACTGCCCACATTTCAGATGGATCTCTAGCAATTATAAGGCTTCAAACTATCTCAATCAACCTTTTTAACAACCACAGATCCTTCCTAAGCTGCACAAAATCATCTAAATATAGGTCGAATTAACTTTACAAAACGTCGCTGGTACAAAAGGGGTTAAACCTTTTCCGTAGCGGTGACGTATTTAGTATTGGATATCAAATACATTTAGACGATTTTGTAAAACTTAGAAAAGATTATACGGTAGCTAAAAGATATACGGTAGCTAAAAGATATACGGTAGCTAAAAGATATACGGTAGCTAAAAGATATACGGTAGCTAAAAGATATACGGTAGCTAAGAGGATTAATGGGAGGTTTTTAGTTGATTCCCTAGACTTCCATCAAGCTTAAAATTACTCCCCCTTGACCTCCTTTCAAGATAAATTTGTACATTTTTCGGTAGAAAAATTTCCCGGCCGAAGGCCGGTTCCCCTTAAATTACAGGCTCGCTATCGCTCGCCAGGAAAAAATCGACACCTAAATGGCACGAATGGTCTAAAAATTGACAGAAATGGGGCGAGGGTTCTTAAAATCGCCAAACTAATGGGGCAAGCGTCTTTAAATCTCACAAGCAATGGGGCTAAACATGAGGGAGAAAGAGGTTCAGAAAAAAATCCTCCAGGTGGAAATCTCCCCTTAATGGAGATAAAAATATGTAGGCCTTTTAATGGGTAGACGTCCTTCCTAAGCTGAATAACATCGTCTAATAGTTGTTAGCATATGATGAAAAGGATGTCACCGATATCACAAGTGTTAATAGAAGTATATATATATACTGTACATGCCTGCCACGACGCAAACCACCCGTCCCTCATTTTGTTACATTTAGACGATTTCGCGTAGTTTAAGAAGGATCTGTGGTAGTTAAACAGGTTGATTGAGATAGTCAGAGAGGTTAAGGGAGATAGTTCGAAGCCTGTTAATTGCTGGAGGCCCTTTGTAGACTCAATAACATCGTCTAATAGCAACCAGAATTAACCCCATGAAGCTCTGACGCGTTTTAGCAGTTTATTTTGGCTATCATTAGACGATTTTATGCAGCTTAGGAAGTATATGTGGGTATTGAAAGGGTAAATACTATCTCAATCAACCCTTTGACTTTCATATAATATTACTAATCGGAATAAAATCGTCTAATAGTAGCCATAAAACAGAACAGAAACGCGTATTGGAGCTTGAAAGGGTTAAGTTACAAGGACGTTACCGGTACTGAAAGGGTTAACCCCTTCAGTACAGGTAACGTCCTCTTTATAATATTCTGGCCACTATTAGACGATTTTATTCAGCTTAGGAGGGACGACTACCCACTAAAAGGCTACAAACTATCTCAATTAACCCTTTTAGCCACCACATATCCTTCCTAAGCTACATAAAATCGTCTAAATGTAGCTGAAATCTAATACAAAAGACATCGCCGGTACAGAAGGGGTTAACCCTTTCAAGCTCCAATACGCGTTTCTGTTGTTTCTGGCTACTATTAGACGATTTTATTTAGATTAGTAACGGTATATGGAAGTTAAAGGGTTGATTAAGATAGTATTTACCCTTTTAATACCCACAGATCCTTCCTAAGCTGCATAAAATCGTCTAATGATAGCCAAAATAAACTGCTAAAATGCGTCAGAGCTTCAAAGGGTTAATCCCAGTGTATTTCCTAGAGCTATGGGAGTCCGGGTGGAATGGAAACAGTCCGGTCTGCGCAGGTCCAGTATCTAGTCCCTCCCATCAAAACTTTCCAGGGAGCTCTCGGTTCTCGCTCTTTCCGACTCCTCCCTACCACCACCACCACAGTTTAGGCTTCTGGGAAATAGGACGAAGTATGGCTAAAATGGTGTACTATATCGACAGGAAATAAGTTACACCCAGTTCTTAACACTAATCATCCATTACAAACCCCAATGTACCTGAATAAACTAATGAAAGCATAATTATGGTCCTCCTGGGATTCTAACTCGGGACACCACACCCAGATCATAAGCATCTAAACCATTACACCAACAACACAGTTGAAACACTGTCTATCTATCTATTGCCTGACGCCGTGATCCCCGAAGGGGTGACCACGAACGAACCGCCCCTATGCACCTCTGTCCCCAGTCAGTCGACGCCCCTCCCCCCAACCAACACCGCCTTCGTTCATTATACTTCCTCACTCCATCCTTCTAAAGTTGAAACACTACTGCCTTGACAATTCTAATGACGCGGTTAGACAGTTTATTCTGGCTATGATTAAACGATTTTATACAGCTTAGGAAGGATCTGTGGGTGTGGGCGAGATTTGTGTTTGTTTTGTTTTTAGTAAATTAATTGTCGATCTATTAAGGACCATTGCTTACATGGCAATCTTAGAAGTCAAATTCATAAGATAACGAAAGTTAAACTTGAACGTTATCGCACATATACTGTATATGAATAAGTCTACAACAGACTACATATAATAACTACTGTAATATATATATACTGTATACTGGACAATATATAATTTATAAGAGAGAGAGAGAGAGAGAGAGAGAGAGAGAGAGAGAGAGAGAGAGAGAGAGAGAGAGAGAGAGAGAGAGAGAGAGAGAGAGACTGCCGGAGTAGGGAACCCTTTGTTCATATAAACACGGTTTACTGTAGGGGAGGTTGGTGAGTAGTGGTGGTGGTAGTTAGTGGTGATGGTGGTAGTGGTGATGGTGGTAGTGGTGTTGATAGTGGTAGTGATGGTGGTAGTGGTGGTGATGATAGTAGTGTTGATAGTGGTAGTGGTAGTGATTGTGGTAGTGGTCATGATGATAGAAGTGGTGATGGTGGTAGTGGTGATGGTGGTAGTGGTGTGATAGTGGTAGTGATAGTGGTAGTGGTGGTGATGATAGTAGTGTTGATAGTGGTAGTGGTAGTGATTGTGGTAGTGGTCATGATGATAGAAGTGGTGATGGTGGTAGTGGTGATGGTGGTAGTGGTGTTGATAGTGGTAGTGATGGTGGTAGTGGTGGTGATGATAGTAGTGTTGATAGTGGTAGTGGTAGTGATTGTGGTAGTGGTCATGATGATAGAAGTGGTGATGGTGGTAGTGGTGATGGTGGTAGTGGTGTTGATAGTGGTAGTGATGGTGGTAGTGGTGGTGATGATAGTAGTGTTGATAGTGGTAGTGGTAGTGATGGTGGTAGTGGTGGTGATGATAGTAGTGTTGATAGTGGTAGTGGTAGTGATTGTGGTAGTGGTCATGATGATAGAAGTGGTGATGGTGGTAGTGGTGATGGTGGTAGTGGTGTTGATAGTGGTAGTGATGGTGGTAGTGGTGGTGATGATAGTAGTGTTGATAGTGGTAGTGGTAGTGATTGTGGTAGTGGTGGTGATGATAGAAGTGGTGATGGTGGTAGTGGTGATGGTGGTAGTGGTGTTGATAGTGGTAGTGATGGTGGTAGTGGTGGTGATGATAGTAGTGTTGATAGTGGTAGTGGTAGTGATTGTGGTAGTGGTGGTGATGATAGTGGTAGTGGTAGTGATTGTGGTAGTGGTCATGATGATAGAAGTGGTGATGGTGGAATGTAAATGTTAGTTGTTGTGGATAGTCAGCAGTAATGGTATAGGAATGGTGGTGGTGGTTGTGGTAGTGTTGGTGGTAGTAGTAGTAGTAGTTGTGATGGTAGTGTTGTTGGTAGTGATAGTGGTGGTAGTAATGGTAGTGTTGGTGGTAGTGATGGTGGTAGTAGTAGTGGTAGTGATGGTGGTGGTAATTGTGGTAGTGTTGTTGGTAGTGATGGTGGTGGTAGTAATGGTAGTGTTGGTGGTAGTAGTAGTGGTAGTGATGGTGGTAGTAGTAGTGGTAGTTATGGTGGTGGTAATTGTGATAGTGATGGTAGTGTTGTTGGTAGTGATGGTGGTGGTAGTTGTGGTAGTGTTGGTGGTAGTAGTTGTGGTAGTGATGGTGGTAGTAGTAGTGGTAGTGATGGTGGTGGCAATTGTGGTAGTGATGGTAGTGTTGGTGGTGGTAGTTGTGGTAGTGTTGGTGGTAGTAGTTGTGGTAGTGATGGTGGTAGTAGTAGTGGTAGTAGTAGTGGTAGTGATGGTGGTGGTAATTGTGGTAGTAATGGTAGTGTTGTTGGTAGTGATGGTGGTGGTAGTTGTGGTAGTGTTGGTGGTGGTAGTTGTGGTAGTAATGGTAGTGTTGGTGGTAGTAGTTGTGGTAGTGATGGTGGTAGTAGTAGTGGTAGTGATGGTGGTGGTACTTGTGGTAGTGTTGTTGGTGGTGCTGGTAGTAGTGGTAGTAATGGTAGTGTTGGTGGTAGTAGTGATGGTAGTGTTGGTGGTAGTAGTGATGGTAGTGTTGGTGGTGGTAGTTGTGGTAGTAATGGTAGTGTTGGTGATAGAAGTAGTAGTAGTGATGGTGGTGGTAGTTGTGGTAGTAGTGGTATTGATGGTGGTAGTAGTGGTAGTGATGTTGGTAGTGATGGTGGTGGTAGCCGTGGTAGTGAAGGTAGGAGTGGAAGGTGTATATGCGTGTGTGTGTGTGTGGGGGGGGGGGGGGGTATGGAGCCCATGGTGTGTACTGTAAGGAGTTTCAAGGAACATTCTTTAGCATCTCAAAGACCTTGCCTTCTAGTCCAAGGACATAGCCTACTCTAGATGGGAAAGAAAGAGAGATTGTACAGAGCAGAACCCTCAATGCAGAGTGGGTGAAGTAGGGTCTCTACATTTCTTAGCACGGATTCAACTATACACACTAACACCCTACAACACACACAGATCCCCACTACCTTTCTCAACACACATACATAAACACACACACACACACATGCACATCACCCTCCAAACACACACACACACACACACACACATGCACATCACCCTCCAAACACACACACACACACACACACACACACACACACTCAGAACATTCTTATATACACACACACAAACCACCCTCCGAAAAACCCCCCACCACACACACACACATAAAACACGTGAGTTATCTGTTCATAAGAGTGACTGGCGCCAGAAAGTCTACCTCAACCCTCATGTTGTGTGTGTGTGTGTGTGTGTGTGTGTGTGTGTGTGTGTCTAGGGTGATGTGTGTGTTTTATTTGTGTTTATATGTATGTAAGTGTCATTATTATTGGTTTATATATATATATATATATATATATATATATATGTGTGTGTGGGTGTCGATTCCTACAGGTCCTTCCTAAGCTAAATAAAATCCTCTAGCAATAATACCTAGCCTATGTGACAGGAAAAGTTAGTACAGTATATTATCATCAGACCAATATCATACTCTTTACTTTCTACGGGTCATCCTTAACCCTTTGAACACCAGCGATGTGATTTTAATGTTATTCTTGATATATTTAGGCGATTTTCTGGAGTATAGGAAGGACCTCTAGCAATTATAAAGCTTCGAACTATCAATTCTATATCTATTTTGACTTTTTGTCTGTCCTGTATACAGTAGGTCGGGTCAGGTGAAGGTATTGAGGGATTAGCCTTTACAACGGCACCTCGTAGCTAATTTCTACTTTCCTTTTTTCTGAAGAGTGTAGAGAGGGGAGAAAGAGTGTTGGAGAGAGAGAGGAAGCTGTTGGAGTGGCTTTGGTATGTGTGTTATTAGTGAGTGTAGAGAGGGGAGAAGGAGTGTTGGAGAGAGGAAGCTGTTGGAGTGGCTTTGGTATGTGTGTTATTAGTGAGTGTAGAGAGGGAAGAAGGATTGTTGGAGAGAGAGAAAGGAATCTGTTGGAGTGGCTTTGGTATGTGTGTTATTAGTGAGTGTAGAGAGGGGAGAAGGGGTGTTGGAGAGAGAGGAAGCTGTTGGAGTGGCTTTGGTATGTGTGTTATTAGTGAGTGTAGAGAGGGGAGAAGAGGTGTTGGAGAGAGAGGAAGCTGTTGGAGTGGCTTTGGTATGTGTGTTATTAGTGAGTGTAGAGAGGGGAGAAGGAGTGTTGGAGAGAGAAAGGAATCTGTTGGAGTGGCTTTGGTATGTGTGTTATTAGTGAGTGTAGATTGGGGAGAAGAGGTGTTGGAGAGAGAGGAAGCTGTTGGAGGGACTTTAGTATTTTATGTGAGTGTAGATTGGGGAGAAGAGGTGTTGGAGAGAGAGGAAGCTGTTGGAGTGGCTTTGGTATGTGTGTTATTAGTGAGTGTAGAGAGGGGAGAAGGAGTGTTGGAGAGAGAGAAAGGAATCTGTTGGAGTGGCTTTGGTATATGTTTTATTAGTGAGTGAAGAGAGGGGAGAATGAGTATTGGAGAGAGGAAACTGTTGGAGTGGATTTGTTGAAGGAGTGTTGGAGAGAGGAAGCTGTTGGAGTGGCTTTGTTGTGTGTGTTATTTTGTGTTGTGTGCGTCTGTGTGTTAGTAATTTTCTGCTTCTGAAGAGCTTATTTTTTCTTTCTTCGTTTCTTCGTCTTGTTTGTCTTTCTGGTATGTGGTGGCTACAGATTTGGGTCACGGATTCTGTTAAAGGGGAGATGGGTCGTTTTTCTAGATCACCTTTTCCCTCATGTTTAGCCCATTAGTTTTCCTATTTTAAGATGCTAGCTCCATTAGTTTGTCGATTTTAAAACCTTTCGCCCCATTTCTTTGTCAATATTAAGACCTTTCGTGCTCTTTAGGTGTCGATTTTTTTCTTGGATGTGATGGAGATGAGCTGCTTGAGGAGTATGTGTGAGTTACTCGTAGAGACAGATTGAGGAATTAAGAGATACGTAGGAGAGTGGGGCAGCAGGAACATTTGTCGGCCAGAGTGGACAGAAGGGTGCTGAGCTGGTATGGTCATGTTGAACGAATGTAATGGAAGGTGAAGGCTTACAAAGAGAATATGTGAGTCAGATACAAGGGGAGATAGAGGAGTAGGAAGACCCCCATTGAGATGGAGATACTGTAAGACAAGCTTTGGATGATAGAGGAATGACTATAGATCAGGCAAGGGAAGTGGTAATAATCAGGAATGCATGGAGAATGATTGTGAATAGATGAATGTAAATGCAGTCGTTTGGGAGAGAGGGTCATGCTCCAATTGGACTAGATAATAGTCCGTCAGGCGCCTGGCCCGGGGAGCCGGTGGTAGTGAAGGGTGCGCCTGGAAGCATGGTAGGTGGCCTTGTGGTGGTGAAGCTTCACTGCGAGTCTGCCTGCGGAAATCGGCGCCTCTCCGGGGGATCTGGGACCAGGAATCTTTTGCTGGGGACCCCAAATGGGCCTGGGTCTCTGAGTATTTCTCCTGGGCAACCTAGATGTGTGTGATTTTGTGCTTTGTTGTGTTGTGATGTCCCTGTTCGGGCTCTGTCTTGAGTCGGCCACCCCCATAAAAAAAAAAAAAAAAAAGAAAAAAAAAAAAATGGGAAAGATGCCAAGTACACACATACTGTACATATAGCCTATATGCTATTTTTACTTTTTTTGTATGCGCAAGGTCAAAAGTGAAGTATGTCATTATTTGTGTGCGTGTGTGTGTGTGTATGTGTATGTATGTATATGTGTGTGTGTGTGTGTCTGTATGTATGTGTGTGTATGTATGTATGTATGTATGTATGTGTGTTTGTGTGTTTCTTTTTTCACGATCTAATTTGGTGTCGAATTCTGGTACGGGAAGCCTGGCATCGCGTACTGTACGTTAGGTAAGTCAGTGAGTGTGTGTGAGAGAGAGAGCGAACGTGTGTTTCTCTCTCTCTAATCTCTCTCTCTCTCTCTCTCTAATTGAATACTGCGTTCAATCCTGGTGCCCTTATTACCAAAAAGATATAAACAAGCTAGAACGAGTTCAACGTAGAGTTACCAAAATGATACCTAGCCTAAAGAACAAACCATACGAAGAGCGTCTTAGAGAATTAAATCTATTTCCTTTAACCCAGCGCAGATTAAGAGGTGACTTAATTCAAGTGTTCAAAATCATCAAAGGCATCGACAATATGAACTGTAGTAAGTACTTCACTATCGACCAATCTAATTACACGCGGGGAAACGGTTGCAAAATTATTGGTAAATCTTTTAACTCACACGAATCTAAGAATTTCTTCTTCAATCGAGTTGTCAACTTGTGGAATGGGCTTCCCCGAAACGTTATAGACTGCATCACCGTTGATTCATTTAAACTCCGCTTAGACAAATATCTCGCATCAAACCCGCGACTGACTGCGTTTGTAAATGAATAACTTTATTTTATCCCCCCTCAGTTACTAACCCATCTGTCCCCTACTAACTTCCTAATCCTGCCACGGACATTAGTTCCAGGGCAGTAATTCCCTTTCCAATGTTCCCTTACCCACTCTAAACCACTGTTTGGACACTTGATCCTCAGTGTTTTGGAGGACAAGCAACCTAGAAGGGTCACTAGATCTGTTGTTGCTTGATTTCCTTTGTTCTCCTTTGTAATACTGGGCAGAAAACAGAACATAAATGCGTCAACGTATCGTTTAACCCCTTCACCACCATTACGTAATTTGTATCATATTCTGGTTACCATTAGACGATTTTCTTTAGTTTATAATGTACCTATACGACTCAAATGGGTAAATACGGTCTCAATAAGCCCTCTTAGTAACGTAGGTCCTTCTTAAACTGCGT
Source organism: Paralithodes platypus (assembly GCA_032716605.1). Classification (NCBI taxonomy): domain Eukaryota; kingdom Metazoa; phylum Arthropoda; class Malacostraca; order Decapoda; family Lithodidae; genus Paralithodes; species Paralithodes platypus. Next base: position 2,452,463 of record CM064480.1, read on the forward strand.
AAAATCATCAAATTGTAGTCAGAATCTAAGGTATAAAGACGTCATGGTGCTGAAGGGGTTAAGGGTCAATATACTGTAGTCTACAGCCTCACATAACCCTTCCAAGCTTTAAAAAAAACCACACACACACAAACACACCCACCTACACACACACACGCACACCCACCCACATACAGTACCGGTACCGGTACCCACACCAGCAGCTACCTTAGATGTTGCAGAAAATAATAATGACTCTACTCTCACTCCCCCCCAGGACAATGTTCAGTTAGTGAGAAACAATGTGCATCCCAGTACCAGTACCAGGAAGGTCATCCCGACAACATGCCAAAACCGCTTCAAAATTCTGGCTATTGAGGAGGAAGAGGAAACGGAAGAAGTTCGGCTTGTGGGCGACTCCATGGTCCGTGGCCAACTAACCGAGTTCTGCGCCAGGGCACCCAGGACCAGAAAGCGATTCTGTATCCCAGGTGGCGGCGTGGACGACATTGTTGCGGCTGTGGAAGAGGTTTTCAGGCTCGCCCCCGCAACCATTACGTACGTCATCCACGTTGGATCTAACGATGTTCAACGGACGCGGTCAGAGGAACTACTTTGCAAGTACCGGCAGCTGATCAGGTCCTTCAAGGAAAAATCTAATAGAATCTTAATTTCAGGAATTGTTCCCCGGATTGATGTAGAAAACCGATTCTACAACATAGCTACCAGTACAAATCGCCGACTAGCCAAACTCTGCAGGGAGGAGGACATCGGCTTTGTCGACACGTGGGATAATTTTTACTATGATAAATCTTTGTTTTCAGGAGATGGTGTACATCTCAATGAAGTAGGAGCTGCACGTCTTGGTCGTCTGCTGAACGATGCAGTCAAGGATTTCCGTTCAAAAAACGGGGTCAACCAGACCCCAGACAGGGTAGTGTAAGTCAAATACGAACTGAAAATTCAGACAATGCACAATCGGTAACATCCAACTCTAATACTCTTAAGGTGTTTTATGTAAATGCTCGTAGCATACGCAATAAATTTTCAGATCTAGAGGAAATCGTGTTTACAGAACATTATGATATAATCGGCATTACAGAATCTTGGTTAAATACGGAAGACAGAGACTTTTTAGCCGAATATACGCTTCCTGGTTATACAATGTTTGAGAAAAGTCGGATCAATAGAAATGGAGGAGGAGTTCTGTTTTTATAAAGGAAAGTCTTAATCCCGTCTTAATGTCAAAACCTCAAATTGCGAATATAGACATATCTTACGTACTATTAAATAATAAACGAGGAACTAAAATAACACTAGCTTTATTATACAGACCCCCATCTCAATCAGTGCAAACTGACAGTGAAATTTATGAACAAATTGAAGAAATAACTAACATACAAGATACCGTAATTCTTGGCGATTTCAACTTACCCGTGACTAAATGGGGCGATATTCTTACTTCACACTCTGGACACGACCTCTATGCTAACTTGCAAGAGAGTTCACTTTTTCAATTTGTACAATCTCCGACCCGTGGTAATAATGTGCTTGACCTTGTACTCGCAACAAAAGAAGAATTAATAGAGAATTTGAATGTTGGTGATGAATTCAGTAACAGCGACCATCGTACGATAACTTTCACTTTAAAGTTTACTAGTAACAAATCAAATAGCAGCATTGAGAAAGTCCCTAATTTCAAGAAAGCAAATTTTCATAAACTTAAATCAAAGCTTAAAGAAATTGACTGGAGCTTTCTGACTAACAATAACGACATAAATACATCTTGGGAGTGTTTCACAACCACTTACCTTAAGGCAGTGCAAGACTGCATACCATCGAAAATACGGCGTCCAGGCCATAATGATAAGCCCAAATGGTGGAATAAAGATATTTCAGACTGTCTGCTTGCTAAAAAATTTGCTAATGATAGATTAAAATCCTCACAAAATTACGAAGAACGGGTGAAATTTGTAGAGATACGACGCAAAGCCAAAAAGTTAATTAAGCAAAGTAAAAAGACCCTGGAGTTACATGTTACGAATCAAAGTAAAACAAACCCGAAAGAATTCTATAGTTATATCAGAAAGAAAAAAGTAGTTACTTCAACTGTTGGACCGTTAGTCGATGAAAATGGAGAATACACCAAAGACGAAGTACAAATGAGTAATGCCCTCAATACCTTCTTTGCATCAGTTTTTACAACCGAAGACCTCAGTGATATCCCTACACCATCGCCGATTCAGATTGATAATTCAGATGTTCTAAGCAATATCACCGTTACAGAGAGAGAAGTTTTGAGTTGTTTAGATAAACTCAAGGTAAATAAAACGCCTGGACCTGATACAATCTCGCCTAGAGTTCTAAAGGAAGCTAAGGATGAGCTCTCCAAACCACTGACATTGCTATTCAATGAATCCTTGCAGTCTGGGACTATGCCTGATCAGTGGAAGCTAGCCAACGTAACACCGATATTAAAAAAAGGCAGCAAATCCCTACCCAGTAACTATCGTCCAATTAGCTTAACCTCAATTGTATGTAAAATGTTAGAAACGGTCATAAGAGACAGACTCGTAAATCACTTAGAGGCAAATAACTTACTTAAAGATACTCAACACGGCTTTCGTAAAAAACGTTCCTGTTTAACAAATCTCTTAGACTTCTTCCACGATATCCTTAACCTCTACGATGAGAGTAAAGCTGTAGATATTATATACCTTGATTTTCAAAAGGCCTTTGACAAAGTTCCCCACAAACGTTTACTGCTAAAACTAAAAGCGCATGGAATACAAGACGGTGTGTTGAAATGGATAGAAAATTGGCTGAGCGACAGAAAGCAAAGAGTAGTCATAAACGGTAAGGCATCTAAATGGAAGAATGTAAGTAGCGGGGTACCCCAGGGATCGGTACTAGGACCAATTATCTTTCTAATTTACATCAACGACATAGATGAGGGTCTCACCTGTACAATCTCAAAATTTGCTGACGATACAAAAATTGCAAATAGCGTACTCTCAAAAGAACAAGTTGACGATATGCAACACAATCTAGATAAATTGTCATGTTGGGCCCAAATTTGGCAAATGAGTTTCAATGCGGATAAATGTAAAGTACTACATATCGGATACCTAAATGAGAAAGCAAACTATTCGATGAATGGCACTCAGCTTAAGAATGTAAACAGAGAAACCGATCTGGGAGTAACAATATCGAGTAACCTAAAACCGAGTCAACAATGCTCAGAAGTTGTTAAGAAGGCAAACAAAATAATTGGCTTTATAGGCAGGTCATTTGAGCATAAATCCAAAGAAGTTATCCTAACCCTTTACAATTCCTTAGTCCGCCCTCTTCTGGAATACTGCGTTCAATCCTGGTGCCCTTATTACCAAAAAGATATAAACAAGCTAGAACGAGTTCAACGTAGAGTTACCAAAATGATACCTAGCCTAAAGAACAAACCATACGAAGAGCGTCTTAGAGAATTAAATCTATTTCCTTTAACGCAGCGCAGATTAAGAGGTGACTTAATTCAAGTGTTCAAAATCATCAAAGGCATCGACAATATGAACTGTAGTAAGTACTTCACTATCGACCAATCTAATTACACGCGGGGAAACGGTTGCAAAATTATTGGTAAATCTTTTAACTCACACGAATCTAAGAATTTCTTCTTCAATCGAGTTGTCAACTTGTGGAATGGGCTTCCCCGAGACGTTATAGACTGCATCACCGTTGATTCATTTAAACTCCGCCTAGACAAATATCTCGCATCAAACCCGCGACTGACTGCGTTTGTAAATGAATAACTATATTTTATCCCCCCCTCAGTTACTAACCCATCTGTCCCCTACTAACTTCCTAATCCTGCCACGGACATTAGTTCTAGGGCAGTAGTTCCCTTTCCAATGTTCCCTTACCCACTCTAAACCACTGTTTGGACACTTGATCCTCAGTGTTTTGGAGGACAAGCAGCCTAGAAGGGTCACTATACCTGTTGTTGCTTGATTTCCTTTGTACTCCTTCCTTTGTACTTTGTACACACACACACACACACACACTCTCTCTAGACCTCCCTACAATTAAGTGTTTGTACATTTTGGGGGCATAAACAAAATTCGGACTTCTCAAAAATGTCTAAATACATTCAAGAAAAAGACAAAAAGTGTAAGCTCGTTATTGTTCGCCCAGAAAAAAAGAACACCAGAATGGGGCGAAACGTCAAGGTGCCGTTGCAAAGGCTTATCCCTCAATTCTTCATCTGATCTGATATAATCGCAAATATGGTTGGCCAAACCTATTTACTATTGCCAAATTAATGGGACGAAACGTCATATAATCGCCAATATAGTGGGACGAAGCTTCTTAAAATCGACAAATTAAAGCGGCGAACCCAATCACATCGTCTATAGTCGTTTTTATTTCAGCTGGTAATAAATTAAATCCCATAGCATGTGATTCATCGATTATTAACCCCTTGAAGCTCTGACCTGTTTTAGCAGTTTATTTTGGTTATCATTAGACGATAGTCTAATAGTAGCTAGAAAACAGAACAGAAATGCGTATTGGAGCTTGAAAGGGTTAATGGAACAATTATGATACTGCCAAGTCTGTGCGTCACATTGATGCTATTGAAACTAATGGGGCAAACATCTTAACATCTGAAAAGTAATGGGTCTAAACACGAGGAAGAAAGGGGACCAGAAAAACGACTCATCTCCCCTTTCAATGTTCAAGTGATTTGGCCTACTTAAGGAGGGAGACCTGTTTTTGTTCTGTCCTTTTCTATCTTTCTCTGGCTTGTATCCATTTGGCCCCATTCAGCCTACTGTTTTAAGACGTTTATCCCCATCCAGGTGTCAATTTTTTACTGGTGAGCGGTAGCGAGCCAGCATATTTTTTATTTTTGTTTGACAGCAGGCTAAATTTGTACATTTTTCGATAGAAAAATGTCTCCGGCGAAGCCGGATTTCTTCATATAATGTTGGCTTGCTATCGCTCGCCAGGAAGAAATCGACACTAGATGGGGATAAAGGTCTTAAAATAGTTGGCTGAATGGGGCCGAATGGATACAAGCCAGAGAAAGAGAGAAAAGGAGAGAAATAACAAAAAGCAGGTCACCCCCCTTAAGTGGAACAGGCTACAGTAGGACTATAATAGTTGATTGCCGCATAGGGTCACCTGAGATAGTGTATGTACCTGCGTCATAAGGGGAGATGGCTTATATCTACACATTAGGGCAAGATTTTCATTTTTTTTTTCCTGGACTCCCTTCTCCCTCATGTTAGCCTCATCAGTTTTGAGATGTCAAGGCATTCGCCCCATTAGTATGACGATTTAAGATCTTCCGCCTCATTTCTGTCCATGTTAAGACCTTTCGTGACAATTAGGTGTCGATTTTTTCCTGGCCAGCGATACCGAGTCTGTAATATAGGAGGAGCCGGCCTTTGTCCGGGACATTATTCTACCGAAAAATGTACACATTTATCTCGAGGGTGGGTATTTTATTCAGTTTGATGGGAAGCTAGGGAGGAAGTTGAAATAGGACTTCAGAGGCTATCAACCCTTCTGGATTATTAAGCCAGCACACTGCAACTGAAGAATAGCGTTAGGACTGTTGACCCTTTTCGAAAACTCCAGTCCCTTGCTGGTATGAGGGAGAAAATTGGCGAGAAGATTCGCGATTTATTTCGGGATAGCTTTGAAAACTTAAATGTATGATTTATTTCCTATAGTATACACTGTATATATATATATATATATATACTGTATATATATCGGAAATGGGAACGTTCCTGGGGAATCTCACTTCAGTAGGAAAAGAATGACGAGGGACGTAACAACCAACATCTTTATTAACAAATATCCAACCTTTCGACATATTGTGTATGCCATCATCAGTGACCTATATACAGTATATACAGTATATATATATATATATATATATATATATATATATATATATATATATATATATATATATATATATTATATATAACGATTGTATGTCCAATTTATCTGTGCAGTCAATTCTCTCTCTCGCACTCGCTCGCTCTCTCTCTGTCAATATGGACTATAGCAAAATGCTTAGCCTCAATATGAATACAACACGCAACCATGGCTGGAAAACAGAATTGAATGGGTTCAGCACTAGTATTTGTGGAAACTTTTTCACATTTAAGATCTGTTCTACCTGGAACAAACTTGCCTCCGAAGTTGTAAACAGTTCATCAGTAGAGCAGTTCAAGAAGAGAGTAGATAGTATTGTGCACACTCTGTAATGAGTGTAGTGCACTAAACAGTCTCTCTCATTCCACTTCGAGTATCTCCCCGGAATGGACCGCAAGGTCTCTTGAGACACTATAGGTAGCGCCAACAAACTTGACAATAATCTTGACCCCTTAACTTCTCATTACTCAACATGAATGAAAGCAATCGGGCTGACATTTCTATCATTTGGGGAGAATCCCCCAGGAAAGAAGTGTAGATATTTAAAGCCAGTTTGCCCAAGGTCCTTTTGAGTTACGAAGAGGTCAGGGATCAAGATTATTGTTAAATTCGTTGGCGCTATCTATAACTATTCCTTGTAACTCCATACACAAACACACACCTGCGATACTAACTATTCCTTGTAACTCCTGGTAACTCTGGACACAATCACACGCCTGCGCACCAGAACCAGTTTGCTATGACGTCACAGAAGCCTTGGACAGTTGCTAAGGGCGGGTTGCGGGCTCTCTCTCTCTCTCTCCCTCTCTTTCTCTCTCTCTCTCTCTCTCTGCTAACATTAAATCCTGACCAGCTCGTCACTGAACAGTTTGTGTGGCCAGAGTAAATATCAATATTATGTTTAATTTTATGTAGATCTCTCTCTCTCTCTCTCTTTATATTATATATATATATAAAAAAAAAAAAAAAAATAAAAAAAAAAATATATATATATACTAATGGCGGATTAATTCGCTACATCCTATTTTAGACAATCTCGCGGTGCGCTATATGCGATCAAACGTGGAAAATTACACAGACAATTGAATTTTCCGTCATCATCGTAAACGCAGTTTAAACTTAAACTTAAACTTAACGAGTGTCGGGGCTGTTCGGCCAGGCAGCTTAGGGAACAACAACAACTTAACGAGTGTAGCGGAATTCCGACAGGTTCACTTTGTTCATTTTGGCTCTGTACACAACTTTGGTCTTAGTGTTCAACATCGTGGAGGCAGCCGTTTAGGAGGAGTAGTGCGTCAAGTGTAGCTGTTTAGAAGTGTGGCCATTTAGGAGTGTGGTCATTTAGAAGCATGGCCATTTAGAAGCATGGCCATTTAGGAGTGTGGCCATTTAGGAGTGTGGCCATTTAGGAGTGTGACCATTTAGGAGTGTGGCCATTTAGGAGTGTGGTAATTTAGAAGCATGGCCATTTTGGATTGTGGTCATTTAGGAGTGCGGGGCCATTTAGGAGTGTGGCCATTTAGTAGTGTGGCCATTTAGTAGTGTGGCCAGTTAGTAGTGTGGACGTTTAGGAGTGTGGCCGTTTAGGAGTGTAGCCGTTTAGGAGTAGTGCGGGGCCATTTAGGAGTGTGGCCATTTAGTAGTGTTGACGTTTAGAAGTGTGGCCGTTTAGGAGTGTGGCCATTTAGGAGTGTGACCGATTAGGAGTACGGCCATCTTAATTAAACTTCTGCCCCCTCCCCTCCCCTCCCCTCCCTCCCTCCCTCCCTCCCGGTTCAATAACATATACACTACACCGCTGACGTCACCCCCCCCCCACTGTCGTCAATAAAGTCACCTCAATAAGGGCAGGTGGTTTTGGGTGGTTTGACTTGTTCTATCTGGTGCCTACCGTCTGGAGGTTGGGGGGGGGGGGGGGGGGGGTCGGTATTAGCTGGGAGAGTATTTTGGCTTACCTCGGTCATTTTCGAGTAATGTGTGTTTTAGTTTTACTGTATACCAAAAACGACTCTCCAGACTTCCTTCAAACTAAAAAAATAATAATAATATATATATACTGTATATATATTTATATATATACATATTTATATATATATGTATTTATCTTGAAAGGGGTCTAGGGGGTGTTTTTCTAAGCTTGATGGAGGTCTAGCAAGGAACTAAACATTATATTAATAGATAAATATATCGACCAAAAACCCAGCACTACCCCCTTAAAAGCGACAAACTATCTCAAGTAATCCTTCTAGCTACCATAATATATCCTTTAGACGATAATATTCAGCTTAGGAAGAACGTCGAACACCCATTAAAAGCTACAAACTATTTCAAGCAATCATTTTAGCTACCATATGTCCTTCCTAAGCTTCACAAAATCGTCTAAATGTAGCTGAAATCTAATCAAATAGACGTCACAGAAAGGGTTAACCCATTCAGTACCGGTAACGTCCTTTTCATCATATGCTGTGGCAACTATTAGACGGTTTTATCAGCTTGGGAAGGACGTATACTCGTTAAAAGGTTACAGACTATCTCAACAAAGCCTTTCAGCTACCATACATCCTTCCTAAGCTGGACGTATACTCGTTAAAAGGTTACAGACTATCTCAACAAAGCCTTTCAGCTACCATACATCCTTCCTAAGCTGGACGTATACTCGTTAAAAGGTTACAGACTATCTCAACAAAGCCTTTCAGCTACCATACATCCTTCCTAAGCTGGACGTGTTAATGAGAAGATGAGAAGTTTACCAATGATATTTAAACAAAACAAAAAAACGAATATCGCAAAACACCAAAATACATACACTCATATATACTTTAAGCTGAGAGGGGTTGTCTTCTCAGGGTTGTTGTTGTTGTGCCCCAGGCTGTCTGGCCGAGCAGCCCCAGGTCCCGAGCAAGGTCAAGGCCATAACCGAGCGCCCCCACACAAAACCATTCCTGCTTACCACTAATAAAGCCCAGGTGACCGAAGCCACTCCAAGGCGGGGAGCTGAGGAGGGTGCGGAAACGCCCGGGAAACCAAAGCCCCCACCCAAGGCCCTGTGCCCCTCAGCAATTATGAAGGGAAAGTTGAGGGGCAAAGGAATAATGTGACGCTTTGGTTCCCAATCTGGCAACCTCTAGGTTGGCAGTAGGGAGGTCAATCAACGGAAGAGACAGACGCTGAGATCTAGAAAAATAAGTAAAAGGAACAGTCAGAGATCGCTCAGCTCTCACTCTGATAGGAACAGTCAGAGATCGCTCAGCTCTCACTCTGATAGGAACAGTCAGAGATCGCTCAGCTCTCACTCTGATAGACCAGCCCATCACCACATGACTAAAATCCAATCCTCTCAGCATCAGCTAGGAAAGGCCCTAGAAAGCCGCCTTTGGCGGCTTTTGGCGGGGGGGATAGCTCCCCTATTTTAACTCGTGTTGGGGTTGGGCACCCGCCCAATGGCCGTTATGGTATGTGGCCGTGTTTGCTTATGGCTCTTTTGACTGTTGCCATGAAGGATTGCAGGAGTTTTGCAATTATAAACATCCCTTCCTCCCCGATGTTCTATACAACACTCTCTCTATATATACACCCCCCTCCCGTTATTTCTATACACCACTCTCTATAAATATACACCCCTCCCCCTTTACCCCACCCTGTTTCTTCTATATACAGTATATCTCCCCTCCCCCCTCTTCCCTCGAGGCTTGACCCCGGTATTTTGAGAATATGTTTTTATTTCTGGAGGGTTCAAAATAGGTTGCAAATCTGGCAATGATAGCCCCACATTGTCTCATTAGGGAGCGAGAGAGAGAGAGATTGAAAGAGAGAGAGATTGAAAGAGAGAGAGATTGAAAGAGAGAGAATGAGATTGGAAAAGAGAGAGAGAGATATTTACATAGATACATTAGCCACACAGACCTTACGATCCAAACGAGGTGGTCAGGACTTAATTCTAGTAGATATGGCATATCCGATAGAAAAGGAAAGTTGGAAGAAAGGATAGAAAAGAAGAAGAAGGAGAGAGAGAGAGAGAGAGAGAGAGAGAGAGAGAGAGAGAGAGAGAGAGAGAGAGAGAGAGAGAGAGAGATTACATTTACAAAGGAGGTAATTGTGGACACCTGGGGCAATTGAGCGCACTCCCTCACTCAATCAATCCTTCCTTCATCCTATGACTTATACTGATTTAAACTTCGTGTGTCCAGGCAATTTGACCCCAACGTCCCTTGAATTTGGCTCTGTCACTCTTTTGGCTTTGGGGGAGACACTCGTTACAGGCAACCTGTCTTTTGTCTCCTTCATACACAACGTGAAAAAAACTCCTTAAGCCATTGAGTACCAGGGACGTTCTTTTCCTCATATTCTGGCAACTCTTAGACGATTTTATTCAGCTTAGGATGGACCTCTGGCAATAATACGGCTTCAAACTATCTCAACCAACCCTTTGAACTACAACAGATCCTTCCTAAGCTGCATAATATCGTCTAAATGTAGCTAGAATACAATATAACACACGTCGCTGGTACTCAAAGGGTTAAAACCATTATTATTGAATATACAGTATAGGAATATTATCAATTGAAATGTGCACAACACCATTAACGGATAATTTTGCTCAAGACAGAAATCATGAATAATTAAAGTCGAGGTTTAAATAATCTGTCCTGAATCACCCCATTTGACGGTATATATAATTCTATGTATCTATATAGCTATCCTTCTATATATATTCTCCCCCCCCCCCCCCCCCCCTGAGCCCTGAACCCGCTGCAGTATTTTGAGAATGTATTTATTTTAGCCTTTGACGTTATGTATCATTCTATCAATCTATCTATATATATATATATATATATATAATTCTATATCTATATATATATATATATATATATATATAATTCTATATATCATTATCTATATACTCTCCCTCCCCCCTCCCCTGAATACGGTCGCTATCGCTCGCCAGGAAAAAGTCGACACCTAAATGGCACGAAGGGTCCTAATATTGACAAATAAATGGGGTGAAAGGTCATAAAATCCCCAAACTAATGGAACCAACGTCTTAAAATCTCAAAACTAGTGGGGCTAAACATTAGGGAGAAGGGGGCCTAGAAAAACGGTCTATCACCCCTTAAGGTCAGATAAAACTTAAATCCTTCATAAAATAAAGACATCATTTGGAGGGAGACAATAGTGACATGAAGCATAAGTTGTCCTCAGATTAAAGAGGTTATTATTATCTCTCTCTCTCTCTCTCTCTCTCTCTCTCTCTCTCTCTCTCTCTCTCTCTCTCTCTCTCTCTCTCTCTTCTCTCTCTCTCTCTCTCTCTCTCTCTCTCTCTCTCTCTCTCTCTCTCTCTCTCTCTCTCTCTCTTTTTTTTAGGTGGTTGGTGAGAGTTTAACCACCGAACGTTTCATTTGTGTCGGTTAGTGGAGGAATCCGACAGCAATGAAACGTTAGGTGGTTAAGCACTCACCAACCACCGAACGTTATATAAAAGTATTGTGAGGCCACATCTGGAGTATGCTGTGCAGCTTTGGTCTCCCTACTTAATAAAAGACAGAGAAACTCGAATCCGTTTATCGTAGAGCAACAAAGTTAATACCTTCCCTTAGAAATAAACATACAATGAGAGATTAAGAAAAAACTATCTGTTTTCGTTTAAGAAACGGAGAATAAGGGGACAGCTGATAGAATGTTTTAAGATCTGCCTGGCCATGGAGTTGGGAGGGTTTTAGAGAAGATGGACCACATCTTGGAAGATAGTGGAGATAACCCCATTATCTGTCTCAGTGCCGGGAGTAACGATGTTGGTAAGGGTAGAAGTGAGGAACTGCTGCAGCAGTATCGGGATGTGTTAGATAAAGTTAGGATGAAGGGAGGGATCCCTGTAGTACATTGTATCCTACCCAGAAGAGGAGTTCCCAAGGAATGGACATCCAGGGCGATTGGTGTCAATTGCCGTTTGGAGAAATATTGCAAAGAAAAAGCAATACCATTCATTGATAACTGGGATAGTTTCTATGGGAGAGATGGGATGTACGCAAGGGATGGGGTTCATCTTTCACGGTTAGGGGTTTCTACATTAGCTAGTTCTTTAGATAGGGTGGTTGTGGGGTTTTGAACAGAAATATTGAGAGTGTAAATGAGAGGTTAATTGGAACAATTTTAGCGTCAGGCGAAAGCGATAAGGATATTCAGTCTCATGCTAAAAATGATGACTATAATGCAAATAATAGTAGTGATGGTGCAACAGAAGATGGAAATGTCGCTAAAAACAAAGGTAAATTAGGTATAAAGAAAAGAAGTAAATTGAGAGTATATTACACAAACTGTAGGAGTCTATGTAACAAAATGAACGAACTTAGAGCCCTTGTTAGCAAAGAAAATATAGACATAATAGCGCTAACTGAAACGTGGATTAATACAGAAACCAGGCATTTTTTAGCAGAATTTGATATACCAGGATATAGTTTGTTTAAATATGACCGAACAAGTAAGAGGGGTGGCGGTATAGCAGTGTTTGTCAGGAGTACATTAAAAAGCTGTATTAAATCAGGTATTAGACTAAATAACGATAATGAAAGTGTTTGGGTAGAGGTTAACGAAGGTAGTGAGACCATAGTTATTGGAGTTATGTATAGACCGCCAAATATGAGTAGAAATGACGGAACGTCATTATGGGAGGAAATTAAAATGGCATCAAGGTTTAGCAATGTGTGCATTATGGGGGATTTTAATTTTCCGAATATAGATTGGCAGCATCAAATAGGAGACTCTGATTCTGAGGAGTTTATAGAGGTAGTACAAGATAGTTTTTTATTTCAATTCATAGATACGCCGACTAGAGGTAATAATATTCTCGATTTAGTTTTCAGTAACAATGAACATATGGTAAATAATGTAGAGATAGGGGACCACCTAGGAAATAGTGACCACAATTCTGTGTATTTTAATATACAATGGAAAGGTAATACCAGAGAGAATACAACATTAATACCTGACTTTAGAAAAGCCAAGTATGGTGGGTTAAGAAGAGCCCTATTAGCGGACCCTATGGTCAAAAAATTAAGTCGATCCAGGTGTCCAAATGAGTGTACCCCTTCTCAGGCACCTGTCATCTTAAGTCAGGAAGAGACGTCAACCTTGGTAGATACATACGATAATTTTATCAAGTCAGTATTCAATGCACAAAATAAATACATCCCCAAAAGAAAATTTAGATCAACACAGAACCAACCCAAATGGATGAATAATAGACTATTAGATCTTCTAGGACAAAAGAGAGGAATATATAGAAAAATTAGAAAAGGCGAAATTCACCTACTTGCTTACTATCAGAATCTATCAAGACAGGTAAAAAAGGATATTAGGAAAGAAAAAAGAAATTATGAAATTAAGGTTGCCAATGACTCAAAAAATAATCCTAAAGCTTTTTACCAACTATATAAATCCAAGGTTAGAGATGTAATTGGTCCCCTTAAAACTTCGATAGGAGAAATGACAGAAAATGATTTAGAAATGTGCAGTACATTAAATGGTCAATTTCTTTCCGTTTTCACTAATGAAAATTTGGCACAGTTTCCAGAAGTCCGTAAGGTATATAGCGATAGTATAGAAAATAGGTTAAGTACGGTTACTATAAGTAGAAATGATGTGCTTAAGGAAATTGACAGACTGAAACCTCATAAATCGCCTGGTCCTGATGAGGTATATGCTAGAGTATTAAAAGAATGTAGGGATGAGTTAAGTTACCCATTAACATTTTTATTTAACAAGTCATTGGAGACAGGTATAGTTCCAGAAGCTTGGAAGCTTGCAAACGTAGTTCCGATCTTCAAAAAAGGTGACAAATCAATAGCATCCAATTACCGTCCCATTAGTCTTACATCAATCATAGGAAAGCTACTAGAGTCAATTATTGCTAGTAAAATTAGAAACCACTTAGATACATTTAATTTAATAAATTCTTCTCAGCATGGATTCACTCAGGGACGTTCTTGCCTTACTAATTTGCTTAGTTTTTTCTCAGAGGTATATGAAGCAGTAGATAATGACAAGTCATATGATATAATATATTTAGATTTCAGTAAAGCTTTCGACAGAGTCCCCCACGAGAGATTGATGAGAAAGGTTGAGGCGCATGGAATAGGTGGGGCGTTGTTGGGATGGATTAGGTCATGGCTAATTGGTAGGAAGCAGAGAGTCAGCATAAATGGTACGAAGTCAGAATGGGGAGCAGTCAAAAGTGGTGTCCCCCAGGGATCTGTATTAGGTCCTCTGTTGTTTGTTATATACATAAATGACCTTGATTTAGGTATAACTAGTAGGATAAGTAAATTTGCAGACGATACCAAGATGGGGAGAACAATTGATTCAGATAGAGATATAGAGTGCCTCCAAAGGGATCTAGATACCTTACACGAATGGTCAGTAAATTGGCAGATGAAGTTTAACATTGACAAATGCAAGGTATTAAAGATAGGGAAGATGCATACAAATGTTAAATATAAACTAGCTAATGTGGAATTAGAAAACTCGAATTGTGAGAAAGATCTAGGTGTGTTTGTTAGCAATGATTTGAAGCCTAGACAACAGTGTATAAGCGTTCGAAACAAGGCAAACAGGATTCTCGGGTTCATCTCAAGGAGTGTGAGTAACAGAACTGCTGATGTTATCTTAAAACTTTACTTGTCATTAGTGAGACCCCATATGGATTATGCTGTTCAATTTTGGTGTCCTTATTACAGAATGGACATAGATTCATTGGAGAGAGTACAACGTAGAATGACAAAAATGATCCATAATATTAGAAATCTTCCGTATAAAGAAAGGTTGAAGAAATTAGGCTTACATTCGTTAGAGAGACGCAGAGTTAGAGGGGATATGATAGAGGTGTTCAAGTGGGTTAGTGGGATTAACAAAGGGGACATGACAAATGTACTAAAGCTCAGTGATAGCGAAAGAACTCGTACCAATGGTTTCAAATTAGATAAATTTCGTTTCAGAAAAGATATAGGCAAATATTGGTTTGGTAACAGAGTTGTAGATGGGTGGAATGGACTACCAAGTGCTATAGTGGGATTAAAAACGATAGGGAGCTTTAAGATAAAATTGGATAAGCATATGGACGAGAAGGGTTGGGTGTGAAGGGGGATCAGCAGGGTTGGGCCAATCAGCGCTCTGCAGACCCCGTAATCCTGCGTTAATCTCTAACCGTTTTGGTAAGATGATCCTCAGGGTATTAGAGTGTTGAGCCTATAATTGGGCTTTGTAATTGGGGTTGTGTGGGACAGGGATCTGCCTTGCTTAGGCCAATCGGCTTTCTGCAGACTCCCATTTTCTTATGTTCTTATGTTCTTAAGATGCTAAAAGGATTTAGTAACGTAAATTCTAATAATCTATTTAAGATAGCCAAAGAAGGTTCCACAAGAGGAAACAAATTAAAACTAACAGGCAGGAAAGTGAACCTAGACATAACTAAACATTTCTTCACCCACTGTATTATTAGTGAGTGAAATAAGCTCCCCAATGAAGTTATTGGCAGTTACTCCATATACAGATTAACACAAGGTTAGACTCATATCACAGAGAAGTTGGTCTGCAGTAGAAGCTGATCACTGACAAGAGAACCTGGCAGAAATGAACACGTTTTCAGTTAAAGAGAGCAGAACAAAAGTGAAGGTGTGCATGCCTTTTCCTTTCCATTTCTAACTATACTATAAATTCCTTCAGGCGATTTCATAGCCCTGCAAGGTTATTCACTTCTAACTGTTTTCATGTACAGTAAATTGCCGGAGGGTGGGGGTAGAGCCTTCATCTTTGCTATCCTTTCCTTCCACTTTCTCTTAGGGTTGCTATCTCTACTAGGATTAAGGGGGGTGACTTGTTTTTGTTCTGTCCTTTTCTATCTTTCTCTGGCTTGTATCCATTTGGCCCCATTCAGCCTACCGTTTTAAGATGTTTATCCCCATCCAGGCTAAATTTGTACATTTTTCTATAGAAAAATTTCTCCGACGAAGCCGGATTTCTTCATATAATGCTGGCTCGCTATCGCTCGCCAGGAAGAAATCGACACCTAGATGGGGATAAACGTCTTAAAATAGTTGGCTGAATGGGGCCGAATGGATACAAGCCAGAGAAAGAGAGAAAAGGACAGAAATAACAAAAAGCAGGTCACCCCCCTTAAGTCCTGGCCACCTCGCAGGGATCGTACGATCTGTGTGGTCAGTGTATCTATGTAAATAGATGTAAATCCCTTTCTCTCTCTGCTGTTCAATTTTGGTTTCCAGCACTCAGGAAAGATATAGAGCGACTGGAAAGAGTACAAGCTAGGGCTACAAAACTTATTCCATCGATTAGAAGACTGAGCTATGAGGACCGGTTGAGAGCTCTTAAACTCTTTCCGCTGGAGATACGCAGACTACGAGGTCAGCTCATCGAAGTTTTTAAAATACTTAATTGGTTTGACAACGTGGATTATAGCAAGATGGTTAGCCTCAATACGAATACAACACGCCACCATAGCTGGAAATTAGAATTGAAAAGGTTCAGCACTATTATTTGTGGAATTTTGTTCACATATAAAATCTGTTCTATCTGGAGCAAACTGCCCTGCGAAGTTGTAAACTGTTCTTCAGTAGAGCAGTTCAAGAAGAGAGTAGATAGTATTTTGTACTCTGTAATGAGTGTAGTGCACTAAACAGTCTCTCTCCTTCCACTTCGAGTATCTCCTCGGAATGGACCGCAAGGTCTCTTGAGATACTAACTATTCCTTGTAATTCTTTGTAACTCTTTGTAACTATCTCTCTTTCTCTTTGCTATACTATCTGTCCCTTACTCTCGGGTTAGCTATCTCTACTAGAATTAAGTCCTGACCACCTCGCTGGGATCGTAATGTTTGTGTGGTCAGTGTATCTATGTAAACCTATGTACGTCTCTCTCTCTCTCTCTCTCTGCTTGCCTCACCCCCTGTTCACGTGTTGTTCTTCATCATTAGTTTGCTGGTCAGCCGTACATAGATACTTCCCTGCTTAGTTTGTGTGTGTGTGTGTTTTGGCGGTGTGAACAGTGACTCCTGCCCTCCTCTGTTTTCATCAATATCTTCGAAAGTAGTGAAGTTGCGGTACTCTGACTTTACCTAGATACACATCGAAACACCGTGGCGGTTGTGAAGCTGTCTGGAACGAATTTAGGCCAGTGATTATTGAAATATTAGGGAAAACCTGATATCATATCCTGCCGTCTGCCCTGACAGCCAGCACCACCTGACGGTTACCAGCCTAACTACCACTACCGGTACCCTCATCGCTAGTTTATAATTACCAGTGACTTGCATTTGTTCCTTAATTAGTTTAGGCATGTGCAGGTAAATTAGTGAAACCGGAAAATATACAGTGCAACATGAGTACTATACCTGAAAGTAACTTGCCTCCTGCAGACACAAACTGTTTAGCATGTAACAGCCAGTGCTTGTTAGAGTGTTTGAAATGCCGAACGTGTAAACAATATATACATGCCAATTGCACACACCTCCCTGTCTATGCCATCGTGAATTTTCTGAACACAAGGAGTCAGTACACCTGTGAGGGATGTGTTAAACAACAGCTGGGTGAACAAAGCGACCGGCAGTTTGCGCTCGTCTATACCCTACTGGACAGGGAAAAGGAAACGGAAAGTGAGGCTAAACAGCCAAACAACGACAAGGAAAACACCACTGAAAACGGTGGTAAGTGTGATGAACCTTTTTCCGGAGAACAAAGTGGCACACCACTCATAACAAATAAAACAAATAATAGAAATCTTCAAAATGATGAAAGGAAAAACAAAATATGCTACTACCACAAAAATAATCAGTGTAACTTTGGCCGAAAAGGACGTGACTGCCCTTTTGCTCACCCAAGCCTATGTAACAGGTACAAGATAAACGGTTGTGATCCCGTAAAGGGATGTAAACATGGTGATAAGTGCAAATACCTACACCCACCTATATGTAATGGTTCAGAAAGGAGGAGAGTGTTTAAACTTGGAGTGCAAAAGACTTCATTTGAAGGGCACTCGTCGATATCCATCTGACCAGTGTAGACAACAGCAACAAACAACCACTTACGAATTAAAGCAAGGTCAGACCCATGGATCAACAATGACATACTACACCATCTGGAACACAGAGACAATCTGTTAAAAAGGCTAGCGAAACATAGACAGGATCAAGGTCTGAAACATGAGTTCAACAGGGCCAGGAATAAACTAAGTAGGAAAATAAAATCAGCGAAAACTAATTATTTTCACAATAAGGCAGAGGAATATCAGAATAACCCAAAGAAACTATGGAGGCACCTAAAAACAACAGGCTACAGCAACAAGACAAGGGATTCGTCTAACACTAATATTGCTCTCACCATTAATGATCAGGTTTGCCACGATAAACGACAAATTTCAACCTACTTCAACTCCTTCTTCACTTCCATAGCAAACACACTTGCACAGAACCTACATCAACCTCTCAATAAATACACAACAACAACGGCCACCTTTCGAAATTTCTACAGAGATAAAGACATACACCCGAACACATTTAGATTGCAAAATGTTACACCAAAATACACTTTTGATGAGCTGTCTAACCTAAATGTACATAAAAGCACAGGACCAGACAAAATTCCTGCCAAATTTCTACGAGATGGAGCCATTGGTATAGCAGGCCCCCTAACCCACATCATCAACTTGTCAATTAACACCAACACTGTACCTGCTGAACTGAAGGAAGCCATTGTAACCCCTCTATTCAAGAAAGGAAATAAAGTAGAAGTTGGCAACTACAGACCAGTTAGCATATTATGAATTGTATCTAAAATCCTTGAAAGAGCGGTATACACCCAAATTGAACACTACCTCAAACAAAATGATCTATTCTATAAGTTTCAATCAGGTTTCAGATGCATGTACTCGACAGACTCCTGTCTCATCCACTTAACGGATCACATTCGTAAAGAAATGTCTAAAGGTAACTACACCGGTATGGTTCTTCTTGATCTACAAAAAGCGTTTGACACAGTAGACCATGATATCCTATGTAATAAACTACAAGCAATGGGCATAGGGTCTGTGAACTGGTTTAAATCTTATCTTAGTGGTAGAACCCAAAGAGTCAAAATTGAAGATAATATATCTGATCCTATGCCAATTAACTGTGGGGTCCCGCAGGGAAGCATCCTTGGTCCCTTACTCTTTCTCTGTTATGTGAACGACATGGAACTGAGCGTCTCATGTAAATTATTATTGTATGAAGACGACAGCGTGCTTCTGGTTTCAGGAAAAGACCCAATAAGTATTGCCGCTTCACTTTCCAAAGAACTAGAATCATATAGTAAATGGCTAGTGGACAATAGACTATCTCTTCACCTGGGCAAGACGGAAGCCATCTTATGTGGAACAAAACGCAAACTGAAAGACATTGTGGGCTTCTCGGTCAACTGTAATGATATTCCTATAACAACAGTGTCACAAGTTAAATATCTCGGACTAAAACTGGACGCGAGTTTCTCAGGTGAAACAATTTTGGAATCTATCCTGAGTAAGTGTAGAGCACGTATAAATTACCTGTATAGACAGGTGGGATGCTTGCCCGCGGCGACCAAAAAGACCCTCTGCCAAGCACTTGTTCAATGTCATTTTGACTATTCTGTGTCATCCTGGTACTCTGCATCATCTAAATCAGCACAGCACAAACTTCAGGTCACTCAAAATAAAATGGTTAGGTTCATGCTGAACCTAGGACCCAGATCACATGTTGGCCAGGAACAACTTCAGTCACTAGGTATGCTCAATGTCTCTGACAGGGCCAAACAAATCAGGCTCACTAATGCCTTCAACATTTTCTATGACAGAGCTGCAGAGTATCTAAAGAATGATTTTGTTAAAGCAAATGAGAGGAGTGGACATAATACAAGAAACAGGATGTTTAATTTTAAGGTCCCGAGAATCCAAGAACAGGGTAAGCAAACATTCTTCTTCACTGCCATCAAAGACTGGAACGACCTACCCCAGTCAGTCCGTGAAAAGAGAACACTGTATTCCTTCAGACGTAGCCTGAAGGAACACCTGAACCGGACAGCTGCGAGAAGGGAGCACCAAGCTTATGCCTACTTTCTCTAAAGTATCTATTTCTTTATCCTCCCCATTTCCCCAGCTAACCTAATCCCACAAGGACCCCAATAAAAATACGCCTAACGGCTTTATTGGGCTATCCTTAGTTGGAATTATGCAAGGCTGGTACATGTCATATTTGTAACATACTATGTGGTACCAACTCTGTAAATTGCTAACTGAATAAATATTATTATTATTATTATTAACCACCACCACCTACTCGTTCAGCCATTATTGCACCAAATCCCCAAATACAGAGTGCGTGGTTAAATAGACCTCAACGAACAAGATACGTGGGTAAATCAATCTCCCAAAAATGATACCACGGTACATTTTTTAGTGCAACAGATGCAGCAAATGCAAAAAGTGCAACAACAAATAATGCAGGCACTGACAATCCATCCACTCAGTGGTGCATCCCTCCATCACAGGAACTACAGTAACAAGGAAAGAGGTAAACAGCAGCACCCTACACACACTAATTTCACTCAATATAGCAGGCCTATTACCTTACAAATTCAAAGGCAAAGTAAAGCTGCTTGCAGCAATAGCACAAGTAGATAACGCACTCATACTTTCCCTAACAGAATTGCATCTTACTCAAAGTATAAGAGAAGCTGAAATAGATATAGAAAATTACACCTCCTTCAGAACTGATAGATCTGGTCATAGGAAAAAAGGGGGTATTATCACTTACGTTAAAAATCACCTTGCAGCTCTCACTAACATTCTAGTATCAGAATCTAATTCCTATACAGAGGTCCAGGTACTAAACATTACAGACATTAATATGATCTACATCACTATATATAGACCCCCAGCATGTCCAACTAATAAGTTTATGGATCAACTAACAAAAATAAAAGATATTTTAGACAATCTACCACCACCCATGCCAACCATTGTGCTCACTGGAGACTTGAATTTCCCGCTAATTAATTGGGATTCAGAAAGTGTCTATGGAGGAGCAGCGGACATGCGAGCTCAAGCAGAAGCACTTATACGTCTTTCAAGAGAGTTTTATCTCAAACAACTCGTCAATATAGCCACAAGAGGTAATAATATACTGGATATTGTAATGACCAACAATGATGAGCTGATCCACAACCTCACAGTAGACAAAACCAACCTGTCGGACCACAATATTATTACAATGGCGACAAACATAGTTACCAACACACAGCATAGAACTCCCAGCCCTGCCGAGCCCATGGCTGTGAACTTCAATCAACTCAACTTTCTCAGTGAATCTATATGCTGGGAAGACCTTAAAAGAGAACTTAGTGAAGTGGATTGGGCCATACAGTTTAAGGAATCTGGTCCCGAGGCCCAATATAACAAATTACTGGAAATATGCCTCAACATTTCTGAAAAATATGTACCCCTTAGAAAATCGTCACCACAGAAAAATATACCACGTGATCGTAGAATACTGATGCGCAAGCGAACGAACCTACGCAAGAAGCTGAAGCATAGTTCCAGCATACTAAATAAACAACAAATTGAAGCCAACGTTACCTCCATTGAAGAAAAACTCAAGACTTCAGTAGAAATAGAAAATTGCAGAAAAGAATTCCAAGCCGTGTCCTGCATTAAAACTAACCCAAAATACTTTTATAAGTATGCTGCAAACAAATCAAATGTAAGGGTGGGTGTTGGTCCACTGACAGATGCGAACGGCCAAACCAAGAACGAACCTGAGGCGATTATCGATATACTACGGCTACAGTACGAGGGCGTCTTTAGCCACCCTCGAGGTGATAAAATAATTGACTCACCAACCGACTTCTTCCACAAAGTATCCATGCCAAATCTAACGGACATTAAATTTACCACAAATGATATAGTAAATGCTATAAAGGAAATTGGTATCAATGCAGCAGCAGGCCCGGATCAATTCCCGGCCGCACTTCTCAAGAATTACGCAGCAGACCTTAGTGCTCCTCTACAGATTTTTTATAGAAACTCTCTTGACTCTAGAATTATACCACAACAATTAAAATGTGCTAAAATTACACCAGTCCACAAAGGGGGTTCGAGGGGTGAAGCAAAAAATGATAGACCTATTGCTTTAACTTCGCATGTGGTCAAAATCCTCGAAAAGCTAATAGTTAAAAATATGTCCATATACCTTGAAGAAAACAACATTATAAACAAGGACCAGCATGGGTTTCGGGAGTGCCACTCGTGCTTCTCGCAACTGTTAGCTCACCATGAAAAAATTGTAGAGGGGCTAGAAAATAAAAATGCTATCGACGTGGTCTACCTTGATTTTGCAAAAGCATTTGACAAGGTAGACCACGGCATACTCCTCCACAAGATACGAGACTCAGGAATCTCAGGAAAACTTGGGGTGTGGCTGCACTGTTTCCTCACTGACAGGGAACAAGCTGTAGCGGTTGGTGGTGCAGTGTCCAAGCCATCCATCGTCACTAGTGGGGTGCCACAAGGGTCAGTTCTTGGACCTATACTTTTCTTGCTGCACATATCAGACATAAATAAACATGTCATGCATTCGTCTGTCGCCTCCTTTGCCGACGACACTCGTGTATTAAGGGAAGTGTCTTCTACAACAGATGCTGAATTACTTCAGGCAGATCTCACTACAATTTACTCATGGGCAGAGCAAAACAACATGTCCTTTAACAATAACAAATTTGAACACATGAACTACAGTGCAGACCGAAATATGAATATCCACACATACACAGCAGATGACGGCTCTTGCATTGATACAAATGATTATAGTAAAAGATCTTGGTATTACACTCAGCCGAGATGGTACATTTGGAATGCATATAACCAATGTGGCAAAGAATGCTCGTAACCAAGCTGGATGGATCCTACGAACCTTCCGAACACGTGACATGATCCCCATGCTGACGCTCTACAAGTCACTGGTCATTCCACTGTTGGAATATTGCTGTCAGCTATGGAGCCCATTGAAGGTGGGAGAGAAGCAATTACTCGAAGCAGTTCAACGCTCATTCACCAATAAAATCTCTGCCGTCCAATACCTAGACTACTGGGGAAGGTTGGAAACTCTCAAGCTTTTCTCATTAGAAAGACGCAGGGACAGATATGCCAGCTTATATGTCTACAAAATATTGATTGGCATCACAACCAACAACCTTAATATAGGTTTTCACATCCATCAACGACTGGGCCGTCTCTGCCACATACAGCGGGTACACCCCAGAGCAGCCACCAGAGTTAAGACGCTCATGGAGAACGCCTTTGCGACACGAGGACCTCTTCTCTTTAACGCCCTACCCAGATATCTGCGTGACTCAACTGAACCAAGTCTCGAGAAATTTAAATATCAACTGGACAAATTTCTCTGGACACTACCTGATCAACCCAAACTGCCCCACTACCACCTCCGTGCCGCTAGCAACAGCATCATGGACCAGCTGGCGCAGAGACGGGCAGATGGAATGTACTAGTGGTGGCGCATCAGTGTGACCACGGGCGGACAACACTGCCTGCAGCTACTACTTACAGGACCTACAGGTGTGTGTGTGTGTGTGTGTGTGTGTGTGTGTGTGTGTGTGTGTGTGTGTGTGTACTCACCTAATTGTACTCACCTAATTGTAGTATACAGGATTTGAGTTTTTAGGCTCGTATTGTCCCGCCTCCAAAGATTCCGTTATCTAATTTGGCTTTAAAAATTTGGATATTCCCCGCACCCACCACTTCATCATCCAACTGATTCCACATATTAATACTTCTATATGGAAAGCTGAATTTCCTCACATCTCCTTTACATCTGCCTTTCTTTAACTTGCAACTATGTCCTCTAGTCCTCCCTTTATCTCCCTCGATAAAGTCCTCCTTGTCTATCCTTTCCAATCCCCTAACACATTTATACATCATAATCATATCCCCTCTTTCTCTTCTCTCACTTAGAGTTGGCAAATTCAATCTCTCTAATCTCTCTTCATATGTCAGTTCTCTTAGTACTGGAATCATCTTCGTTGCAGCTCTCTGTACTTTCTCCAACTTAATTATGTGTTTTTTAAGATGGGGTGACCACACCACTGCCGCATATTCCAATTTAGGTCTCACCATTGATTTTATTATATCTACTAGCATCTCTTCATTCAAATAGTTGAATGCTATTTTTACTTTATTCAACAGGCCATAAGCTTCTCCCACAATTTTGTTAATATGGCTCTCGGGTGAAAGATCTCCCTGTATTATAATGCCCAAGTCCTTTTCTTTCTCTGAGGGGTTAATCGTGCATTATCCTAGTTTATATTCCCAATGAGGTCTTCTTTTACTCACACCCCCTTCCATCACATGACATTTATCTTTGCTAAAATCTAATTTCCATATCTTGCTCCATCGGTCTATCGTATCCAGATCACTCTGTAGCTCTCTACAACTGTTATCCAGATCACTCTGTAGCTCTCTACAACTGTTATCCAGATCACTCTGTAGCTCTCTACAACTGTTATCCAGATCACTCTGTAGCTCTCTACAACTGTTATCCAGATCACTCTGTAGCTCTCTACAACTGTTATCCAGATCACTCTGTAGCTCTCTACAACTGTTATCCAGATCACTCTGTAGCTCTCTACAACTGTTATCCAGATCACTCTGTAGCTCTCTACAACTGTTATCCAGATCACTCTGTAGCTCTCTACAACTGTTATCCAGATCACTCTGTAGCTCTCTACAACTGTTATCCAGATCACTCTGTAGCTCTCTACAACTGTTATCCAGATCACTCTGTAGCTCTCTACAACTGTTATCCAGATCACTCTGTAGCTCTCTACAACTGTTATCCAGATCACTCTGTAGCTCTCTACAACTGTTATCCAGATCACTCTGTAGCTCTCTACAACTGTTTTCGTCCACTATATGTTTCATAATTTTTGCATCGTCAGCAAACATATTCATGTATGCATTTATTTCCTCTGGCATGTCATTTATATAGATCAGAAACATAATTGGGGCCAACACTGATCCCTGTGGAACTCCGCTTGTAACATCCCTCCATGTTGATAAGCTGTCTCTTATCATGGTTCTCATCTGTCTTCCCGAGAGATAGTCCTCCATCCACTTCAACAAATTACCCTGAACCCCTCCAAACTTCTTCAACTTCCATCTAAGTCTACTATGAGGAACTGTCTGTGTGTGTGTGTAAGAGAGCCTGCAATACCTGTTTTGGTAATAATTATGAGAGAGAGAGAGAGAGAGAGAGAGAGAGAGAGAGAGAGAGAGAGAGAGATCATATATATATATATTACGAATGTGATCTATAATTAATTACAAACAATCTGGGAAGGCGTTTCTGTTAGCCTAGGGGACAAACTAAAATACATGGCTCGAAAATGGCAAAATCCAGCCAAATCCTCAACAGTAAATAAACCAAATATCATAATAACCCCCTAGACGTCGGACCAGATAGTGTTAAAGCTATGTGGGGTTTTGATCATCTTAATTTTGTCTTATGTGTATGAAGGAGACAAAAGGCTGGCTGCCTGTAACGAGTGTCTCCCCCAAAGCCAATAGAGTGACAGAAAGCCAAATTCAAAGGACGTTGGGGTAAACAAAAAGCCTGGACAAACGAAGTATAAAGCAGTCTAAGTCACAGGATGAAGGAAAGAAAGGAAAGGAAAGGAAAAAGGTAAATCACTATCAATATACCCAATGATTTTATATACCTTTTTTCATAAGAACATAAGAAAACGAGAGTCTGCAGAGAGCCGATTGACCCACACACGGCAGATCCCTTTCACATCCAACCCATCTCGTCATACCCTTTTTTATTTGTTACACGTGTTGCAGCGGAGTCATAGGTATTATTGCATGACCTAGGAGTTGCAGGATTAGGGGCTCTATTGATTGGTAGGCCTTATGACGTCATTCGGGTGTGGTGGTGGGTGTGGTGAGAGAGAGAGAGAGAGAGAGAGAGAGAGAGAGAGAGAGAGAGAGAGAGAGAGAGAGAGCGATTGATGGCCAACTTAAAATGGACATGTATAGTGACAGGAAGGGGAAGTGGGTCTAGGAAATGATAATAGATGGACTTTTTATTCTGTTGGTAGAAAACAGGATATGTTCTTGGAAGACTTATCAATGGTATACTTCCTAGAGCTATGTGTGTGTGTGTGTGTGTGTGTGTGTGTGTGTGTGTGTGTGTGTGTGTGTGTGTGTGTGTTACTCAGTTACTTGTTCGTCAAGGGGAATCCACGCAATGCGAGCTAAGCTCATTATTATCGCGCCTCCTTAACTGGGAATGTATTGCGTGAAATGCATGTTAAGTGTGTTTATGTACTGTTGGAATGGCTGTGGATGTGTGTGTAGTCTGTATTTAGCCAATTGGCGACATCGGAAACGAAGGCTTAGGGTGGATCTGTATGGTACCATTCTCACTATAGACGGTACCGTCTCGCCCGAAGGCTTAGGTAGCCATCAGCTTAGGTGAACCATATGATACCCATCTCGCCTTGTACCATTTTTGCCAACCCCAGATGGGACGTCACAACGTCGTCCACTTATTCCAGGTACCTATTTACAGCTAGGTGAACTGAGGCTAACACATGAAAGGAGACAAGCCCAATTTGTCTCTGCCGGGGATTGAACCCCCGGCCCCTCGTGTGTGAGACGAGAGCTCTACCTACTAGGCTACGGGCTGTGTGTGTGTGTGTGTGTGTTAAAATGATTATAGATGAACTTTATACCGTTGGTAGAAAACAGGATGTGTTCTTGGAAGACTATCAATGGTGTACTTCCTAGAGCAGTGTGTGTGGGGGGGGGGGGGGGGGGGGAAGGGGGGGATGTGTGCGCGCGTGTGTGTGTGTGTGTGTGTGTGTGTGTTAAAATTATAGTGTGTGTATGTATAGATGTGTGTGTGACTGTTGATGTGTTTATATGTACAGTTGGTCAAGGATGAAAGTATACAGTTTTTCGTCTGCTATAGCCACACATGGTTTGTCATGTTGGCAGCCATGACAGCCTTTCCACTAGCCCAAACCATCCCAACACACATGGGGTTTATTATATTGATACATTAATTAATATACGGAGTGCTTCGAAAAAGCGTTTCCATAAATATCAAAAGTTAGAGAATTATTCATAAACCTTCAGGGTGACTAAATACTGTTATGGAGATAGCAAAACAAAGCTCGGGGCATACGCTGGAACAGCGCGTAGCCGCGGCGCTCGCCTCCGTTGCATTGACCTTTGGATCACATATAATCCAGTCTTGGGGATGAAAGTGAAATATCAATATTTACCTACTTATTAATTAACAAGTATTATTAGATTCCTCTTTCTACTCATTATTTATTATGAATGTTATAATGTTAAGTGTATATCGTAATAGCTTTTATAGCCACTCCATATTCGTCTACTTTAGATACACAGAAATCTAATTCCTAAACGTGGACGTAAGGAAGCCTGTGTGTTCAATAGGGTAATGACCCAGCAATTTTACTCATCTTGCGAGCGCCATTGCTTTATGAGTCAGTCCTCGAAGCATAATGAGGCTTTACTTGTGATTTGTATTTATTTATTATTATTATTTTTATTTTTATCAGCAGAACACCTGCAAACCAACTGCAACATTGATATCACCATACCCTACATTATTAGCCACATATTACCACGTGTGAAAATAGACCTGTATTCCACTGAAATATCGTATATAGGTAGAAGTTTTGATTTTCGTTTTCACTCTCGCATTTCTTGTATATCTATCAATAACATTAAGTGTTTAATATCTCCGAAGTGATATTCACGTCAAAGATTATAGAGCAATATATTCATATTTCCGTCTGACAACTAAGTCCAGGAACACGTTTTTAAACACCCTGTATAAGGTGGGCGGGCTCTGAGATATGGCTACCAGGGCTGCCAACATGACAACTATGTGTGGCTATAGCAGACGATCAACTGTATACTTTCATCCTTGACCAACTGTACATGTGTGTGTGTAGGTGTATGTGGTGTACATGTGTGTGTGTAGGTGTATGTGGTGTGATAATGTGTGTATATATATATTAATCATACTTTACTCTCTCTCTCTCTCTCTCTCTCTCTCTCTCTCTCTCTCTCTAATCGGTGTGGAGAGAGCCTCCTGTTTTGCTATCCTTACTTTCCACTTAGTAGCAAATTTTGTAAGAATTAAGTCCGGACTGCCTAGTAGGGACCGCAAGATCTGTGCAGGCTGTGTATCTATCGAAGTCTCTCTCTAAAAAAAAAAAAAAAAAACCACACACACACACACACGCAACTCTAACCTTTGTACGTTTAAACATCGTTTTTAACACGAATAACACTCCAAATGAAATTAATGGAAAATGGGCTAGAGCCAATGGGATGTAACCTTTCACACCTATTCCCTGGTCGACTCTTCCCAAATGGTAGAAATATTAGCTCGATTACTCCAGGCGTGTTTAGTGGTCAATAGTTCTGCCTTAACCCCTTCTGTACCGACAACTTTTTTATAATTTTATTCTAGCTGTATTTAGAGGATTTTGTGTAGTTTAAGGGGAGATTTCCACTTGAGGGATTTTTTTCTTAACCCCTTTCTCCCTCATGTTTAACTCCACTGCTATTGAGATTTTAAGACGTTCGCCCAATTAATTTGGCGATTTTAAGAACTTTCGCCCCATTTCTGTCAATTTTTAGAAATTTCGTGCCTTTTAGGTGTCGATTTTTTCCTGGCAAGCGATAGCGAGCCTGTAATGTAAGAGGAAACGGCTTTCGGCCGGGATATTTTTCTACCGAAAAATGTACAAATTTATCTTGAAGGGGGTCTAGGGAGTGTAATTTTTAAGCTTGATGAAGGTCTAGGGTACAAACTAAATACCTCCCCTTAAGGGGAGGGTTTTAGTGTGTTTCCTAAACTTCTATCAAGCTTGAAATTACACCCCCTTGAGTCCCTTTCAAGATAAATTTGTACATTTTTCGGTAGAAAAATGTCCCGGCCGAAGGCCGGTTCCTCTTAAATTACAGGCTCGCTATCGCTCGCCAGGATAAAATCGACACCTGAATGGCACAAAAGGTCTTAATATGGGGTGAAAGTTCTTAAAATCGCTAAACTAATGGGGCGAACGTTTTATAATATCAAAAGCAATGGGGCTAAACATGAGGGTGAAAGGGGTCAAGAAAAAAATCCCTCAAGTGGAGATCTCCCCTTAAGAAGGACCTGTTAATTGATCACTTGCGAGTTTCAGTCTATAAGGAAGTTGGAGTTGAAGACATCGATCATTTACAGAATTATCACCTAAATTGCGGTTTTAATGCTAATATAAATACATCAAACCCAATTCAACGTCCTTTTTATCCATTTTTTTTTTTTTTTTTTTTCTATGTGATTGAGGGAGGCAAAAGGCATAACTGCCTATAGCGAGTGCCTCCCCCATAGTTGAAAGAGTGACAGGGCCAAAATCAAGGGACGTTCGAGCCAAAATGCCTGGACACACGGAGTTTGAAGCAATTTAAGTCATAGGAAGAGGGAAAGACTGATTCTGGGAGAGAGTTCCAGAGCTCAGCTGTTGAGTAGAAGAAAGTTTGAGAGTAACGTTTCACTCTTGGGTTGGAGAGTTGCACAGAGTAGGGGTGGGATTGAGTTGCAAGACGGGTACCACGTGCCCTACGTAAAGGAGATGGTATGCACTGGGATAGCTCTGAGGAACACTGATTATTATAGTAGCGATAGAATAGCGAGAGAGATGCAACATTGCGGCGGAGAGAGAGAGAGATTGCAGAGAGTTGGTGAGTGGACGGGAGTTAATGATACGAAAGGCCTTCCTTTCAACTTTGTCTAGGAGAGCAGTGTGAGAGGAACCTCCCCACACATGTGAACAATACTCAATACAAGGGCGCACTATGCCCCTGTACAGAGCAAGAAGCTGTACAGGGGAAAAGAACCCCCTAAGGCGGTTGAGCACACCCAGCTTCTGGGAGGCTGCCTTAGCAAGACTGGTAATATGGTCCTTCCAAATGAGAGCAGAAGAAAAAGAGACACCAAGAATATTGAGAGAAGATGAAGGGTTGATTTTTGTATTGTTGAAGAATAAGGGATAGTCCGCTGGGAGATCCTGACGGGTAGATAGATGGAGAAATTGGGTTTTGGAAGCATTAAAGTTAACAAGGTTTTCTCTGCCCCAATTGGAAATAGTATTTAGATCAGAATTTAAGAGTTCTATGGCTTCATTACGTTTGTCGTTGAGGGATTGCTGGCTGGGGCGTTCTGAAAAACTAATGGAGTAGTGCAAGGTTGAGTCGTCTGCGTATGAATGGATGGGAATTAAGGTACAGTTAAGGAGATCATTTATAAAAATTAGAAAGAGAATAGGAGATAGGACAGAGCCCTGAGGAACACCGGAGTTTATAGAGTGAGGAAGTGAACAATGGCCGTCCACAACCGCGGCTATGGAACGGCCGGAAAGGAAATTAGAGACAAAGGCACAGATGGAGGGATAGAAACCGAAGGAGGGTAGTTTAGAAATTAAAGATTTATGCCAGACTCTATCGAAGGCTTTCGATATGTCTAGTGCAATAGAAAAAGTCTCACCGAAGTCCCGAAAGGAGGATGACCAAGAGTTAGTAAGATATGAAAGAAGATCACCAGTAGAGCGACCCTTAAGGAAGCCATACTGGCGATCTGAGAGCAGATTATGAGAAGAGAAATGCTTAAGAAATTTGGAAGCAAGAATAGTTTCAAAAACTTTAGAAAGACAAGAGATAAGAGCAATTGGACGATAGTTGGAGGGTTGAGAGCGGTCACCCTTCTTTGGGACAGGTTGAATGTGAGCAAACTTCCAGCATGAAGGGAAGACGTTAGAGGATAGACAGAGACGAAAGAGTTTGCCTAGGCAGGGAGTCAGCACGGAAGCACAGTTTTTGAGAACAACAGGAGGAACACCGTCCGGACCGT
Source organism: Paralithodes platypus (assembly GCA_032716605.1). NCBI lineage: Eukaryota > Metazoa > Arthropoda > Malacostraca > Decapoda > Lithodidae > Paralithodes > Paralithodes platypus. Next base: position 2,483,412 of record CM064480.1, read on the forward strand.
ACGCCTTATTAGTGTTAAGCCCAGAGAGGGTAGAAAGTACATCTTTAGAAGAGATTAGGATATTAGGCATAAGTAAGAGAGAGGAGGGCGGATAAACCTACATTATTATTTTATTTATGTTAATATCGATGTTTATGGCTCCAACTTCCTTATAGCCTGAAACTCGCAAGTGGTCAATTGCTGGAGGCATTTTTAATACTGCAAGAAATCATCAAATAGTAGCCAGAATAAAGTATCTATCACACGAGCGCTTTTTCGAGCAATTTTTACGGGCAATTATGGTCTGGAAGGTTTTAAAATTACACATCATAAGAATTTAGCCGCCTAACATAATCTACCTTCAGTCTAGTTACCGATACCCGTGTGAAAATGTCCCGAAATAACACGAGGACAAACTTGCTCATGGATAATTGACGGAAAAAGCGCTCGTGTGACAGCGGCTTAGAAAGACGGCACCGGCACTGAAAGGGTTAAGAGGGGATGGGCATATTTATTTGCTCATTTATGTATATGTAATTATTCTTTAGTTTCCTTCCTAGACCTCCATCAAACTTTAACCCCCCCCCCCCCCAAGACCCTCCTTCAAGATAAATTTGTACATTTTTCGATAGAAATTGGTGCAATTTAATTTGTTTATTAGCTCAACCTAACCTAACCTAGCATAATTATTAAACTAAAATGCCTCGATTTATAATATCAGAAACCATTTAATAAGGATATATACTGTATATATATATATATATATATATATATATATATATATATATATATATATATATATATATATGTATACTGTATATATTATATAAGGATGAACGGAAATACTTGTATTACCCAAATGGAGTTAGAGCCACCGCTAGCATTATACCAGAAACCAAACCCGCAAGTCATTCATACTAATCTTAACCCTTTAAGGGGAGGCAGACCGTTTTTCTGGACCCCTTTCTCCCTCATGTTTAGCCCCATTAGTTTGGCGATTTTAAGACCTTTCACCCCATTTCTTCGTCAATATTTAGACCTTTCGTGCTATTTACGTGTCGATATTTTCCCTGGCGAACGATAGTGATCCTGTAATGTTGGAAGAACCGGCCTTCGGCCGGAACATTTTTCTACCGAAAAATGTATAAATTAATCTAGAAAGGGGATCTAATAATATTTTTTTTTTAATTTGATGGAGGTCTAGGGAGAAAACTAGAAAAATAATGAATACATGCAAAAATCGCCCAAAAAGTGAACCACATAAGATCACAACGAGGAACAGAACTTACGTGGGCACCTGTACAGTCTGCCTAATAAGTGATGTCTCGGCACCAATTATGTTCTGATCAACATTTCGTACCAGTAATATTTACACATGATTTCTTCTATTTGAGTGAGATATACCAACATGTTCCTACACTTGCAAACCCCATCCAACATCTGACAGACAATAATACAGCCCAGAGCGAACCAAACGTAATGACAGCTGGGACATGACTTACTAGCGCCACTGTACAGTCACGAGCATAAATCCTGCGACATCAACCAGATAACGTCACCACGAGAGGTTTATACTAAGCTGAATAAAATCGTCTGACGTTAGCTAGAATGAGATAAAGAAATAATTGTAAGTTTGAATACAAAGTGTAGCAATACCTTTGGAGACGAAGGGGCGAACATTATCTGGTTGGTGTCCCAGTATTTATTAGCGCGACTGTACAGTCGCGCTAATAAGTGATGACTCGGCACCAAGTATGTTTTGTTCAATAATTGGTATCGGCAATATCTAAGCTTCATTTCTTCATATCGAGGGTAATATGCAAACATGTTCCTACACTTACCCACCCTATTCAACATCTGACAGACATTAATACAGCACAGAGCAAGCCAAACGTAATGACAGCTGGAACATGATTTATTAGCGCGACTGTACATCCTGTTATAAATAGCTCTTACGCAGGCGGCCCCTTCAGTCGTTCAGTGATATTTAAAGGGAGGGTTTTAGTTTGTTCCCTAGACCTCCATCAAGCTTAAGGGAACCCAACTCGCTTGTTTTCCCTTTCTCTCCCTCTCTCTTTGATTTGTATCCATTCGGCCCCATTCAGCCTACTTTTCAAAGACGTTTACCCCCATCCAGGTGTCAATATTTTCCTGGCGAGCGGTAGCGAGCCAGCATATAAATATTTTTGTTTTGACAGTAAGCTAAATTTGTAAATTTTTCGATAGAAAAATTTCTCCGGCGAAGCCGGATTTCTCCATACAATGCTGGCTTGCTATCGCTCGCCAGGAAGAAATCGACACCTGGATGGGGATAAACGTCTTAAAACAGTTGGCTGAATGGGGCCGAATGGATACAAGCCAGGGAAAGAGAGAAAGGGAGAGAGAGAGATAACAAAAAGCCGGTGACCCCCCTTAAACTTACACCCGCTAGATCCCCTTTAAGTTTTTAGTTTGTTACATAGACCTCCATCAAGCTTAAAATTACAAAGACCTCCATCAAGCTTAAAATTACATAGACCTCCATCAAGCTTAAAATTACATAGACCTCCATCAAGCTTAAAATTACATAGACCTCCATCAAGCTTAAAATTACATACACCTCCATCAAGCTTAAAGTTACATAGACCTCCATCAAGCTTAAAATTACATAGACCTCCATCAAGCTTAAAATTACATAAACCTCCATCAAGCTTAAAATTACATAAACCTCCATCAAGCTTAAAATTACATAAACCTCCATCAAGCTTAAAATTACATAAACCTCCATCAAGCTTAAAATTACATAGACCTCCATCAAGCTTAAAATTACATAGACCTCCATCAAGCTTAAAATTACACCCCTTTGATAAATGTTAAAGTTTTCGGTAAAAAAATGTCCCGGCCGAAGGCCAGTTCCTCTTAAGTTACAGGCTCGCTTTCGCTCGCCAGGAAAAAATCGACACCTAAATGGCACGAAAGGTCTTAAACTTGACAGAAATGGGGCGAAAGTTATCAAAATCGCTAAACTAATGGGGTGAACGTCTTAAAATCTCAAAATCAATGGGGCTAAACATGAAGGAGAAAGGGGTCAAGAAAAAAATCCCTCAAGTGGTATTCTCCCCCTAAAGGTCAGATCCAGCCCTGACCTTTTTTGTGGCCGCGTCGCCGCCACTTACGTAAGAGACTAGAGCAGCATGCAACATTTAGTGATACCAGTTCTGATTCCATTTACTCGTCAGCTTTGGTCGGCAACCCATCTAGGGGAGACAACCTTATAAAAATCCTGGTGGATGGGACTCATCAGCCTTGGTTGGCACCCCATCTAAGGAACACAACCTTATAAAAATCCGAGTGGATGGGATTCGTCAGCCTTGGTTGGCACCCCATCTAAGGAACACAACCTTATAACAATCCGAGTGGATGGGATTCGTCAGCCTTGGTTGGCACCCCCTCTTAGGAACACAACCTTATACAAAACCGAGTGGATGGGATTCGTCAGCCTTGGTCGGCAACCCATCTAGGGGAGACAACCTTATACAAATCCGAGTGGATGGGACTCGGCAACCTGACTAGGGGAATAAACCTTTTTCAAAATACCGAAGAGCGGCGCGCTAATCGGTGCTACTTGCAGGTGGCGAACTCTACAATAGATAGACACCCACCCTCCCTCTCCTTTCACTCTTCCACCTCCCTCCCTCCCTTGCACACACACACACACACACACAGACAGACAGACACCCACACACACACACACAGACAGACAGACACCCACCCTCCCTCTCCTTTCACTCTTCCACCTCCCTCCTTCCCTCCCTTGCACACACACACACAGACAGACAGACACCCACCCTCCCTCTCCTTTCACTCTTCCACCTCCCTCCCTCCCTTGCACACACACACACACACAAATGGTACAAGGCGAGATGGGTATCATATGGTTCACCTAAGCTGATGGCTACCTAAGCCTTCGGGCGAGACGGTACCGTCTATAGTGAGAATGGTACCATACAGATCCACCCTAAGCCTTCGTTTCCGATGTCGCCAATTGGCTAAAATACAGACTACACACACATCCACAGCCATTCCAACAGTACATAAAACACTTAACATGCATTTCACGCAATACATTCCCAGTTAAGGAGGCGCAATAATAATGAGCTTAGCTCGCATTGCGTGGATTCCCCTTGACGAACTAGTAACTGAGTAACTGAGAGTAACACAGACAGACACGCACCCTCCCTCTCCTTTCACTCTTCCACCTCCCTCCCTCCCTCCCTTGCACACACACACACACACACACACACAGACAGACAGACACCCACACTCAAACACACACGCACACACAGACAGACACCCACACTCAAACACACCTCCGTCACAGGCCCCAGATCCCGACATAACAAGGGGACTCTCTTTTTGTGTTCACCCCTTTTTGTGTGACCTTACATACACCAGGGGGTTTACCCCAAACACCGCCATTATAAAGTAGGGGAACCACCGCCAGTAATACCTCCACTACCACCACCATCTCCACCACTATACTTATATATTATAGGGGAACCACCACCACCTGCACCATCTCCACCAACTCCACCACCACCACTACCACCACCACCTGCACCATCTCCACCACCACCACTGTAGGGGAACCACCACCACTGTAGGGGAACCACCACCACCACCACCTCCACCACCAGCACTTATAGGGAAGCAACACAAACCACCACCACCTGCACCATCTCCACCACCACCACCACCAATACCACTACCATCACCACCACAGCAGGGGAACCACCGCAGGAAACAGAGAGGAAGGGAGGAGATATACAAAGTAAACAATGACCAGCTGAGGTTAGGGTTTATGCCCGGCAGTGGTTAAGCCAGACCACCTCACTTTTTTTTTATCTTTCTCTCCCTCTCTCTTTGGCTTGTATCCATTCGGCCCATGTTTTAAGACGTTTACCCACATCCAGGTGTCAATATTTTCAAGCGAGCGGTAGCGAGCAAGCATATATATATATTTTAGTTTTGACATCAAGCTAAATGTGTACATTTTTCGATAACAAACTGTCTCAGGCGAAGCCGTATTTCTCCATACAATACTGCCTCGCTATCGCTCGCCAGGAAGAAATCGACACCTGGATGAGGATAAACGTCTTAAAACAGTTGGCTGAATGGGGCCGAATGGATACAAACCAGGGAAAGAGAGAAAAGGAGAGAAAGATAAAAAAAAAAAGCCAGTGACCCCCCTTAAATTACTGACAAAAAGTTTATGGTGAGACATTATACAAGTTCATGAGAATAAGGATATGTTTCTGGTAGATATAAGATAGATACTGTGTAGGGGATAACCCTTTGAGTACCAGCGACGTGTGTTATATTGTATTGTACCAGCGACGTGTGTTATATTGTATTGTACCAGCGACGTGTGTTATATTGTATTGTACCAGCGACGTGTGCTATATTGTATTGTACCAGCGACGTGTGTTATATTGTATTGTACCAGCGACGTGTGTTAAGAACATAAGAACATAAGAAAATGGGAGTCTGCAAAAAGCCGATCGGCTCATACAAGGCAGATCCCTGTCACACATATGTTGTTGGAATCACACTTACAGGTGATGGATTGGCTGTAGTGTTATAATAATGCAGTGATAAGGGGAGATCGGTAGTTTTTCTGGACCTTTTTCCCTCGTGTTTAGACCCATTAGTTTGGCGATTTTAACACCTTTCGCCCCATTTCGCGCATCAGTTTTGAGACCTTTCGTGCTATTTAGGTGTCGATGTTTTCCTGGCGAGCGATAGCGAGCCTGTAATTTTAAGAGAAACCGGCCTTCGGCCTTCGGCCAGCATTATATGAAGAAATCCGGCTTCGCCGGAGAAATTTTTCTATCGAAAAATGTACAAATTTAGCCTGCTGTCAAACAAAAATAAAAAATATGCTGGCTCGCTACCGCTCACCAGTAAAAAAATTACACCCGGATGGGGATAAACGTCTTAAAACAGTAGGCTGAATGGGGCCAAGTGGATACAAGCCAGAGAAAGGTAGAAAAGGACAGAACAAAAACAGGTCACCCCCCCCTTAAATTTTCTTGCATGGATTTGTTTAATATTGTTTGTATCAAAATGTATGACAAACCAAGACAACTACATGTTCTGTATCAATCCTGCTTTAACCCTCTCCGACATATGACGCGATTTTGAGCCGATTAGGGATACTTTAAAGCTTTTGTTACCATCAGGGGTATTTAGAAACCTTTAGTTTAGTTACTTCAACCTCTGCAGTTGTCTTTGAGTTAGCTGTGTTGAGCCTATTGGGGATACTTTAAAGCCTTTATTACCAGCAGGGGTATTTACAAACCTTTAGTTTAGTTACTTCAGTTAGTTACTTCAGTGTTATATTGTATTGTACCAGCGACGTGTGTTATATTGTATTGTACCAGCGACGTATGTTATATTGTATTGTACCAGCGACGTGTGTTATATTGTATTGTACCAGTGACGTGTGTTATATTGTATTGTACAGCGACGTGTGTTATATTGTATTGTACCAGCGACGTGTGTTGTATTGTATTGTACCAGCGACGTGTGTTATATTGTATTGTACCAGCGACGTGTGTTATATTGTATTGTACCAGCGACGTGTGTTATATTGTATTGTACCAGCAACGTGTGTTATATTGTATTGTACCAGCGACGTGTGTTATATTGTATTCTAGCTATATCTAAACGATATTATGCAGGTTTGGAAGGATCTGTGGTAGTTAAAAAGGGTTGGTTGAGATAGTTTGAAGCCTTATTATTGCTAGAGGTCCTTCCTAAGCTGAATAAATCTGTGGTAGTTGAAAGGGTTGGTTGAGATAGTTTGAAGCCTTATTATTGCTAGAGGTCCTTCCTAAGCTGAATAAATCTGTGGTAGTTAAAAGGGTTGGTTGAGGTAGTTTGAAGCCTTATTATTATTGCTAGAGGTCCTTCCTAAGCTGAATAAATCTGTGGTAGTTAAAAGGGTGGGTTGAGATAGTTTGAAGCCTTATTATTGCTAGAGGTCCTTCCTAAGCTGAATAAATCTGTGGTAGTTAAAAGGGTTGGTTGAGATAGTTTGAAGCCTTATTATTGCTAGAGGTCCTTCCTAAGCTGAATATAATCGTCCAATAGTTGCCAGAATATGATAAAAAGGACGTCCCTGGTACTACATGGGATAAAGGTTATAATGGGAGATGTTTTCAGGTAGCTATAAAATATAGAATGTGTAGGGGATATAGAGATCGTGGCGTTATTCTAGCGATATTCGAGATATTTGAGCCTTTTTAGACGATATTCTAGAGATCGTTGCATTATTCTAGCGATATTCTGGAGATTTGAGCCATTTTAGAGCGATGTTCTGGAGATTTAAGCCATTTTAGAGCGATATTCTGGAGATTTGAGCCATTTTAGAGCGATATTCTAGAGATTGTGGCATTATTCTAGCGATATTCTGGAGATTTGAGCCATTTTAGAGCGATATTCTGGAGATTTGAGCCATTTTAGAGCGATATTCTGGAGATTTGGGCCATTTAAGAGCGATATTCTGGAGATTTGAGCCATTTTAGAGCGATAATCTGGAGATTTGAGCCATTTTAGAGCGATATTCTGGAGATTTGAGCCATTTTATAGCGATATTCTAGAGATTGTGGCATTATTCTAGCGATATTCTGGAGATTTGAGCCATTTTAGATCGATATTCTGGAGATTTGAGTCATTTTAGAGCGATATTCTGGAGATTTGAGCCATTTAAGAGCGATGTTCTAAAGATCGTGGCATTACTCTAGCGATTTTTGGCATTTATGTACTATCTAGCAGACTTGATTTGGTAAAGCCGGTATCACACGAGCCCTTTTTCACTCAACATTTATCCTCAACACTGGTCTGGCAGCTTATGTGGTCAACATTTAAAATATTTCGGTTGCCAAAATTCATCCATCAACAGTCTCGTTTCCGATACCGTTACAAAATATTCCAGAAATGTTGCGAGAAAAATGTTGATTATCGAATGTTGACTATAAAAGCTCTCGTGTGATACCGGCTTAAGGGGAGATTTCCACTTGGGGGATTTTTTTCTGGACTCCTTTCTTCCTCATGTTTAGCCCCATTGCTTTTCTAATTTTAAGACGTTCGCCCCATTATTTTGACGATTTTAAGAACTGTCGACCCATTTCTGTCAATTTTAAGACCTTTCGTGCCATTTAGGTGTCGATTTTATCCTGGCGAGCGATAGCGAGCCTGTAATATAAGAGGAACCGGCTTTCAGCCGGGACATTTTTCTACCGAAAAATGTACAAATTTATCTTAAAAGGAGCTCAAGGGGGTGTAATCTTAAGCTTGATGGATATCTAGAGACCAAACTAAAAACCTCCCCTTAACTCTGATATCGGAGGGGTATAGTCCGTTCATTCTAGGTTGGCCAGAGATCGTAACCTCTAACCTCTGTAACTCAAAAAAGGGCTAGAACAAATGAGCGGTCAATTTATACACATATTCCCTAGCCAAGTTTTCCTACTTGGTAGACAAAATTAGCTCGATGACTCTAGTCCTTTTTGAGTTATGAGAGGTTAGAGTTTACGATTTCTGCCCAGCATAGAATGAACAGATAATAGTAGCATTTGGCACGAAAGGTCTTAATATTGACAGAGAAATGGGGCGAAAGGTCTTAAAATCGACAAACTAATGGAAGGAACGTCTTAAAACCTCAAAACTAATATGCTAAACACGAGGGAGAAGGGGGTCCAGAAAAAGCGAGTAGTACCCCCTTAACCCTTTCAGTACCAGCGACGTGTGATATATTTGATGCGAGCTAAATGTATGCGATATTATGCAGCTTAGGAAGGATATGTGGTAGTTAAAAGGGTTAAGTGAGATGTTCGAAGCCTGTTAAGGAGGGATGGTTCACTTTTTGGCCGATTTTTGCATGTATTCATTATTTTTCTAGTTTCCTCCCTAGACCTTTTTCGATAGAAAAATGTCCCGGCAGAAGGCCTATTCCGGCCGAAGGCCGCTTTCTCTTCAAATTACTTGCACGCTATCGCTCGCCAATAGCACGAAAGGTCTTGATATAGTTATAGAAATGGGACGAAAGGTTTTAAAATCGAGAAACTAATGGGGCGAACGTCTAAACAAAAATGAAAACTAGAGGGGGCTAAACATGAGGAAGAAGGGGAACCAGAAAAGCGACCTATCTCCCCTTAACCCTCTCCGACATATGACGCGATTTTGAACCTATTGGGGATACTTTAAAGCCTTTGTTACCATCAGGGGTATTTAGAAACCTTTAGTTTAGTTACTTCAACCTCTGCAGTTGTCTTTGAGTTAGCTGTGGGCAGAAAACTAATTTTGGAGAGGTAATTATAAGAGTGAGAGAACTCTATTTCTTATTGCTAATCTGGCAACCTCTGCGTCATAAATGCGTGAAAGGGTTAAGGACGTCTGGGCAGGTGTTCGTGTCTGCCGAGAGGACAACTAACTAAAATACGTTGCTCCAAAATGACAAAAGCCCGCCAAAACCCTCAATACTAATGACAAAAGCCCGCCAAAACCCTCAATACTAATGATACCAAAGATCATGATATACCAAATGACGTCGGACCGTATAGTGTTAAGACAGTTTTTGTGGATTCGAACCTTGGTTTTTGTATCGGTGCTATATAACAATAAAATAAAATAAAAAAAGTCATAGGTATTTTATTCAATGGACTCAACCCGTAAGACAACTGATTAAAAGCATGCAATATTATATATATATATATATATACACGAGTGGGTGCTTGTTCGGGGGTGGGGGGCTTGTGTGTGTGTGTGTGTGTGTGAGTGTGAGTGTGTGTGTGCGCGTGTAAGTGTAAGTGTGTGTGTGTGTGTGTGTGTGTGTGTGTGTGTGTGTGTGTGTGTGTGTGTGTGTGTGTGTGTGTGTGTGTGTGTGTGTGTGTGTGTGTGTGTGTGTGTGTGTGTGTACCAAGATGACACCAACAAGTATCTGATGACATAAGAGGTTAAACAAAGGACTATTATGTAGGTTTCCAAACGTACACACATACACATACAGTACACATGCGGTATATACAGAGAGAGAGAGAGAGTGTGTGTGTGAGTGAGGAAATGTGTTTGAGTGTGTGTGTGTGTGTGTGTGTGTGTTATGCTAGGGTTTTTACTGGGTTTGAATTGGTGTTTGGTAGGTTCTACTCAACTGGAGAAGTTAAAATCATACAACACATGCACAAAAGGAGTAAAGGGTAAAATATAACACTGAGTACATCTTATCAACAACTTTAATTAATAGTTCAATGTGTAGGGCAACAATACGTATTTACACTAGTACATTGGAGGTTAATAAGTGTTGTCAGATATTTCACAAAGTTTCGAACACTGATTAATACTCTGAGGGATAAGCACTTTTCCCAGTAACTATAAAGGTACCAATAACACTTGTTGAGCGAAAACCACTGGAATCTATGACAACCCTTAATACCGCCGATTGTACATTGGATACATATATAGATGATCCTAGCACGGGCGAGGATCCACGAGGGAACTAGGAATATACTTGACGTTCTCTCTCTTTTCCACTATGAATATACACCTTAAAACACTGGCGTATGGTATAATTTACAATTTTACTCTTCTACGTCTTATCTCGTATCTCTTGTTATTTGGAGGAGATATACTTAGGTTCCTCAGCATATTATTGGCTTATCACTTCTAGCGTATTTGCATAAGAATAACAGATACACCTGGTCGCACTGGTGTAAGAGTTGAGTTACTCTATTTCCTAAGTATTACACTGGGTCTCACTGGTGTCGGAATAAAAACAGAGTCATATGAGTTGCTCTATTTTTCTTAAGTATTACACTGGGTCGCACTGGTATCGGAATAAAAACAGAATTATATGAGTTGCTCTATTTTTCCTAAGTATTACACTGGGTCGCGCTGGTGTAGAAGTTAGAGAGATTTATGGTAGCACTCCTAATCTAACACTTTGAAGATCTGGGCTGCTAGCACAGTCGGGGTAGAGATGAGAGTTATCAAGTCATTTCATCTAGGTTCCGTCGAGCCGCTTAGGTGGTCGGTGGTCCTGCCGTGTGGATGGTGTGGCTAGGGATACAGATGGATTAGTTGGTTTTGGGTCTTGAATGGTAGCTCCTTAATGTCATGACATAGGGTACATACCATCGGACTAACGCGAGCTTGAACGAGGACATGTCCGGAGTTACTATTGCTCGTCTATCCTGACCTTTGTACTAATCGGTGGTGAAGTTCTGTTCCGGTACTCTTGACTTAGGGTCTTTAATACAGCGTCGCTAGTGTCATGACACAGTGACAAGGTATCGGGCTAACGCGAGGAGATAGTAAGATCAGGAACTTACTCATTTCACTTGATCTGCCACTGACAGTTATAAGAGTGTTCAAAGAACCCAAGTTCGGTGTTTAAACCTTTTTACTGCATATGTCTTAGACCATGGTGTTAGACAGATACAGTATGGACTTCTATATGTTGAGTGCCGTTATCCAGACGGTGTCTCACAAAGCCCGAACTATTAGAATGACCTTTACCATGGCAAGTATTCTTCTATAGTTTAAGAGTGCGGTTTTGGCAAAAGAAGTAAGGTGGGGACAAGTCCTTGCGGTTATGCTTCTAATACCAAAGGTGCAGCCTATTAGAGAGCTTAATATTAAGCACTATACCATGGCATGTGATAATATTAATTCACCTAGTAGGGAAAAGAACTCCTCAGACCTTGAAGGATATCCACCATGGTATCAATTCTTTCCTGAATGAGGTTTAATTTTAGGACTTGAAAGCTTAAATGATAGTAATTCAAGCCCTAGAGTTGCTTGCTTTACCTTGGTTCTCATCGGGGTAGTGACGACTTTGGCTGCTATGTCCCAGGTCAGGTGAGTGAAGGTCAGAAGGTCATAAGTACAGGGGCGTATTCCGGGGGGAATTAGGTAGACCCCCTAAAAGTTCGCGGGCTGGTGGCGAGTCTTCTGCGCGGAAAAGTGGCGCAACTATTCCTTGGTTATTAGCTTATGTTGGTTTTGCTTCTGACTATATACAATTTTTTTCTTCTGGATTTCGGCATTGTCAATTATCATCTTGATCGTCTTTCCTGGTGTGGGTGGTAGAGGAGGATTTATGGTGGCAATTCTGGCGTCCCATTTATTCTGGTGTAGTGCGGAATTGGGACGGCCATTTTGTGGTGGTTTTGCGGTGATTTTAGTTGTCTTCTGCGGTTTTGATGCGTTTGGTTTCTTCTGCGGTGGTGAATTTTCTTTCTCTGCGAGTGTCTTCTTGTTCTGGTTCCTGATTTTGTCTTTGTCTGCTGAATGGGTGTTGATTGTTTGCATTCCTGGGCTCTTCGTTCTTTTTATCTTAGTTTCTCCTTCGTTCGTCTTTCCTTGTTTTCCCTGTTGTGTGTGTCTCCTTGGTTCTGCTGTTTTAGTCTCCCCTACATCTGTTCCTTTTATTTTCTCTTGTCGGGCTAGCATGGTGGTTATTCTTAACTTGGGTATTTTAGTATGTACTGTATGTATGTCTATGTATGTATGTGTGTGTGTGTACCTGGATGACAACCATTGATGATCTAAGGAATCAAACACAGGACCAATATGTTTACAAGTGTCTATACTTACAAGGTCATCACACACACACACACACACACACACACACACACACACATATTATATATATATATAGAGAGAGAGAGAGAGAGAGAGAGATATATATATATATATATATATATAATGCCCTCGCAAAAATCCTGCAACCCCAATACTGTTACTACCCGAATTGACGTCTGGGATAGTGTAAAATAGTCGTTGATGGCGAAGTCTAAGAAACCCATCACGTGAATCACCCCGAGACTATCACCTGGTTCTTTCAAGGAGAACTAAGCTTACTATCCTATTGAACGTCCGCGGTAGTACAGTGGGTTAGCGCGCGGGTCTGGTTGACCTACTGAGGTCACTAACCAGGGTTCGAACCCAACACCAGGCATCTCAAAACCTGGGGAGTTTTCGGGAGGGTTAAAATCCCTCCAGGATTCGAACCCCGCGCCAGGCATCTCAAAACCTGGGGAGTTTTCGGGAGGCATAAAATTCCTTCGTACACCCAGCATTTCAATATATATATATATATATATATATATATATATATATATATATATATATATATATATATATACAGTTTTCGGCCGGGACATTATTCTACACATTATTATTTTGTTTATACAATTATTAATATTGTTATTTTTAATCTTGATAGAGGCCTAGAGAGCAAACTTAAAACCTCCCCTTAATTAAGTGGGTACAAAAACTACTACAACAGCCACTTCCCCCAATATATATATATATATATATATATATATATATATATATATATATATATATATACTGTATATATATATATATATTTATATATATATATATATATATATATATATATATAAGCAACCATGTTATGGAGTGTATATATAGGTGTATAGTGGCCTTAACACACTTTACACACACACACACACACACACACACACACACACACACACACACACACACACACACACACACACACACACACACACACACACACACACACACACACACACACACACACACACACACACACACACACACACACACACACACACACACACACACACACACACACACACACACCCAGTGGCGTAACTGATAGCGCGTCTGGCTCACAACCAGAAGGTCCCGGGTTCGAGACCCGGGCGGGGAAGAGACATTTGGGCAAGTCTCCTAACGGTGTAGCCTCTGTTCACCTAGCAGTATAAATAGGAACCTGGTATAAGTGGACGAAGTTGTGACGTCCCATCTAGGGTTGGTGATCGGTTACAAGGTGAGATGGGTATCGTACTGGTCAACCTAAGCCTTCGGGTGAGACTGGTACCGTAGTGAGAATGGTACCGTACAGATTAACCCTAAGCCTTTGTTTCCAGATGTCGCCAATTGGCTAAAATACAGACTACACACACATCCACAGCCATTCCAACGATACATAAACACTTAACATGCATTTCACGCAATACATTCCCAGTTAAGGAGGCGCGATAATAATGAGCTTAGCTCGCATTGCGTTGATTCCCCTTGACGACCAACGAGTAAATACACACACACACTCCACCTAGGCTTAGTCCTAAGATATGGGTCACATTGTTTTTACCGCTTAACTAAATTCTTCCCTACGTGTGTGTGTGTGTGTGTGTGTGTGTATGTGTGTGTGTGTGTGTGTGTGTGTGTGTGTGTGTGTGTGTGTGTGTGTGTGTGTGTGTGTGTGTGTGTGTGTGTGTGTGTAGTCTTTACGTGTACAGCGAGATCACGAGCATTGACGTAAGGGGAGGTAGACCGTTTTTCTGGACCCCCTTCTCCCTAATGTTTAGCCCCACTACTTTTTATATTATAAGACGTTCGGCCCATTAGTTTGGCGATTTTAACACCTTTCGCCCCATTTCGTTGTCAATTTTAAGACCTTTCGCGTTATTTAGGTGTCGATTTTTTCCTGGCGAGCGATAGCGAGCCTGCAATTTTAAGAGGAAGCGGCCTTCGGCCGCGACATATTTCTACCGAAAAATGTAAAAATTTATCTTGAAGAGGGGTCTAGGGGGTGTTTTTGTAAGCTTGATGGAAGTCTAGGGAGGAAACTAAAAAAATATATGAATAAATGAATTAATAGACCAAACAAACGGTCAGTCCCCCCTTAAAGATGGACTATAAAGATGGGCTATATATTTGCTAATTTAAAATATATGAATATATATGAATACATGAATTAATAGACCAAACAAACGGTCAGTCCCCCCTTAAAGATGGGCTATAAAGATGGGCTATAAAGATGGGCTATAAAGATGGGCTATATATTTGCTAATATAATTATATTTTTATAATTTTTTAGTTTCCTCCCTAGACCTCCATCAAGCTTAACAAAAACATTCCCTAAACCTCCATCAAGCTTAACAAAAACATTCCCTAAACCCCTTACGAGATAAATGTTTAATGTCTTAATATTGACAAAGAAAAGGGGCGAAAGGTCTTAAAATCGCCAAACTAATGGGCCGAACGTCTTCAATTCTGTAAATTAAAGGGGCTAAGCATGAGGGAGAAGGGGGTCTAGAAAAACGACCCATCTCCCCTTAAAAGAAGTATGGCATCAGCGCGCGCACACACACACACACACACACACACACACACACACACACACACACACACACACACACACAGACACTCACACATAGAGAGAGAGACACACACACCCACATACAAACACACACACACACACACACACACAAACACACACCCATACAAATTATTATGTTCTCTCCACCAACCAACTTTACTCCTTAACTCGATTAATGAAATTAACAAACACATCTGGCAGTCCGAGGATTCGAACCCAGGACGCTCACACAGAAAATCAACACACACACACACACACACACACATACAAACACACACACACACTAGCAAGCACACAGTCATAGACACACACACTATTAAGCACACAGTGACAGTCACACAGTAGGTCAACAACACAAGACAGCTTATTAAAATAGGTATTAGTATTCCCCTCACGTGTGTACCCAGGAACCAGTTTATGCACACAAACACATATACACACACACACACATATATATATATATATATATATATATATATATATATATATATAATATATATATTATATAATATATATATAATATATATATATGTATAGAGAGAGAGAGAGAGAGAGAGAGAGAGAGAGAGAGAGAGAGAGAGAGAGAGAGAGAGAGAGAGAGACAGAGAGAGATACCATATTAAAAAGTTATCTATGAATGGTTTACGGGGGTCATTAGACTTAGGATATATGCCAAGGTTACATGGGGTTGTATATATCTAGCCTAGTAAGGGTCTAGAGGGGGTGGGGGGGGGGGGTATATAGGGTACTTCAAGGTTGGACTATATAAAAACAACTGTGTACTGGTACTATGTGGCAAGAGTGGACGTAAGTACTCGAGGTTTTTGGACGAAGGGACAACGGGCTTTTTTCGACATCAGAATCTTCAACCCAAGAGCACAAACATATCGTGAGCGAGGACACAAGGCGGCATACTTGAGAAACGAAAGTGAGAAAAAACGCGCTTATGAAGAAAGAATTTTGAACAGGGATCAAGGAAGCTTTACTCCTCTGGTCTTCTCATCGTCGGGAGGTATGGGACCTTCTGCAAGTGTCTTCTATGCCAGATTAGCTGAACAAATATCGGAGAAAAAGCGCCAGCATAGAAGCCAAGTCATAACTTGGATGAGATGCCGGCTCTCTTTCTCTCTTCTCAGGTCTGCACTCCTGTGTCTCAGGGGTACAAGGTCCTCCCCGCTACAGAGGACAAGAGTAAGAGACTTGGACTTTGAAATGGTCGTGGCGGAGGGACGAATTGGGGAACAACTAGGTTGATTGTAGGGAGGTACTGGTACAATAAGATAAACTACAATGTAACTAGAGTAAGAGAATAAGATAGATTGTACACCACTTTGTAGCTGTCAACTTAACTGGTACTATGTGGGGGTACTCTCTCTCTCTCTCTCTCTCTCTCTCTCTCTCTCTCTCTCTCTCTCTCTCTCTCTCTCTCTCTCTCTCTCTCTCTCTCTCTCTTGGAAGATAGATTCAAGGAGAGAGTTCCCGAGCTCAGCTGCTGAATAGAAGAAAGATTGGGAATATTGTATCACTCTTGGGTTGGAGAGTTGTACAGAGTAGGGGTGGGATTGTGTTGTAAGACAGGTGCTACATACTCTACGTACAGGAGGTGGTATACACAGAGAGAGCTCTCTGAGAAACACTGATTATTGCAATAGTGGTAGAATAGTGAGAGAGATGCAACATTGCGGCGAAGAGAGAGAGATTGCAAAGAGTTGGTTAGATACGAATGGCTTTCTTTTCTAATTGGTCAAGAAGTGCTGTGTGAGAGGATCCTCCCCACACATGAGAACAAAACTCAATACATGGACACACTGTGCCCCTGTACAGAGCAAGAAGATGTGCAGGGGTAAAGAACCCCCAGAGGCGGTTGAGCATACCCAGATTCTGGGAAGCTGTTTTAGCAAGGGTGGTAATATGATCCTTCCAAGTGAAATTAGAAATTTGTGGGAGTTCTTGACGAGTAGATAAATGGAGAAACTGAGTTTTGGAAATATTGAGAGCGACAAGATTTTCTCTGCCCCAATTGGAAATGATTGCTAGGTCAGAAGATAAGTGTTCTATGGCATCAGCATGGGAATTTTTGAGTGATTTCTTACTGGGGGGGTTCCAAAAAATTAATTGGATAGTGTAAGGTAGAGTCATCAGCATATGAATGGCTAGGAGTGGAGGTACAGTTGAGATGATCATTAACACTTTCTCTGCGGGCATATTTCCGCCTATTTCCGCCATATTAGGGCTCATTCAGGCACTCCTGATTGATTAGGCAAGTGTCTGAATGAAATTATATGTATTCAGACAAAAACTAGAAGAAAATAGCTTCAAAATGACGCCAGAACGAGCTTCGTAGCTCGCGG
This sequence comes from Paralithodes platypus, assembly GCA_032716605.1. Taxonomy (NCBI): domain Eukaryota; kingdom Metazoa; phylum Arthropoda; class Malacostraca; order Decapoda; family Lithodidae; genus Paralithodes; species Paralithodes platypus. Next base: position 2,500,941 of record CM064480.1, read on the forward strand.
GGTTCACCCGCAGCGCTACCATAGATATTTGCTAAAATTAGCAATTCTCGCTAATGTTTAGCTACATTTACCTTTGGCAGAACTGTATATCTCGCGAGACTCTGACTCAGAGCCTTCAGTGCCACGCCGCATGGCTGGGAGACGGACGTGTGGCCTGTCGCACTCCTGCTCCCTTGCACTCGATTTTACAGGCTTTAAAAGCCTGTAAATTGCTGTAAATTGCCATGGCGTTTGGGAACGTCTCCCGCAGGGAAAGGGTTAATGAATATTAGAAAGAAAATTGGAGATAGGTCAGAACCCTGAGGAACACCGGAGTTGCTTGGTTGAAGATGTGAACAATGGCCGTCTACAACCGCAGCTATGGAACGGCCAGAAAGGAAATTAGAGATAAAGGCACAGATAGAGGGATAGAAACCAAAGGAGTGGTAGTTTTGAAATTAGATATGTGTGCCAAACTTAATCAAAGGCCTTCGATATGCCTAGAGCAATAGAAAAAGTCTCACCGAAGTCCCGAAAGGAGGATGACCAAGAGTTAGTAAGATATGAAAGAAGATCACCAGTAGAGCGGCCCTTAAGGAATACATACTGGTGATCTGAGAGTAGATTATGGGAAGAGAGATGCTTCAGAAATGTTGAAGTAAGAATAGTTTAAAAAACTTTGGAGATGCAAGAAATGAAAGCAATTGGACGATAGTTGGAGGGTTGAGAGCGGTCACCCTTCTTTGGGACAGGTTGAATGAGTGCAAACTTCCAGCAAGAAGGGAAGACGTTAGAGGAAAGACAGAGACGAAAGAGTTTGCCTAGGCAGGGAGTTAGCACGGAAGCACAGTTTTTGAGGAATCGGCCTTCGGCCAAGAAATTTTTCTACCGAAAAATGTACAAATTTATCTTGAATGGGGGTCTAGGGTTTCTTTTGTTTGAAGCTTGATGGAGGTCTAGCGAGGAAACTAAAAAATATATTAATAATTCAATACATAAGCCAAAAAACAAGCACTAGCCCCCTAAGATAACACACTTATAGATAAAGGTAAGTGTTATTCAGCACTTCAAGCTGATAATATATACAAAGTAAAAATATAGGGTATAAGAAATATATAAAAAGGTATATAAGATCATTGGGTATATTGAGGAGGATTACCTTTTTTTTTTGTTTTTTTTTAATCTTTGAAGATTATAATTGAGATAGTATTTAGAGTCATAATTCCCACAGATCCTTCCTAAGCTGTATAAAATCGTTTAATCGTAGCCAGAAATACAAGAAGAATGGGTCCTCGCAGACAGAGAGGGTTAAGGGGACAGTGGCTGTTTGTTTGGTCTATTAATTCATTTATTCATATATTTTTTTTTAGTTTCCTCCCTAGACCTCCATCAAGCTTAGAAAAAAAAACCTAGACCCCCCTTCAAGATAAATTTGTACATTTTTCGGTAGAAAAATGTACCAGCCAAAGGCCGGTTCCCCTTAAAATTGCAGGCTCGCTATCGCTCGCCAGAAAATACTCGATGCCACCACCACCACCACCATCAACAACAACAACACCACCACCAACACCAACAGACTGACCTTGGCTACCGCTAGATCCCAAAAACACCCTGCCGTGAACCAAGGACTGTAAGGCACAGAAGGTCACGTCACAGAGTCCAGGAGAGAGAGAGAGCAGACTTAATAGGTACAGGTGGCCACATAAGTTCTGCTCCTCGTCGTGATCTTATGTATGAAAGTAAAGTATGAATGAATTGCGAGTGTGGTTTCATTTAAGTGGAGGTTTTTAGTTTGTTCTCTAGACCTCCACAAGCTTAAAATTACACCCCCTAGGGCCTAGACCCCCTTTCAAGATAAAATTTTCATTTTTCGGTAGAAAAATATCCCGGCCAAAGGCCGATTCCTCTCAAATTACAGGCTCGCAATCGCTCGCCAGGCAAAAATAGACACCTAAATGGCACGAAAGGTCTTGATTTTTTTCCAGAAATGGGGCGAAAGTTCTTAAAATCGCCAAAACGATTATTGATCAAACATACTTGGTGAATGACTTATTAGCGCGACTGTACACTCGGATACCATAGTCTCTAGCCCACTCATATAAGAATTCTTTGACAAATTATTCTGGGCTATCATTAGACGATTTTATACAGCTTCGAAAGGATCTGTGGGCATTATAAGGGTGAAGACTACCGGGTATCTAAAATAACCCTCTGACTTTCATGTAGCCTTCGAAATCTGAATAAAATCGTCTAATAACAGCCAAAAAAAAGAAAAAAAAGAAATGCGTAATCGGATGTCGAAAAGGTTAACTGGGATTATGACCACCCATATACCTATAAAAAATCAGTTTAGGAAGGATCTCGGGAAATACAAGGCGTACAAACTGTTTGGGATGGATGGGACTCGTTAGCTTTGGTCAGCAACCCATCTAGGGGAGACAACCTTATACAAATCCGGGTGGATGGGACTCGACAGCCTTGGTCGGAAACCTGTCTAGGGGAGTAAACCTTATACAAATTCGTACTGCTCACCTTAGGTGAAGCAGGATAGTGGATGGGCTAGCCGCGCACCACTGTAGAAAAATAGTGCTAAAAATATACATAGAATGCCTCAGAGTCAGACGGACCCTAAGTTGAGTGGTCAATCCTGTAAGTCCTTCAATAAACTGGCACGGATTGTCCTTCTCACAGGGGTTAGGTCTGCTAATAGTGCAGCAGATAGGTGGAAGAATTGTGTGTTTCATGATACAAGTGTCAAAATTGGCACACACCATAATAAACACAGTCTAATCAAAATTAGCTATAGGGCCATCACAGTAGCCTATGTTGGCTTTGGCAGCCCCTTTTCATTAATCTCCATTAGAGTACTGGAACACAGATATTTACCCCAAACTGTATACTGTGGTAGAGACGTCAAACTAGTCTCAAATGACTCGTCCGGGCAAGGGAAACAACTTATATTCAGAGAATGTTTGGCTAATGTTGACCGTTTGACTTGTACTGGTCCCTGAAGTTGACCGTTTGACTTGTACTGGTCCATGAAGTTGACCGTTTGACTTGTACTGGTCCATGAAGTTGACCGTTTGACTTGTACTGGTCCATGAAGTTGACCGTTTGACTTGTACTGGTCCCTCAAGTTTATTATCATGCTACAAATTGGTAAGAATTGTTGCCAATTGCCACTAATTTGTTGAACTACAGGGACCAGTACAAGTCAAATGGACAACTTTTTTATAAACATTGTCTGAACATTTATTGTTTCCCTTGTTCAGACGAGTCATTTGAGACTAGTTTGACATCTCTACCACAGTATACAGTTTGGGGTAAATATCTGTGTTTCAGTACTCTTATGGAGATTAATTGAAAAGGGGCTGCCAAAGCCAACATAGGCTAAACCTTTGATGGCCCTATAGCTAATTCTGATTATACTGAGTTTATTATTGTGTGTGCCAATTTTGACACTTATATCAAGAAACGCACAATTCCCACATATGTTTCACATATCTGCCCCACTATTAGGGGCGTTCTGTGTATGGCCACCCTCGTAAAGAGGAGTAAGGCATCTGGCAATAGATAGATAGATAGATAGACAAACTGGGTTTTTTCTTCTTTTCTATATGCCATTATCCCCTTCAATACCGATAACGACATTTAACTCAGCTTCGGAAGGACGTCTATCCATCACAAGGCCACAGACGATATTTACGTTATATTCTGGTGACTGACGATTTTGTTCAGCTTAGGAAGGACGTCTATCAATCCAAAGGCTACAAACGACATTTCCATGATAATCTGGTGACTATTTGACGATTTTATTCATCTTAGGAAGGACATCTATCAAATCAAAAGGCTATACAGACTATCTCAATCAATCCTCTTAGCTACCATACACCTTTCCTAAGCTTCATAAAATCGTCCACATGCAGCGGAAATAAAAGGAATGATTGAGTTAAGGGGGTACTACTCGCTTTTTTCTGGACCCCCTTCTCCCTCATGTTTAGACCCATTACAGTGTTGCGATTTTAAGACGTTCGTTCACTAATTTTGGCGATTTTGAGGCCTTTCGCCCCATTACTTTGTCAATATTAAGACCTTTCGTGTCATCATCACTACCATAACCCTTGCATTACACCATCATCACCATATTAATACCACACCACAATCATCACCACCCCATGAATTCCTCCACACCATCACCACTACTACCACCACCACCGTCATCACTACCATAACCCTTCCATTACACCATCATCACCACCACCCACATAAATACTGCACCACAATCATCATCACCATTACCACCACCACTACTACCACCATCATCATCACTACCACCACCATCATCACTACTATACCCCTCCCACTACACCACCACCAATACTATCACCACTAATAATACCACACCACAATCATCACCACTACAAGGCTTTCACTACATCATCACCACCATAACCCTCCCACTACACCACCACCACTACCAATACCACCACAACCACCATCACCCTTCCACTACACCACCAGTATCACCACCACCACCACATAACTACCACCACCACCACAACCACTACCACCACCACAACCACTACCACCACCACTACCATCACCCTTCCACTATCACCACCACTATCACCACCACCACCACCACCACCACCACAACCACTACCACCACCACTACCATCACCCTTCCACTATCACCACCACTACCACCACCTTACCTTTTGATACCTTTTGATGTGTTCGCCACTCTTCTAGCGGCACCAAGGAGCGCGACGCCCCTCGTTATGGGTGGTGATTTGGTGCAGTAGACTGTTTGAAGCGACAGCTCGCTCCCTTGCGAGGATGGGCTCGTCTGGCACTTTTTGCAGTTCGACATCTAGGGTTCTCTTGAAGTTGTCTAACGAGATGTCCCTCATGTCTCTTACTCGCCGTGGGAGTTTGTTGAAGAGACGTGGGCCTCTGTGTGATAACCAGCCCTCTCGCAGAGAGCCCATAGCACCCCTGTTATTCATCCGGGGGATTTCGCATTCCCAGCCTCTCCTATCACTGAATTTCATGACTATCGGAGTATGTAGGTTTGGTACTAAACCCTCTGCGATTTTCCACGTGTATATTATTAGGTAAAGTTCTCTTCTACGTTCCAGTGAGTACAGATTCAGTGCTCTTAAACGCTCCCAATAGTGTAGATGTTTTATCGAACTTATATGCGAAGTGAAATTTCTTTGTACACTCTCTACGTCATTTATTTCACCTGCTTTGTATGGGGATGTTAATACGCTACAGTATTCAAGCCGCTGTAGCACTAGAGATATGAAGAGCGTTATCATAGGCAATTCCCCGCGTGTTTTAAAAGTACACAGAATCCAACCCGTTAGACGTTTCGCAGCCGCCACTTTGACCTGGTTATGTACTTTGAAACCCATATTTTCAGACATTAATACCCCAAGGTCTTTCACACTGTCTTTCCGTTCTATTATGTGGTTAGATTATGTTAAGTAATTTGTAATTTCTTTAACACCATTATTATCTCCGTACCGTATTAATTGGAATTTGTCCTAATTGAATTGCATGTTGTTTTCCCTGGTCCACTGGAACACTACATTCATGTCTTCCTGCAGTCGGCCTGTGTCCTCTTGTGTGTTTACTATCTTGCTTAATTTTGTGTCATCAGCAAAAGACGACACCGTACTGTGTCTGGTGTTGGTATCAATGTCGCAAATTAGTATGAGGAACAGAAGGGGCGCTAGCACTGTTCCTTGGGGCACTGAGCTTTTGACATCCGAAGGCTCAGATGTCACTTGGTTTACTGCTACTGATTGTTTTCGGTTTACGAGGAAATTGTATATCCACCGTCCGATTTTCCCAGTTATACTTTTTGCTTTCAGTTTGTGGGCTATTATACCATGGTCACATTTATCAAATACCTTAGCAAAATCGGTGTAAATGACATCCACGTTTTTCTTTTCTTCTAGCGCTTTAAGAATTTTGTCATAGTGTTCCAAAAGTTGTGAGAGACATGATCTTCCCGCTCTGAACCTATGTTGACCGGTGTTGTGTAGTTCATTTGTCTCCATGAATGTTGAAATTTTGCTTCACAGGACTCGCTCGAAAACTTTAATGATGCGAGAGGTTAGAGCTACCGGGCGGTAGTTTTTTGGTAGTGCTTTACTCCCTCCTTTATGCAGTGGGGCAATTATTGCGTTTTTCAAGCTATCTGGTATGTCACCAGTGTCTAGACTCCTTCTCCACATTATAGCCAGGGGTTTTGAGAGGTTTTCCTTATATTTCTTCATTAGGATCGAATTCCATGAGTCCGGGCCTGGTGCCGAGTGGGATGGCATGTTGGAAATGGCCTCTTCTATGTCTTTTGGACCGAAATCAATATCCAGCATCTGAGGGGTTTCCGTGGGGGAGGTTTCCATGAAAAATATATTTTGGTCTCTGATGACTTTTGTTTCATCAGGCTCACTGAATGCCATTTCATACTGCCTGCTTAAGAGTTCGCTCATTTCCTTTTTGTCCCCTGTGAAAGAGCCGTCCCCTTTGCTCAGTGGGCCGATGTTTGATGTTGTTTTAGCCTTTTGTTTGGCGTATGAAAAGAAGTATTTGGAATTTTCCTTTATACCTGCAATAGCTTTCCTCTCCTCTTCCATATGTTGTAGTTCATATGATATTCTTAGCCTTTGTTCAATTTCCACAATTTCTCTATCTATTTCGACCTTTTGCCTATCCTGTAGATTTTGATGTGTGCGTCTTTGTGTGAGTAATTTTCTTCTTCTGTACAGCCTCCTCCTTTCCCGATCTTGTTTGCTTCTTCGTTTTGTTTGTCTTGCAGGTATATGGTGGCTACAGATTTGGGTCATGGTTTCTGTTATTAAGACTAGACATTCTGCTGGTGTCAGGTTATCCATTAAATCTTCCCAGTCTATTTCCTCCATTTCTTGATTTACCTCTTCCCACCTAATGTTTTTGTTATTGAAGTTAAATTTACTGAAGGGGCCGGTTTTTGTTCTCGATTCTGAGGTTGTCTGTACACTTTCTAAGGTTGTTTTGATCTCAATTAATTTATGATCTGAGTATGTTGTGTCCGATATGTTAATGCTGTGTACTAGAGAGTCATTGTTAGTGAAGACCAGGTCTAAGATATTGTTTTCCCGTGTGGGTTCAGCAATATGTTGGGTAAGACTAAAAAAATCACAAAGTTCAAAAAGCTCTCTCGTATTAGTATTTGCTTCTCCGGTGTTATTTGCCACTAACTGGTTTTCTAGTTGTCTCCATTTAATGTTTGGTAGGTTAAAGTCTCCTAGCCATATAATATTTGGTGTTGGGTTCCCCAGGGTTTCCACTTCTGATTTTATTTTGTTGAGCTGGGTTTTGAATTCTTCTCGGGATGAGTCTGGAGGCCTGTATGTAACAATAACTGCTAAATTTAGGGATTCTATTTTAACTCCAAGTATTTCCACCACTTCATTACTGTTATTTAGGAATTCAGTACATATCAGTGAGTCATGTATGTACAAGGCTACACCTCCATGTGATCTATGCGTTCTGTCCGCCACTATCACCACCACAACCACTACCACCACCACTACCATCACCCTTCCACTATCACCACCACTACCACCACCACTATCACCACCACCACCACCACAAGTACCACACCTACTATAAGTACCATCATCACAACCACTACCTCTAGTTTTTTCCCAGTTGTCTACCTTGGGAATATGTTCATGTCTAGTGTGTGTGTGTGTGTGTGTGTGTGTGTGTGTGTGTGTGTGTGTGTGTGTGTGTGTGTCTGTTGAGTGCTGTGTGTTTGTGTGTGTTGAGTGATGTGTGTGTGTTGAGTGCTATGTGTGTGTGTGTGTTGAGTGCTGTATGTGTGTGTTGAGTGTTATGTGTGTGTGTTGAGTGTTATGTGTGTGTGTTGAGTGTTATGTGTGTGTGTTGAGTGTTATGTGTGTGTGTTGAGTGTTATGTGTGTGTGTTGAGTGTTATGTGTGTGTGTTGAGTGTTATGTGTGTGTGTTGAGTGCTATGTGTGTGTGTGTTGAGTTATGTGTGTGTGTTGAGTGCTGTATGTGTGTGTTGAGTGCTATGAGTGTGTGTTGAGTGTTATGTGTGTGTGTTGAGTGCTATGTGTGTGTTGAGTGTTATGTGTGTGTGTTGAGTGTTATGTGTGTGTGTTGAGTGCTATGTGTGTGTGTGTTGAGTGCTGTATGTGTGTGTTGAGTGCTGTATGTGTGTGTTGAGTGCTATGAGTGTGTGTTGAGTGTTATGTGTGTGTGTTGAGTGCTATGTGTGTGTTGAGTGCTATGCGTGTGTGAGTGTGTGCGTGTATGTGTCTGTGTCTGTGTGTGTGTGTGTGTGTGTGTTTATTGTTTATATTCCAGACTAGCAGGCAGCATAGCAACAAAGAAGTAGAAGACAAAAAGATCATAATAAATTTAGCTTATTGAAATGTTTTTGGACATTCAGTTCAGTAATATAAATAAAGATCGCTCTATTGTATAAATATAATAGTAGTAGTAGTAGTAGTAGTAGTAGTAGTAGTAGTAGTAGAAATAACAGTAGTAGTAGCAGCAGCAGCAGCAGCAGTAGTAGTAGTAGTAGTAGTAGTAGTCACAGCTTGTCGTCTAATACCATTGGACAAGAATCCAGGGTGCAGACCTGTAGGGGTGGGTGAAGTGTTGAGAAGAATCATCGGAAAATGCATAATGGAGGTGGTGCAGGACGATGTGCGGTCAGCGGCTGGAAATCTCCAAGTGTGTGCTGGCCACCAAGCAGGGGGAGAGGCAGCAATTCATGCAATAAGAGAAATATATGAGCAAGCAGAATGTGAAGCCGTGCTGTTAGTGGATGCATCAAATGCCTTTAACACCATCAACAGAAAGACAGCAATTCACAACATCAAGGTAAAATGCCCCAGCTTAGCCACCTATGTAGAGAATACCTATAAACAGCTTGCAGACCTCTTCGTAGTAAACAACCAAAACTCACGACGTGGAACGGCACTGAAATCAATGGAAGGAACCACACAAGGGGACCCAGTAGCAATGGCGATGTACGCATTAGGTCTCTCGGTGTTGCTATCATTAACGAGACATGAGAGACGCATGTTAAGCAGGCGGCCTATGCAGATGATCTCACTGGAGCAGGGAAAGTCAATGATCTCAAGAGCTGGTGGGAGCAAGTATCACAAGTGGGACCAGAAATAGGATACTTTCCAAATGCTAGTAAGTCTATACTGATAGTAAAAGCAGAACATTACGAAAATTCCTTAGAAGCTTTCAACGGTAGTGAAGTGGTCGTAACAAAGGACGGACAGCGTCATCTAGGGGCAGTGATTGGCACAGAAGAGTTCAAGAAGCAATACATGGAAGAGAAGGTCAGAGAGTGGGTAAACGAAATAGAAATACTAGCCAAAATTGCAAAGACGGAACCACAGGCTGCATATTCGGCATTCACATATGGGGTCAAACACCGCTGGACCTACTTGATGCGTACCATTCCAAACGTGGGTCCGCAACTTCAACCGCTAGAAGATGCCATCAGAGACAAACTCATCCCAGCTTGGATGAAGTCCCACACCCCAAATGCTACAGAGAGGGAGTTGCTCGCACTTCCTCCTAGGTTAGGAGGGATTGGAATCATCAATCCGGTGAGGAGGGCGACAACGGAACACCAGAACTCAGTAAAGATAACAGAATCTCTCACTGAACGCATCGTAGCGCAAGATCCTGACGGCGAAGTGGACCAGGCGGACATCTACAACATCAGAAAGACCATCACGTCAGAGAGGCAAAACTCACAGAAAAATGACCTGGCACAATTGATACGACAACTTTCCCCGAGACTAACAAGAAAAGTACAAATAGCACAAGAAACGGGTGCTTCAAATTGGCTGACAACACTACCAATCAAGGCAAAAGGCTTCAATCTAAACAAACAAGAATTTAATGATGCTATTGCACTGAGGTATGATTGGCCAATTGAAGGACTGCCCGATCGATGCATTTGTGGAATCAACAACGATGCAGACCACAGCATGATATGTAAGAAGGGAGGACTCATCAGCATCAGGCACGATGAAGTAAGAGATGTAACGGCGAACATGCTCAGGGAGGTGTGTCGAGATGTGGTGCGCGAACCATCACTCATTCCCTTGGGAGGGAGAGATCTTGCAGCACAGGACGGCCAACACATCCAACGAAGCACGAGTGGACGTTAGTGCAAGAAGTTTTTGGACAAGAGCACAGCGAGCATTCTTTAACGTAAGAATATTCGATCCAATGGCCCATAGCTACAGCGGGCTGTCTCTGGAGGCTGCACACAAGAGGAATGAACAAGAGAAGGTCAGGGCGTATGGGGAAAGGATCTTAAATATCGAACATGGCAGCTTTACCCCACTAGTCTTCACCACATCTGGAGGGATGGGACCTAGGGCCCAGTGCTTCTATTCAAGGCTTGCAGAGATCATCGCAGAGAAGAAGAAACAGCCCAGGAGCCACGTCGTAGCCTGGATGAGGTGCCGTCTATCTTTCTCGTTGCTCAGATCAGCACTACTATGCCTGCGGGGAACAAGACTGTCTGCACCACAACCAGCGACGGTGGCAGAAGTGGACTACGAGGCAGCAGTGGCAGAGGGTCGCATAGGAAGGAGACTGGATTGAAGTTGCATGGTGTTGAATAGTAATATCTGATGCTTGTGAAATTTAGTATGTGTACAATATTAAATATAAGGTAGTGGTGGTGGTGATGGTGGAGGTGGTGATGGTAGTAGTAGTAACATGAAATGTATGAAAAATATAAAAAAAAAAAAAAAAAAAAAAAAAAAAAAAAAAATAGTAGTAGTAGTATAAGTAGTAGTAGTAGTAGTAGTAGTAATAGTAGTAGTAGTAGTAGTAGTAATAGTAGTAGTAGTAGTAGTAGGCAGCGGTGGCAGAGGGTGGCATAGGGAGGCGACTGGGTTGAAGTTGCATGGTTTAGAGTAGTAATATAGTAGAAATAGAGTAATATCTGATGTTTGTAAAATATATTGAATGTACTGTATTAAATCAAAATTAGAGGTAGTAGTAGTAGTAGTTGTAGTAGTAGTAGTAGTAGTTGTAGTAGTAGTAGTAGTAGTAGTAGTAGTAGTTTTAGTAGTAGTAGTAGTAGTAGTAGACCACAGTTAAGTAGCGGTATTAGCAGCATATCTAATCAGTCCTTGTACAGTCGCGCTAATAAGTCATGTCTCGGCACCAAGTATGTTTTGATCAATAATTGGTGTCAGCAATATCTAAGCTTCATTTCTTCATATCGAGTGAAATATACAAACATGTTCCTACACTTACCCACCCTATTCAACATCTGACAGACATAAATACAGCACAGAGAAACCCAAACGTAATGACAGCTGGGACATGACTTATTTGACCAACCGTACTTGACGTCCATTAAAGCAGTGACGCAGGCAAATAATTATCCTAGGTATTTCCTAACCTCAATAATCCCGCACTCTTTTAAGGGGGGTGACCTGCCTTTTAAGGGGGGTGACCTGCCTTTTAAGGGGGGTGACCTGCCTTTTAAGGGGGGTGACCTGGCTTTTAAGGGGGGTGACCTGCCTTTTAAGGGGGGTGACCTGGCTTTTAAGGGGGGTGACCTGCCTTTTAAGGGGGGTGACCTGCCTTTTTTCTCTCTTTCTCTGGCTTTTATCCATTCGGCCCCATTCAGCCTACTGTTTTAAGACGTTTATCCTCATCCAGGTGTCGATTTTTTCCTGGCGAGCGGTAGCGAGCCAGTATATTATTCAAAATGTTTTGAAACCAGACTAAATTTGTACATTGTTCGACAGAAACATTTTCCGGCGAAGCCGGATTTCTCCATATAATGCTGGCTCGCTGTCGCTCGCCAGGAAGATATCGACACCTGGATGGGGACAAACGTCTTAAAATAGTAGGCTGAAAGGAGCCGAATGAATACAAGCCAGAGAAAGAGAGAAATTTAAAAGGAGATAAAAAAACAGGTCACTCCCCTTAACCCTCTCAGTACCGGGGACGTCTTTTATCTATATTTAGGCTACTATGTGACAATTTGTCTTGTGTTCTTATGTTATTGTATTCAGTTCAAAAAGGGCCTCCAGCAATTAACAGGCTTCGAACTATCTCACTTAACCTTTCTTACTACCACAGATCCATCTTAACCCCTTGAAGCTCTGACGCGTTTTAGCAGTTTATTTTGGCTACCATTAGACGATTTTATTCAGCTTAGGAAGGAGCTGTGGGTATTAAACGGGTAACTAATATCTCAATCAACTCTTTTTTACTTCCATATACCGTTACTAATCTGAATAAAATCGTCTAATAGTAGCCAGAAAACAGAACAGAAACGCGTATTGGAGCTTGAAAGGGTTAAGCTGCACAAAATCGTCTAAATATAGCTAGAACAAAATGAAAAAGACGTCGCCGGTACAGAAGAGGTTAACCACCATTGTTGTTATTATTATACACACACACACACACACACACACACACACACACACACTTATACCTGTACATGAATATCTTGTAACTAAGGAGGATTACAGACAAAATACATAATACCCAGTGATAGTTACGTAAGAATTGAATAAGCAAGACAAATTATGTGAATATCTTAAGCTCATTACGTAAAGGTCAGATTATAATTAGGGGAAGATTATGATATGGTGAGGTGAGAGAGAGAGAGAGAGAGTGTTAAGGGAGCCCACCTCGCTTTTTTTTTCTCTTTCTCTCCCTCTCTCTTTGACTTGTATCCATTCGGCCCCATTCAGTTTACTATTTTAAGACGTTTACCCCCATCCAGGTGTCAATATTTTCCTGGCGAGCGGTAGCGAGCCAGCATATATTTATTTTTGTTTTGACAGCAAGCTAAGTTTGTACATTTTTCGATAGAAAAATGTCTAAGGCGAAGCCGGTTTCTCCATACAACGCTGGCTCGCTTTCGCTCGCCAGGAAGAAATCGACACCTGGATGGGGATAAACGCCTTAAAACAGTTGGCTGAATGGGGCCGAATGGATACAAGCCAGGGAAAGAGAGAAAAGGAGAGAAAGATACCAAAAAAACGGTGACCCCCTTAGTCATCTTTTAGGATGGCAAAACGGCCTTTGATATTGAATAGCAAACACAAACACAACCTCCACTCTCTGAACGAGTTCAACGTAGAGTTACCAACATTATACCAAGTCTAAAACACAAATCATACGAGCAGCGTTTTAGAGAATTTAATCAATTTCCTTTTACCCACCGCAGGTTAAGAAGCGACTTAATTCAAGTGTTCGAAATCATCAAAGGTAAGACAATATGAACTGTAATAAGTACTTTACAATCGACCAATCAAATTACACGCGGGGAAATGGTTGCAAAATCATTGGTAAATCATTTAACTCACATGAGTCTAAGAATTTCTTATTCAATCGAGTATTGAACTTGTGGGATGGGCTTCCTCGAGATGCTATAGACTGCAGCACCGTTAATTCCTTTAAACATCGCATAGACAAACACCTTGCCTTAACCAAGCAAACACGATAGTCCTCACCGAAGCGAGCCCATGCAAAAATACCCCCAAAATTCCCCACAGGCACTCAAATGGAAGTAATCTGTGAATAGGTGGTATAATCACTCTCTGGTATCTCCTTCCTCTCCCCTACATGTGACCCCACCCCCCACTCCCTCTCCTCCCCCTCTTTATTCTCCCACTTCCCCCTCCTCAATTATTGGCTATTTCTCCTTCTATTTTCGCCATTCCTCCCTTTCCCTGCTCGAAATAGGATAAGTCATGGTCTCCTACACTCCCTTGTCACCTTCATGAGCGGATGAGAGCTGGCAGAGTCAGTTTGCCTCAAGCAGGCCCAGGAAGCACATCTATGTTGCACTCTCTCTCTCACCTCCCTCAACCATCTCCCGCCACACATATACGTTTTTCACTAGATATTTGCTGTTTACACCTATTTTCTGGTATTCACTGATCATATGTTCATCATTACAGTAAAATATACGCATGGAGCAGAAATAATGCTTTATATGGTAAATATAACGAATTCTGTCAGACTGAAAGTGTTTTTTTCGCATATGCAGGCTTTTAAAAAACATCAATGGCAGCTACTCGGGTTAAACCTGCAACTGACTGCATTTGTAAATGAATAACTTAATATTTTCTCCTACTTCCTCGGATCGAGGATCACTGCATGTATAAATAATTAACTAAGATATTACTCACTTTCCGCAGACACACGAAGGATCACTTACTGTACAGCTGTGTAATGTTATTAACCCAAATGGTTCCCTACTAACTTCTATCCCTGCCAGGGACATGTCCTAGGGCAGTGCTTCCCTTTCTAAATGTCCCTTACCCTCTCTAAGTCACTGTCGAACACTTTAAACATCTATGATTTAGAGGGCAAGCAACCTCATGGGGTCGCTAGACCTGTTTTTGCTTGACTTCCTTAATAATACATTATATTTACATTAGGAAGGGTATCTGGAGGTCAGAGGGTTAATTGAGATAGTCCTTACCCCAATAATTCCCACAGATCCTTCCTGAGCTGTACAAAATCGTCTAATGATAGCCAGAATCTATCTATCTATCTATCTATATGCTCAGGCCCAATCCCCATTTTGGGGGTAGCCGACTCAAGACAGAGCAAGAACAGGGAAAACACAAAAACAACATAAAACAAAAAATAAACACAGATAAAAAACACAAACCCTCACACATCCAGGTCACCCAGGAGAAGACCCAGAGACCAGGGTTACCAAGGTCGCTCCAGCACTCCCCCGGCCCCTGACCATCAGGAGAGGTTCCGATCTCGGCAGGCAGACATGCAGCGGAGCCAAAGCGACAAGCCCTCCCACCACACTTCCAGGCACACCCTTCATATTAATCGTCTCCCCGGGCCAGGCGCCTGATGGACTATTATCTAGTCCAACTTGCGTCCGACCCCTTACTCCAAATGACCACATGTTCACTCAACTATTCACAAGCATTCTCCATTCACTCCTGTTCACCACCACTTCCCCTGCCTGATCTATAGTCATTCCTCTATCATCCAAAGCCTTTCTTACACAGTCTCTCCATCTCAATGGGGGTCTTCCTGCCCTTCTATCTCCCCTTGTACCTGACTCACATATTCTCTTTGTAAGCCTTTCATCTCCCATTCGTTCAACATGACCATACCAGCTCAGCACCCTTCTGTCCACTCTTGCTGACAAATGTTCCTGCTGCCCCACTCTCCTACGTATCTCTTCATTTCTCAATCTGTCTCTACGAGTAACTCCACACATACTCCTCAAGCCAGAATAAATTGTCAAAATGCAGAGGTTGGCCGATCTCTGTTACCATGTGTGTGTGAGGGTGTGTGTGTGGGTGTGTGTGTGTGTGGGTGTATGTGTATGTGTGTGTGTGTGGGTGTGTATGTAGGTGATAACCTAGAGAATTATCTGAGACGTGGATTGTATTGATAACATAATATACAGTATACACATTGTCTTAAGGTGCTTGTTGTTGTGATTGTGTCCTTCTTATTCACCTTCACTCTCTCTCTCTTTCTCTCTCATCAGAGAGAGAGAGAGAGAGAGAGAGAGAGAGAGAGAGAGAGAGAGAGAGAACAAGCCAGACAAACAGAGAGAGAAAGAGGAGCAAAAACAATATGCATGACACCATGACAGATCCCACAAACCTTCATCCCTTCCACTGCCGTGACAAACACACACACTCATTTAGGTCACCTGATAAAAAAGATAATTGTTATACCACAGCAAAAACCTAAAACCCCACCAAATAGCCCAGTTACCCCCCTCAAAAATAACGCAGGAAACCATCAGACAGCACGGCCCCAAAACACTACAGTTCCCCGTTAAAGAGAACAGCTCCCCTCCATAACCAAAACAAACCCCCTCAAAAACCGGCCTCCACACCGAAGAGGCAGCGTCTAGGAGAAGGACCGGATGTGACGTCACCCGCGCAGCTCGGCCCAGGATTGGCCAGCTAGACCAACGCCTCCACCAATCAGGACGCCATAACGTCACCCACTAGCCGCCCTACTGATTGGTCCCTGGAAGGCATCAAGAGGCGAATTAGGAGGGCCCTTCCATTGCTCTGCCCCCTACCACGGCCTTCTATATACAAGGCCTGTGCGATGGGCGGGTGACGTCAGCACTACGTCACACACTTAGGCCGACCTGACCAATACCAAGGCCACCTCAACCAGAGGTGGCCTTGGTATTGGTCAGGTCGGCCTAAGTGTGTGACGTAGTGCTGACGTCACCCGCCCATCGCACAGGCCTTGTATATATGGAAGGCCGTGTCCCTACCCCCATCGCCGAGACCAGAACGACACAACGACCCCCTAGAACCCCTACATCAACAAGCCCTATCTCCCTGTACCTCCTCTAGGACAAGGAGCACCTAGAAAATGTATAGGTATCCAGGCCAGGGAGGGGAAGTCATCTCAACCTCCCCTCCTGAGATCTGGATGCTTCCCGGCTCCAAAGGTGCTCCCTGGCCAGACTTAGTGTAAATAATTCCTACAGTGTTATCCGACCTGCCTTACTTGCAACTGCTAATCCCGACCAAGTAAGAATCTAGGTGCTTCCTGGCTTTAGATTACCTGGTAGTTATTCTGTTCAGGTTGTACCTAGGATGTTTTCCGGCTTCTTGGTAGCTTGCGATAAGCTATTACTGCAATAATTAGAGACGCATTGTAATAGTTGAGACCTGGCTTTCAGGCCCTCTTTACCGTAATTAATTAATTAATATCAGTTGCCAATTAAACCCTCACACGCTATCCATAACGTAATTATTCATCTATAGGTATATTGTTACATGTTTGACTAACTCCTAAGTTACCAAACCGCTGCATACCTATAGGTGAAGAGTTCTGCCACACACACACTTTATACTAAACTCCATCTATAGTCTATTAACTGTAAGTAGGTGAGAAATCATGACCTCTAACCTCTGTAACTCAAAACCGACTAGAGTAATCGAGCTAATATTTCTACCATTTGGGAAGAGTCAGTAAAGGAATAGATGTGCATATTTACAGCCAATTGACCCTTCTTGAGTTACAGAGGATAGAAGTTAATATATCTCGCCTACTTACAGCGAATAGACTATAGTTATTCCTTCACCTATTTGAGTCTATCTAGGAGTTCATCATTCATTAAGGGGTGATGGGCTGGTTTTCTGGACCACTTTCTCCCTCATGTTTAGCCCAATTAGTTTTTAGATGTTAAGATGCTTGCCCCATTAGTTGTTAAGACCTGTCGCCCCAATTTCTTTGTCAATATTTAGATTTTTCGTGCTATTTAGATTTTTTCCCTGGCGAACGATAGTGAGCCTGTAATGTTGGAAGAACCGGCCTTTGGCCGGGACATTTTTCTACCGAGAAATGTACAAATTAATCTAAAAGGGGGATCTAATGGATGTTTTTTTTTTTTTAATTTGATGGAAGTCTAAGGAGGAAACTAGAAAAATAATGAATACATGCAAAAATCGCCCAAAAAGTGAACCATCTCCCCTTAACTATGTCTCTCAGTGTACTGTATGTGTTAATTGTATATATAGATGTATGTATCCTTGTGTGTCCTATTGATACTTGATACTTGCATTCTTACCTTAATCCTATGTTGATATTTACCTATGCATTGTCCTTGTACACTCGGATACCATAGATCGACGCAGAACCAACCAAAATGGATGACTAATAAGCTAATAGATCTTATAGGAAAAAAGAAAGGAATATATAGAAAAATAAAGAAAGGCGAAAATCATTTACATATATACTATCAGACTCTATCAAGACAGGTCAAAAAGGAAATCAAGAAAGCAAAAAGAAATTATGAAATAAGGATAGCCAGTGACTCAAAAAATAACCCTAAAGCTTTTTACCAACTATATAAATCTAAAGTTAGAGATGTAATAGGCCCCCTAAAAACTTCAATAGGAGAAATAACAGAAAATGATTTAGAAATGTGCAGTACATTAAATAGTCAGTTTCTTTCCG
Organism: Paralithodes platypus; assembly: GCA_032716605.1. Lineage (NCBI taxonomy): Eukaryota > Metazoa > Arthropoda > Malacostraca > Decapoda > Lithodidae > Paralithodes > Paralithodes platypus. The sequence goes on from CM064480.1 coordinate 2,518,942, forward strand.
TTTTCACTAATGAAAATTTGGCACAGATTCCAGAAGTCAATATGGTATATAGTGATAGTATAGAAAATATGTTAAGTACAGTTAGTATAAGTAGAAATTATGTGCTTAAGGAAATTGACAGACTGAAACCTCAAAAATCGCCTGGTCCTGACGAGGTATATGCTAGAGTATTAAAAGAATGCAGAGATGAGTTAAGTAGTCCATTAGCATTTTTATTTAACAAGTCATTAGAAACAGGTTTAGTTCCAGAAGCTTGGAAGCTTGCAAATGTAGTCCCGATCTTCAAAAAAGGTGATAAATCGATAGCATCCAATTACCGTTCCATTAGTCTCACATCAATCATAGGAAAGTTGCTAGAGTCTATTATTGCTAGGAAAATTAGAAGCCACTTAGTAAAATTTAACTTAATAAATACTACTCATCACTCAGGGACGTTCTTGCCTTACTAATTTGCTTAGCTTTTTCTCAGAGGTATATGAAGCAGTAGATAGTGACAAGTCATATGATATTATATATTTAGATTTCAGTAAAACTTTCGACAGAGTCCCTCATGAGAGATTGACGAGAAAGGTTGAGGCACATGGAATAGGAGTATAAGGGAGTACAAAGGAAATCAAGCAACAACAGATCTAGTGACCCTTCTAGGTTGCTTGTCCTCCAAAACACTGAGGATCAAGTGTCCAAACAGTGGTTTAGAGTGGGTAAGGGAACATTGGAAAGGGAATTACTGCCCTGGAACTAATGTCCGTGGCAGGATTAGGAAGTTAGTAGGGGACAGATGGGTTAGTAACTGAGGGGGGGATAAAATAAAGTTATTCATTTACAAACGCAGTCAGTCGCGAGTTTGATGCGCGATAATTGTCTAGGCGGAGTTTAAATGAATCAACGGTGATGCAGTCTATAACTTTTCGGGGAAGCCCATTCCACAAGTTGACAACTCGATTGAAAAAGAAATTCTTAGATTCGTGTGAGTTAAAAGATTTACCAATAATTTTGCAACCGTTTCCCCGCCTGTAATTACATTGCTCGATAGTGAAGTACTTACTACAGTTAATATTGTCGATGCCTTTGATGATTTTGAACACTTGAATTAAGTCACCTCTTAATCTGCGCTGGGTTAAAGGAAATAGATTTAATTCTCTAAGACGCTCTTCGTATGGTTTGTTCTTTAGGCTAGGTATCATTTTGGTAACTCTACATTGAACTCGTTCTAGCTTGTTTATATCTTTTTGGTAATAAGGGCACCAGGATTGAACGCAGTATTCCAGAAGAGGGCGGACTAAGGAATTGTAAAGGGTTAGGATAACTTCTTTGGATTTATGCTCAAATGACCTGCCTATAAAGCCAATTATTTTGTTTGCCTTCTTAACAACTTCTGAATATTGTTGACTCGGTTTTAGGTTACTCGATATTGTTACTCCCAGATCGGTTTCTCTGTTTACATTCTTAAGCTGAGTGCCATTCATCGAATAGTTTGCTTTCTCATTTAGGTATCCGATATGTAGTACTTTACATTTATCCGCATTGAAACTCATTTGCCAAATTTGGGCCCAACATGACAATTTATCTAGATTGTGTTGCATATCGTCAACTTGTTCTTTTGAGAGTACGCTATTTGCAATTTTTGTATCGTCAGCAAATTTTGAGATTGTACAGGTGAGACCCTCATCTATGTTGTTGATGTAAATTAGAAAGAGAATTGGTCCTAGTACCGATCCCTGGGGTACCCCGCTACTTACATTGGTCCATTTAGATGCCTTACCGTTTATGACTACTCTTTGCTTTCTGTCGCTGAGCCAATTTTCTATCCATTTCAACACACCGTCTTGTACTCCATGCGCTTTTAGTTTTAGCAGTAAACGTTTGTGGGGAACTTTGTCAAAGGCCTTTTGAAAATCAAGGTATATAATATCTACAGCTTTACTCTCATCGTAGAGGTTGAGGATATCGTGGAAGAAGTCTAAGAGGTTTGTTAAACAGGAACGTTTTTTACGAAAGCCGTGTTGAGTATCTTTAAGTATGTTATTTTCCTCTAAGTGATTTACGAGTCTGTCTCGTATGACCGTTTCTAGCATTTTACATACAACTGAGGTTAAGCTAATTGGACGATAGTTACTGGGTAGGGATTGGCTGCCTTTTTTTAATATCGGTGTTACGTTGGCTAGCTTCCACTGATCAGGCATTGTTCAAGACTGCAAGGATTTATTGAATAGTAATGTCAGTGGTTTGGAGAGCTCATCCTTAGCTTCCTTTAGAACTCTAGGCGAGATTGTATCAGGTCCAGGCCTTGTCAGGAGGGTCGTTGTTGGGATGGATTAGGTTATGGCTAATTGGTGGGAAACAGAGAGTCAGCATAAATGGTACCAAGTCAGAGTGGGGAGCAGTCAAAAGTGGTGTCCCCCAGGGATCGGTATTAGGTCCCCTGTTGTTTTTTATATACATAAATGACCTAGATTTAGGTATAACTAGTAGGATAAGTAAATTCGCAGACAATACTAAAATGAGGAGATCAATTGATTCAGATAGCGAAATAGAGTGCCTCCAAAGGGAGCTAGATACCTTACATGAATGGTCAGTAAATTGGCAGATGAAGTTTAACATTGACAAATGCAAGGTATTAAAGATAGGGAAGATGCAAACAAATGTTAAATATAAACTAGCTAATTTAGAATTAGAAAATTCAGACTGCGAGAAAGATCTAGGTGTGTTTGTTAGCAATGATTTGAAGCCTAGAAAACAGTGTATAAGCGTTCGAAACAAGGCAAACAGGATTCTCGGGTTCATCTCTAAGAGTGTGAGTAACAGAACTGCTGATGTTATCTTAAAACTTTACTTGTCATTAGTGAGACCTCATATGGATTATGCTGTCCAATTTTGGTGTCCTTATTACAGAATGGACATAGATTCATTGGAGAGTACAGCGTAGAATGACAAAAATGATCCATAATATTAGAAATCTTCCGTATGAAGAAAGGTTGAAGAAATTGGGTTTACATTCGTTAGAGAGACGCAGAGTTAGAGGGGATATGATAGAGGTGTTCAAGTGGGTTAGTGGGATTAACAAAGGGGACATGACAAATGTACTAAAGCTCAGTGATAGCGAAAGAACTCACTCGTACCAATGGTTTCAAATTAGATAAATTTCGTTTCAGAAAAGATATAGGCAAATATTGGTTTGGTAACAGAGTTGTAGATGGGTGGAATGGACTACCAAGTGCTATAGTGGGATTAACAATGGTAGGGAGCTTTAAGATAAAATTGGATAAGCATATGGACGAGAAGGGTTGGGTGTAAAGGGGCCGGGTTGGGCCAATCAGCGCTCTGCAGCCCCGTAATCCTGCGTTAATCTCTAACCGTTTTGGTAAGATGATCCTCAGGGTATTAGAGTGTTGAGCCTATAATTGGGCTTTGTAATTGGGGTTGTGTGGGACAGGGATCTGCCTTGCTTAGGCCAATCGGCTTTCTGCAGACTCCCATTTTCTTATGTTCTTATGTTCTTATGTTCTCTAGCCCACTCTAACAAATTCGTGGACTTCACCTATTTCGAATTATGGAAGCATGTCTCTGGAAGCTAATTTATTAATATAATCTTTTATAAACAAACTACAAAAATATGTATATTATTTATTACAAAGGAAGATCTATCCAAAAAATAATCCAGATAGTTATAATTGTATAAAGAAAAACATAGGGGGTCCACGAATTCTTATGAGTGGGCTAAAAAGACTATGGTATCCGAGTGTACAGTCGCGCTAATAAGTGATTTCTCGGCACCAAGTATGTTGTGATCAATAATTGGGAACAGCAATATCTAAGCTTCATTTCTTCATATCGAGCCAAAAATACAAACATGTTCCTACACTTACCCACCCTATTCAACATCTGACAGACATTAATACAGCACAGAACAAGCCAAACGTAATGACAGCTGGAACATGACTTATTAGCGCGAGTGTACCTATAGATAATAAAATATGCATATCCACCAACCTAACTATAAATAATAAACTTGTACACGTATCTCTTGTATTCTCTCAACATCTCCCCCTCGGCACATCAGGACCCGTGACATACAATATAGAGAATACAACTATCTCTAATAGAAGTTGGCATCGTAATAATCACTATGGTCGGTTCATTTCCACATGGCGAATATTGAATCCTTTTAGCCATTGTTTTCTCGCTACTCATCCAAGGCCACCTCTACACATGTGTAGAGGTGCACATGTGTAGAGGTGCACTAGTGTGGAGGTGCACATGTGTAAAGGTGGCCCTCTGAAGATTATGACATATTTTGACAGTTTATTCTGGCTATCTTTCTTTCTCTTCTCTCTCTGTCTCTCGTTCGCTCGCTCTCGCTCTCTTCTTCTTTTCTATCCTTTCCTTCAACTTTCCTTTTCTATCGGATATGACATCTCTACTAGAATTAAGTCCTGACCACCTCGTTTGGATCGTAAGGTCTGTGTGGCCAGTGTATCTATATAAATATATGTAAATATCTCTCTCTCTCTGGTGGCGTAATGGATAGAGTGTTTAAAATTTTGTATAAGATAACCCAGGTTCGAATCCCGGTGGATCACATATATGCTTTCATTAATTTCATTGGGGGTGTTTGGTGTTGTGGTGAAATTAATAAAAATACAGATTATCAGTAGGTACAGGGATATTTCGTAGCGAGGCCGGTCTATATGATCTGTGCCCCATGAATATTCTTTCCTCTCACATAAACAGTAGGCTACCATAGCGCGGTTGGGAATATGAACATGATTAGATTAATATCCAGTATTCGAGAATGGATAAGAAGTCGTAGGCGTGTGCATAAACCTTTAACCGTCTTGGTGGTGTAATGGTTAGTGTTTAAAAATCTGTGTGTGATAACCCAGGTACGAATCCCGGTGGATGAAAGTGTCCTTATTACAGAATGGACATAGATTCATTGGAGAGAGTACAACGTAGAATGACAAAAATGATCCATAATATTAGAAATCTTCCGTATAAAGAAAGGTTGAAGAAATTAGGCTTACATTCGTTAGAGAGACGCAGAGTTAGAGGGGATATGATAGAGGTGTTCAAGTGGGTTAGTGGGATTAACAAAGGGGACATGACAAATGTACTAAAGCTCAGTGATAGCGAAAGAACTCGTACCAATGGTTTCAAATTAGATAAATTTCGTTTCAGAAAAGATATAGGCAAATATTGGTTTGGTAACAGAGTTGTAGATGGGTGGAATGGACTACCAAGTGCTATAGTGGGATTAAAAACGATAGGGAGCTTTAAGATAAAATTGGATAAGCATGTGGACGAGAAGGGTTGGGTGTGAAGGGGGATCAGCCGGGTTGGGCCAATCAGCGCTCTGCAGACCCCGTAATCCTGCGTTAATCTCTAACCGTTTTGGTAAGATGATCCTCAGGGTATTAGAGTGTTGAGCCTATAATTGGGCTTTGTAATTGGGGTTGTGTGGGACAGGGATCTGCCTTGCTTAGGCCAATCGGCTTTCTGCAGACTCCCATTTTCTTATGTTCTTATGTTCTTATGCTTTCACTAATTTTATTGGAGGTGTTTGGTGTTGTGGTGAAATTCATAACATATAGATTAGACGATGGTATGCATATTAGGAAGTCTATGTTGAAGTTAGTTAAATTAGATCATCTTTACCCATATAATCCCCACACATTCTTCCTAAATTGCATAAAATCGTCTAATGAACGCCAGAATAAACTGACATAATGCGTCATAATCTTCAAAGGGTTAATGCAAAATAAGAAAATACTGTCTCTGCGTCTATCATGCGTGCCTTTTGGTTGTAGTTATGTGGTCTATTTCGAACGCAGGATTCCTAGTGTATAAAACTGTATAATGATTTGGTACACCCTTTTATCCTTATAATTAATGGGCTTTATCTGCACCAATTGTTCTCTAAAGATTACATTATCATCAACCATTACTTTACCTTACATCACCCTACGTGTGTGTGTGTGTGTGTGTGTGTGGATATATATATATATATATATATATATATATATATATATATATATATATATAGAGAGAGAGAGAGAGAGAGTTAGAGTTAGTTCATAAAATGCATACACTAATCTGCACCTTAGGACCCTGACAATGCAAAAAAACTGCAATAATCATGAACAAAAATGTATATATATATATATATACTGTATATACTGTATATACTGTATATATAAATGATGCAATAAGTGTTGAAAGACTGTGGCGCCAAGTGACTCACCGCTCTTTGTGAGTCATCTACGGCACAGTTATATTACCACACAAAAATCGCGTCACATTTAAGCATCCTTTAATTCTATAGGTTGTGTTATTTAATATAAGAAATATTAAGTAATTTAGCAAGTAATTTAATTGATTGAAGTTATAGCGTTGAACTACAAATGCATCTAGGGTATAGAAATGGTATATACAATCCTTGGGTATATTGATGATGTTATGTCTTTCCATCCTTGTATAAGATGGGCATAGATATATTTTGTTTTGTTTTTCATGTGTGTGAAGGAGACAAAAGGCACAGTTGCTTGTAACAAGTGTCTCCCCCAAAGTAGAAAGAGTTGCAGAAAAACAGTTTTTGGTGTATTGGAAAGATGTATGGTGTGTTTATAAGTGAAATGAAATGAATAGGAGGAAGAGGTGTTTGTGAGAGTTAGCTGGATTAATCTATGTGTAGGTGAGACACAAATAGAAACAATTAGGAAAACCAGGAAAATGAAGCAGGAGTTCCAGCAACTCCTTATCACACGGCTATGAGGCCTCCCCTGGGTAGTGCCCCGCTCGATAGGTGCTTACAATCTCCCCAATACCACCAATATACCTGTACATCGGTAGATTATTGTGGACACTTCAATTACCCTTTTCTTACCTTATATAATATATATATATACCGGTATATATATATATAATTTTATATATACGGTATGTATATTTTTTTTTTTTTTTTTTTGCTCGAACGTCCCTTGATTTTGGTCCCTTGATTTTGACCCTGTCACTCTTTCAATTATGGGGGAGGCACTTGCTATAGGCAGTTCTGCTTTTTGCCTCCCTCAATCACATAGAAAAATAAAAAATATATATATATATATATACTGTATAAGTGTAGTATTTTGGCCACATATGTTAACTATGAAATATTGTCTATTATTTATTTATAATGTAGGATTATTGGTTAAATACGTTAACTATGGAAAATTGTCTTCTATACTTCAGAGAAAAAAAAATGAAAGTTGTACACGAGTCCACACATTTTTGACGCCAACTTTTCCCTTGCCGTGATTGGTCGGCGAGGCACTCACACACCCACCAAGGCACAGTTTCTGATTGGCCGACCACCGCCTGTGCTGGCCTGTGATTGGTTGTTGCCAGCCACACACACCCACCGAGTCAAAAGAACAGGGGTCACACGAACGCATTTTCTGACAATACGTATCGGCAATTTTGATACGGGAGACGCTGAATTTAACCCCTTCTACACCATGACGTAATTTTCATCCTATTCTGGTTACCAATAGACGATTTCTTTAGTTTATAATCAACTTATATTAACCCTTTCACCCCCATTAGTCATGTTCATCCTATTCTGGTTACCATTAGACAATGTTCTCTAGTTTTTAATCTACCTGTACGTATACTACTCAAATGGGTAAATATGATCCCCATATACCCTCTTAACCCTCTCTGACATATGACGCAATTTGGAGCCTATTGGGGATACTTTAAAGCCTTTGTTACCATCAGGGGTATTTAGAAACCTTTAGTTTAGTTACTTCAACCTCGGCAGTTGTCTTTGAGTTAGCTGTGGGCAGAAAACTAATTTTGGAGAGGTAATTATAAGAGTGAGAGAACTCTATTTCTTATTGCTAATCTGGCAACCTCTGCGTCATAAATGCGTGAAAGGGTTAATAAGTTAGAGAGAGAGAGAGAGAGAGAGAGCGAGAGTGTAAATGATGGTTAGTGACTATTAAATTAGAATTTATTTTTGGCCACATAAGTTTTGTTCCTCTCCGTGATCTTAGACTAGGAAATATTATAATGCGCATGATTGAATTACGGGTGTAGTTTCTTAGGCAGTGGTTAAGGGGGGTCACTGTTTTTGTTTTATCTTTCTCTCCTTTTCTCTGTTTCCCTGGCTTGTATCCATTCGGCCCCATTCAGCCAACTGTTTTAAGACGTTTATCCCCATCCAGGTGTCGATTTCTTCCTGGCGAGCGATCGCGAGCCAGCATTGTATGGAGAAATCCGGCTTCAAAAGAACATAAGAACATAAGAAAATGGGAGTCTGCAAAAAGCCGATCGGCCCATACAAGGCAGATCCCTGTCACACCCAATCCTAATTACAAGGCCCAATTATAGACCCATCTCACTAATACCTTGAGTACTGACCCCACCAAAACGGTCAGAGATTAACACAAGATTACGGGGTCTGCTGAGCGCCGATTGGCCCACACCTGGTAGATCCCCCTCACACCCAACCCATCTCGTCCATATGCCTATCTAATTTTATCTTAAGCTCCCTATCGTTCTTGATCCCACTATATCACTTGGTAGCCTATTCCACCCATCTACAACTCTGTTACCAAACCAATATTTGCCTATATCTTTTCTGAAACGAAATTTATCTAATTTGAAACCATTTCTACGAGTTATTTCGCTATCACTGAGCTTTAGTACATTTTTCATGTCTCCTTTATTAATTCCACTAACCCACTTGAATACCTCTATCATGTCACCTCTAACTCTGCGTCTCTCCGGCTTCGCTGGAGAGACGCAGACTCCGGCTTCGCCGGAGAAATTTTTCTAACGAAAAATGTACAAATTTAGCTTGCTGTTAAAACAAAAATATATACAGTATATGCTGGCTCGCTACTGCTCGCCAGGAAAATATTGACACCTGGATGGGGGTAAACATCTTAAAACAGTAGGCTGAATGGGGCCGAATGGATACAAGCCAAAGAGAGAGGGAGAGAAAGAGAAAGAAAGTGAGGTGGGATCCCTTAATCATCCTGGAAAGAGTAAACACTGGTGCTATCATGCCGAGTGCTTGTTTACCCCCCTCCCCCCCCCCCATTGACATACTGCGCAGGTCTGACGCACAGGTGGTAGGTACTGGCAAAGTATATAGACACTAACAAGTAAACCTACCAAAACAATATTGGAACCTGTGACGTCACGAGCCTGGCTCCACGCTTGCTACCTCCTTATTTACTAACGGTGGTTCTGGTAAAATCAAAGCATATGGAATACTGGTATATACTGTTTTGTAACTATGGTTTTAATGAGTTGATAAAAGACTAAACAACTTAATTCTAGTATATAACTGGTCCTAATGTGTTCATATATATCGATAATGTTGGTGTTAATGAAGCCTTTCTCAGCATCTTCTGGGCTTCTGTTACATAATATTATCGAAATATAACTTCTGAAGTAGTTTGTACATTATGCTATCATAAGTAGGGATATTACATAAATAATTGACTTCATATGAGTATGCCGTTTACCCCTATATTACTGCAATTTTTCAATAAATATGGTCAAATACCGAGAGGGGGAAAATACACTCGGTAATCATATTATTTTCCTTATTTACACTTGAGTAAGAGTCCCGATATTCTGGTAAGCAATCTTGCGCAGGTTTATGTGTGTATGTATGGTTTCAATTACTGGGACCAACTTCACTTGTGTCATTGCTTCAGTTTCAGTTTCTATGGAGCTAGTCCTGGAATCTTTACGACTCTGAACCTCACGATTCTATACAGGACTGGCCATTTGTATCGGCACTAGCTCAAAGAAGAGTGTTGAGAGGGGAGAAGGGGTGTTGGAGAGAGAGGAAGCTGTTGGAGTGGCTTTGTTATGTGTGTTTAGTCTGTATACGTTGTCAGGATGTCCCCTGACTGGGTGCTGTTAAACATACATTACTTTACACAGAAAATCCTTTCCTCCATCTTCCTTAGCCGTAGATATAAAGTTTTCTTTGGATAGTAAAGAAAACCGAAAATGTATAATTTTAGGACTGACTATAATAGTTCACCATTATTTTCGGTATAAATTAATATTGATAGGTCTTAGTTGTTGTTTTTACTTTGAAATATTTGTTTTATATTTATATAAGCATACAATTAACAAAATGTCTCCAAAATAAATTAACAGCGAAAACAGAAAGTACATTTTAGATCGTTTCTCTTGTCGTCTGCACTGGGAGAGGCTTTGGCCGCAGCCGCCATGCCAATACATTTGCGCCTGATCACACTTGTATTTTGAAGTGCTTTACTTAATTTAATTGTAATAACTAACCTAACCAGCTGAACCTAACCTAATGCAATACAATTCAGTACAAAATAAGTAAAAATACATCGAAATACAATCATGATTAAGTACGAATGTAGAGGCATAGTGGCTACGGCTAAGGTCTCCCGCTCCCACTTCTACAGTAATAATACTCCAGATTTTGGAGCGAAATATGTTGCTGGTTATGAAAACGTGACAATAAGAGGATGCAGAGACATATTAGTTTTTTAAGTGTTCATAAAGTATCGAGGAATCAGCTGCAAAATGATTTAATTTGACATCAGGTAGAAATAACCCTAAGCTATAGCCGCAGATGATTGGTGTGTGACGTCACCATTTTACAAGACTTACACAGTTCGGCGCCCTTCAAGAAATTCGAGTATACAGTAAGTTTACTTGTTAGTGTCTATACTTTGGGTACTGGTGGATGGTGATGACGTGTTTAGGCAAGCTGTGACGTCAGAGAGAGAGGAACGGACGTGGCAGTGTGTGTGTGTGTCGACTTTGGGATCTCCTAATAACAACAACAGCAGCCACAACAACAACGACACCACCAACAACAAAACCACTACCACCACCACAACACCCAACCACAACAACAACACCACCACCAATAACCACTACCATCACCAACAACAACCACCACAACCACAACCACCAACAACAACCACAACAACAAAAACCACTACCACCACTAACAACAACAACCACACACCCTCCTCCACACTACTCCGTTCAGCTCTATTACAGTCAAAATTAATTAAAGAGGAACAAAACTAAATCATAACAAAACATGAAGATCAACCAAACTAAAACCGAAATAAAACCAAATAACACTCATAAATAGGCTACAGAGCAAAACAAAAAAAATCCATAACACTAAAAACAAAACAAAAGACCCAACACAAGAAAACATAAAAAACCCATAAATAAGGACAACAAACATAACAAAACTAAAAACAAAACTAAACTAAAACCAAAGCCTTAACTGAAGACAACAATAAAACATAACAAAACTAAAAACAAAACCATATGTAAAGATAAACAAATCTAAACCATAATAAACCAAAAAAAAAAACATAGACAAAAAACAAGCTACATGTACAGAGCAACAAAACTAAACCATAATCAATCTAAAGGCAAAACAAAAACAAAACAAAAAACAAACAAGCTATATGTAAAGAAAAAACAAAATAAACCATAATCAATCTAAAAACAACACAAAAACAAAACAAAAAACAAACAAGCTATATGTAAGGAAAAAACAAACTAAACCATAATCAAGATAAACACAAAACAAAAGCAAAACAAGCTACAGTATATGTAAAGAGCAACAAAACTAAACCATAATCAATCTAAAACAAATAAAAAACAAAGCAAAACAAAAAACAATCCATATGTAAAGAGCAACAAAACTAAACCACAATAATCATAAAAAACAAAACAACTACCAAAGAAAACAAATACACAAATAAAGAACATCAACAACTACCTGGCTATCAGATCCACCTATCATCACCACCGTGTCTACGTATTTGGCTGTATCTATGACGTCAGAGGGCGATACGTGGCCAAGGAGGGGGGAAGGGGGGGACAGGGGGGACTTTGTGACCTCCCAACAACAATTCCACAGCGTTCATCTCTATTGTACAGTTGGCCACATAAAGATTTGTTCCTCTCCTGTAGTCTTAGGGGCTTTGTGATCACCCAATAACAATAACAACAGTAACAGCCTCCTCCACTCTACTGCGTTCATCTATACTGTATTAAACAATATAAAAAGTAATAATTATATACAGTATATATATATATATATATATATATATATATATATGCAAGAAAGTCACAGCAACATGTGAACTTATAATATGCTAAATATCCACAGGGAAGGAAGGAAAATAAACACGGAGTCCCAAGCGCTTTCGTGGATTAAATCTGCATTCTCTCAGTTTCTCTGCCTGTCCTCTGTCCCATGAAGATGTATATAATACACGAAAGCGCTTGGGACTCCGTGTTTATTTTCCTTCCTTCCCTGTGGATATTTAGCATATATATATATATATATATATTAATAATAATAATAAAATCAATAATAAATAAATAAATAAATTAATAAATATATAAATATATTCATAAGTACATGTAAGTCTTCCCTTAACAAAGTCTGTCTCTCGTTTTCTTTGACAGGGTTTATATTCCCAGTATGGCTTATATATATTTGTTTTTCTATGTGAGTGAGGGAGACAAAAGGCAGAACTGCCTGTAGCGAGCGCCTCTCCCAGAGTTGAAAGAATGGCTGCCTTCCTTCCTAAGCTGAATAAAATTATCAAGAGATGGTAGGAGAGAAAATAAACGTAATCATCTACTTAATTTAACCCCTTAAGGATTAGGACGCATTTTAACAGTATATTCTGGCTAATAGCAGACGATTTTATTCAGATTAGGAAGGGTATATAGAAGTCAGAGGGTTAATTGAGATAGTCTATACCCTATAAATGCCCACAGATCCTCCCTAAACTGTATATAATCGGCTAATGGTAGGAAGAATAAAATTTAAAAACGCGATCTCCGGCGGTTAACACTATCTGATCCGACATCTTGTTGTTTAGTAGCATATATATTTAATTAGTATTGAGGATTTTACTTACTTTTGGTCATTTTCGAGAAGTGTATTTTAGTTTGTCTCAGCTGCTAACAATAAGGCCTTCCCAGAATTCCCTCATATACAAACAAATAATAATAAAATAAAAGAAATAGGCCCACCCAGAATGTGTACATTATTCAATAAGAAAAGGTCCCGCACGAAGACCGATTTTTTTAAGTAACAGGCTTGCTAATCGGTCGCCTAGGAAAAGAATCGACAATTGAATGGAGTGAACCGTCTTATTATAGACAAAACTAATGAAGCAATACAAGGGAAGTAAACAAAATGACACCCCACCCCTCCCCCCTCCAAACTAATGATGCAAAACAGGGGAGGACAAACAGACCCCCACCACCCACCCTGACCCCCTCCAAACTAATGAATCCAAACAGGGGAGGACAAACAGACCCTCACCACCCACCCTCACCCCCTCCAAACTAATGAATCCAAACAGGGGAGGACAAACAGACACCCCCCACCCACCCTCACCCCCTCCAAACTAATGAATCCAAACAGGGGAGGACAAACAGACCCCCCCACCCACCCTCACCCCCTCCAAACTAATGAATCCAAACAGGGGAGGACAAACAGACACCCACCACCCACCCTCACCCCCTCCAAACTAATGAATCCAAACAGGGGAGGACAAACAGACACCCCCCACCCACCCTCATCCCCTCCAAACTAATAAATTCAAACAGGGGAGGACAAACAGACCCCCCACCCCCCACCCACCCTGACCCCCTCCAAACTAATAAATTCAATCAGGGGAAGACAAACAGACCCCCACCACCCACCCTGACCCCCTCCAAACTAATGAATCCAAACAGGGGAGGACAAACAGACACCCCCCACCCACCCTCACCCCCTCCAAACTAATGAATCCAAACAGGGGAGGACAAACAGACACCCCCCACCCACCCTCACCCCCTCCAAACTAATGAATCCAAACAGGGGACAAACAGACCCCCCCCACCCCACCTGACCCCCTCCAAACTAATAAATCCAAACAAACAGACACCCCCCACCCACCCTCACCCCCTCCAAACTAATGAATCCAAACAGGGGAGGACAAACAGACCCCCCCCACCCACCCACCCTGACCCCCTCCAAACTAATGAATCCAAACAGGGGAGGACAAACAGACCCCCCCACCCCCCACCCCCTCCAAACTAATGATCCAAACAGGGGAGGACAAACAGACCCCCCCCACCCCCCACCCTCACCCCTCCAAACTAATGAATCCAAACAGGGGAGGACAAACAGCCCCCCCCACCTTTCCAAACTAATGAGGCAAAACAGGGATGTCCAAAAAGCCCCCCCCCCCCCCCCTAAAAAAAAAAAAAAAAAAAAAAAAAAGGTTAACAAGATGAAAGCAACTGGTCTGTCCTCTTCATTACCGAAACATCACTCAGAAGGGGGAGGGGGGGAGGGGAGGTCACTTGGAGGACACGAGCAATGGTTTCCCCCCCCCCCCCCATCCTCCAGCCCCAAGAACAATAATAAATATAATACATTAAAACGTTAATAGATAAATAAATTAAAATGTAAAACTTGCAAACTAAACAAACCAAAACTGGCACAAAGACCATATAAAGTCAATATAAAATATACATAATTATATATAAAATAAAATATAAAATAAGTGACATGACGTGGTACCCGTCTTGCAATATAATCGCAACCCTACTCTGTGCAACTCTCCAACCCAAGAGTGAAACGTTATTCTCAGTCTTTCTTCTATTCAACTAACTGCCGAGCTCTAGAAACTCTCTCCCAGAATCAGTCTTTCCCTCTTCCTATGACTTAAATTGCTTCAAACTCTGTGTGTCCAGGAATTTTGGCTCGAACGTCCCTTGATTTTGGCCCTGTCACTCTTTCAACTCTGGGGGAGGCACCCGATACAGGCAGTTCTTCCTTTTGTCTCCCTCACTCAGTTAGAAAAAAAAAATACACACACAAACACACATACATCACACACACAGATACATACACACACACACACACACACGGATACATAGTCATACATACACATATGCACATACATACACACACACACACACACGGATACATACACATATGCACATACATACATACACACACACACACACACACACATACACACACACACACACACACGGATACATAATCATACATACACATGTGCACATACATACACACACCTATACAAATATAATTAATTCGAAAACTCAACTTACTCATTAAATCTATATATGCTCTCTCCGTCTCCCCCCCCCTCCCTCTCTCTCTCTCTCTCTCTCTCTCTCTCTCTCTCTCTCTCTCTCTCTCTCTCTCTCTCTCTCTCTCTCTCTCTCTCTCTCGCACACCTATGCAAATACAGGACAGGTCGCACACTCATCCATTTGTCCATGTCCATGTCCATATCTCTCTCTCTCTCTCTCTCTCTCATAGGTCTACACACTTACGGCCATATTACATAAATCTGACTATAGTGAATCCCTACCCAATGGTGAACGAAAAAAATATAACTGAACGAAAATCTCTAAAAATCTAGATACAATATAACGTGCTCTCTCAAAAATCATCACTCATTTCTTTATTCTTCGTTCAATATGGAATAAACTAATTCCTTTTCACTTCTCTTTTGGTTTTTGAGGAAGCATTCTGACATTATAGTTTGGTTACCATTAGACGATTTTATGCACTTTTGGAAGGCTCTCTGGGACGAAATCTTAACATCTCAAAATTCATGGAGCTAAACGTGAGGGAGATGGGGTGAGGGTTCAGATAGCAAGAACACATGACATAACCCTTCCCTAATATGACTGGGCAGTAATAATGTCTATATTCCCTTCCTTGAGCAAGCATACGTCAGCTGGGGAAGGTGTGTGTGTGTGTGTGTGTGTGTGTGTGTGTGTGTGTGTGTGTGTGTGTGTGTGTGTGTGTGGCTATAGTCTATTCGCTGTAAGTAGGCGAGAAATCATGACCTCTAACCTCTGTAACTCAAAAACGACTAGAGCAATCGAGCTAATATTTCTACCATTTGGGAAGAGTCAGTCAAGGAATAGACGTGGAAATTTACAGCCAATTTGCTCTAGCCCTTTTTGAGTTACAGAGGATAGAGTTCATGATTTTTCGCCTAACTACAGCGAGTAGACTATAGTACGTTGGAAGTTCGCATCCTTTCCAACATTCCTGTCAGCTTAGGAAGTGGTCACAGGAGTAAAAAATAGGCATTGACTTCCATATAAACCCGTTCTAATTAAGGAGAGATTTCGACCTGGAGGATTTTTTTCTGGACCCCTTTCTCGCTCATGTTTAGCCCCATTGTTTTTGAGATTTTAAGACGTTCGCCCCATTAGTTTGGCGATTTTAAGAACCCTCGCCCCATTTCTGTAAATTTTAAGACCATTCGTGCTATTTAGGTGTCGATTTTTTCCTGGCGAGCGATAGCGAGCCTGTAATTTAAGGGGAATCGGCCTTCGGCCGGGACATTTTTCTACCGAACAATGTACAAATTTATCTTGAAAGGGGGTCTAGGGGGAGTAATTTTACGTTTGATGGAAGTCTAGGGAATCGACTAAAAACCTCCCCTTAACCCCTTCTGTACCGGTGTCGTCCTTTTAACTTTATTCTGGCCACTTTTAGACGAATTTAGTCAGTTTCATGGGGGTCTCCAGCAATACACAGGCTTCGAACTATCTCGCCTAACCCTTTCAACTACCACAGATCCTTCTTAAGCTGCACACAATCCTTTAAATACAGCTGGAATAAAATGAAAAATACTTAGCCGGGACAGAAGGGCTTAAGGGGAGGTTTCTAGTTTGTTTCCTACTCCTCCAGCAATCTAAAAATGTCACCCCCTTGACCCCCTTTCAAGATAAATGTGTACATTTTTCGGTAGAAAAATGTCCCGGCCGAAGGCCGATTACTCTTAAATTACAGGCTCGCTATCGCTCGCCAGGATAAAATCGACACCTAAATGGCACGAAAGGTCTTAAAATTGACAGAATGGGGCGGAAATTCTTAAAAATCACCAAACTAATGGAGCAAACGTCTTAAAATCTCAAAAGCAATGGGGCTAAACATGAGGGAGAAAGGGGTCAAGAAAAAAGTCTCTCAAGTGGAAATCTCCCCTTAACAGTCTATCAAATTTCAGAATAAAACGATAGAATTCTAAGAAGACAGTTACGAGTCTCTTGTTTACTTTATGGAGTCATCGTGGTTTGAGACAGTTACGAGTCTCTTGTTTACTTTATGGAGTCATCGTGGTTTGAGACAGTTACGAGTCTCTTGTTTACTTTATGGAGTCATCGTGGTTTGAGACAGTTACGAGTCTCTTGTTTACTTTATGGAGTCATCGTGGTTTGAGACAGTTACGAGTCTCTTGCTTACTTTATGGAGTCATCGTGGTTTGAGACAGTTACGAGTCTCTTGTTTACTTTATGGAGTCATCGTGGTTTGTTTTCGTTTTTTTTTTTTTTTTTTTTTGTAAAGGTGTGATAGGTCTTTACCAGCGGAAACTCTGAATCATTATTATCCCCCCCCCCCCCCCCACACACACACACAGAGTACTTCCACTATTGAAATAATTTAACCCTTTGAGTACCAGCGACGTATGTTATATTTTATTCTAGCTATATTTAGACGATATTATGCAGCTTAGGAAGGATCTGGGGTAGTTAAAAAGGATGGTTGAGATACTTTGAAGCCTTATTATTGCTAAAGGTCCTTCCCAAGCTGAGTGGAATCGGCCTTTGGCCAAAACATATTTCTACCGAAAAATGTACAAATTAATCTACAAGGGGGATCTAATAATGTTTTTTTTTTAAAGTTTGATGGAGGTCTAGGGAGGAAATTAAAAACAAATAAAATAATAATAAAATAAATATATGAAATAATCGACGAAATTTTTTACCCATCTCGATTCCCTAGACTTCCATCAAGCTTAAAATTACTCCCCCTAGACCCCCTTTCAAGATAAATTTGTACATTTTTCGGTAGAAAAATGTCCCGGCTGAAAGCCGGTTCCTCTTATATTATAGGCTCGCTATCGCTCGCCAGGATAAAATCGACACCTACATGGCACGAAAGGTCTTAAAATTGACAGAAATGGGTCGAAAGTTCTTAAAATCGTCAAAATAATGGGGCGAACGTCTTAAAATTAGAAAAGCAATGGGGCTAAACATGAGGGAGAAAAGAGTCAAGAAAAAAATCTCTCAAGTGGAAACCTCCCCTTAAAGAACACAAACGTTTGAATCACCCGGAAAGAAAGACATTCCGCCCATCTCCCAACCAAGGCCACCTCTACCTGCTCCAACCCCTCCCGACCCCGTAATAAATTCACCTGTAACCTACCTCTCTCACACACACACACACACACTTTCGTTCTCTCTCTCTCACTTTCATTCTCTCTCTCACACACTTTCATTCTCTCTCTCTCACTTTCATTCTCTCTCTCACACACTTTCATTCTCTCTCTCACACACTTTCATTCTCTCTCTCTCTCTTGCTCACACTTTCATTTTCTCTCTCTCTCACCCCGCCCCCGTAATAAATTAACCTGTAATCTCTCTCTCTCTCTCTGTCACCTACCCTCCTCCTCCACCCACTACCCCCCGCCACGTCGACCGGTTGCTAGGGCCTTCTTTGCTTCATCATCGGCCCTTTGCATCTTCCCACTGACACACATAACAAAGCCACTCCAACAGCTTCCTCTCTCTCTCCAACACCCCTTCTCCCCTCTCTACACTCTTGAGAAAAATAGGAAAAGTAGAATGTAGCTACGAGGTGCCGTTGTAAAGGGTTATCCCTCAATACCTTCACCTGACCTGACCTGACCAAAAACTGTATGTATGTATGTACAGTATGTATATATGTATGTACTCGCCCCCCTTCTCCCTCTTGTTTTGAGATTTTAAGACGTTCGGCCCATTTCGTTGTCAAATTTAAAGACATTTCGTGCCATTTAGGTGTCGATTTTTCGAGCCTGAAATTTTAAGAGGAACCGGCCTTCGGCCGGCAAATTTGACTACCGAAAAATGTACAAATTTATCTTGAAGGGAGGTCTAGGGGTGTTTTTCTAAGGTTGATGAAGGTTTAGCGAGGAAACTAAACAAATAATAATAATAATAATAATAATAATAATAATAAATAAAATAAAATAAAATACAACTATAACAATAATAATAATAGACCCAAAACCATCCACTGGGGCCCCTCAAGCGGTGTAAACAAGGGGGGGGGGGGGTTGAGATGATGCCTGCCGCGGTTCACGTACTCCATTCAAGCATTGTTACATCACCCACTAGTTAAACCCTTGAAGCTCTGACGCGTTTTAGCAGTTTACTTTGGCTATCAATAGACGAATGTATGCAGCTTAGGAAGTATCTGTGGGTATTAAAAGGGTAAATACTATCTCAATCAACCCTTTGACTTCCGTATACCGCTACTAATCTGAATAAAATCGTCTAATAGTAGCCAGAAAACAGAACAGAAACGAGTATTGGAGCTTGAAAGGGTTAAATAATGTCTAATCATACGTGGAAGCAAAGGGAATACTGGTCATACAGGTCTAACTAACGTATATTAATCGCCAAAGAAACTTGCAAAATATGTTAGATTCACGAAATTTAAGAGCTGTAAATGGGGTATCGTCTGTTACCTGTATCGACGATGCCTGCAATTCTGCTTTCGCATTCAAACATATATAATTAAGTAACACCCCGTTCTTAACATTAATCATCAATTACAAACCCCAATGCACTTGATTAAACTAATGAAAGCATATGGTCCTCCCAGGATTCGAACTAGGGACACCACACCCAGAACATACGCATCTAAACCATTACACCACCAACACAGTTAAAGGTTGAATACACGATCACGTACCGCCCTTAGTAGTCAAGATGCTAAACATACACATAGATAAAGTCAATACATATGTTTAACCTATTCATCCAAGCCGGAAACGAGCAAATTAAGCCCTGTACACGGAATTTATACGCCGATTTCGTTGTTTCTCATCCAAGCACACATCAACATACCCTACACACCCAATATACGCAGGAATGGAATATATACGCGTGGAATGCAATAAATATGCAAGTCTTACCTGTAAAACCGCGGCAGGAACTTGCAAATTAAGCTCATGGTGTCTGGAGGTGAATATAAACGTGATGTGTGTGTCTCAGAGTCTGAGTGTGGTGGTGTGGAAAGTTTGGGAGTACCAGCATTACCAAATCCAAACATAATAATACCGCTAGATTCGTTCTCCAAAGTCGCTAGGAGGCCTGCTAGATAGTTACATAAATGCTGAAAATCGCTAGAATAATGCCACAATTTCTAACATATCGATTACCATAGCTAACATCTCGAGAGTAACGCTAGAGTTAATGTCGCTAGATGTAAGAATTAACCGTTATATCGAAGTAAACACCTCTATAGAACTAGCGGAAAAGTAGATAAACTGACAACACTGCTTGGGTGGTAGGAGTGTTGACCCACTCACGGTTGCCAACTAGCCATATTCCAGACATCGCACTTATCACTACTCCTTCGTCTATGGGTGATCTAACTATAAAGACCGACTCTCCCCATTGATACCCCACCATTACCTAATCTATCTAAGCCTGGGGAACGCGAGTAATGGGGTTAATATTAATGGTTTATGAGGAAATGGTTCAAATGGTTAATGGTCAGTACGGAACACCTGTCGCGCGCCTCGACCATACAAGTAAGTCCGCTAGATAGTGAATAAATGTCGAAAATGGCTAGAAAAACGGCATAATCTCTACATCTCTCTACAATGGCTCAAATCTACAGAATATCGCTAGAATAATGCCACAATCTCTACAATATCTCTCTAAAATGGCTCAAATCTACAGAATATCGCTAGAATAATGCCACAATCTCTACAATATCTCTCCAAAATGGCTCAAATCTACAGAATATCGCTAGAATAACGGCACAATCTCTACAATATCTCTCTAAAATGGCCCAAATCTGCAGAATATCCCTAGAATAACGCCACAATCTCTAAAATGGCCCAAACCTGCAGAATATCGCTAGAATAACGCCACAATCTCTACAATATCTCTCTCAAATGGCCCAAATCTACAGAATAGTGCTAGAATTAATGTTATATATTATGTAAAAAATTATCTCTAGATCGAAGTAAATACCTCTAGATCTAGCGGGAAAGTAGCTAAATTGGCAACACTGCGCCATACACCTATGGTTACGGTCCGGACAGCTGTATCATGGTTAGACTGGGACTTGACTACACTCGATGCATCTTAGGGAGCCAACCTCGCTTTTTTTGTTTATCTTTCTCTCCCTCTCTCTTTGGCTTGTATCCACTCGGCCCTATCCAGCCTACTGTTTTAAGACGTTTACCCCTATCCAGGGGTCAATATTTTCCTGGCGAGCAGTAGCCAGCCAGCCATAGACCTATGCAGCCAGCATATATATTTTTTTGTTTTGACAGCAAGCTAAATTTGTACATTTTTCGATAGAAAAATGTCACCGGCGAAGCCGAATTTCGCCATACAATGCTGGTTCGCATTTCGCTCGCCAGGAAGAAATCGACACCTGGATGGGGATAAATGTCTTAAAACAGTTGGCTGAATGGGGCCGAATGGATACAAGCCAGGGAAAGAGAGAAAAGGAGAGAATGATAAACAAAGCCGGTGACCCCCCTTAAACTGCAAAAAATCGTTTAATTTGAACCAGAATCAAAGGTATCAATACGTTCTCGTGCTGAAGGGCTTGATATAACTAATCCTAACTCTTTCCATCTGTTTATCTTGAATGGCCTCGTTGAGCATACAGTATGTAAGCTTTTGAATGGGCTCTATAAGTTATTTATTTAACCCTTTCTGTACCGGTGACGTCATTTTAACCCCTTTAATACCGAGTTGTCCTTGTGGTTATAATCTGGATATTATTAGACGATTTTATCCAGCTTAGGGAGGACGTGTAGCAATTAAAAGGCTTCAAACTATCTCGATTGTCCATTTCAACTACCACGGTTTCCTCCTAAGCTGCATAAAATCGTCTAAATATAGCTGGACAAATTACATCATCGGTAAGGAAGGGGTTAAGGTAGGATATTCTAGCTATATTTAGAGGATGTGCAGTTTTAGAAAGATCTGTGGTAGTAAAAAGGGTTAAGTGAAATAGTTCGAAGCTTGTTAATTGCTGGGGGCCCTCAAGAAACTGAATATAATTGCTGGGGGCCCTCAAGAAACTGACTATAATTGCTGGGGGCCCTCAAGAAACTGAATAATTGCTGGGGGCCCTCAAGAAACTGACTATAATTGCTGGGGGCCCTCAAGAAACTGAATATAATTGCTGGGGGCCCTCAAGAAACTGAATATAATTGCTGGGGGCCCTCAAGAAACTGAATATAATTGCTGGGGGCCCTCAAGAAACTGAATATAATTGCTGGGGGCCCTCAAGAAACTGAATATAATTGCTGGGGGCCCTCAAGAAACTGAATATAATTGCTGGGGCCCTCAAGAAACTGAATATAATTGCTGGGGGCCCTCAAGAAACTGAATATAATTGCTGGGGGCCCTCAAGAAACTGAATATAATTGCTGGGGGCCCTCAAGAAACTGAATATAATTGCTGGAGGCCCTCAAGAAACTGAATATAATTGCTGGGGGCCCTCGAGAAACTGAATATAATTGCTGGGGGCCCTCAAGAAACTGAATATAATTGCTGGGGGCCCTCAAGAAACTGAATATAATTGCTGGGGGCCCTCAAGAAACTGAATATAATTGCTGGGGGCCCTTAAGAAACTGAATATAATTGCTGGGGGCCCTCAAGAAACTGAATATAATTGCTGGGGGCCCTCAAGAAACTGAATATAATTGCTGGGGGCCCTCAAGAAACTGAATATAATTGCTGGAGGCCCTCAAGAAACTGAATATAATTGCTGGAGGCCCTCAAGAAACTGAATATAATTGCTGGGGCCCTCAAGAAACTGAATATAATTGCTGGAGGCCCTCAAGAAACTGAATATAATTGCTGGAGGCCCTCAAGAAACTGAATATAATTGCTGGGGGCCCTCAAGAAACTGAATATAATTGCTGGGGCCCTCAAGAAACTGAATATAATTGCTGGGGGCCCTCAAGAAACTGAATATAATTGCTGGAGGCCCTCAAGAAACTGAATATAATTGCTGGGGGCCCTCAAGAAACTTAATATAATTGCTGGAGGCCCTCAAGAAACTGAATATAATTGCTGGAGGCCCTCAAGAAACTGAATATAATTGCTGGGGGCCCTCAAGAAACTGAATATAATTGCTGGGGGCCCTCAAGAAACTGAATATAATTGCTGGGGGCCCTCAAGAAACTGAATATAATTGCTGGGGGCCCTCAAGAAACTGAATATAATTGCTGGGGGCCCTCAAGAAACTGAATATAATTGCTGGGGGCCCTCAAGAAACTGAATATAATTGCTGGAGGCCCTCAAGAAACTGAATATAATTGCTGGTGGCCCTCAAGAAACTGAATATAATTGCTGGAGGCCCTCAAGAAACTGAATATAATTGCTGGGGGCCCTCAAGAAACTGAATATAATTGCTGGGGGCCCTCAAGAAACTGAATATAATTGCTGGGGGCCCTCAAGAAACTGAATATAATTGCTGGGGGCCCTCAAGAAACTGAATATAATTGCTGGAGGCCCTCAAGAAACTGAATATAATTGTTGGTGGCCCTCAAGAAACTGAATATAATTGCTGGAGGCCCTCAAGAAACTGAATATAATTGCTGGGGGCCTTCAAGAAACTGAATATAATTGCTGGTGGCCCTCAAGAAACTGAATATAATTGCTGGAGGCCCTTAAGAAACTGAATATAATCGTATAACAGTAGCCAGAATAAAGTTCAAAGGACGTCACCGGTACAGAAGGGGTTAACCCTTTGAAGATTAATGACGCATTTTAAGTTATAATTATGGCTATTATTAGACGATTATATACAGTTTAGGAAGGATTTGTGGGAATTAATAAGGGTAAAGACTATCTCAATTATCCCTCTGACTTCCACAATACCTTTCCTAATCTAGATAAAATCGTCTAATAATAGCCAGAAAACAGAAAAAAATGCGCAATCGGATCTTGAAAGGGTTAACGTAAAGTCATCGATCACGTGACCCCAACACAATGACCGAAATAAGCTGCATCAGTGAACACACCTGTCTACAGGTACAGGCATTTATATCAAATTCGTGAACCCCCATTTTTTTTTTTTATCTTCTATTCTATATACTCAGGCCCAATCCCCACTTTTCCTAATGTTTTTCTTTCTTTTTCCTCTTTTTTTATGTAATTATAATTATATGTAATTTTAACTATTCCGACTGTTTTTTGTATGGAATTTGCTTTCAAAGAATAGTATATATAGTATTGTAGTTGATGTATAGAAAATTGCAGGCATACATTCGATCCAAAAGATAGACTTCCATAATTAGAAATAGGTGAAGTCCACACATTTTGATGAGTGACTGTACAAAACGGCCACACACCTAAACGACCACAACCCAAAAGGTCCCAATCCTACACTGTTGCATTTTCTGTACGGTCACAGAACAGGCAGCAATATTACAAAACTAATGAACAAGTTTCAAATTTCAAGCGAGCAAATTTCGAATACTCTCAGAACAAAATTTAAAGATGCCAATTGGAGCCAGTGCCAGGAAATGTCTGAAATTTGGGTAACACATAGAAAGTAGTGGCATTTGTCCATACCACATCCTCCACTCCTTTATGCCCTCCCTCAACTTAGCCTTTTATAACCTTTAAATCAAGTAATGCCTTTTATTTTGCACATGTTCTAGCAGTTATGGGTTGATGTAGCCACCAAAAATTGCATTATTCCGTGCTACAGTATTGGATATAGAGTCATAATGATATTTGGGGGCCCTAGCTTGCCCCCACCCCACATTGGGGCAAATCAATCATATGATTGTGTAGTATGCAGTATAATCACATATCTTGAAACTTGTTTAGTTAGCTCAGTATATTTGTAAACAAATAAGTTCAGTTTGATAACATAGACCTTTCAAACAACATAACCAAATACTACCTACAACAATATAATTAATAACTCCCTCTGTGAGTCCCCAAATTGGGCCTGGCGCCATTTTATTAAATGGGTTAACGCTAGGCAACAGATCACGTCATCTTGATCTATACATTTAAATACATTTAATAACATATCTATGATGAAATATAAACGAAAAAGACAATACAGGATATAAGAGTAAAAGTGTTACTATAAGGAATGAGGAAAAAATATAACCATTAGACATGTAGAGCTGTGCGAATTTCCGCGAGTAATCCAGATATTGTAACCCGAATATCGTGAATATTGTGCAAAACAATTCTTAACCCGGGAACGGCGAGAACACTATTAACCTAACAAGTGCGCATGGGGGTAATTAGACACCTCTCCCTGTGCGCATGTATTTGAGGTGTTTCCGTCACTAAAATATTCATTGTACCATTAATATCATTAATACTTATCCATATGCGCCTATTATGGGTTGATTATAAAGGTATTAACCTGAAACAACAATAAAACGAGTGAAAACAGCGTTTGGATGGTCAAAATCGGAGACATAGCCCGCAAGTTGTATTATGTATGGGTGAGGCAAGCTGCTTTCCCGCCAATTTCCCCCAAGGCCACTGAGACACAGTCGATCGATATTCTCTCTCTCTCTCTTGCACTCGCTTTCTATCAGTGATGACCACACCCTGCAACCGGCTTTCTAATGTTAGCACGAAAATATACCTCAGAATAAGGGAATAACAGGGAAAATAGGTGATAACTGAAGGAGAGGAGGAAAGTGGGGAAGGAGGGGAGGTAGAGGACTGAGATTTTGCATGGCCCAGGGGCCAAAAAAATAAATAAATAAATAATAAAATTTTGTTTTTTTCGATGTCAAATGTTGATTTTTTTTTTCTCTGACTCTTAAGAGTCTTCCCGCAGTCCGCCGGGGGAACTCTTAAGTCTCCCCGCAGTTCCCGGGTTAAGAGGTTTTGGTGGGCAAAGGCGACGATCCTCTTAGAGGTAAGGCCTAAAAAGCCTTTTAAAAGGCTCCACTAGCACTTAAAACAAAAAAATAGGTGATTAAGCGAGATAATTCCCCTCCATGCCTTCTATCATTCCTCCACATGAGTTAAAACCCCCTCCTTCCCCCCCCCCCTCTTCAATTATCACCTATTTTTCCTCTTCTTCCATTGTTTATCGGTTTATTTACCGTGCCAACATCTCCAATCCGGTTCTAAGGCGTGGTTATGCGCCTACCGAGTGCCTGG
Organism: Paralithodes platypus; assembly: GCA_032716605.1. NCBI lineage: Eukaryota > Metazoa > Arthropoda > Malacostraca > Decapoda > Lithodidae > Paralithodes > Paralithodes platypus. Next base: position 2,545,198 of record CM064480.1, read on the forward strand.
TGTGAGAGATAGTATGAGAGAGAGACTCAGTCTACCTCTAGGCTTGGGAGAGGGAGGGTGTACGTCGCATCTGCCTCAAATTTCATGAATGAACGGTCAGCAATAATTTGCAATTTTCACCCTCCAAACACTATTCCCACTTGTTTTATTGCTGTTACATGTTAATATCTTCATATTAAACGTAAAATAGGCGCACATGAATAAGTAATAACGAGTAGTAGGGTGTTCACTACATACACCTCGCCTTTTAAAGGTTAATGGTCAAATTGGGGGGGGTCCATGAAGGGGGGAGTGTAGGGGGGGGGGGGGGGAGGCATCATTCACTGCTAACCAATCATAACGAGATCCTACCTGGAACCACATGAAGGGATAGACCAAATCTTGTTAAAATGTATTTATTTATTCTAAAGATACTTTGCAAATAGAGAGGAAAACACATACACACAAACACATTCATAGGGGCGAATATAATACCTTGCACTATCACGCTTATGGCGACGTACAGGCTAAGTATTCTTGTAAGTCAATCACAGTACAGTCAATCCTCCGGTAACGCGCATTTTTGAAACGTGGTTTTGGTGGAACGCGGCCAACACTTACACAGACGCGGGGTATGGCCGGGCGCCGAACCTTTACGCACGCACAGAAGTACGAGATCGTGAAAGAGTTAGAGACAGAGCAAGAGACAAGCGGGTTAGCAAGACGAAATGAAGTGGATGAAAGCACAATTCGTACAATTTGGAAGGACATCCATCCATCTATATCTATCTATCTACTGTAACTTTAAAAGTTTACCGTTGTCATTGTAGCCTATTACTTACTTCAAAACATTCAGATTAATGGTCAAAGGAAGATGCTGATATACTGTATAATTATGTAAACACCACATGTCCGCATCGTCTGCTAGCGAGTTTGTCTTGCTCTTGAACGCACCCTTGGGACGCTCCGATCATTATAAATAGTAGCGTATCGGAGCGTCCAAAGGTGCATTTTCAAGAGCAAGATGTCTTGCTCTTGAAAATAACCGCAACAGGTCACAAGAGAAGAATATAAACTGCAAATCACCTCCACAAATGTCTGCACGACGAAACACTGCCATCCTCATTTGTACTCATCAGGAACCCCACCAGAAAACCAGATGACAAATCAACAAACTGATATTACCTCCTCCACCACCTCAAGCCAGTCTGCACCACCTCAACCGAGAAGACCTACGACCTCCAGCCATGAGAACGTGACATTCATACCAGCGGGGGAAGTAATATACAGAGCATGAAAATAGCTAGCATCACTACCACACCAATTTCAACAACACAAGGGCATAAGTCCACCGCCATAGTAGCACCAATGCGCCCTTCTCGCCCAGAGCAGCCTTCAGCCCAACGACCTCACTATCGAGACGGCTATCACCTAACGTCAAGGGAGACCCCACCTCTCTCGAACCTTTCTTGCCCTCTACCACACCAACGCAAGAATAACAGCCAAAGGGGACACTACCTCAGCCATACAGATCACATCAAAAAAAATTGGAGCTACCAAACCCCCTGCGAGGCTCGATGCTCACACTAGTAGAGCCTACTAGTGCAAGCATCTAGCCTCACATGGTACTAAACACCCAGTGAGGTTCAATGCTCACATAACTAGGCTCGATACTACTAACCACCAATGAGGCTCGCTGCTCACAAAACTAGGCTTGATACTAGTGCAGTACCAGTAAGCTCGATGCTACTAACCCTACAGTCATGCCCGAGGCACACACAAGTTGCTGAATTTAAAGGAAGCGGTTAGAGATGTTCCAAGAAGAAGACGTCCCCAGAATCTACTTAACTTTGAGGAAGCGTTGCGAGACCTTCGAAGACTTATACAGACTCTACAAACCTTAACCCGGGAAAGTCAAGGGTCCTCATATTAAAGATTGGTGGGTGAAGGCGAGGGTCCTCTAAAGAGCCAAGGCATAAAAAAAACTTTCAAAATATGCAACTGGCACTCAAAACAACAATATGTGATTAGGCGAGATAATTCCCCTCCATTACTTGCTACCACTCCTCCATGTGTGTCCCAAACCCCACATTCTCAATTATCAGCTATTTTTCTTCTTATTCCCCCTTTTATCGGGTAATTTTCCGCACAAATTTCCCTCACACGGTCTCTTTAACACGGGCGAGGCAGCTATTGATCCTTGCAACACAGAGACTTCTATTGCAAGGCCTCAGTGTCGCACAGGGGCTTGGAGAGTGAGGTTATTTTGCCACCCGGGCTCTTGCCTCATGATACGACCAGGCGGCAATAATACATCTTTTTCACCCCCCCAAATGCTATTTCCACTTCTTTTATTGCTTTTAAATGTTCATATGTTCATATTAAAAGTAAAATGGACACATATGGATAAGTAATAATGATATATATGGTAAATATGAAGATTTTCGTCAGAATTGAACCAAAATGCCTTCGCATGGCGGGCACTTTATAAATCATAGGCTTCGCCTGTTAAAGATTAAAGATAGCTGTTCGAGACTTCCCACTCCGGCCAAAACTATCAAGACTCCCAGTAGCGAGATATTCCTCAAGTCCCCACCTTAGCCTGAAAAGTGAGACAAGCCTCACGGAAGTATGTTTATAGTGAATGAGATAGGCCTCACGGAAGCAAGACCATAAACAAAACTTCAAAAATGCCCCAAGGGCTCTCAAAACAAAGGAATATGTTATTAGGTGAAATATTTCCCCTCTAGTACTTTCTACCACTCATCCATATGTTTCTCAACCCCCCCCCCCTCCCCTTTCTTTCATGACTCCATCCATATATACAGTAAACAACCACGGGGACATCACACACCCGTTTCAACCCAACATTCAGATCAAAGAACTCGCTCTGCTCATTCTCCACACATACTGCCGCCTTTGCACCCTCATACATGCTCTTCACTGCTTTCAGCAACTTGCCATCTACTCCGTATATTTGAAGTACTTTCCACATACCTTCTCTATCCACTCTGTCATAGGCCTTCTCAAAGTCCATAAAGGCAACATACAGCTTTTGTTGCTTCTCCAGATATTTCTCCACAACACATTTCAGGGTAAAAATCTGATCTACACATCCTCTTCCCTTCCTAAAACCGCCCTGCTCGTCACCTATCCATTTCTCCGTTCTCGCTCTCACTTTCTCAATCACTACCCTACTGTACACCTTCCCTACTACGCTTAGAAGACATATTCCTCGGTGGTTACCACACACTCCTCTTTCCCCTTTACCCTTATAAAGGGGGACTATAATGCCTGTCTTCCAGTCATCAGGTGCACTCCCCTTCTCCCATGCTAGTTTGCACATTTTCCATACCCATTCGATCACTATCTCACCACCAGGGGTGTAAAGGTAACGAAGTACATTTACTCAAGTACAGCACTTAAGATAATTTTTTCAGTATCCACTTTTTAAAAGGTTGATTTTTTGTCCAATACTTTTACTCCAACTTGAGTAGTATATAGAAGAATTACTTGTACTTTTCATTTACTTCTTTCTATTTTGTAGAATACAACTTCAGCAAGTTTCCTAAACATTCTTCCCAATATATTTGAAATTCCAGGTAGCATTTCCCATGGGCATTCCCCTAAATGTAGGTGTGACATTCCTTGGCTAGTTCAAAGGTCACCACTATATTGATATGGCGCTGATAGGCCTCCCCACTCCCCCACACATCCTAATGACTCTCCCTTTGTACCACCTGATCCCAAAGGTTTAACACGAACACGCTTTCCACCTGTGACTCAGCATGACCATTTTACTTAACCCTCATCTAGCCTATATTTATTTGAACTGTAATAATTTTTTTAATTTAATTTAACGAAGCTATATTATAACCAGAATTGTTAAACTAGAATTAGCAATTTAGAATCCTTCAAAGAATAAAAGTATTGTCCATTGTTGATAAAATGAAGCTTATATAAATATAAGATAATATCTATCTATCTATCTATTGCCTGACGCCGTGATCCCCGAAGGGGTGGCCATAAACGAAACGCCCCCATGCACCCGTCCCTAGTCAGTCGACACCCCTCCTCCCAACCAGCACCGCCTTCATCCATATACTTCTTCACTCCATCCTTCCACCTATCTTTCGGTTTACCTCTCCCTCTCAGTCCATCCACCTCCCTCTCGTTTGTTTTGTTTTGTTTTGTTTTGTAGATGTTTAGGTGACAATCACCACGGTCGATCTGGGGATCCGCTGCTAATGAGCTCGTCCTGGAATCTTTAAGACTCTGAATCTTACGATTCTTTACAGGACTGAACATGCCATATTTATCGGCAATAGCTCAGAGAAGAGTGTTGAGAGGGGAGAAGGGGTGTTGGAGAGAGAGGAAGGTGTTGGAGTGGCTTTGTTATGTGTGTTTTGTCTGTATACGTCGTCAGGATGTCCCCTGACTGGGTGCAAGCATGTGAAACATCCTACACCCTCTTAGTCATTCTCTCGCTTCCCATACGTTGCATAGCAACAGGTCGACAGATTCAGTGCACAGCTTCTAAAAACCTGCAAAGCTGAACTGGCGCTACCACTGCAACTAATCGCTGCCAAGTCCCTAGCTACCGGTACAGTTCCCTCATCCCTGAAGGAAGGGGTAGTGAAACCTATTCACAAAGGGGGTAGCAAAGGACTGGCCAAAAACTATCGGCCCGTAGTGCTAACCTCGCACATAATAAAGATAATCGAGCGGGTCGTCAGAAAGAGAATAACGAAACACATGGAGGACCTCGACGCTTTCAACGGGGGGGCAGCACGGGTTTAGAAAGGGCCGGTCCTGTCTGTCGCAGCTACTTGCCCACCATGAGGCTCTACTAGAAGACATCAGTAAAGGCAAAAACGTCGACGTGATATACCTGGATTTCGCCAAGGCATTTGATAAAGTAGATCACGGCCTCATTCTTCACAAGCTGAAAAAGCTAGGTATAGGAGGAAACCTCGGCAAGTGGCTGCACAGCTTCCTAACCCATAGGGAACAGAGAGTATTGGTCCAAGGACACCTTTCAGACCCAAGCGAGGTAATAAGTGGCGTTCCGCAGGGGTCTGTTCCTTATCATGATAGGGGATATTGATCATGATCTCCAGCACTCCAAGGCCACCTCATTTGCAGATGACACAAGAGTAATGAGGAGGGTAGAGACAGCTGACGATGTGGCCCTGCTACAAGAAGATCTGAATCGCCTTCTGGACTGGGCAGATTCCAACAACATGAGGATGAACGGCGAGAAATTCGAATTGCTAAGGTACGGCCCTCTACAAACCATCAAAGAGGGCACCAGCTACCAGGCCAATCAAGAAACCATCACTCCAAAAGAACATGTGCGGGATCTGGGAGTAACAATGAGTACCGATGGAACTTTTTCTCGCCACATCAACCAAACCACCGAGACAGCTAGGAGACTCGCAGGATGGATCCTCAGGACCTTCCAAACTAGAGAGAGGGCCTGTATGCTGACACTCTGGAAAGCTCTGGTCCTCCCAAAGGTGGAATACTGCTGCCAGCTATGGACTCCCCACAAGATAGGTGACATCGGCAAACTGGAGTCTCTACAGAGGACCTTCACCAGCAGGATCTGGGGTCTCCAACACATGAATTACTGGGAATGCCTGAATGAGTTGCGACTCTACTCCCTTCAGAGACGACGAGAACGTTACCTAGTGATTTACGTGTGGAAGACCCTAGAAGGGCTGGTACCTGACGTGGGACTAGTCATCAACAACCACGTTAAAAAAGGGCGGCTGTGCTACATCAAGAGGACTGAGGCTACCTCTCAGAAAATAACAACAGTCGCCCACTTCTTCAGCAAAAATGGGGCTCGTCTCTTCAATACTGTACCAAAGGCCGTCCGGGAACTGACGGGTCACGACCGACTCCTTCAAGCGTCAGCTGGACCGATGGCTGGCTACAGTACCAGACGAGCCCCCAACACCAGGATATCCCAGCACCGCATCCAACTCGTTAGTAAATAGACGGAACGAGGGAGTTGCAGAGCTGCCTGGCTGCAGCGGAGGTCCACTTTAGCTGCGTCCACAGAGGACGGAATTCTACCAAGTATGACCAAGTAAGTATATGGCCGAACCATCTCAAGGTGTTCCTTTTCACACTTTTAATATAAGTTATGCTATTCTGTCAAAAAATTATTGCAAAATATGGCTTTGAAACAACCACTCCTCACAATCTGAAGAAATGGGGAGTTTAAATTATATAACGAGCACATTAGAAACCATCGAGAGTAAAACTAAATTTAGGGAAATCCCCAAGTATAAATATATGCTTGTACAAAACCCCTCGTACACAACTACCTGAATAGTGTCATACTGTAATATTATCTATTATGTTATTTACTAACTACAATATATTCTAACCTAGTATAATCTAACTTGCCATGAGCCTATTTTCATTTCCCAAACCTTATACCTAATTTGACTCGTTTAATCCAGCATAATCAGAATTAAACTTGTTTAATATAATCTATTCTATTATGGTCCTCCTTGGAGTAGTCAGGCTGTGAAAAAAAAGAAACAATTTTTGCGGAATCTGTTCTGATTGTCCACACTCTGACTGAGGGTTAGGTGTGTTGTGTCCCATATCAGCCCTACCCACTGAATTACCCTTGTTGGGACAAGATTCGACTTTGCCAAGTTGATATTGAACCCCAAGGGCTTTGACATGGTTTAGAATGGAATTGACATGGTTGAGGCATTGTATCTCGGATTCTGCTACCACCAGCCAGTCGTCTAGGTACCACATTACCGTGATCCCTTGTTTTAATAGTGGTAACAGAGCCTGTTGGACTAATTTGGTAAAGATTCTCGGTGCAGGGTTCAGACCGAAAGGCATCCATTGAAAGACATAAGTCTGATGCTCGATCCTCATTGCGAGGAATTTTTTAACCCTTTTGTTTACCGGGACATGCCAATAGGCTTCCGTCAGGTCTAAAGAACACATCCAACCTTGCGGCGGAAGTGTTAACCTGATCTGATTTACAGTGAGCATCCTGAATGATGTGTTGTGAATGTAGTGATTCAGGTGAGACAGGTCTACAACCGGCCTCATCTGAGCACTGTCCCTCTTTGGCACGAGACAAAGTCTGGACGTATAAACTGGGCAAGTTGGATTGACCGGGACAATGATATGCTTGGTTATCATTTCTTGGACTAGTGACTCCACCTCTGAAGAAACATGATCGACTTCTAAAGGTTGACGTAAACGAGGTCGTCGGAGCCACCGCCAAGTGATGCCCTTGCGTACCACTGTCCATGCCCAAGTCCGCTGAGGCCAAGCCCGGTGACACGTCCGGAATGATCCAGTCACGCAACTGGACTTGTCCGGCAGAACTACCCTCGAATCCAACTCGCCCATCACGGGCCCTGGGAGTGAGAGAGTTTTGTGGATGAGTAGTTTTTTTAATGGGATGTGGTAGGTGTAGACGGCTGGCTGGTAGTAGATGGCCGTGACTCTTGTTCTGGCTTACTTTTTGTCCGACTTTTGTACCACTTACCGGAACTCTTACCTTGTTGTTTGATTTTGTTAGCATGACTGCTTCCCGGCGTATAAGGGGTTTTGAAGTTCGGAAATTTTTTAGTCTCACTTGGGTGACTCTTGTGACTAAATTTTGGTGTAGTGTAAGGCTTAGGAAATTTAGTTGACTCATTCCGCGCCGGGGAGGCAGTCTGTCTAGCAGAGTCTACAAGGCTAAACACAGTTCTCCAAAGTATCATGGCATACAAGATTTGGTGTTAAGACTGGGGAAAGAATTAAGCGGCGCCCAATCTCCTCCGGCAACTTCTTTACCAGATAAACTCTTAGGTCCTGGCGCGCACGGACTGCCTCCAAGAAGGCGACCCTAATGTCACCAAGGGATTGAATAGAGTTCTGCAGAACAAGATGCCTAGAGAGAGAGAGAGAGCCGTTTTAGCATGGGAATCAGTTATTGCCTCAGTCCTCCTGACCAGTGACTCTGCGATCTGGCGACTGAGCAAGAACCGAGACAATAGCTTAAGAGCCTTTTGCCTCAATTTAAAGTCTTTATCCAGCCGAGTTGGCGGGGGACTAGAAAATGGGTCTTGGATTTCCCACAAAGACAACTTAAGTGAGAAAATCAAGCAAAGATTTAGGTACACCTCCGGCTATAGCGACGGGCAGTGAAAACCAGCTGTGCTGTTCTTGGGGGATTTGACAAGACGACTTACTTGTAATTGTGCAAGCAAACTGTTGTGCCTCTGCATCCCATTCCACCCAGGGCCCTGTACCTACCTCCCCAATCTGCAGGATCGGGCTGCCGGATTGGTAGCGGATAGGAATTGTATCTAATTCCGGCGTTAAATGTGCCAGAGCCTTAACGTCATTAAAACCGTCAACTTTCGACCAATCTGAGTAGAGTCGTGTAGAAGAGGCAGGGGGTAAAGCTGGGGAAGAAGCATATACAAAGAAGTCCGGGGCATAAAAATTTGGAATGGCCTTAATGGATACGTCTAAAATGTCTCCTGACATGTTAAGAGCGCGCATTTCTTACTCTCATTAACCTGAATAATCCAATGTTCAGGTACCGGAAGCTCTCCCGAGATCGTTTGATGCGCGACCTGTGGGGTTTGAGCGACGATATCAACCCATGACCTATCCGGCCCGTAAAGTAAGGCATGGGGCCTTTTCTAAGGGGGACTTTCTCCAAAGGTGGAGGAATGACGTCCGTGACAACTCGGACATTTGAAGTAGTCAAAGTTGACATAGAAGGAGTCAGACTAGAACTAGTTGTCATAGGCGAGGGAAAATTAAGTTGCCTAGTTGATACTCTAATTGACTCCAGCGGTCTAGCAACTGACGATGGGGAAGGAGCTTCCGGTACCACTTTACCCACCTGAAATTTGTCCACCGTTTGATCAAAATGATTGCAAATCTGCCCTAGTAACATAGTCTTTGGCACTGTCCATAGAAAGTACCGAGTCGCCCTCCGAGTGGCCGGACGATGCTAGTTTCTGATTCTGGTAATTGGTCTAATTCTTCATCTAGACCTTCTTGGCATTCCATGCTTTCAACTGACTCTTCCTCCGGCTGTCGGGCTGAGCGGGAGCGAACCGTCTCATTCCGCACCGCGGGATCACATTGGTTACATTCGAAAGTTTCCCAACGCAAATCCGGTATGGATGAAGGCACTTGTTCCTCAATGATTTGCCGCACACTAACATTGCCTGTGGCCTCTGAGGCAGTGGACATCTGACTCTGTCAGAATCTTCCCTGGTGCCCCCCAGGTATCCTCGGTATTGTTCGGTTAACACTTTAGCCGGTACACGAGAACACGCAACCTTAAAACCCGGTGGTATATTAGAACGGGGAATTGTATAACCTAGCCGTACTGACTGCGACACTTGGCTAACGTCACTATCACTGTCTCTGGGAGGCGTCTCTGCTACCTCCGTCACCATCTCCGACCCACCAGATTGGACCGTAGGTTTGGAGAAGGTAGTGACGGGAGGGAGGAGGTGCCATCCCCGGCGGTTGCCGGAGCCGTGCACTCGACGTCTCTGTACGGGACGGAACCCGTTTACTGCCATAAGTTGACGCCTCTGTGGTGATGGGCTGGTCTATCAGAGTGAGAGTTGAGCGATCTCTGCCATACCCATAGCTTACTCTGACTGTTCCTTTTACTTATATATCTTCTAGATCTCAAGTGACGGCGTCTTTTCCGTGGATCGACCTCCCTACTGCCAACCTAAAAGTTGGCAGATTGGGAGCCAAAGCGTCACATTTTTCCCTTGCCCCTCAACTTTCCCTTCATAATTGCTGAGGGGCACAGGCCCTTGGGTGGGGCTTTGATTTCCCGGGCGTTTCCGCGCCCTCCTCAGCTCCCTGCCTTAGAGTGGCTTCGGTCACCCGGGCTTTGTTAGTGGTAAGCAGGGAGGGTTTTGTGGGGGCGCTCTATGGCCTTGGCCTTGCTCGGGACCTTGGGGCTGTTCGACCAGGCAGCCTGGGGAACAACAACAACAGTTGACGCCTCCGGTGTCACTTTTTCCGGCGTGATTCTTCGTATCTTGTTCGCCGGCTTACTTGACTGGCCTGATGAACGTGAAGACTTTTTCAAGGGTGACCTGGATCTAGACCGGGTCCTGCCCTCGTTGTGTTACGAATCTGGCTTGGACCGTTTCGCATTCCCGGGGGGGGGGGGGGGGGGGGGGGGGGGGGGTGGGGGGGGGGGGGGGGGGGGGGGGGGGGGGTTTAGAAGTTGAGCTTGTGTCATCAGATTCATCATCCGTACTAATGAGTTCTTTCGAAATAACTTTAGCGGTTTTCTTTTTGGTCACCACGGAACGAATTGACTTAGTTATAATAACAGCAGATTTGATCACCAAATGATCTCATATAGCCTCATCGTCGCACTGTAATGCCTTATGAGCTACCTCCTTAGTATAGTTGTTGAAGTGCACCTTTATTTCTAATAAGGCCACCTGACACATTGCTTCTTTGTGATTTAATAAACCATCACGAAGCCTAGTACAAACACCACATCGCTTAGTTAGCCAAAGTCCTCTAGAGCGATCAAGACACTTTACGCATTTAACACAGAGCTTATGGCTAAAGATCGGAATGTTCATGCACGTAGGTGTAGTACAAAGGGCAACGTATTGCATGATGTAATAACCCCCCCGCCGGGTTCGGCCCAGAGTCTGGGGCGCGTTGCCGAGGTAGAGGTGTGGGATCTGGAAAGAAAATTCCAAGAATCAATGCTCATAAGGATAACCCAAGACGGGCGGGTGCCCGACCCCGAAAGGGGTTGAAGTAGGGGAGCTATCCCCCCGCCAAAAGCGGCTTTCTAGGGCCTTTCCTAGCTGATGCTGAGAGGATTGGGTTCTAGTCATGTGGTGATGGGCTGGTCTATCAGTGTGAGAACTGAGCGATCTCTGCCATACCCATAGCTTACTCTGACTGTTCCTTTAACTTATATATTTTCTAGATCTCAAGTGACGGCGTCTTTTCCGTGGATTGACCTCCCAATCTACCAAGATTGGAAGCCAAAGCGTCACATTTTTCCCTTGCCCTCAACTTTCTCTTCATAATTGCTGAGGGGCACAGGGCCCTGGGTGAGGCTTTGGTTTCCCGGGCGTTTCCGCACCCTCCTCAGCTCCCCGCCATGGAGTGGCTTCGGTCACCCAGGCTTTATTGTGGTCGGCAGGGAGGGTTCTGTGGGGGCGCTCGGTTATGGCCTTGGAATTGCTCGGGGCCTTGGGGCTGTTCGGCCAGGCAGCTTGGGGAACAACAACAACAACAACAACCCTGGTGATGGGCTGGTCTATCAGAGTGAGACCTGAGCGATCTCTGCCATACCCATAGCTTACTCTGACTGTTCCTTTTACTTATATATTTTCTAGATCTCGAGTGACGGCGTCTCTTCCGTGGATTGACCTCCCAATCTACCAAGATTGGAAGCTAAAGCGTCACATTATTCCTTTGCCCCTCAACTTTCTCTTCATAATTGCTGAGGGGCACAGGGCCCTGGGTGGGGCTTTGGTTTCCCGGGCGTTTACGCACCCTCTCAGCCCCCCGCCATGGAGTGGCTTCGGTCACCCAGGCTTTATTGTGGTCGGCAGGGAGGGTTCTGTGGGGTCGCTCGTTTATGGCCTTGGCCTTACTCGGGGCCTTGGGGCTGTTCGGCCAGGCAGCTTGGGGAACAACAACAACAACAACAACAACAACAACCCAAGACATTCACACGTTATATACCTCGAATACACCGGAAAAATAGATATAGTAAATACCACTACTCTAAGTATCCTGCTGCATACCCTTCTGGAAAACCACTCTCTGGTTTTCTCTCATTTACCAGATGGTTGTAAAGATTTCAAACCATTAATAGTGTATTCATATGAACGACCTGTTGGGTCTATTATTTGTAATTATAATAAAGTTTTAGGAAATCTTTCAGATAATGATATTTTCAATAATAATAAATGCGTGTGTGAAAGAGTCATGGATATGCCAGCTAGCAGACGTGATGCACTAGCAAAGTTCATTTATAGTCCGATATGTCACATATTAACAGGTGATGTAGAACTAGTTAAACATTTTGCAAACGACAAATTAGCGGAGCTATGTCGTAAAGGGTTTAAATTTAGAATAGGGAGTAATAAAGTAACATGGGACATAATTTTAAAAGATATTGTTTTTTCAGTCAATAAATTAAAAGATAAATTGTTAAAAATTGCGTGCTGCAATGCGAGAGAACTAGAAGCATGGTCTAAATTATTAATTAAGTTAATTAGAAATAAAATTTTCTCGCTTAAAAATGAATTTAATCTTTCAGATTTTATAGACTATAATTATAATAAGCTTAAAGCTGATTTAATAAATTTACATAAACATTTTGTAATCACTACAGTAGATAAAGCCAGCAATAATTATAGCTTCACATGTAAGAAATTTTATCTTGAAAATATGAAAAAAGAATTAGGTATTAAGGGTAACATATTACGTAAAAATATTTGCGGTAATTCTGTTTATGAAATTCAAAATAATCTGAATATTGATAACTTAATCGATGAACATACCAAGAAAAATATAATATTTGATATTAAACTTTCTGATAAGAACAAGTGCATTGCAAAATTATACATGTTACCTAAATTTCATAAAAGACCTTATAAATATCGCTTTATTGCCGGAGCAAAATTTGCTACCACTAAAACTCTATCAGAACAAGTAGTAAATTGCTTAAAATACATTAAAAGTACTCATAAAAGATATTGTAATACCATCATGAGAAGAACTGGCATTAACTATTATTGGAGTGTTGACAATTCGTTAGAAGTTATTGATAAAATAAATACCATGCCGAAAGTTACCTCGGTACATAGCTTCGACTTTTCAACTTTGTATACCAATTTGCCTTTAGATTTAGTATATTCAGAGCTTTGCTTTATTATAGATTTGCACTTTGACAGGTTCGTTAGGAATGGTAATTATTTCATAAATGTTTATACATATTTTAATAATGCATCACTTAGCTCTACTCCCACTAGTTCTGTATATTTTGATAGAACTAAACTTAAAGATGCCCTTAAATTCCTCCTTTTCAATACTTATGTTAGATTCGGGCCGTACATTTTCAAACAAATATTAGGAATTCCTATGGGTGGAAATGCTAGCCCTTTAATTGCAGACTTATTCTTGCTTGCTTTAGAATTTAAATATATAAAAGACTTAGTTGACAGTAGCAAGAAAAATAAAATTCCAGAAAAATTAGCACTTGCTAAACTGTTAAGTAATAATAGTAGATATATTGATGATATTCTTGTTTGCAATTTGTTAAATTTTAATAAAGTTGCTAAACTTATTTACCCTAATTCTATTCCCCTCACACAATGTAACGTAAATTATAAAGTTGAAAATTTTCTTGATATAAATATAGAGATTGTTAATGAACAGTGCATACTTAAAGTATATCACAAAGTTGATGATTTTAATTTTAACGTAATAAACTTTCCTTTCCCTAGTAGTAATATCGATAGTAAAATCACTTATAATTGTTTTTATTCCCAATTAATAAGATTTTGTAAAATCTGCACTAAAGTAGATGACTTTTGGGCTAGAGCTAGGTTACTATACAGACTCTTAGTGGACAGAGGTTTTGAGGCAAGTAAATTGTTCCATAAATTTAATCTTTTTAGGGTCAATTATTGTGACTGTACAGTATTCTAAAATTTGACATCAATAATTTTAATCAAGCATTTTTAACTTGAAGTTTCTTGTATAACCTCTGCTTACTTTTTGTCTGTATTTATTGTTTATCTTTTTCTTTTTCTATTATTATTATTAATATTGATGATTTTTTAAATTTATTGTTCTTGTTAAAAGAGTACTCTTTGTTTAAATCTGTTGTTACTTCATATTTTGCAATTATTTCTCTTTATATTATATGTATTCATTGTCGATAGTATCAATTGCTTACTTTTGCGATTTCCTTAGTTTATTTGTGCTATAAATGTAGGTTATTTGTAGGGTAGTTATTGATAGGGGTCACTTGAGGCATGCTATGCTTACAGGTACCTACCCGATAGCACTATCGTTAGTGAGTGCTGTACTGTATTTTATATATTATTTTGTAATAGTATAGATATCTTATCAATATTTGTATTTTTTACTATTGTTAATGTCTTGTCATGTTGCAAATTTGATTTTAAATAATATTTTGACATTTAACATGTAGTTTCTTTATTCATGCAGAGTTTAGTAAAATTTGCCAGAACGTCCCGGACTTCCCAAACTTGACTACTTCCTTTAACGTGACGATAGTGCGTTGTTATATGTGCGATTGGTTTGCTTGGGAAACAGATTAACTTGCTCATGTAGTGATGTACACCCTATGTGGTGGATTGTGTTCTTTTATTTAATAATTTTCATTTTAGTAAACGTTGTTTCCACATAGCGATTTTGATAATTTAATTTGACTTTATATTGTCCTTGTCCCAATTTTGGTTTGTTTAGTTTGCAAGTTTTACATTTTAATTGAAGGTATTAAGACTACTTATCTATGATAATCCTTATTACCGGCCTATACTGTACTCAAGTTATCATTCAGTTAGAATGGGTTTTAGTTAACCTTACTCTTCCGCCGCGATGACGGATTAAAAGTCTTCCCCGCCGCGTGAGAAGTTATTAAAGTATAGGCGAGTCATTCCGGCTGGGCCGGAATCCCGTTGAGAAGCCTTCTCCTTCCGCCGGGAATTAGTTCTTGCGCTCGACCACGAACGGGTTACTTGGAACTTTTACTCTAGCCCGCCGAAGAGGGCATCCGGTAAAATAGCACTCGGATATTTTCCGCCGGAAGGGTTGAACAAAACCGTTGTGTTTTCCAAGTCGTTTGCAACAAGATAACAAAACACAACACGTACATACTGTATTTTATATCCGTCAGGACGTCTCCTGACACCTTCACTTCATTTACAATAATTGTTACATCTCATGGCTACAATTATTATAAATAACAAATTAATAATAATAACACATCCTAGCCATAAAATACCCCTACACAGAGGCTGGCCACAAGGCCTAGGGCAAGCAGCACGACGACTCAGCAATACTGTACTCTTACCTCCAGGAAGAATCCAGTAGCCCCCATCATCACGACGACCAGCGCATAGGGAAAAAGACAACGTAGAAAACTATAGAAAGTTCTTCACCACGTGAAGCAACCCTTAAACTATAGAGTCTGCCGATGTAAACAAATACGCTTAACCTATCAGAAAGGTAGCGGAAAAGCTTTGCCCTGTATAAATAAGCCTCCTAGAATACTAGTTAGGCTAAAATGAAAGCAGAAATAACAATAAAAACATTACGGCCACGTTCCTAGAGGAACGAGGGGATGCCAGCCTAAGTTCCCTTATAAAAACACACTCCTGGGGGCCGTGCCAATTGGAACGCCCGACCTATCTAATCTAAACCTATTCTAGAACACCTCAGATAATACAAATGAGCAAATGACTCGCTAGTAGAAACCGTAGAATGCAGAAAGAAGAGAGGTCGGAATCCCACGTCTGTCGGCAACGGGCCGCAGAGTGAGGACGAATGACGCTAGGCACAGCAGCGTCTGCTGGCACACCCATGCTATCAACATCCACACGATGGGAAGCATAGCTTTTAGTACTGTAGTTCTAATAATTTTTTATGAAGTTTTCTCGTAGTGAGCTCCCGATCATAAGGACGATTCCGGAAGTGAATGAGCGTACACTTACAATGTAGGTCTCTTTATTACTCTGGGGCGGGTGTTTCCAACACCTGACGCATGAGTTCAAAGAGTGCCATTACTGTTTAAGGCATATCGTCAATGATTCCGGGGCCACTACTAAATATTAAGTTTTCCTTCTTCCCTCCAGGACTCAAACCTATATATTGAGTCCCTTGTTGCACTCCTGTACATTTCCACCAGGAAGACAAAACACACAATCTATCCTTGTTCTCCTCTATTTAATAAACCACTATTATCATTGGTCAATCTAGGATCAACCTAAAGTTACACTATTCGCTTTCAAGTTATGTTTATAAAAGTTACCCTCCCAAATGCGGTCGAGAACGTAACCTGGGCACAATAAAAAAACAAGCTATTCACCTCTCTACGATAAAGCGCGCGGGCAGACTAATTTAACTGTGTATAATATTGTCTCCACATAAATCTATTCCTGTGAACCTGTAAGACCATTTTCATTATTTACTCTTGTGTAACATCATCATGTTTGTATTGGCAGACGCAAGTGCTGTGGTGGACAGCACGATCTAGTGATCTGTAGCAATAATTATTAATAATAATAATAATAATAATAATAATAATGTTTATTTAGTTAGAATTTTACAATGTTGGTACTGTACAACATAATATGTATAAAAATTTACAGTACAGAACCAGCTTTGCATAAACCAACTAAAGATAGCCCAATAAGGCCGTTAGGCGTATTTCCATTGGAGTCCTTGAGGGATTAAGTTAGCTGGGGACAAAGAGGGGAAAAGAAAAAAATATATATACTGTATATAATAAATACGAGTTGTAAAAAATTCAAGAAAGTATTTCTAGGGGGTAAACTAAGATAACTTACATTCTATTATTATGTTTTTTACACCAACCAACTTCACATCTAAACTCAATTAATGAAATCAACAAATACATGTGGCACTCCGAGGACTCGAACCCAGGATACTCACATCGAAATTCTGCGCACTATGCATTACGCTATCAAGACAGTTAGCTGAACTTGTTAAAGTAATGAAGTCCACTAAGTCCCTGAAACATCAAGGCAGCCACCCTCACCCAGCTCTTGAGCAGTGAGTGCATGGTGGTATCCGTATCAGATCAACAAAATCCTGCCACAACACTGCCCCACCGTGCAAACACTATGGCCGACACTGATGTGGCGCTGAACAGTGCCCAGGTAAGACTCCAGTAGAATCCCCTGTGGCACCTATCCGCGCCTCGCCAGCCTCGGCAGTGTCATACCAAGACAGCGCTAATAGCAAGGCTTTATTGTATAGAAATGGCTGTTGGTCTACAAGTCGACCGCCATCCCCCCTATTAGTCGCCTTGTACGACACGCAGTAGGATGCGTGGGGCATATTCTTTTTTTCCTCCATCAAAAGATGAAGGCCCCCTTACCCCCTGGAGGGAAACATAAAAAACAAAATATATCTATATATAATAAAAATAAAATAAAAATAAATAAAAAATAAATAAAAAATAAATAAATACTAGCCATAAATCAAGCAAGGCACTTCAGTCAAGTCACTAGAAACAAAATGATCTCTCCGGCCTTGGCTGACAGCATGTTATAACTGCGTACATAGCAATACGAGATAGTTCAGGTAAACTCTAAAGTATTAGGGGTATAAAAAATTTTTTTTTATAAAGTGTCCGTAATAATCTACCCTTTTAATGGTATACTATAGAAGGGGCATTGTGGCTCAGGCAATTCTCGGGTACCCCAGTCCATTTAGTTGACAGTTCAGAAGTCTAGCACCTCAACCACAACTTCCATTAACTCTATCAGAGTAAACACAGGAAATACCTTAGGCTGGGTAGCCACTGTAGCAAGTGCCATCATTATATAAAAGTTTAACCCTTGCTTAGCGGGCCCTCTGTGGCCGTTTTGGGCCTTTTCAGGCCGTTCTGACTGCTATATCAACCATCAGTATGAAAGGAACTGTATTGCGCCGAAAACTAGGTGGAAATCGCTACACAATGACGCCACATACAGCTACGTAGCACTCGTGGAGCACTGACAGTGTTACCTCGAAGATGGAAGTTTAGCTGATTTTGCTACCTTGCTCACTTTTAGCGAACTATTGGTTACACTGTCATCCTCCCGCGCGGTGGGGGAACTGGAGTTAGTGTGGGCCGGGAGGCCACAGATGTCGGACGTATGGATCATTACTATCCCACCCATTTTCACTCGATTTCCACCCTTTTTTCACCCGTTTTTTGCCAGTTTTTTCAACTCGACTTATGTGGTGAGCCGCTCTTTAAGGGTTAAAGACCACTTCATCAACAGTGTGGTTTCTGTCCTTTTACTGTAGTTCAGTATACTGTAATAAAGTCTTGCCATAACACTGCACCTAACATGTCATCACAGTGGCTGATGTTGGTATAGCGCTAACAGTGCCTCAGACAGACTCAACAAAGTCCCCCTGCAGCACTTGCATCTGCAGTATCCGCACCACACCAACCTTAAAGGGCATAGCGCATGAGGTCAGCTATCCTCATTATCATAAATGTTAGTTCTGTGGGGGCGCTCGGTTATGGCCTTGGCCTTGCTCGGGGCCTTGGGGCTGTTCGGCCAGGCAGCTTGGGGAACAACAACAACAACAACAACAACAACAACAACAACAACAACAACATCATAAATGTTAGTGTACAGTATACCTCTTATGTGCAATAATAGTAGTCCGAGTTTCATATACAGTAAATGTAAATATAAATAAATTAGTGTTTTGGACGGTGGTGGCGAGAGGCATTTCCGAACTTTCGTGATGTGTATAAGGGCATATACCTGTACATACATTTTTGAAATATAAGAACATAAACACATAGAATGTACAAGGAATTAGCAAGGCTTTATTGTATAGTAATCGCTGTTGGTCCACCAGAATGGTGAGATGGATGTGTGGGGCCAGGCTACAGGATAGAATAACAAATGTTGAGCTGAGGAGACGTTTAGGTATAAAGAGTATTAGCGAGGTGATGCGTACAAGTAGACTGGGATGGTATGGACATGTGGAGAGAATGGATGAACAAAATTGGGTGAAAAAATGCAGGTCTGTAATTGTGGAGGGAGCTGCACCAAGGGGTGGACCGAGGAAGACCTGGGATCGGACTATACGCGCCGATCTCAAATCCAAGAACTTGACAAGTGAAGCAGCCCTTAACAGGGTTGCCTGGAATGCCGCCATTAGGACAAGAGACTGAAACTGCACTTATGTGTGGAACACTCAGTCTTAAAATTTGATGTATGTATGTATGTAGTCTACCTCCATCCCCCCTACTAGTCACCTTGTACGACACGCAGTAGGATGCTTGTCACAATGTTTAAATAGAAAATTAGGACATAAAATATTGGGGGGGACTAGGAGGCAGACTAGGAGACCAAAAATAATAAAAAAAAATAGGAAACCATTCAAAACAAACATTTATACACTTTCTTTGGATTGCATTCATACTTTTACCAGGGCATAATTCTTACACTTAATGATACTGTAGGTTATAATTATAGACTGGGAGATTTTACACAGTTTATTAATGAAAAGAACAATAAAATAACTTGTTGTATTGCGAACTACAAAATAACGATCAATGTTTATAAATTTAGAGGCCATACTCAGGAAGAATTATGATTGCCCAGAGAACATAGTAAAGGTACTATAACTAACTCAAGATACCGGGGAGCAACTATAACATATTTAAGGACCTATTAACATAAAAGAGATGTACCTTTTGTCAGTCCGAAATTACGGTAAGTTTTTTTCAAATCAATTGACGATCCAGAGACATTTCGTAAGCGTGATTTTCATGTTGATTTAACTTATTTGAATACTGTGTTATCATTTCAGAAGACATTATATTTTATTCATATATGTTATATTCAAATAAGTAAAATCATTATGAGAAGCAATGAGAAACATTTAAAACAAATTCGGATTATTGAAATTGATTGCAAAAACGTCTTTTCGGATTGACAAACGGCATATTGTTAAAAATGTTTTAACCTTTTGATTCCTACAGATTGTTCATGAATGCGGCCCACTCTAATTACCATAATACAGATGCATTATTGTTTAAAGTAATGCGATAATTCACAAGCGCTCAGATTGCATTAATGTTCTTTTAACCCTTTCACGCTTTTATGACACAGAGGTTGCCAGATTAGCAATAAGAAATACTGTAGTTCTCTCTCTTATAATTACCTCTCCAAAATTAGTTTTCTGCCCACAGCTAACTCAAAGACAACTGCAGAGGTTGAAGTAACTAAACTAAAGGTTTCTAAATACCCCTGATGGTAACAAAAGCTTTAAAGTATCCCCAATAGGCTCAACACAGCTAACTCAAAGACAACTGCAGAGGTTGAAGTAACTAAACTAAAGGTTCTAAATACCCCTGATGGTAACAAAGGCTTTAAAGTATCCCCAATAGGCTCAACACAGCTAACTCAAAGACAACTGCAGAGGTTGAAGTAACTAAACTAAAGGTTTCTAAATACCCCTGATGGTAACAAAGGCTTTAAAGTATCCCTAATAGGCTCAAAATTGTGTCATAAGCGTGAAAGGGTTAAACTGTTAAACATTTATCTAGTTCGAAGATACTGTACAGTTGGCCAAATAAGTTCTGTTCCTTGTCCTGATCTTATGTATGGAAGTCAAATTAGTATGACTGAATGGTGAATGTGGTTTTTAATTATCAGTTGACTAACCAGATGAGTTAACCCCTGCATAAGAACTACACTCATAATTCAATCACTATTATTAAGCGTTGTTTCCACATAGCGATTTTGATCAGTTCTTTTGCATTTATCTTGTGTCGTCCCAGTTTTAGTTTGTTTATTTTGCAAGTTTTACCTTATAACTATTTACTCAGACCCATTCCCCATTTTTTTTTTTAATTCAATTATGTGTATTATACTTCCATGCATAAGATCACAGAGAGGAACAGAACTATGTGGGCAACTGTACATAAAGTATGATAAAGAAATAAACACTATACGGGATGGGGTTTATTAATACGGGATGGGGTTTATCTGGGAATACGGGATGGAGTTTGTTAATTATTATATTTTTTCACCAACCAACTTTACTTCAAAACTCAATTAATGAAATCAACAAATACATGTGGCACTCCAAGGACTCGAACCTAGGATACTCACATCGAGATTCCACGCATTTAAGCATTACGCTATCAAGACGGGATGGGGTTTTGAATCTGGGAAGCAATCTGGTCATTTATAGTTTGATTGAAACTATTATCTATCTATTGCCAAACACCTTGGTCCCTGAGGGGTGGGCCAGGAATGAATCACCTCCATACACTAGGCACCCGTCAGCCGGTGCCCCTTCTCACACCCAACACCACTTTCAGTCCATATACCTGTACCTCTCAACTCCATCCTTCCGCGTCGTTCTCGGTCTACCTCTCGCTCTCTGTCCTTCCTGGCGAGTTTATTCCTGATCACTTTCAGGTAGACTTGGGAAGGGGAGAGGGGAGGGGGAATGGGATGGGAGGGACTCAGGAAGGGGGGTGGGAGGGGAGGTGGAACTCGGTAAGGGGAGGTTGTAGGAAGAGTGGGTCAGGAAGGGGAGGTGGTAGGGAGAGTCGGAGTCAGGAAAGGGAGGTGGTAGGAAGAGTCGGAGTCAGGAAGGGGAGGTGGTAGGGGAAGTGGGAGGGGAAGTGGTAGGGGGTTGTGGAGGTGGTAGGAAGAGTGGGAGGGGAGGTGGTAGGAAGAGTGGGAGGGGAGGTGGTAGGAAGAGTGGGAGGGGAGGTGGTAGGAAGAGTGGGAGGGGAGGTGGTAGGAAGAGTGGGAGGGGAGGTGGTAGGAAGAGTGGGAGGGGAGGTGGGACTCGGGAAAGGAAGGTGGTAGGGGAACAGAGAGGGGGATTAATTAAGACTCCGCTCCATAGTCCGTGGATCAGGGTGAGAATCCACCATATAAGAGAGCCGTGGCATAGTCAGTAGAGCGTCGACAGCTGATCAAAGGGTCGGTGGTTCAAGCCCTCACTGTCAAAATGTTATTGGAAGATGTCAAGCCCGGGAAACTTGACCTAGCGATTCGTGACAAACGCCTGATATTCATGGCCACCCCTTCTCGGGAATTACGGCGTCTGGTAAATAATAAAACAAAAAATAATAAATCTACTAGACATTTTCCTTATTGTTGGAGATGAGTTCCCATATCACTTAATACCAGTTTCTTGGATATTATACCGAGAGTCTGGCCCGCTTGGATTGTACCGATATGTGTAATTTCGGGATCGGGCCTATCGAATACTAGGTTTTGTGTTATTGGCGCAGGAGCATGATCGGAGCAATTTGTGAGCCTTCTTTTAAACCACGGGAGTTCATTGAGAAGCTTGGGAATTTTTGCAAGTTCCCTCCGATATTGATATTTTGGGATAAAACAGTTCCATTGCATCCTCCATTGGAATTCTTTGAGAGAATGACTGATTATACAGGTACCACTTTCAAAAACAAAACTAAAAATCTCTGAAAAAAAAAATCTTGATAAGAATAAGGATAATCATGAGCTCTCGTGGATAGCCCATATATCATTTTGTACCATAAATTATCTAGCCTTTGACTTTCTTCACATATCAGCATCTTCGAACTGTCCCATTTCCATAGCCACCTCGTTACCCTCCACCTCCTCTACATCCTCCTCCCCTTCTGCTGTGCCATTTACAGTAGCCCCTGCCTGGCCCCTGCCGTGCGAGTCATCCATAGCATCTGTCAAAAGAAACATACTAAGGAACAAATTTCATCACTAATGTATGCTTTATTTAATTAGCTCATATAAGCCTCCGTATACCAAGTGAGGCAGCTCTGGACAGGGCTGCCTGGCGCGCCGCCATTAGGACGTGAGACCAGAATCACACTTCATGTAGGAACGCTGAAAGCAGTAACAAGAAATAGGGTGGTCAGCATGGAAGTATAGAAGTCCTTGCATGACAGTGTGGTAATGCCGACATTGACTTAGTGAAGCATGAACGTTGGTGAAGAGACTCAAACCAATAGTGAGAGGGGTGGAAATGAGTTACCTGAGAAGTGCGTGCAGAATTACATGGAGGGATAGACAGACGAATATGGAAGTACGAGAGAGGTGTGGTGTGGATGTAGATGTGCTGGAAAGTGTGAAAAGGAACACCTTGAGATGGATTATTTGTGTAACGTATGGGACGCGAGAGAATGACTAAGACAGTGTACGGCATCCGGCAATAGATAGATAGATAGATGTCTCTATATATGTTACAGTTAGACTGTGAAACGTAGTCATTTCGTGAAATGACTAAACATTTTAGTCAGTCTGTGAAGTGTGATATGACTGGTTACTAACTGAATTGGGTTAGGTTAGGATATACTGTAATGATCTCCACCTATCAGTTAGGTAGGTCAGGATATGTTAGGTTAGGTTATATTGATCTCCACCTATCAGTTAGGTAGGTCAGGATATGTTAGGTTAGGTTATATTGATCTCCACCTATCAGTTAGGTAGGTCAGGATATGTTAGGTTAGGTTATATTGATCTCCACCTATCAGTTAGGTAGGTCAGGATATGTTAGGTTAGGTTATATTGATCTCCACCTATCAGTTAGGTAGGTCAGGATATACTGTAATGATCTCCACCTATCAGTTAGGTAGGTCAGGATATGTTAGGTTAGGTTATATTGATCTCCACCTATCAGTTAGGTAGGTCAGGATATGTTAGGTTAGGTTATATTGATCTCCACCTATCAGTTAGGTAGGTCAGGATATGTTAGGTTAGGTTATATTGATCTCCACCTATCAGTTAGGTAGGTCAGGATATGTTAGGTTATATTGATCTCCACCTATCAGTTAGGTAGGTCAGGATATGTTAGGTTAGGTTATATTGATCTCCACCTATCAGTTAGGTAGGTCAGGATATGTTAGGTTAGGTTATATTGATCTCCACCTATCAGTTAGGTAGGTCAGGATATGTTAGGTTAGGTTATATTGATCTCCACCTATCAGTTAGGTAGGTCAGGATATGTTAGGTTAGGTTATATGATCTCCACCTATCAGTTAGGTAGGTCAGGATATGTTAGGTTAGGTTATATTGATCTCCACCTATCAGTTAGGTAGGTCAGGATATGTTAGGTTAGGTTATATTGATCTCCACCTATCAGTTAGGTAGGTCAGGATATGTTAGGTTAGGTTATATGATCTCCACCTATCAGTTAGGTAGGTCAGGATATGTTAGGTTAGGTTATATTGATCTCCACCTATCAGTTAGGTAGGTCAGGATATGTTAGGTTAGGTTATATTGATCTCCACCTATCAGTTAGGTAGGTCAGGATATGTTAGGTTAGGTTATATTGATCTCCACCTATCAGTTAGGTAGGTCAGGATATGTTAGGTTAGGTTATATTGATCTCCACCTATCAGTTAGGTAGGTCAGGATATGTTAGGTTAGGTTATATTGATCTCCACCTATCAGTTAGGTAGGTCAGGATATGTTAGGTTAGGTTATATTGATCTCCACCTATCAGTTAGGTAGGTCAGGATATGTTAGGTTAGGTTATATTGATCTCCACTAGATGTATGTCAATTTGTATTTTGTTTTTATGTGTTCATTGTTTCCAGTTATGTTGTCCCTGTTTGGGCTCTGTCTTGCGTCGCCTTCCCCCCGTAACTGCTACAGAAACTGACTGCACTACCGAAGTGGTGGGGTCGCTGCATCCCTACGCCAGAGAGAGAAAGGCCGACTTGTGCCAGTGTGCTGTGAGAGTAAGACACTAGGGAACCATAGGGCACACCATTATGGCCCCACTGCCTTCACCACTCTCAGGAAAAATGATAGAAATAAGAATGATGAAAATGGTAAATTAAGAACTGACTATGGGAAGTAGAGGACACCAACCCTCACCCATAGCTTAATCTGACTGTTCCTTTTACTTATATATTTTCTAGATCTCAAGTGACGGCGTCTCTTCCGTGGATTGACCTCCCTACTGCCAACCTAGAGGTTGACAGATTGGGAGCCATAGCGTCACATTTTTCCTTTGCCCTTCAACTTTCCCTTCATAATTGCTGAGGGGCACAGGGCCTTGGGTGGGGCTTTGGTTTCCCGGGCGTTTCCGCACCCTCCTCAGCTCCCCGCCTTGGAGTGGCTTCGGTCACCTGGGCTTTATTAGTGGTAAGCAGGGAGAGTTCTGTGGGGGCGCTCAGTTATGGCCTGAGCCTTGCTCGGGACCTTGGGGCTGTTCGGCCAGACAGCCTGGGGAACAATAACAACCCTCACTCTGACAGATCCAGCCCACTACATCATGCACATTGTAACATCTCTCAAATGCTCATTGTAATCTCTCTCTCATAGCCTATACACATTGTAATATTTCTCTCCCATATGCACATTACAATATTTCTCTCTCACATGCAAGTTGCAATAAGTAACACCCCATACTTAACATTAATCATTCATTACAAACACCAATGTACTTGATAAACTAATGAAAGCATATGGTCCTCCCGGGATTCCAACTCGGGACACCACACCCAGAACATAAGCATCTAAACCATTACATCACCAACACAGTTACCAGTATCTCTCTCTCACATACTATTTATCTATCTATCTATTTACTCAGGCCCAATCCCCACTTTTCCTATTTTTAATTTATTTTATTTTATTATTCTTTTTTTTTTTTTGGGTGGGGGGGGGATGGCCGACTCAAGACAGAGCAAGAACAGGGACAACACAAAACAACAAACACACACAAAAACACAAATTCACACACATCTAGGGGGTGACCTAGATGTGTGTGAATTTGTGTTTTGTGTGTGTTCGTTGTTTTTCACCCAGAAGACCCAGAGACCAGGGATCACCAAGGTCACTCCCGCACTCCCCCGAACCCCTCTCTCACACACACAAACCCCAATCTGGCCTCTCCCTCACCTTCCATACCGTCGTGGTCCACAGCGTCGTAGTGGCCGTTCTCGCTCACCTCGTAGTCTCCCTCTTCTTCACCTGTAAAACAAATTATAAGGGGGTTAGTACTGTACTCGCTTTTTAAGGACCCCCTTCTCCTTCTTCATGTTTAGCATATTAGTTTTGAGATTTTAAGAAGTTTGTTCCGTTAGTTTGGCGATTTTGAGACTTCTCGACCCATTTTTTTGTTAATATTAAGACCTTTCGTGTCCTTTTAAGTGTCGATTTTTTCATGGCGAGCAATAGCGAGCCTGTAATTTGAGAAGGCCTTCGGCCTTTGGCTTGAAAGGGTCTCAGGGGGTGTATTTTTTAGCTTGATGGGAGGTCTAGCGAGGGAACTAAAAAATAAATTAATCTATGAATACATTGGCCAAAAACCAAGCACTACCCCTTTAAAAACTATTAAATATTGTAGTTTGGATGGTACAGCTACTCTGTCATGAATGTTGACAGGCCATGTGAAATGTTTGTGAAAAGTAGTACTGTATATGGGCCATTTTATTAAACCATGGTAAGAGCTATCCCGACCCAAATTGACCCTTATACAGATAAGCGATAAGGGTCAAGCTGGGTTGGGAAAGGTCGTAGGGAAAGCTCTTACCATGGTTTAATAAAATGGCCTTATGTATGTATTTACATCATCATCATCATTATCATCATCATCTCCGACGCCTTGCTTCCCCCTGGGAAACCCCCACTAGAGGATGGCCATGACAGAAACGTCTCCAAGCTACTTTGTCAAGACATGCCTCCTTTGCCCGTGCCACAATGCCCCTTCCACTACGTGGAAGTTTTTCTTCAATATATTTTTCCACTTTCTTTTCCCATACCATAGGTGGTCTTCCACTACTAGCGGTTCCACTCACCTGACTCCCATACATCTTTCTTGGCATTCTGTCTTCATCCATTCTCTGAACATGACCATACCACCTCAAAGTACTTCTCTTTATCCACTCAACCACACCACAATCAATGCCCAAAGCCTGCTCTTCCATTCCAAAGGACTCGTACACTTCCCTATTACTTGGCCCATCTAGCCTATTCATGCCAGCTGCCATTCTGAAAAAGCTCATCTCCACAGCTCTTAGTTTGAAGAGGTCCTCGTCACTTGCCGTCCATGTCTCGCTTCCATACGAGAGTGTTGGGAGCAGCACACTGTTTCTCAGTGACTTTTTGACTTCCTGGCTAACCATTCTTCCTTTGAGAATACTATCAAGTTCTCCAATCACTTTTCTCCCTTGCATTTTTCTCTCTTTTATCTCACTCTCCATTTTACCATATTTGCATAGTACAGCTCCCAAATACTTGAAACTTTCAACCTCTTCTAGTACTTAATTTTTCAATTTTATTTTACAACTCCTGGGGGTTAGGGAATAGAATATGCCCCACGTGCCTTCTGCGTGTCGTAAGAGGCGACTAAAGAGGTTGGGTCGGTGGGCTTGCGACCCCCACCCGGAAAAAATATCTAAGCAAAGAAAAACGAACGAACAGCCTCGGATGCGGACGGAACCAACGTTGACGAACCACGACCGACTAAGGACATGCCTTCGGACATTCTGAGAATGGCTACGTGGAATGTTAGTGGCATGAATGATGGCACAAAAGAGAGAGAGGTTCTGGAAGTGTTAGTGAATGCCAGGCTGGATGTATGTGGAATGACAGAGACCAAATGGAAAGGTTCAGATGTGAGAGAGTGGGAGTGTGGAATGGGTGTGTGTGCTGGAGTGAGTGAAGGAACAGCGAGAGAAGGTGCATGTTTGTTTGTAAGTAGCAAATG
Source organism: Paralithodes platypus (assembly GCA_032716605.1). Taxonomy (NCBI): domain Eukaryota; kingdom Metazoa; phylum Arthropoda; class Malacostraca; order Decapoda; family Lithodidae; genus Paralithodes; species Paralithodes platypus. The sequence continues at coordinate 2,572,669 of CM064480.1, forward strand.
GAAGGAATGTGTAAGAGAGTATGGGTCTGTGGGTTCAAGGATTGTGTGGGTGAGAATGAAAGTAGGAATACAAACGTGGGTGATTGTTTGCGTGTATGCCCCGACAGAGGATATACTTGAAAGAAAGAAAGAGGAGTTCTGGATGAATGTGGAGGCGTGCCTGGAGAAGTTTGACAAGAACGAAAGAATATTTCTGATTGGGGATATGAATGGTAAGGTGGGTGATAGGAAAGTTGAGGGAGTGGTGGGAGGGTGGGGGGTACCATCAGAGGTGAATGGGAATGGTAGTGCACTTGTGGACGTATGTGTGGGGAGGAGGCTGTGGATAGCCAACACCTTCTTCCGACACAGAATGATCCACAGGTACACGTGGAAACGGATGTTGACGATGAAGGATAAGACAGTGGTGGAACGAAAGTCATTGATTGATTATGTATGTGTGGATGAACGAATGAAGAAATCTGTGATGGATGCTAGGGTGTATAGGGGTATTGGAGGGGGTCTGTCTGATCATTATGTAGTGGTAGCTAAGGTTAGGATACAAAAGAAGTGGGTGAGGAGAGCGGGAGGGAGGCGAGAGGAGGGTGGAATGGTGAGGAGGGTGGAGAGGTTGCAGGAGGAGGAAGTCAGGGAGGAGTACAGGAGAGCAGTGGAAAGACGACTAGGTGGGTTCGACCTGGAAGTTATGGAGGAAGTGGAGGAGATGAGCAAGGTGTTTAACCCTTAATTAGCGGCGAGCAACATAAGTCGAGTTAAATAAAGCTGGACTATGTGGCGGCGCTCGACATAACTCGAGTGGCAATTTCAGCACGTAATGTGGCTGAGAGAGAGAGACAAGTGGTGGCAGGAGACTAGCGAGCGTATGACTGCTCCAGACCACCGCGGCGAACCTACTGACACAAATCTCAGCTCCCTCCTCCCTCTCTCACTCGCTACATACTCAAGTATGTACTGAAAGTACCGAATTACCTGCTTTTTGCACTCGCGTTGCACGGTTATTGCAAGAAAACTATCCATCATACAAGGATCGTTATGGTGTCATTCGAAAGCTCTGTTTATGCCCTTTCAGGGATAGGTACTTGTTTTACGTTCTGGGTCTTATTTAGGCATGAAAATGATCACGTAAACAGCCCTATTTTGGCTAAAAACACCCCGCTGTGCGGTACACATAAATAAACCGCATAGGCCACTCGTAAGGTGTTAAGGATGAGATCTGTGCAGCATGTGAGGTGTGTGGAGTGAGGAGAAGAGGGAGGGGAGTGAAAGGTACAGCATGGTGGACAGAAGAGGTAAGAATAGCTGTGGAAGAAAAGAAGAAAGCATATAGAGAGTGGTTGGGTAGTAGAGGGAATGAAGATTCCGAGAGACAGAAACGAGCGAGGTACGTGGAGAGTAAGAGGGTGGTGAAGAGAGTAGTGAAGGAAAGTAAGAGAAGAGTAGATGAGGAATTTGGAAGGAATCTGAGTGTAAAATGGAGGGAGAGTAAGAAACTGTTCTGGAAAGAAGTCAAGAAAGTTAGGGAAGGTAGCAAGGGAAACAGTAAGGATGTGAAAGATAAGAATGGGAGAATGCTAGCCGAGAAGCAAGAGAGTCGAAAGATGGAGGGAGTACTTCAGTGAGTTGCTAAATGAAAGGAATGAAGAGCCAGCAAACATAGCTGGATATGGTATGGGAGGGAGAAGAAGAGAAGTAGTGGAGGAGGAGGTGGGGATCAGGAGGTCAGAAGTGTGGGAAGCCATGAAAAGAGTGAAGTTGGGGAAAGCACCAGGAACAGATGGAGTGTGTGGGGAAATGTTGAGGTATGGTGGTGAGATAGTGATAGAATGGGTATGGAAAATGTGCAAACTAGCATGGGAGAAGGGGAGTGCACCCGATGACTGGAAGACTGGCATAATAGTCCCCCTATATAAGGGCAAAGGGGAAAGAGGAGTGTGTGGTAACCACCGAGGAATATGTCTTCTAAGCGTAGTAGGGAAGGTATACAGTAGGGTAGTGATTGAGAGAGTGAGAGTGAGAACGGAGAAATGGATAGGCGACGAGCAGGGAGGTTTTAGGAAGGGAAGAGGATGTGTAGATCAGATTTTTACCCTGAATTGTGTTGTGGAGAAGTATCTGGAGAAGAAACAAAAGGTGTATGTTGCCTTTATGGACTTGGAGAAGGCCTATGACAGAGTGGATAGAGAAGGTTTGTGGAAAGTACTTAGAATATACGGAGTAGAGGGCAAGTTGCTGAAAGCAGTGAAGAGCATGTATGAGGGTGCAAAGGCGGCAGTACGTGTGGAGAGTGAGCAGAGCGAGTTCTTTGACCTGAATGTTGGTTTGAAACAGGGGTGTGTGATGTCCCCGTGGTTGTTTACTGTATATGGATGGAGTTATGAAAGAAATACTATCAAGAGCAGTGGATGTTGGTGTATCGCTGAAAAGGGAGGGAATTGAGTGGAAGCTACCTATACTGCTGTTTGCGGATGATACAGTTCTGATGAGTGATAATGAATGGGAGTTGCAGGGTCTGGTAAATGAGTTTGGAACAGTGTGCGAAAAACGGAATTTGAAGGTAAATACGGGGAAGAGCAAGGTTATGGTCTTCGAAAGGGGTGAAGTCACAGAGTGTGAGGTGAAGCTGAACGGTCAGGCTATGGAGATCGTCAACTCTTTTAAGTATCTGGGCAGTGTGTTGAGTAAAGATGGGACTATGGATGAAGAGGTGCGGGAGAGGGTACAACAGGGGAAGAGGGTTGTAGGAACGCTAAAAGCAGTAACAAGAAATAGGGTGGTCAGTATGGAAGTGAAGAAGTCCTTGCATGACAGTGTGGTAATCCCGACACTGACTTACGGAAGCGAAGCATGGACGTTGGCTGAGAGACTCAGACCAAGAGTGAGAGCAGTGGAAATGAATTACTTAAGGAGTGCGTGCGGAGTTACATGGAGGGATAGACAGACTAATGAGGAAGTAAGAAGGAGGTGTGGTGTGGAGGTAGATGTGCTGGAAAGTGTGAAAAGGAACAACTTGAGATGGTTCGGCCATATGGAACGTATGGAAAGCGAGAGAATGACTAAGAGGGTGTACGAGAGCGAGGTGGAGGGACAGAGGGGGAGAGGTAGACCGAATATGAGGTGGAAGGATGGAGTGAGGAACTACATGAACGAAGGCGGTGCTGGTTGGGGGGAGGGGCGTCGACTGACTGGGGACAGAGGTGCATGGGGGCGGTTCGTTCGTGGCCACCCCTTCGGGGATCACGGCGTCAGTCAATAGATAGATAGATTTTACAACTTTTCTTGTGTTCTGTCTTGATTCTATATTTTTCCTTAAAATCTATAGTTTCATGCATTCTTCTCTCAAACACCATTACCTTACATTTCCCTACATTGACCTTTAACTTTCTCTTTTCACATACCCTGTCAAAGTCGGTGACCACTCTCTGAAGTTCTTCAGCATTTTCCGCCAACAGGACTGCATCGTCCGCATATAAGCATGTTAAAATCTTCCATGTTCTTCCCTCTGATTCCAGTCTAGCTCCCACACCCATTGATACAGCCCTACATTCCCTAATCACTCCATCCATGTATATATTGAACAACCAAGCTGACATGACACATCCCTGTCTTACACCTACATTGACCTCAAAACTTTCACTTAACTTATCCCCTACCTTCACATTTGCCATTGCATTCCTATAAAAAGATTTTACTGCCATTAGCAACTTTCCTCCCACACCATATACTGTTAACACATCCCACAGGCCCTCCCAGTCTACTTTGTCGTAGGCTTTTTATGTATTTACCTAATTGTAGTTTACAGGAGTTGAGCTAAGCTCGTGTTGTCCCGTCTCTCAGTCTACTTTTTATCAAATTTTTTCTTGAAAATATGGATGTTCCTTGCCCCTACCACCTCCTCCTCCAGCCCATTCCATTTGTCAATACATCTATAGGGGAAGCTAAACTTCCTGATATCGTTCTTGCAGGTAGGTCTTTTTACTTTGTAGCTGTGGCCTCTAGTTATTCCTGTATCCATAATTAATATATCCTCCCTATCCAGCCTCTCCAGCCCCCGGGTACATTTGTACATCATTATCATGTCTCCCCTCTCTCTCCTCTCTTTTAGACTCAGTAGATTTAATTTGTCTAGCCTCCCTTCATATGGCAGTTCTCTGAGACTTGGAACCAATCTAGTGACTGCTCTCTGGATTCTTTCTAACTTGTGAATATGCTTCTATAGATGCGGGGACCACACCACTGCTGCATACTCCAATCTTGGTCTAATCATACTCTTCATAATTTTCGCTACCATGGTCTCATCCAAGTAGTTCAGAGCAACTTTCATATTCCCGGCCATTGCATACATTCCGCTAAAGAGCTTGTTAATATGTTTCTCTGGCGACAAATTATCTTGTATAATCAACCTTAAATCTTTTTCTTTTTCGGCCTTGCTAATTATATTATCTCCCATCCTGTACTCCCAATTTGGTCTATTCACACTTCTTCCCATATTTAACACATGGCATTTACTTATATTAAATTTCATTTTCCACTTGGTGCTCCATTCGTATATTTTATCTAAATCCCCTTGCAGCTCCTCACAACTACTTTTATTTGTTATTTGTCTCATAATTTTTACGTCATCTGCAAAATTGACATGTAAGAGTTTATGCCTATCGGCAGGTCATTCACGTACATAAGGAACATGAGAGGTGCCAACACAGATCCCTGCGGCACACCACTCTCAACTTTCCGCCACGATGAGTAAGTTCCTCTAATGTTGGTCCTCATTTCCCTATCTGTTAAATAGCTCTCCATCCATTTCAGCAAACTTCCCCTGACACATCCTAGCGTCTCAAGCTTAGATAACAATCTCTTATGTGGTACCTTATCGAATGCTTTGGAAAGGTCTAAGTAGACGCAGTCCACCCATCCGCCTCTTTCTTGGAGTACATCTATCACCCTACTGTAATAACATAGCAAACTGGTAACACAAGATGTCCCTTCTCTGAATCTAAATTGCTTTGGGGTTATTATCTTCTTTCTCTCCAACATTTTCATCCATCTCTTCCTAATTAGCTTTTCACAAATCTTGCATACAATACAGTAAACTTCCGTTAATCCGAAGGGCAGCGGACCGGCCCTCGTTCGGATTAGTGGATTTTTCAGATTATCGGACTTTACCCCTATGAACCTGTGTATGACGAAAACATTGAGACATTAGGCCACCCAAATGACACAATGTTGCACACACACATATCATATGTTCATGAAATCACTTCAAAAGTTTACCATTGTCATTGTAGCCTATTACCTACTTCAAAACATTCAGATTAATGGTCAAAGGAATCTGCTGATATAAACGTCTTCTTCTTCTTCCGTCTACTAGCGAGTTTGTCTTGCTCTTGAAGATCAGATGTGGTTCGGGAAGTAATGCCTTAACAACGGCACTTCCCTGAGAGGTTCTTGTAATTTTCCTTTTGTGATTTTCCTTTTGTGACGTGCTCTGTTATATTATATTGTATTGAAAGCACCCTTGTCTTGTTGTCTTGAAAGCACCCTTGGGACTCTCCGATCACTGAACTATAAATAGTAGCGTATCGGAACGTCCAAAGGTGCGTTTTCAAGCTCAAGACTAATACGTCCAAAGGTGCGTTTTCAAGCTCAAGACTGAATGCGCTTGCAGAAAATGCGGTGCAAGCCAGTAGCGCATCGGAGCGTCCCAAGGATGCGTTCAAGAGCAAAACAAACTCTCTAGCAGACGATGTGGAAGAAGAAGAAGAAGAAGAAGGTGTTTACGTTTATATCAGTAGCTTCCTTTGACCATTAATCTGAATGTTTTGAAGTAGGTAATAGGCTACAATGACAATGGTAAACTTTTAAAGTGAATTCATGAACATATGATATGTGTGTGCTCCATTATGTGTCATTTGAGTGGCCTAATGCCTCAAAAAGGGGACTTTGGGACTTCTTGAAATTCGGACCATCGGGTGAATTAGGATTTGGCCTCAAATTGAAAAATTCGGACTATTGGGAGATTCGAATCATCGGTCGTCGGATTAACGGACTTTTACTGTACTAATAAGTGAAACTGGTCTATAGTTTAGAGGGTCCTCAGGGTTTCCATTCTTGTATATCGGAATGATATTAGCTCTTTTCCATTCAACAGGAACCTGTCCTTTATCTAAGGAAGCTTGAATTATGTCCCTCACTGGCTCCACTAATTGCTCTGCACACTCCTTTAAAACCCAGACAGACACTTCATCCGGTCCCATAGCTTTCCTTACTTCAAGTCCTCTCATCGCAGATAACAGCTCATCTCTAGTTATTTCAATCTTACTAAGACCACTCTCCAGTACTCCCGCCTGTGGTTCGTCAAAACCTTCCTCTCTAGTAAAAACTGACCCCAATTTGTTATTCATTACCTCACACATGTCCGATACATTTTCATACGTCCTAGCATCAACTCTTAATTTAGTAATTTGTTTCTTTACCTTCAACTTACTGTTTATATATTTATAAAATAATCTAGGGTCACTTTCACATTTATTTACTATGTTCTTCTCATAGTTCATTTTAACTTGCCTAATTATGTTAACATATCTATTCCTCTCCTGTTTATATTTATTCCAATTACTCTCAGTGTTCCTTCTTCTTAATCTAGCCCAAGCTGCATCACGCCTACCCAAAGCTCTTTTGCATTTCAAATTAAACCAATCTTTCTGCTTAGTAAAATTTCCAGTTTTATATCTTGGGACAAACAGATTGGTTCCTACTCTATAAATTTCGAGGAATCTACTATATTTACCTTGTACGTCCTGTTCCTTCAAAATAAGATCCCAATCTACTCCCTCTAAATATCTTTTCAAGGATACATAATCAGCTTTACTATAATTTAATCTGTCATTTATGTAGCTATTGTCTAATCTATTGGCATTACTCGAGGTCAACTTCCATTTTAGTAATAGGTGATCACTTTTACCTACAGGACATAGATAGTTTATATCACTAATTTTGTGAGGATCTTTTGTAAAAATCAGATCGAGTTTAGAAGGTTCGTTATTACCCCTCATTCTTGTATTTTCCTTCACATGTTGTGCAAGTACATTTTCCATAACCAACTCCACTAGCCGACTTCCCCAAGATCTCTGATTTGGCCCTGCATCTCCCGATTCCCAATCAACCTCACTACAGTTGAAATCTCCTACCAAGATCAATCGATTCTTCCTTAAAAGCAATCTTCTCAACGACTGAATCATATCCTCTACCATCTCCTCAAACTCCAACTCCCTCCATGCTCTGGTCTTTAGTGGCATGTAAGCTACTGCTATGTCTAGCTTTTTTCCTTCTATATCATTGAGTTCAACTGCCATTATTTCTGCCTTGTCATTATTTAACTCCATGTGCTTTGCTGTCATAGGGTTCTTAACTAATACTGCCACTCCACCTCCCCTTTTACCCTTTCTATCATATCTCCATATATTATATCCTTCACTAAACACTATGTTGCTGTCAAAGTCCTGGTTCAGCTTTGTCTCTGTCAAACAGACTATCTGTGGTTGATCTTTTCTTAATATATTATCTAACTCTACCTTTTTACTGTTTATTCCATCTATATTAGTGTAGTAGCACAGTATATTTGAATCCACCTCCTTGTTTCTCTTCCCTCTCTGCCTCCTACCAGGTTCACCTCCTCCTCCATCCCTTCCCTGACCCAGTTCCACCTCCCCCGCTAATTCTATTCTCCTCCCCCCCTCTCTCTCCCTCTGTTCCACCCTCTCCACCACATCCTGGCTCTCTCTCCGGTCCCCTGCTCCCTGCATTATCTCTCGCTCCGTCTCCTTGCTTTGACTTCGTACTTGTCTCTCTGTCTCTTTCACTATCACTCCTCTTACTTTCGGTTCTTGGTGGCTCCTGATGTACCACTTCCTTACTTGCCCTTCCCTTATTCTCCAAAAAAAAATCTTCTTTTGCTCTTCAGACAACTTTCCATTCTCTTCATCAGCCTTAGCTTGGAGTTCCCTTAACTGTTCTCGTTCTTCTACACTTAGGTCCTTTTTTACCCTTATACGATTCAGCTCTGTCGAATTTAATTTCCAGCTCACATTGGCTACTGCTTCTGCTGTTGATCTAAACTTTAGTTCCACTCTTAGTGGTCTCATCTCGCCCTTCTTATATATTCCTAACCTTCTCACCTCCTCCAGTTCTTTTACCCATCCATAACCCTCGTCTAAGTAATCCAGTATCCCCTTTCCTTTCACAACATCCCTTTCCTTTCTTACCTTCATATCTGCCAGGTGCTCTTCCACATCTCCAAAGATTACTACACACTTACCTCTATCTATTGTCTCTCTCACTACCTTCTCTTTCTTCTTTAAAACTTGCACTACATTTTTTTTCAAACTCTTTCTTTTCCTTTTCTCTCTCTTCCTTCTGCTCCTTCACAATTTCTTCAAGGGCTACCATCGTGGCACTCTCTACCCTTGTCCACTAATTTTTTACCTCACTAATTCCTTTTACTTCCTCACTCAGGTGGCCCTCATATTCCTTAAGCTGAGCCTTGAGTGCCACATTTTCCGCCGCTAACTCGTCTACTCTGGCCATCACTGCCTCTAGGCTGTCACTTACTGGCCTAGGCCTATCCACCCCGCTAGTAACGCCACACATATCGGACAAAACTTCTACTTTAGCCCCTAACTCCTTCCTCCAATTTTCCATCATTTCCATGTAGCCTATGTGTAAGAATTTATGTTAATGTGTGTAAATTTCTCACACATTTATGGATACATGTGAATGTTGGCATATACAGTCAATCCTCCGGTAATGCGCGTTTTGGTGGGACACCATATATTCCTAAATTTATACTATCGCGGTCAACACCTACACAGACCGGGCGCCGAACCTTTACTCCCGACTTTCGTAATTTACCAATGCTCATATCTCTGCAAATAATTGGCTTAACCCTTCCCGCCTGGTCTCGCCTTCCTAATGACAGCATTGAGATCCGGGCGATCTGGCCGAAAAACGTCTTTAATAGGCTACCCGTATCTGTTATTTTAACTGCTAGAGATTTCCCACGCATCTCTAAACGTAGGTGTGTTTCGTATCTGTAGACTGGCATTGAGTAGAGCTCTCTAGGTCAACTGGTTCAGTTGAGCGGGTACCCAACCCCAAAAGGAGTTGAAATAGGGGAGCTATCCCCCCGCCAAAAGCGGCTTTCTAGGGCCTTTCCTAGCCGATGCTGAGAGGATTGGGTTCTAGTCATGTGGTGATGGGCTGGTCTATCAATAAGAGCTGAGCAATCTCTGCCAAAGAAAACTCCATTAAACTGTAACTTTATTGAAGGCAGTAGATTGTTGGCCAGCTTAGCAATTTGTAGCCACACTTGCAGACGACACGTGTTGTTATTGTTCAACTAAAGATGCGCGGCATTGTTTTTGTGTCAAATAAATGGCATTTCATAGTACCAATGGACTTAATTGGATATATTATTGACCCCTGGTATGAAGGTATGTTGCCACTGTAATAATACTGACAAATAAATAGATAAATGACTAATATTGAGAAAAAGTGGACTTTGTGGAAACCCACAGAACACCAAGGTACCTTTAACATGTAAACATATGGGTTCGTTAACGCGGTTTTTGGTAACATGGAACGTTGCCAGAACACATTAGCCGCGTTATCGGAGGACTGACTGTATATGGATGTAGGTGAATTCAAATAAATGTGCTTAATCCATGTGGATATAAGAAGATATAATATATACAGTATGTATACAGTACTGTATATGACAATTATTTAAAATAAAGTCTATATGATAAGTAATACCTTACCTTTTGATACCTTTTGATGTGTTCGCCACTCTTCTAGCGGCACCAAGGAGCGCGACGCCCCTCGTTATGGGTGGTGATTTGGTGCAGTAGACTGTTTGAAGCGACAGCTCGCTCCCTTGCGAGGATGGGCTCGTCTGGCACTTTTTGCAGTTCGACATCTAGGGCTCTCTTGAAGTTGTCTAACGAGATGTCCCTCATGTCTCTTACTCGCCGTGGGAGTTTGTTGAAGAGACGTGGGCCTCTGTGTGATAACCAGCCCTCTCGCAGAGAGCCCATAGCACCCCTGTTATTCATCCGGGGGATTTCGCATTCCCAGCCTCTCCTATCACTGAATTTCATGACTATCGGAGTATGTAGGTTTGGTACTAAACCCTCTGCGATTTTTCACGTGTATATTATTAGGTAACGTTCTCTTCTACGTTCCAGTGAGTACAGATTCAGTGCTCTTAAACGCTATCTCCTCATAATATGTATTTATAAGTATTTGGAACCAAATATGTGGTACCATCACCGTATCCGTCTTTAAGCATTATCTGTCACAGCTTTGGCCCCTATACGACGGATAATTGAGAGATTACTGTATTCGATATATGGATATCAATCATAGTCATGCATCTAACCTTTAACAGTCTTGGTGGTGTAATGGTTAGAGTGTTTAGAATCTGTATTTGGTTTCCCAGGTTCAAATCCCGGGAGGATCACATGCTTTCATTAATTTCATTGGGAGGTGTTTGGTGTTGGGAGTGAAATTAATTAATTAGATTAAACCTTTCTGTACCGGCTACTTCTTTTTCACATTATTCTGGCTACAATTACACAAATTTATTCAGTTTTAAAAGGGCCTCTACAAATTAACAGGCTTCGAACTATCTCACTTAGCTATTTTTACTACCACAGATCCTTAAACTGCACAAAATCGTCTAAATATAGCTAGAGTAAACTGTAAAAGACGTCGCCGGTACAGAAGGGGTTAAAAGGCAGAGTATAACACAAAACTCCATGACCCACCTGCCGGGAAGTACTCGTCCTCTGATTCCTGGTCCTCTGGGTCGGGGTGGAGGGCCTGGCAGTCGTTAAGGGCCTTATACATGGGCTCCAGGGACATCGCATCCCCTGGCACGAACCTCACCTCTGTCATGGCGGCTTCCTCGTCGGCGTCTTCATCAGAGTCGGAGTCTGTGGTTCCGTTTCCGTGCATGTTGGATGCTGTTGAAATTTAAATATGTTATAACCATCTTGGTGGTGTAATGGTTAGTGTTTAAAAATCTTGTGCGATAACCTAGGTTCAAATCTCGGTGGATCACACATATGATTTCATTAATTTCATTGGAGGTGTTTGATGTTGGGGTGAAATAAATAAAATATAGATAGTCTGTTTATTTTCAGTTGATGGTAAAATATAATTTCCTCACCCCAAGTAAATTACTCTGCTATTACGAAGAGAATATGTTAATTAAGAAAACATGGATTTACATGATGCAGAGACATAGTAAGTTCATATACTGCATTTCATAGTAAGTTCATATACTGCATTTCCATTAGGTATCGATAAATCATTTGTCGCGAGTCGTGGCATAGTCAGCAGAGCGTCAGCTGGAGATCAAAGGGTCGGCGGATCGAGCCTGTACTGTCAAAATGTTATTGGTAGATGTCAAGCCTGGGCGACTTGACCTAGTGATTTGGGGTGGCCGACTCGAGACAGAACCTGAACAGAAACAATAAAAAAATTAAATAAAGATTATATTCACACACATCTAGGTCACCTAGGAGAAGACCCAGAGACCAAGGACCATGAGGGGTCCCAAGCAAAAGATTCCCAGGTCCCAGATCTCCCGGAGAGGTTCCGCTTACAGCAGGCAGTACTACACACAATAATAAAGCAGTGATAATAAATGAGTACAGTACCGGTAACATGTAACTCCGGACGGGGAGATAACTTCGGACACTCTAGAACGAATTTACTGTAGGCTACAATGAACCAGTTATGGGATAAATACATGATGTTATGGAAAAACAAGTATGTCTGCGGTGTTCTTCCATAATGCAGAGTCATTTTTCCATAACTGTAGCTTACATAATTTTATCCAGAAATGTCCGAAATACAGCATAGCCCCCGTCCGAAGCTAGGGCATTTCACGGTACTGTATAAAGACGTACCGCCCAGTGGATTGAGCGCAACAATCATGAGGTAAAGGCATGGATGATTATACATGGAACAGCAATCATACACAAATACCAACAGTAGTTTTTTTTTTTACTATTACCGGTACTACTACAAATACAAAAAAATACATTACAGTATTTAAAATGTAAATCTTGCAAAACAGTCAAATAAAAACAGGAACTGCACAATATAAAGACAAAAGAACATCAAAATCACTACGTGGAAATAACGCATTGAAGATTAAAACAATAAAAGACGTACCTCCCGGTGGATTGAGCACGGCATCGATCATGAGGTAGAGACAGGGCTGGGGGAAGGTGTTGGTACTGTCTCGGCTCACCGCGTGGATGGCAATGTGGGGATACTCCAGCGACAGGCCGTTAGACTCACCCTCTTTGGCCCACGACACACGACTGGCGGAATAAGATCTATGTTAAGGGGGGCCACCTGCTTTTTTTATCTCCCTTCTCTCTTTCTCTGGCTTGTATCCATTTGGCCCCATTCAGCCTACCGTTTATCCCCATCCAGGTATCAATTTCTTCCTGGCGAGCGATAGCGAGCCCTGCCCTGGATGTTTCACACTCCGACGACTCAGACCCGGATAACCCCCCAGCTTCTTTGGTTAGGGTAATGACAAATTTTTACTCAAAAGTTGGCTCGGGTTTTCTTGTTTCTCAACTTAAGAAAACCCAAAAATGGAAAAACCCGAGCCCAGTTAGGGATGGATGTAGTTACCGGGTGTACCACTACCGACATACAACATAAATCATCTATAAATACTTATAAATCTATAATACTAGGTTAGGTTAGGTTGTTTGGTTAGGGTAATGTATTTTTGTATCCAAAGGCAGTCAAAATAGACGGGAACATGATGGTGAGCGTCCGCGTAGTGTACACAAGACGGGTACACCCGGTAACTACATTCTTGCCCCAAGTTTTTCCAAAACTTGGCTTGGATTTAACAATTTTTCACAATCCCATAACCCCTAGAATGATTTTTAAACGTTGGTGTTAACTGAGGATTAGTCTTCTATCCGATTCCCATGTACAGTACTAGGTACGGTAAATTTCTATAATTGCACCTATATGAGCTAACACATATATTATTGTATTTAACAGGAAGGTACGACGAGGTAAGTGATGTGGTATAGGTGGCAATATGTGGAAATGGATTACAAGGGCATTCCGCCCCCTCTGACAAAAGTCTATCAATCTTGATGTGACACAGATTTTACAATGTTTCAGAGAGACATTAGCCTAACCTAACCTATCCTAGTATTATGAGTGGGGGCTGCCGCCCACACACCCCTGCTGGTTGGGTAAAACGGTAAAAATCCAGTTGGGGTGGAGTGAGTAACCGTAGATTTTCGTATTGTTACATACAGGCCTCCAGACTCATCCCGAGAAGAATTCAAAACCCAGCTCAACAAAATAAAATCAGAAGTGGAAACCCTGGGGAACCCAACACCAAATATTATCTGGCTAGGAGACTTTAACCTACCAAACATTAAATGGAGACAACTAGAAAACCAGTTAGTGGCAAATAACACCGGAGAAGCAAATACTAATACGAGAGAGCTTTTTGAACTTTGTGATTTTTTTAGTCTTACCCAACATATTGCTGAACCCACACGGGAAAACAATATCTTAGACCTGGTCTTCACTAACAACGACTCTCTAGTACACAGCACTAACATATCGGACACAACATACTCAGATCATAAATTAATTGAGATCAAAACAACCTTAGAAAGTGTAGACAACCTCAGAATCGAGAACAAAAACTGGCCCCTTCAGTAAATTTAACTTCAATAACAAAAAAATTAGGTGGGAAGAGGTAAATCAAGAAATGGAAGAAATAGACTGGGAAGATTTAATGGATAACCTGACACCAGCAGAATGTCTAGTCTTAATAACAGAAACCATGACCCAAATCTGTAGCCACCATATACCTGCAAGACAAACAAAACGAAGAAGCAAACAAGATCGGGAAAGGAGGAGGCTGTACAGAAGAAGAAAATTACTCACACAAAGACGCACACATCAAAATCTACAGGATAGGCAAAAGGTTGAAATAGATAGAGAAATTGTGGAAATTGAACAAAGGCTAAGAATATCATATGAACTACAACATATGGAAGAGGAGAGGAAAGCTATTGCAGGTATAAAGGAAAATTCCAAATACTTCTTTTCATACGCCAAACAAAAGGCTAAAACAACATCAAACATCGGCCCACTGAGCAAAGGGGACGGCTCTTTCACAGGGGACAAAAAGGAAATGAGCGAACTCTTAAGCAGGCAGTATGAAATGGCATTCAGTGAGCCTGATGAAACAAAAGTCATCAGAGACCAAAATATATTTTTCATGGAAACCTCCCCCACGGAAACCCCTCGGATGCTGGATATTGATTTCGGTCCAAAAGACATAGAAGAGGCCATTTCCAACATGCCATCCCACTCGGCACCAGGCCCGGACTCATGGAATTCGATCCTAATGAAGAAATGTAAGGAAAATCTCTCAAAACCGCTGGCTATAATGTGGAGAAGGAGTCTAGACACTGGTGACATACCAGATAGCTTGAAAAACGCAATAATTGCCCCACTGCATAAAGGAGGGAGTAAAGCACTACCAAAAAACTACCGCCCGGTAGCTCTAACCTCTCACATCATTAAAGTTTTCGAGCGAGTCCTGCGAAGCAAAATTTCAACATTCATGGAGACAAATGAACTACACAACACCGGTCAACATGGGTTCAGAGCGGGAAGATCATGTCTCTCACAACTTTTGGAACACTATGACAAAATTCTTAAAGCGCTAGAAGAAAAAAAAACGTGGATGTCATTTACACCGATTTTGCTAAGGCATTTGACAAATGTGACCATGGTATAATAGCCCACAAACTGAAAGCAAAAGGTATAACTGGGAAAATCGGACGGTGGATATACAATTTCCTCGTAAACCGAAAACAATCAGTAGCAGTAAACCAAGTCACATCTGAGCCTTCGGATGTCAAAAGCTCAGTGCCCCAAGGAACAGTGGTAGCGCCCCTTCTGTTCCTCATACTAATTTGCGACATAGATACCAACACCAGACACAGTACGGTGTCGTCTTTTGCTGATGACACAAAATTAAGCAAGATAGTAAACACACAAGAGGACACGGGCCGACTGCAGGAAGACATGAATGTAGTGTTTCAGTGGACCAGGGAAAACAACATGCAATTCAATGAGGAAAAATTCCAATTAATACAGTACGGAGATAATAATGGTGTTAAAGAAATTACAAATTACTTAACAGAATCTAACCACATAATAGAACGGAAAGACAGTGTGAAAGACCTTGGGGTATTAACCCTCTGTTCCCGGAAGGGCTCTTGAACGCCCATAAAAAAGCATACACGAGCTGCCCGGAAGGGCTCTTAAACACCCATGAGCTCAAAGCCTGTGAGCTTGGTGTGCGAGGCGTCGGTCCGACGCATGTAAACAACAGCCGGCTGGACCGACGCCCCGCATCTCCGGCCACAAGAAGGAGAGCGTCGCTTGTTCGTGTGTGCCTGTATGTTGTTGTTAAGTATCAAAAAGTAGTGTAAAGTGGCTGTTTTTGCCATAAAGTTATCTCCAATGAAATCATCATCACAACTCAACCAGTTGACTTTGAGAGCTCTACTTAACGCCATTCTACAGGTAAATAACACAGCTACGCTTGGGGATGCGTGGGAATGCGGGAAGTAGTCAGAATAACAAATATACGGTAGCCTAGCCTAGACGTTTTTCGGCCAAAACACCCGGGTTTCGGGGAATATTTATGTAATGCGTAGCCGGGGCTGGAGGGTTAATGTCTGAAAATATGGGTTTCAAAGTACATAACCAGGTCAAAGTGGCGGCTGCGAAACGTCTAACGGGTTGGATTCTGCGTACTTTTAAAACACGCGGGGAATTGCCTCTGATAACGCTCTTCAAATCTCTAGTGCTACCGCGGCTTGAATACTGTAGCGTATTAACATCCCCATACAAAGCAGGTGAAATAAATGACGTAGAGAGTGTACAAAGAAATTTCACTTCGCATATAAGTTCGATAAAACATCTACACTATTGGGAGCGTTTAAGAGCACTGAATCTGTACTCACTGGAACGTAGAAGAGAACGTTACCTAATAATATACACGTGGAAAATCGCAGAGGGTTTAGTACCAAACCTACATACTCCGATAGTCATGAAATTCAGTGATAGGAGAGGCTGGCAATGCGAAATCCCCCGGATGAATAACAGGGGTGCTATGGGCTCTCTGCGAGAGGGCTGGTTATCACACAGAGGCCCACGTCTCTTCAACAAACTCCCACGGCGAGTAAGAGACATGAGGGACATCTCGTTAGACAACTTCAAGAGAGCCCTAGATGTCGAACTACAAAAAGTGCCAGACGAGCCCATCCTCGCAAGGGAGCGAGCTGTCGCTTCAAACAGTCTACTGCACCAAATCACCACCCATAACGAGGGGCGTCGCGCTCCTTGGTGCCGCTAGAAGAGTGGCGAACACATCAAAAGGTATCAAAAGGTAAGAGGGGGCGAAATGCCCTTATAATCCATTTCCGCATATTGCCACCTATACCACATCACTTACCTCGTTGTACCTTCCTGTTAAATACAATAATAATTTGTTTAGCTCGTATAGGTGCAATTACAGAATAATTCCCTAGGTACTAGGCACATATACTAGGTTAGGTGAGCACTGCGACCCAACCAGCGGGGATGTGGGGGCGGCAGCCGGCAGCCCCCCACCCATACTACTGTACTAGGATAGGTTAGGTAAGGTTGTTAGGTTAGGCTACTGTCTTTTCAAAGTTGACTCAATTTATATAACCTACTTAACACTTGGTTCAATCAGGTGCTGCCCCCACCCATAATAGTAGGATAGGTTAGGTAAGGTTGTTAAGTTAGGGTAATGTTAACCCCATTCTTACCGGGTTTTCTTAAGTTGAAAAACTACAAAACTCAAGCCAACTTTTAACATTCATTTTAAGGGTTTTTGAACTCTGAGAAATCTTTAAATCTGAGCCAAGTTTTGCCAAAACTTGGCTCGGGGTTTTCCATCTTGAGGGTTTCTTAACTCGTAAAGTGCTAAGCCCCTGTAGTATACACCATACCCCTATGTGAAGGTACTGTATTCTGATTAATTCCTCACTAAAGTAGTTAATTTACCACACAGTATATATAATTAATACTTATCCATATGCGCCTATTTTACTTTTAATATGAATAGGCCTATGGGAAAGCAATAAAACAAGTGGTAGGCCTAACAGAAATTGGCTGGTGAAAATTGTATATTTTAGCCCCGCGGTCGTAATCTGGCCCAGACCGGCGAGACAGGCACACCCTCCCTCTCTCGTGTCTCGCATGGCACTGAGAGACTAGGGGTGGACTCGGACTGGCTTGGAGGGTTGGAGTTACACTCCTCCCTGTCTCCCACGAAAATACTCGATAAATATCGGGAATAATAGAGAAAATACCTGATAATTGAGAAGGGGGGGAGAGGGGGGGGAAACACTTGTGTAGGAGTGGTATCAAGTAATGGAGGGAAATTATCTCACCTAAACACAACTTGCTTTTTTTTACCGGAGTGGGTATTTGCACCCGACCGTGAAAATACCAGGAGCGGTATTTGCACCCGACCGTGTAAATAACACTCTACGGTATTTGCACCCGATCTTCATCTTATGCGTCGTCTTATAAGTATTTCGATACAGACGTAAATATAGCAAAACGAACATTATAACAAAGTGAAGCTGACAAATATAGAATAATATACAGTATGTGAAGCAGTGAGCGGAATTTAGTTTTCATAAATTACCACTCAATTTAGTTTTTGTTAAATTGCCATAGTCTTCCGTGGATTGACCTCCCAATCTACCAAGATTGGAAGCCAAAGCGTCACATTTTTCCTTTGCCCCTCAACTTTCTCTTCATAATTGCTGAGGGGCACAGGGCCCTGGATGGGGCTTTGGTTTCCCGGGCATTTCCGCACCCTCCTCAGCTCCTCGCCATGGAGTGGCTTCGGTCACCCAGCCTTTATTGTGGTCGGCAGGGAGGGTTCTGTGGGGACGCTCAGTTATGGCCTTGGCCTTGCTTGGGGCCTTGGGGCTGTCCCCAGGCAGCTTGGGGAACAACAACAACTATAGATTTCACTTATTGAATAATACATGTGAACCAGTGAGCAGAATACCTTGTTCTTTTTCATAAAGAAGCACTACGTTTAATTTTCTTGAATTGTCATAGGCAATCGATCAACTGCGAGTTTTATTCTAGAAGGAAGTTGGAGCTGTAGAAAACTATATTTAACTGAATGTACAGCTAAAATATGGTCGTAGTAGATTTATACATATATATAAAACCAATTCAACATAATATTTTTCTGTTTAATACCGATGTTCACGGTTCCAACTTCCTTATAGCCTGACACTCGCATGTGGTCAATTGCTATAGGCCTACCTTGCATATCAGATGTTCAGCCTTCACTCAGCCATGATCATCATTCATCAATCAAGCCATGGCAGCAATTATAAAGACCGATTGCACGGACGTGTTTACTGAAGTTGTTACGCTTACCAACTTTACAACATTTGAACAAATTAAAAAGTTACTTACGGAATTAAAAAAAAATTAAAAAAATAAATAAATACAAATACAAAATCTGGAAGTGTAGGCTAGGCCTATAGAGTGGGAACCGGACATTTCGAGGCCCAAGACACTTCGTCCCACCCCAAAACATTAAATGTAATTTTTTTTTTTTCAACAGAGAAAACATTAAACAGTCATAGGCCTAATTAGTTGATTAAAAATACTATGTGGAAGAACACAAAGATATCATTACTGTATTACTTATTAATGCCTTGTCTTGCATGCCTAATACTCGATCTGTCGATCATGCTTTTATTGACATTGCTTACGAGTCACTTCACATTTGTCACATATGTATGCTTGTACTAGGCCTATGGAGAACCAATAAAGAAGGGGATGGTTCCACCGATAAAACAAAGGTATCTAACATCTGATTGTCAATCTATATTGTCCCTGTCTGCATCAAAAGATTGTCTTAACTGACACAATCAAATCTAATTTGCAATCATGAAGCAAACTTAGAACTGCAATTATACTACAGCCAACATCGCCGTTTGACAGATAGATGATCAACGAAGAGATTAGTGAAGTGATTAATTATGAAACCGGTAAACAAACAATTTAAGTCTTGTATCAAGCAAGTATTCCAAAATAGTTACTTTGCAAGACATTAGAAATATGAAGAAACGGGCAAAGCTGACTGGAATTGTATCCGAGATGTACCGGTATGCATTGTGTATGTATTCTATCCTATTCCTCATCATGATAGGAGACATCGACAGGGACCTGGAACACTCAACAGCCACATCGTTTGCAGACGACACCAGACTCATGAAGAAAATCACCTCACAACATGATGCTCAGCTACTACAACAAGACTTGGACAAAATCCTGAAGTGGGCAGAAGAAAACAACATGGCCCTAAACGGAGACAAGTTCGAGCTTCTAAGGTACGGGAACAAGAGAGCACTACAAAACGACACCAACTACAAAAGCGGACAGCAAGAAATTACCGCCAAGGACACAGTGAAGGACTTGGGAGTAAATATGAGCAGTGATGCCACTTTTTCCCAGCATATTACCAAAGCCACAACAACAGCAAAACAAATAGCAGGCTGGATCCTGAGAACCTTCCACACAAGAAATGAGAGGTGTATGCTAACATTGTGGAAGTCACTGGTCCTACCACGACTGGAGTACTGCTCCCAGCTCTGGTCTCCCCAAAAAGTAGGAGAAATAACAGAAATTGAAGCCACCCAGAGGACATTCACCAGTAAAATCCATGGGTTTCAACACTTTAACTACTGGGAGAGACTTAAGGAGCTGCAGCTGTACTCACTTCAAAGACGTAGGGAGAGATACATCATCATCTACGTCTGGAAGATTTTGGAAAAAAGGTACCAAACCCAAACATCCAAGAGACTCAGCACCAAAGGCGAGGGAGGCTGTGCTATGTGAGGACTACGCCGGGATCAACACAAAAAATCAAATCCCTGATCCATCACAGCTTTACATACAATGGAACCAGACTGTTCAACTGTATACCAGCCCCTCTCAGGAACATAACCGGGGTGTCTCCAGACACCTTCAAGAAACACTTGGACATGTGGCTGGCCAAAATACCGGACCGGCCACCAACACCAGGATACCCCAGCACCAACTCCAACCGACTTCTGGAATGGAGAGTGGAAGAAAGGGAGCTGCCTGGTCGCAGTGGAGCCCCAGCTCAACTGTGTCACTAACGGACGGAATACAACTAAGTGTAACTAAGTGTAAGTGTAACTAGGGTAAGACGGGGTAATTTCGCCGAAAATCGCGTATTTTGCCAAATAGAAACTGCCACAAATGGAATTTTTAAATTTTTAATTTTTGATCTATACATTCAGCCTTTCTGCTATAGATGCCCAAAACACGAAAAAAAATAAAATAATATTTTGGTCATGCTGCCGATTTTTTTAAAAAAAGTCACTCTGCGGGGTAATTTCGCCGCGACCTATTCTACGCATCATCTAGCTATTAAACTAGATAACATTATATGATTAATGGCCAGACAAAACACTAGCACGCAGGTACAAGCAATGAAAACATTCACAAACCCAAACTGACACTAAACATGCCAATAGAAAAACGTTGCACGCACACACACACAACTGAACGGGCAGAGATGCAGGTGTGTCACACGTGTAGGCCTAGGCGCCACTGTGTCTAGTGCGGGTGTGGATGTTTCTAGCGTGGGTTTGGAGTTGTGGACATGTAGTGCGGGTGTGGACGTGTCTAGTGCGGTTGTGGACGTATTTATTAGGCCTACGGGTGTGGACATGTCTCGTGTGGGTGTGGTGTGTAGGTTGCTAGTACAAAGTACCAGTTTCAGTCTCTTGTCCTAATGGCGGCGTTCCAGGCAACCCTGTTAAGGGCTGCTTCACTTGTCAAGTTCTTAGATTTGAGATCGGCGCGTATAGTCCGATCCCAGGTCTTCCTCGGTCCACCCCTGTGTCACACGCAAACATACAACCCACCCACTCCACAAACACACCCGACCATACCGTCAGATGCGCCGCTAGCCCCGGCTCCAGGCCCCGCGAAACTACAACAAAACCTAATCCAAACTAGATCTACAACCTAAGCCAAACTAGCTATACATTGTATACAACCTAAACCAAACTTGCTCTACAACCTAAACCAAAACTGCTCTATAACCTAAGCTAAATTGCAGCCAAATCCATGCAATAGTTTCGGAGATATCGGCGTTTGAATGCAAATTATTAGCGCCGCGGCGAAATGATCCCGTCTTACCCTATTTGTGAGAAATGAAACTGGTGAAATGATTCAAAATATTCTACAAGCTTTTCGTGACATGATGGGAGATGCATAAACAAACAAGAACAGTAATTTTAGATAAGGACAATAATGAAATTCAAGCAATATATGCGGGTCTGTATTATTGTCGGTATCGCAAAATAAGATGACGATCGGGTGCAAATACCGTTCAGTGTTATTTACACGGTCAGGTGCAAATACCCACGTCCTTTTTATAGTGCCACTGGGGTGTTTTAAATGTTTTTTTTTTAGGCCTAGGATCAAAAGAGCCATTTTTCCTTCCACCCTTATTTAAGTTAACCCAATTACCCACAAAGTCTAAGGAAAAATCATTTACCTAATAGCCTAGGGGCCTAGGGGCCTAGCCTATGCAGCGGTAAAGACATATATTGCGGTGACTATTACTCTATGACAAAGCTATAGCCTAGGCCTAGTACACATTTAGAACATTATAACCCATACGTGACCGAAAATCCAATTTGTCCCACATTTTCCCTGATCTTCATAGCCCTTCCCACTATCGGGGGCCGTGATTATAGATTGTTGGATAATGGGTAAATACTAATTTCCGGTGATCCTTGATAGGCTATAAAACAACGCTGTAGGCTAGGCCTAGGGTATCGGGGAAAAAAAAGGTAAGATTAGGAGTAGTGGGCGTACCACTACCAACATACAGCATAATTCATCTATAAAACATTAACCTAACCAAACAACCTAACCTAACCTAACCTAGTATTCATGTAGTACTAGGTTAGGTTAGGTTAATGTTTTATAGATGATTTATGCTGTATGTCGGTAGTGGTACGCACCGTACGCCCACTAGGCTACTCCTAATCTTACAAAAAAAAAAAATAACTAGGCTAGCCTACCTAGTAGGCTAGTAAAAAAGCTGTCCAGGGTCTCCTCAATTTTTACCGGCTAGGCTATTGCTTATTTTGATAAATCTAGTTATACTAGGCTACCCCTATTTTGTTGGTACTAACGGGTTAATATTATTAGTAGTAGATTTAGCCTAGTATGGTTTGATGATGCGCGGAAATGTATATTTGACTTGAAATAGATACATTGAAGTATTACAAACCTTCGCGAACACTGGTAAACGAGTTGTTGTTCTGCAGAATACCCAAAGAATTACGCAATGGTCATATGTAGGCTAGCCTAGGCTATATTAATTCACTGTAGCTTAGGCCTATTAAAACAGGTTTACTTACCAGGTTGGGCCACTCACTGACTACCGGTAGCCTAGCCTATGAACAAAAATCACAAAATAAATGGGCGGCATGGGCTAATCGTTGCTAAACCAAATATTGCACCTAAAGATAACATTTAGCCTACTCAAATTTATGTTTAAGCTACAATCAACTTCATCAAATCCAGAAATTCTGTCGAGCCTACCTCTCTGCAATGTACAGGGTGCCTGTACCAATAGTCTGTTGATTGACAAAGGCCGCGGTGTTGATCTGACGGTGACGGATACCCTCCTCTGGGGGTGGCAGGTTAGGCAGCAGCATATTTATGAAGGTGTCACAGGGGGAAATACACTTAAATTGGGTGTAATGATGAATCCCGCGTGGACCACCTTGAGGGAAGCGTTTGTTGTTGTCGTGGGTTAGCAGTGTTGCCAGAACCAGCCAGACAGAACACGCCCAGTCCACCAACAAAAGTAGCCCAAGAAGTAGCCCGGAAAAAGAGAGCGGCCATCTCTTGGTACTAAATTGAGTGAAAACGATGCTATAATTGAATTAGAAGAGTTTTGAGCAAACGTATATAAAAAAAAAAAAAAAAAAAAAAACATAATTGAAATAAAAACGGTGTGGGATGATGAAACAAAACTAATAGGCCTATATGAAAAGAGAACACTGTAGGCCTATCCTTTCAGACGTAGTTCTGGGACCCAGATTCACTAACGGTCGTACGATCCGAAAACTCCCTTACCGTTCCCTTACGTCTCAACGCTGGTATTCACGAAGCGTCGTATCGGCCATCTTTGATCGTAGGAAGCCCCTAAAATCCCCTTTCGCAAAGGGTGGTCCAGACCACCCTTACATGAATTTGACCCGGATATAGGTACACAAATATCGATAACACAACCCGCGACCATAACAAATTCGTCTGCAGTATAGCTCTTTATGACACACTAAGTCATTATTGAGGCAATAATAGCGCAATATGATTGTTAACTTGTGTTTACAACACCATTAATGCATTTAATACAAAGTATGAATACATTTGTATCCTTAATGTGTTATGACAGGCCGAATTAAGCTATGAATAGCCTACATATGCCAGCCTAGACCTAGTCAAGGTTAATTGATGCACAAATGCATGTGCTGCGACAACGTAGCCTACCATTAGTAGATTTTAATCCTCATTTATTGCGGAAATGTTTTATTCCAACTCCCCACCACCTCTGAGTTCGATTAGGGTAGCCTATTCCTCAACAAATTTGAAAGTATCACAGGAACAAAATGATGAAAAGAATTACCCTAGGCCTAGCCTAAAAAATGAATAAATAATAAACGCTGTGTGAATAATTTTGTTTAGCCTAGCCTAGGCTATAACCTAGGTTTATTTTGAAAAGTTAGGGCTATTTAGGCTAGACAAGTTAGGCCTATGTATGGTATTTTGGTTAGGCTAGCAATGCCTAGCTGGGTTTGATTAGGGTAGCCTATTTCCTCAACAAATTTGAAATTATCACAGGAAAAACATTATGAAAAGAATTACCCTAGGCATAGTCTAAACAACAAATAATAGGCTAGCCTATATGGTGTGAATATTTTTGTTTAGCCTAGGATATAACCTAGGTTTATTTTGAAAAAGTTAGGGCTATTTAGGCTAGAAAAGTTAGGCCTACGTATGGTATTTTGGTTAGGCTAGCAATGCCTAGCTTGGTGTAGCCTAAGCATGGTAAAGTAGAAGCCTAGCAGGTTAAGATGGTGGTTGCAGGCGTACCGTCCTCATTGTTAACTAGCTGTTATTAGTCCCATGCTGGTAATATATTTGATGATGGCAATAAGTCATGGGAGGTGAGGGGGACAAAGCCCCCCTCAACCTATCATTATTTCCCATGGCCAACTGTTGGATAATAGATTGAAGAGGCCTATGCTAGGCCTATTTTGAAAAGGTAGATAGGCCTTGAGGTGTTGTGAATACAAAACAAAATACCCTAGGCCTATATTGAAATATTAGGCCTAGGCTAAGTCTGGCATTTTGGCTTGGCTAGAACTGCCTGTGTAGGCATAGACATAGTAAAGTCTGGCATTTTGGTTTGGCTCGCCCTGTCTAGGTGTAGACATGGTAAAGTAGAACAATATACTGTGGTTAAGGTATAAATAATACACTCCCAACTAGCCTAACATATGATTATCAATGATCAATCCGTCGAAAATCCTTTAACTTGGGCCACTAACAGACTTCCCGGGTATTCTGCAGAACAACTACTCCTCGATTACGGGATTCCTGTCTCGTGGATTTTTTTTTTTTCGCTCTTACCTTACTCAGGGGACCTTACTGATGTGCGGATAAGGGCTACTTTTCTTATTTTGTCAATTTGATTTTCACTCCCCTATAACATTAGGCCCTATCAGAGTTATTTTTGTACTGCCAGTCCAGGACACTATGTTTACATTCTAGCCTCCTTGGAGGCTCCTCCCTGATATTTAGTAGCCAATTAGAGTGGAGCTTCACCTACAAAAAGTCAGTAAATTTGTATTGGTATTTTCCTGTTATCGACAGCCAAACCTGAAGATTGCAGTACGTCGGCGGTTCGAACCCCACTGAGAGATTAGAAACAGTTAGTGGCTCACGTGTATTTGTGATATATACTCAATATATAATATACTGTATATATACCTGTATATATATATATATATATATATATATGTGTGTGTGTGTGTGTCAACATGAACGAAAACTAATAGTTAACTTTTACAGGAACTTTTAACTTCGTGTTCCCCTTCTTGTTTTCTTACAATCACACACTTCTTATAATACTTCGTGTTCCCCTTCTTGTTTTCTTACAATCACACACTTCTTATAATACTTCGTGTTCCCCTTCTTGTTTTCTTACAATCACACACTTCTTATAATATAGAACATAATAATTGATATTGGTTCAGGAGTAATTTATCGAGAGGCCTTCCCTAGTGGTTAAGGCTCCATTAATTGGTCTTTCCATTCACATATGCATAGCCTACGTGAGTTGCAGTTGGGATGTGTGTAGAACTAGGGCAGCTGAGAGCGCCCATGAATTTACACTTTCTCCTCCACAATGCAGAACTTCTGCTTATCAGAATTCATTTATCCCCAGAACTACTACTCTTTGGAATTCACTTCCCTCGAATTGCTTTCCACAAACTTACAATCTACAAATGTTTAAATCCAGTTGTTACAAACATTTTATGAATGGAGGATGCCTTTAGGCACATGGACCTTTTTCTTTTATCTGTTTTTCCTTCCTCCGTTCATTGTCTCTTTAAAAAAAAAAAAAAAAAAAAAACATGCTTAGATTAATATGCAGGATTCGAAGTTGCATAATAAATCGTAGGCAGTGTCCACCATTCTTTAACTGCCTTCGTGGTGCAATGCATAAGGTGTTGATATTCGGTGTGAGCATCCTGGGTTCGAATCCACGGACTGCCACATGTGTTTGTAATATTTCATTAATCGATTTTAGGAGTAGAGTTGGTTGTTGGATAGAACATAATAATTGATATTGGTTCAAGAGTAATTTATCGAGAGGCCTTCCCTAGTGGTTAAGGCCCCATTAAACCCTCAAAACTAATATGCTACACATGAGGGAGAAGGGGGTCCAGAAAAAGCGAGTACTACCCCCTTAACCTCTGAAGTGCGCATGGGGGTAATTGGAAACGTATTTGAGGTGTTTCCGTCACTAAAATATTCATTGTGCCATTAATAGCATTAATATTTATCCATATGCGCCTATTATGGGTTGATTATAAAGGTATTAACCTGAAACAACAATAAAACGAGTGAAAACAGCGTTTGGATGGTCAAAATCGGAGATATAGCCCGCGAGATCATTAATGTATGGGTGAGGCAATCTGCTTTCCCGCCAATTTCCCCAAGGCCACTGAGACGCAGTCGATCGATACCTCTCTCTCTCTCTGCACTCGCTTGCTATCAGTGATGACCACACCCTCCAATCGGATTCTAATGTTAGCACGAAAATATACCTCAGAATAAGGGAATAACAGGGAAAATAGGTGATAACTGAAGGAGAGGAGGAAAGTGGGGAAGGAGGGGAGGTAGAGGACTGAGATTTTGCATGGCCCAGGGGCCAAAAAAAAATAAAAAAATAAAAAAAAAAAAATATAAAAAAATATTTTTTTTTCGATGTCAAAAGTTGATTTTTGTTTTCTCTGACTCTTAAGAGTCTTCCCGCAGTGCGCCGGGGGAACTCTTAAGAGTCTCCCCGCAGCTCCCGGGTTAAGCAGTTTATTTTGGCTATCATTAGACGATATTATTCAGCTTATGAAGTATCTGAGGAAGTCAGAGGCATTATTGAGTTGGCTTTGACCACTAAATAAAATCGTCTAATGATAGCCAGTGTCAAAATGCGTCATAATCTTCAAAGGGTTAAGGGGGTAGGCTACTACTCGCTTTTTCTGGACCCCTTTCTCCCTCATGTTTAGCATATTAGTTTTGACATTTTAAGACTCTAGTTCCGTTAGTTTGGCGATTTTGAAACCTTCGCCTCATTTGTTTCTCAATAAGACCTTTCGTGCCATTTAAGTGTCGATTGTTTCATGGCGTGCGATAGCGAGCCTGTAGCGAGGATGGAGTACATCTCTCTCGACTAGGAGTTTCGACCTTAGCCAGCTCACTCGACAAGTTTGTTGCGGGGTTTTGTTAATAAACCATAGGTGTGTAAGTAAAATAGAATCCCAGCCACATCAAATTGATAGTAATAACGAACATTCTGATAGCGTAGATTTTCCGTCTAGGTCCAGTAGTTCAACAGGTAAAAATAAATTAGTTAAAAACAATAGAAAAATAGTTGCAAATACAAGTAATAGTTTGAGTGTTTATTATACAAATTGCAGGAGTTTATGTAACAAAATGAACGAACTTAGAGCACTGGTTAGCAAAGAAAATATAGACATAATAGCGCTAACTGAAACATGGATTAATACAGAAACCAGGCATTTTTTAGCAGAGTTTGATATACCGGATATATATAGTTTGTTTAAATATGACCGAACAAGTAAGAGGGGTGGCGGTATAGCAGTGTTTGTCAGGAGTTCATTAAAAAGCTGTACTAAATCAGGTATTAGAGTAAATAATGAAAATGAAAGTGTTTGGGTAGAGGTTAACGAAGGTAGTGAGACTTTAGTTATTGGAGTTATGTATAGACGCCAAATATGAGTAGAAATGACGGAACATCATTATGGGAGGAAATTAAAATAGCATCAAGGCTTAGCAAACGTGTGCATTATGGGGGATTTTAATTTCCCTAATATAGATTGGCAGCAACAAATAGGCGACTCTGATTCAAAGGAGTTTATTGAGGTAGTACAAGATAGTTTTTTATCTCAATTCATAGATACGCCGACTAGAGGTGATAATATTCTCGATTTAGTTTTCAGTAACAATGAACATATGATAAATAGTGTAGAAATCGGGGACCACCTAGGAAATAGTGATCACAATTCTGTGTATTTTAATATACAATGGAAAGGTAATACCAGAGAGAATACAACATTAATACCTGACTTCAGAAAAGCCAATTATGGTGGGTTAAGAGAAGCCCTGTTAGCGGACCCTATGGTCAAAAAATTAAGTCGATCCAGGTGTCCAAATGAGTGTATCCTTTCTCAGGCACCTGTCATCTTAAGTCAGGAGGAGACGTCAAACTTGGTAGATACATACGACAATTTTATCAAGTCAGTATTCAATGCGCAAAATAAATATATCCCCAAAAGAAAATTTAGATCAACACAGAACCAACCCAAATGGATGAATAATAGACTATTAGATCTGCTAGGACAAAAGAGAGGAATATATAGAAAAATTAGAAAAGGCGGTATTTATAAAGCACTTTTAGGCTTAAAAGTAGCTTTTAAAGATGGCGGCCACTTTTAAAAGGTAAAAGTTGGGTAAAAAAAACTTTTAGCAGCTAAAAGTAGCTTTTAAACCCGGCGAAAACTAAAAGCCCTCCTGGGGACTTTTAGCGCTTAAAAGTTACTTTTAGAGGACGATGAAGATGGTTGAATAACAAATCCGCCACCCCCTGCCAAGGAATTTTCATGTTAAAAAGACCAATTGGATTAATAGGCCTATCATACTACTCAAAGGTGATCCACTGTGTTTTCTCCAACGAATAAGCTATATTAGAAAGTAACCTACGACCATATATTATATCAACCTACTTTAAACATTTCGATTCATACTGTATATATTATGTCCGACTAAATTTTTTGCCGCGGTCGGTCTCTCTATTTTTAGATGGGTAAATCCAAGGTTAAGAGATAAAAACAAAATTCTTATATTCTTAAATCTCTTAACCTTGGATAAATCCCCTCCTCCGCCCACAACCGGTATAGTTCAGCGTCCTCGTTGACAAACGCCTATACTGTACTTGTTGGAAGAACACTAACAAATAGACCAAATTAAAGGAGTGTAGAAGGACTAACATATAATATTAGATTATTGTTGTTTTTGGCGCACTCTCCCATCCAGGAGTTCGTTCTATGAACGATGGCTGTTTCCTTATTGTTATTTGTATTTGTTAAAAATTTTCATATTACTTATATATTTCTTTTCTCAAATTAACGATAGTCTCCCTCCCTTTTAGAACTGTTCTTATAATCTCTGCTACCCTTTTAATTCATTTTGTTCAAATATTCCTCAAGTTGTCCCTACCTCTCAGATCTTTGTATAGGTCTTCGTATGATTCATAGTTGAACAGGTGCATTTGATTTTCATTTTCATTTTGACAAATATCGCACAATAGGTTAGATTCATATTTGTTTTTGAAGTTTTCTTTTACTTCTATCATTCTTGTCCTTGTCATAAAAATTGTTCTGGCATTTTCAAAGCTTAAGTCCTCAATATAATTACTTGATATGTCTTGTTCAACAGCTTCTCTAGTTTTACTTTGACTTTCGATTGTCACATGATATGCCTATTTCATAACATCCGAGACCAATTTAAGTAGCCTATTTGCACCCTATTTTTCTCGCGAATTTGGCAACTATCTCAGATGCTGCCACACCGGAGTATGCAATTGTTTTGGTATGGTAAATATATTACCCTTTCAATTTAGCAATATATAATTGATTTCACAATAACAAAATATTGCATAATTACCCTAATGTTTTATAGTAATTAGTATATGCAATTAGAAGCCTATACTTACCTATTAATAGCGGTTGTGGCAACTTTCTTAACGCTTCCACTAAAAGCTGCTTTTAAATGTTTTATGAATAACTTTTAAGGATTTTCTTTTAGTTAAAATTACTTTTAGGGACATTTTTAAATTATTTTATAAATTTTATAAATTTTATAAATCCGCAGACATGCAGCGGAGCCAAAGCCACAAGCCCGCAGTATACTACTACTACTACTACTAATAATAATAATAATAAAGCCACTGCACGAGTCTAAACAAATAATTTAGGTAAAATATTTTCACAAAATATTTTCCATCTCTCTATAGATTTAGCAGAATGTCGTAATATTTCTAAAAGAGAGTTTTTATATTCACCCATATATCATAATACACAAGAAAGAACAATTTAACATAAAACGAAGCCCAAGAAAGCTAGCCAAGTTGGGCGTGAAAAGTGAAACAAAAGGATCTGGTAACACTGTATGTGACTATGTGGATAAACGGCGGGAAATTATACATATATCGAAAAATGTGTCTGGAAACGTTTTGCTTACGTTTAGCGCCGGCGTCACACGGGTTCCTGTATCGGATAATCTGTAGCAGAGTCTGATATCCGTCAATCATCATTATTATTATTATTATTATGACTATTATTATTATAATTATTATTAGTATTATTTATTTATTTATTTATATAATCTATTTATGTTTTTATTATTTGTGTTTTCTAGGTGCCTATTCCCGATTTTAAGCTAGACTCTAGGCGCTCTTTTTCCGTCAAATTTTCCGGGCAATTGTAGTTTATCTTCACAACCAACTATAGTCCGTTCATTCTAGGTTGGGCAGAAATCGTAACCTATAACCTCAATAACTAAAAAACGGCTAGAGCAAATAAGCTGACAATTTCCACACCTATTCCCTAGCCAAGTCTTCCCATTTGGTAGAACAATTAGCTCGATTACTCTAGTCCTTTTGGAGTTACAGAAGTATAGAGGTTACGATTTCTGCCCAACCTAGATTGAACACACTATAGAGTAATCGAGCTAATATTTCTACCATTCGGGATGGTTCAGCCAGGGAATATAGGTGTGGACATTTATAGCCCATTTGCTCTAGCCCTTTTTTAGTTACTCAGGCTAGGGGTTCACGATTTCTGGCCTACCCATTTGGAACAGTACAGAAAGCTTGTTGAATTTGTTATTGTGTATTCAATAATTTATATATTGCTCAATTCAGCCGTATTTTGGCTGGTGATTCTTCTAAATGTCGTTGCTTGGTTTTTGGTCTATATATTTATTTATTAATTTGTTTGAGTTTCCTCGTTAGACCTCCATCAAGCTTAGAAAAACACCCCCTAGACCCGCTTTCAAGATAAATGTGTAAATTTTTCGGCAGAAAAATGTCCCGGCCTAAGGCCGATTCCTTCTAATATTACATAACATAACATAAGAAAAGAACATAAGAAAATGGGAGTCTGCAGAAAGCCGATTGGCCTAAGCAAGGCAGATCCCTGTCCCACACAACCCCAATTCAATTACAAAGCCCAATTATAGGCTTCACACTCTAATACCCTGAGGATCATCTTACCAAAACGGTTAGAGATTAACGCAGGATTATGGAGGTCTGCAGAGCGCTGATTGGCCCAACCCGGCTGATCCCCCTTCACACCCAACCCTTCTCGTCCATATGCTTATCCAATTTTATCTTAAAGCTCCCTACAGTTTTAGATCCCACTATAGCACTTGGTAGTCCATTCCACCCATCTACAACTCTGTTACCAAACCAATACTTGCCTATATCTTCCATAAAGAGAAATTTATCTAATTTGAAACCATTGGTACGAGTTCTTTCGCTATCACTGAGCTTTAGTACATTTGCCATGTCCCCTTTGTTAATCCCACTAACCCACTTGAACACCTCTATCATATCCCCTCTAACTCTGCGTCTCTCTAACGAATGTAAACCTAATTTCTTCAACCTTTCTTCATACGAAACATTTCTAATATTATGGATCATTTTTGTCATTCTACGCTGTACTCTCTCCAATGAATCTATGTCCATTCTGTAATAAGGACACCAAAATTGGACAGCATAATCCATATGGGGTCTCACTAATGACAAGTAAAGTTTTAAGATAACATCAGCAGTTCTGTTACTCACACTCCTAGAGATGAACCCGAGAATCCTGTTTGCCTTATTACGAACGCTTATACACTGTTTTCTAGGCTTCAAATCATTGCTAACAAACACACCTAGATCTTTCTCGCAGTCTGAATTTTCTAATTCTAAATTAGCTAGTTTATATTTAACATTTGTTTGCATCTTCCCTATCTTTAATACCTTGCATTTGTCAATGTTAAACTTCATCTACCAATTTACTGACCATTCATGTAAGGTATCTAGATCCCTTTGGAGGCACTCTATATCGCTATCTGAATCAATTGATCTCCCTATTTTAGTATCGTCTGCGAATTTACTTATCCTACTAGTTATACCTAAATCTAGGTCATTTATGTATATAAGAAACAACAGGGGACCTAATAACGATCCCTGGGGGACACCACTTTTGACTGCTCCCCATTCTGACTTGGTACCATTTATGCTGACTCTCTGCTTCCTACCAATTAGCCATGACCTAATCCATCCTAACAACGCCCCACCTATTCCATGTGCCTCAACCTTTCTCATCAATCTCTCATGAGGGACTCTGTCGAAAGCTTTACTGAAATCTAAATATATAATATCATATGACTTGTCATGATCTACTGCTTCATATACCTCTGAGAAAAAACTAAGCAAATTAGTAAGGCAAGAC
>CM064480.1:2605341-2693337 GCA_032716605.1 Paralithodes platypus
CGCAAAGTGGAGCAAAGACAGAAGGCTCTCTCCCCACCCACCACTCCCTCCGACCATTAGTCGGCATGAAATTATAGTTGGGGAAACAAGTCCCCCAGCAGAATGAGAAACATTTCTACTGGGAAATTTATAGTAAAGAACGAAGTTGATAAATATTATATGCTACTGATGCTTAACCTTTTTTATTTTTTTCCCTTTTTACTTATATTATTCCAACCTCCTCAAAATGGATATCTAGACTCCCTTTGAATGTGTCAATTGTCTTACATTGCACTACTTTCTCTGGCAGTTTATTCCACTCGTTGACCACACTGTAGGTGAGAAAGTGTTTTGCGACATCGAGATTCGCCCTCCTGGTTTTTAATGGCATTCCATTTCCCCGAGTTAATGAACTATTATCGATTTTGAAAAGTGAATCTACATCAATATTGCATTATAAACTAATAGCTTGCATCACTATAAAACAAATTAATTATGTAAATACTTCAACCAGTTTTGCTTCCCTACCTTTCAAAAATACTTAGGCCCTATAAAATTTGAGTTAAAATAGGACTTCAGAGGCTATCAACCCTAATGGATTATTAAGCCAGCACACTGTAAGTTAAGAAAAACGTGAGGACTGGAGCCTCTCTGCGAAAACTCCAGTCCCTTGTCAAAAATACACTGGCAGACCTAGGCTATAGGCCTAGGATAGGGTACCGTACTGAAATGTTGCATGCCTTAGCCTTGCTGCCTATCCAATTGTGGAGCGGAAATTGCAGTTTCACAACACCATTGACAAATGAGATATACAGTATACATATATATATATATGTGGAGAGAGAAATGATAAACCAGGGAAATACCAGACTATACCTCCTCCTTGCCCCTTCACCTTCCGAGTGCTGTTTGTAAACAACGATTTGGACGTTCGTAGCGCTAGCATTCGAGAATGCTATACATGTAAAATATGATTTGGGTTTCTAGCAGATCTCTGTATAATTATAGTAAGTATTAAAATATTAACTTAACCTTATCGGTCAGTTGAAAGTGAGAAACTAGCCAGATTGACAAGATTAATATAAAAACGTAATCGCATGAAAAAACACTGTTCTGAAAATAATGTTAGGAGTAACTACGCTACCGTAACTATTTATTTTAGTAATGGCATTCAGCCTAAATTTGTGCTTAAGTATAGTAAATGTTGCTACTGTGCGAGGGTAGCATTTTACACCTGGCAATTGGCTAATTTTTGTGGGCCTTAGGAAAATCGTTGATAAAGTTGAGATCATGCTAGAGTCCAGGCACAGACTAAAGGGCACTTTCAACACAAGGGGCAAAAGGGGCAGGTGCTCGGGCACCCCCAGCACCCCTCCTCTGCACGTGCCTGCCTCTAGGGGAAAATATCTTTGATTCAGAGGCCATATGAATTAAGGAAGGATCAGAAGATTTCCCTATAGGCCTACATACATTACATACATATATAAATATACCTTATAAACTATACAACTATTTAACACTTTTAATACAAAACCTTTTGTATCATTAACTCCCGTCCACTCACCAACTCTCTGCAATATCTCTCTTCGCCGCAATGTTACATCTCTCTCGCTATTCTATTGCTACTACAGAGCTCTCCCAGTGTAGCCTATACCACCTCCTCTATGTAGGGCATGTTGTACCCGCCTTGCAACACAATCCCACCCCTACTCTGTGCAATGCTCCAACCCAAGAGTGAAATGTTATTCTCAGTTTTTCTTCTATTCAACTGCTGAGCTCTGGAACTCTATCCCAGAATCAGTCTTTCCCTCTTCCTATGACTTATATTGCTTCAAATTCCGTGTGTCCAGGCATTTTGGCTCGAACGTCCCTTGATTTTGGCCCTGTCACTCTTTCAACTCTGGGGGAGGCACTCGATACAGGTAGTTCTGCCTTTTGTCTCCGTCATCCACATAGACAACAAATAAAAATCTGTCTTCTCTTTTGTAAACAATATTTGTTTGTGTGTGCAATGATAATAATAAATAATAATAATAATAATAATAATAATAATATTAATAATAATAATAATAATAATAATAATAAAAACAAAAACATAATAGGTTTATTTCAAGCATATGGATGAGTGGTAGGAAGTACTAGAGAGGAATTATCTCGCCTAATAACATGTACCTTTGTTTTGAAAGCCCCAGGGGCATTTTTTTTTTTTTTTTCATGGTCTTGCTTCCATGAGGACTATTGCATTCACTATACACATACTTCTGCGAGTTCTATTGCACTTCTCGGGTTAATATCCCTTTCCCTCTCCCTCTCCCCCCTCCCCCAGCACTCTCCCTTAAACCCTAACCCCTTAATTTCTCTCTCTCCCCCCTCCCCCAGCACCCTCCCTTCTGCGTGGGACACAAGCTGAGCGGTGAGGAGAGGGCGGCCATTCCCCCCGAGCTGGTGAACCGCGGGGTGGACGTGGGCGTGTGTATCCTGCTGGAGTCTTCTGATGGGCGGCTGCTGGTCACCCGCCGCGCCGCCCATATGAGAACCTTTCCTGGGGTGTGGGTGCCGCCGGGGGGACATATGGGTAAGGGGGAGAGAGACAGAGAGAGAGAGAGAGAGAGAGCCTTCCCTGGGGTATGGGCAAGACCACCTCTACACACTACATTGTGGAGAAGAGTGTGAATTCATGGACATTTCCAGCTGCCCTAGTTCTGCGGGGAGAGATGCGGAGAGGTGGTACAATTGAAGCAAGTTCCATAGAGTAATGTATTTTGGTGCCCTACTAATGATCTAAGAACGGGATGGTGAATCAACCCTTCGACTAGTCCAGAGTACCATACAGGGAATTTTCTGGTATATGGGTCCTACGACTTGGTATGAAATGGAATACTTTCTCTAAGTAGGATTTCTCCATCTCCTTAACCCCTTCTGTGTCGACAACGTATTTTGCATTATATTCTGGCTACTATTAAACGCTTTTATTGGGTATAAATAGAGCCTCCAGAAGTTAACAGGCTTCGACATATCTGACTTGACCATTATTACTATCACAGATCCTTCTAAAACTGTAAACAAATCTTATAAATATAGTTACAATAAAACTAAAAATACGTCGCTGGTACAGATGGGGTTAACCCCTTGATGAGTTTTGACAGTTTATTTTGACTATTATTAGACGATTATATTCAGATTATGAAGGGTATATGGATGTCAGAGGGTTAATTGAAATAGTCTTGACCGTTTTGATGCCCATAAATCCTTCCTAAGTTGCATAAAATCGTCTAATGATATCCAGAATAAACTGTCAGACTGCGCCATGAACCTCAAGGGGTTTATACATATACCGGTATATATAATTCTTTTTATGCCGTGGTATAGTGGATTAAAGCATAGACTCTTAGAAGTGTGTATAAGTGTATTATATTGGTTAAGGGGGTAGTGCTTGGTTTTTGGTCTATATATTTATATATATATTTTTTTCCTCGCTAGACCTCCATCAAGTTTAGAAAAACACCCCCTTGACCCCCTTTCAAGGTAAATTTGTAAATTTTTCGGTAGAAAAATGTCCCGGCATAAGGCCGATTTCTTAAAAAATTAGAGGCTCGCTGACGCTCGCCAGGAAAACAAAAAAGAAGAAAGACACCTGAAGGGCACGAAAGGTCTTAATATTGACAACAAAATGAGGCCAAAGGTCTCAAAATCGCCAAGCTAACGGAACGAACGTCTTAAATCCTCAAAACTAAACATGAGGGAGAAGGGGGTCCAGAAAAAGCGAGTACTACCCCTTTAAGTAGCTATTTATATCTTAATTTTAGCAGTATAATTGTTTGACACACTTATCTAATATTCT
The DNA here is from genome assembly GCA_032716605.1 of Paralithodes platypus. Taxonomy (NCBI): domain Eukaryota; kingdom Metazoa; phylum Arthropoda; class Malacostraca; order Decapoda; family Lithodidae; genus Paralithodes; species Paralithodes platypus. The sequence continues at coordinate 2,609,162 of CM064480.1, forward strand.
CCTAACACTTCTCACAGTATTCATATAATTATCATTATTTTACCATTCACATACACTCTCTCTCTTTATCTTTTTATTTATATATTTATATATTTATATATAAATTATAAATAGATAATATAACTCCACCTTGATGGTGTAATGGTTAATGTTTAAAATCTGTTCGAATCCCGGTGGATCACATGCTTGCTTTCATTAATTTCTTTGGGAGGTGTTTGGTGTTGAAGTGAAATTTATAAAACTAGAATATATATATATTTTTTTTTTGACAGAGGAGGGAGAGACTTTGGCTGCGGCTGGTATTAGAGAGATGCTGGAGGAGACAGGCATCGAGCTAAGATCTCTCCTGAAGGCAGAAGGAGACTGGGAGAAGGAGCAGGAGGTGAGAGGAAGGAACGCCAAAACGAATAAGGTCCAAGAAAAGGGGAGGAGGGTGAGAATAAGCGAGGACAAGATCGAGGAAGAGGAGGACTGGTGGGGCAAGGAGGACAAGAGTAGCGAGGACGAATCCGAAGACGACAGCGATCGGGAATTCTGGGAAAGCCGAGGAGCCGAACGCGTCACCGAATCCAAGCATCAACGAAACAACGATGACTCGGAAAAGGAAAACGGGGAGGAGGGACAAAGCTATAAGTCGAACGGCGATGAGAAAAGCAACCACGATCACCCGGAACAGGATTTGGAAGGCCAGACTCTTAGGAAAAGCAAAGAGAAAAACAACTACGATCACCTGGAACAGGATTTGGAACAAGGCTATAAGTGGAACGGCGACAACCAGAGTGAAGAGAAAATCAACTACAATCACTCGGAACAGGATCTGGAAGGCCAGACTCGAAGGAAAAGCGAAGTGAATGAGGAGAAGAGGTGTCGTATCCTGGGCCTGTGGGAGTCCTTCTACCCTCCAGTACTGTACCGAGGCCAACCCAAGAGACACCATTTAGTAGTGTACCTCCACCTAAAACTACAACTCACTGCAGCGGATCTCCAGCCCCTTCTTAAGGTAGGTAGAAAGCGATTGCAGACACTTGGAAAGGGAGTTTAGTTACACATACTGCTATCATACGAGGGATCACCAGAATTTGGACCTATGACCGGGCGAATATGCACTATCTCCAAAAACACTGCCTAACAAAGGGTTAAATGAGCATTAACATTATTTATGAGATACATTAAGTTACATACACAATAAAAAAATGAACTGATACAATTGAACATAATTTTTTTAAATGGAAATTTTGTTATCTCTCAGTATATCCTTTATACGGTGACTCTTTGGTAGCAGAACTTATTACAGATTATTTCTGACTGAAAAGGTTTTGCAGAGGTGCTCTGGTAAAGCTTTCTTTTCAGCATAGCATTTTTTTGACAAAAGTGATGTTGTATGGATCGAGGCCCAAACATGGTAAAAAGAATATGATGATGAACATTACTGCATCGACCAGCTGGACAACGGTGAAGGTGGACATAAATGTATAGTTGATGCGGGAGGTAGCGGAGGTGATGGTGTACCGAGCCCCCAACGCCAAGCAACGCCCCACCATCTCATAATTATATATCTCTTCTGTTCATGCTTTCCCATTCTGAGTTTAACATTAGTTTCCAAATTATATTATAATTTAAACATCTTATTCTATCAGTTGGACAATGGAGAGGTGGACGCGTGTGTGTGATTGACGCGAGAGTTGAGGGTATTTCACACATTCATGATTTCCATTGTGACGGCCACGGCCGATTTCAGCGTGGAAAGATAATGGGAAAACGGTGTAACAACCATAAAATTACAATAAAGTAAGGAGCTACATCGGAACCACGAGGGTCATAACTGCGGGGCAAGACCAAGTATGACCTGGAAAGACAGTCCCATGGTAACAGACGACGGCACAAATGTGCCACTACGTTGGCACAACTGTGTCATGGCGGCAGGAAGACGACATGTGCAATAACTCGGTGTGATGCGGTGGTGTGTTATTGCCGTTGTTTGGGCCGTGCAGTGCAGTGGTACCATGACTTCTCACAGCGTTTGCCATGTCTTTGCGCTGCACAGTTGTGCGTTTTCTCTCTGTTTTCTCACGTAATGGTGCTGTCGTCACACCATCTTTTCAGATGTTGAGCTGTCGCTGCACAGTCTTTGGATGTTGCCAGTGTATGATAGGATTACACGCTTCACCGTCTTGACGATACAGGACCGTTATTGAACAGTTGTGTGTCGATGTGGCACTGTCAGAGTATGTCGACAGTGAAATCATGCAGCCAACGGTGAAACGATGTCCAAAGACGGTGCAAGTACGGTGCCTTGACGATAGCGACGGTGCTACAATGGTGCCTCGATGGCAAAACAATGGCACGATGATGGTTAATGCTCCACGACAACCGTGCTTAGTTTTGTGCAGATCCATAATATTTTTGCGCTGCGCTAACACATGGGGACGCTGCTAGATTGATTCACATTGCTACCCGCTTGTTCACGACCACACAGGATTGTGACGTGTGGCCAGTCGTGGGGCATTGGGATCATAATCATATAGCCTATGTGTGAAGTACCCTTTAGCGGAAGTAGTTGTGTAAAAAGGCCCCGATACCAAATAATGCCTCACTTTTTATCTTTAATTACCTTTCCCCATTCTAAGAAGGTAATGATATGATAAGATAACTTTATATTAATCAAACAGTTGGACAATGTTGAGGTGGACGCCTGTGTGTGGTTGACGCGAGAATTAGCGGAGGTAGTGGTGTACGGTGCCCCCAACACCAACCATCGCCCTACCTTCTCCCCCCTCACCGCCTCCGCCATGCAGGTCCCCATCACACTCGTCGATGCTCAAGGAGGTGGGTTGTCTCATCTTATGCTTTGTCGTGCAGTTTTCGCTCTAACCCGTTTGGTATACACTTTAATAACATGGGAAAGAAAAGGGTGTGGAAAGTGTCTATATTCAATATATCCTTATCGAGCTTTCATTAGGATGTGAATGCAAATATATATAGGCCTACAATTGAAAAAAGTCTATGGTGAGGCAGAATAAAAGTAAGAAATACAAAATAATCACCAAGCCAAATACACTATGTTCAATATAATTATTGTACTTCCCAATACAGTATATGCATGCTTGGGTCTATCAATTATTGCTAAAGATTTAAGCCCATTCAGCACCGGTGACATCCATTTCATTATACTCTGGCAACTATCAGAATATTTTATAAAGCTTACGAAGGATGTCTACCAATTAAAAGCTTCATATAATCGTCTAAATGCAGCTGATATAAAACTCACGTAGGCTATGCATATGTGAATGGAAAGAGCAATTAATGGGGGAAATAGGATTAATATAATATGAAAATAGTTAGCCACAAAAACCCTTCATAGAAAACCAGTATCTAACAAAGAAAATTATATTTATAGAGTAACTTTTATTTTTACAGTGAGCTCTTCCCACTCCAGCAGTCAAATACTGTACTTCATTGAGTTTTAGAGGTAGATTATAAGCGAAAGAACATCGTCTAATGGTAACCAGAATAAAAATAAATAAAGTAATGGTGGTTAAGAGGATATGGGCGTCTTTATTTCCTCACTGTGTTGGTGGTGTAATGGTTTAGATGCTTATGTTCTGGGTGTGGTGTCCCGAGTTCGAATCCCGGGAGGACCATATGCTTTCATTAGTTTATTCAAGTGCATTGGGGTTTGTTATTGATGATTAATGTTAAGAACGGGGTCACTTGTTTCTATAGCTTATCAAATTTTTACTTTCCTCCCTAGACCTCCATCAAGCTTTAAACAAAAAATAATAATAATAATACTCCTTCAAGATAAATGTGTACATTTTTCGAGCCGGTTCCTCTTAAGTTACAGGCCCGCTACCGCTCGCCAGGAAAAAATACACCTAAATGACACGAAAAGTCTTAATATTAACACAGAAATGGGGCGAAAGGTCTTAAAATCGCCAAACTAATGAGCGGAACGTTGTAAAATCTAAAACCAAAATGGGGTTAAACATGAAGAAGGGGGACCAGAAAAACAACCCATCTCCCCTTAAACTGCTTCAAGCTTCGTGTATTATTATTATTATTATTATTAGTACTCACCTAATTGTAGTATACAGGATTTGAGTTTTTAGGCTCGTATTGTCCCGCCTCCAAAGATTCTGTTATCTAATTTGTCTTTAAAAATTTGGATATTCCCCGCACCCACCACTTCATCATCCAACTGATTCCACATATTAATACTTCTATATGGAAAGCTGAATTTCCTCACATCTCCTTTACATCTGCCTTTCTTTAACTTGCAACTATGTCCTCTAGTCCTCCCTTTATCTCCCTCGATAAAGTCCTCCTTGTCTATCCTTTCCAATCCCCTAACACATTTATACATCATAATCATATCCCCTCTTTCTCTTCTCTCACTTAGAGTTGGCAAATTCAATCTCTCTAATCTCTCTTCATATGTCAGTTCTCTTAGTACTGGAATCATCTTCGTTGCAGCTCTCTGTACTTTCTCCAACTTAATTATGTGTTTTTTAAGATGGGGTGACCACACCACTGCCGCATATTCCAATTTAGGTCTCACCATTGATTTTATTATATCTACTAGCATCTCTTCATTCAAATAGTTGAATGCTATTTTTACTTTATTCAACAGGCCATAAGCTTCTCCCACAATTTTGTTAATATGGCTCTCGGGTGAAAGATCTCCCTGTATTATAATGCCCAAGTCCTTTTCTTTCTCTGAGGGGTTAATCGTGCATTCTCCTAGTTTATATTCCCAATGAGGTCTTCTTTTACTCACACTCCCTTCCATCACATGACATTTATCTTTGCTAAAATATAATTTCCATATCTTGCTCCATCGGTCTATCGTATCCAGATCACTCTGTAGCTCTCTACAACTGTTTTCGTCCACTATATGTTTCATAATTTTTGCATCGTCAGCAAACATATTCATGTATGCATTTATTTCCTCTGGCATGTCATTTATATAGACCAGAAACATAATTGGGGCCAACACAAACTTACAATCTACAAATGTTTAAATCCAGTTGTTACAAACATTTTATGAATGGAGGATGCCTTTAGGCACATGGACCTTTTTGTTTTATCTGTGTTTTTCCTTCCTCCGTTCATTGTCTCTTTAAAAAAAAAAAAATAAAAAAAAAACTATGAGGAACTCTGTCAAAGGCCTTCTTTATATCAAGATACACACAGTCCGCCCATCCTTCTCTCTCTTGTAGTATATATATCATCCTATCATAAAAGCTCAGCAGATTAGTAACACATGATTTTCCCTCTCTGAATCCAAATTGTCTTACAGTAAGTAAATTATTTTCTTCCAAGTACTTCATCCATCTTTTCTTAATAATCTTCTCACACATTTTACAAACAACACTTGTCAGTGACACTTGTCTATAGTTTAGCGGCTGCTCCCTACTCCCACCTTTGTAGATTGGTACTACATTAGCCCTTTTCCAGTCTAGTGGTAATTTTCCAACTTCAATAGAGTACTTAATTATTGCATATAAAGGTTTTACCAATTCCTCCGCACATTCTTTTAGAATCCATCCTGCTATATTGTCTGGGCCCATAGATTTTCTCACATCTAGTCCCTTCATAAGTTCTAGTAGTTCCTCTGGTTGAAAGATAATATCCCCCAATTTTTCATCATTTTGGTATATAATCTTTGGTTCTAAAAATTGTTCATCCATAGCATAAACTGAATGTAATGTATTATTCATAACCTCACATATCTTCTCATCACCCTCATAAATATTGTCTCCTTCCCTCAGCTTCATTATTTTGTCCTTAACCTTCATTTTGCTATTGACATACCTGTAGAACAATTTGGGATCACTTACACATTTTTCCACAATTTTGTTTTCATAATTTCTTGCTTCCTGTTTCCTAATTCTGACATACTCGTTCCTTAGCTTCCTATATGTTTTCCAGGTCTGTTCATTTCTCCTTCTTCTGGCTATGTTCCATGCCTTATTTCTCTTATCCTTAGCTATTCTACATTTATCATTAAACAATTGTTTTATCTTTTCAGTCTTATTTCCTTGTCTTGGCACATACCTGTTTACAATATCATCATAAATGTTTTTAAACACAGTATTTATCATTAACATTGTTTTTCTGTTCAATTTCACTCCAGTCTGCATCCCTGAAGCAACTTTTTAATAGCTTAAAATCTGCTTTCCCATAGTTCAATCTCTTTTCTTTATGTTCTTCTCTCTCTAGCATTGTTGGATAACCCATCAGGATTTCCATTTCAATTACCACATGATCACTATTTCCTAGCGGAGGTAGGTATTTAGTATTTGTAATCATATCTGGATCTCTTGTAAACACCAAGTCTAATCTAGACGATTCATCTTTACCCCTTCTTCTTGCGTTTTCCTTAATATTCTGAATTAGCAGGTTTTCTGTAACCAAGTCTAGTAGTACATTCTCCCAAGAACTCATATTACTACCTGCGTCTCCCTCCTCCCAATTAACCTCTCTACAATTAAAATCCCCTACCAATATTAACTCGTTGTTTCTGCCAAATAAGTGTTCCATAGTTTTGATCATCTCCTTTTTTAATCCTTGGTATTCTTCCTCTTTCCAGGCCCTCGTATATGGTGGCATATATGCTACCGCAATATCAGTTTTTCATTATTTTCATTAATTACCTCCACTGCTATAATTTCTGCTTTATTGTTTTGTAAATCTATCATTTTAACTTTTAATTTATTGTGTGTAATAATTAATACTCCTCCACCCATCTTGCCCTTCCTATCCCTTCTCCACAAATTATAGTTATCCCATCCCATCACTTCCAGACTCATATCTTTATTTAATGTTGTTTCACATAAACACATTATCATGGGCTTTTCTTGTTTTATGAGGTCACCAATCTCCAATTTTTTGGATATTAAACCATCCACATTGCTATACACCAGTTTACAGTTGCTACTTTTATATTTTGTACTATGTTTTCTTTTCCTCGTTTTTAATCCCTCTTCTTCGCCAACTCCCCCTCCTAATTCTCTCTCCCCCCCGCCCCCCTCCCCCCCCCCCCCTCCCTCTCCCTTCCCCCCTCCCTCTCCTTCCTCCCTCTCGTCCCCCCCCCCTCCTCCTCCTTCGTTCCCCTCCTCTTCATGTACCATTTTTTCACTTTCCCGTCGATATTTCGGTAGAATGTTTTTATTTTATCTACCTCTGACCTATTATCGTTCTTTTCTCTCACTTCCTTTGTTATTTCTCTCATATTATCGCGCTCTGCTGCATTCAAGTTTTTCCTTAATATAACCTTGGTGTATTTCCCTTCCTGACTCAGTTTCCAGCTGTTCCTCAATACCTCTTCTGCTGCTTTCGTAGACTTAAATCTAATTTTAATAGGCCTCCTCTCCCCCTTCTTATACTTTCCCAACCTCCAACTATCTTCCACCTCCTTCTTCCAACCTTCCTTTCCTACTCTGTCCAACACCTCTAACATGTCATCAACCTTCTTCATTTCTGCAACTTTCCTGTCATTTCTGTCCATTATGTCCTCCTCCACTTCTCCAAACATGATCACACATCTCTTCTTTTCCACTATATCAGTTACCTGTCTCTCATTTTGCCTTATGGCCTTCACTACTTTCTTTCCTAGATTATTACCCTGCCACTCCTTTTGTTCATCCATAATAGTTTTAAGACTAACCTCTGTTTCCTCTTCTTTATTACCCCAAACATTTTTCATTTCATTCATTTCTACTTCCACTTTTTCTGTCCTATCGTGATTCCTTTCCAATCCTTTCCTTAGTCTTTCATTCTCCTCTTGAAGTTGTTCTATCTCCCTTTTCGCCTTTTCTCTTTCCAGTCTTTCTATTACCGCCTCTCTTTCTTCTCCCTTTCTATCCCTAATCACCACATTCTCCATTTTCTCCTCCCAAGCCTTCAGTCTCATAATAACCTTTCCTAACATTCCACCTACCTCTCCTCCTTGGGATCCTTCACTCTCTTCCCCATCTATATCTTTCCTACTTCTCAATTTCCTTCCTTCTGTCGCGGCCATATTACCGGCCTTTGTTTACCCTCAGCTACCACCTTTACGCGGGAATATCCAACGCCAATGAAGAACAATGCTTCATTTCTTTGTTTTAACTATTCTTACTATTACCATATTTACTATATTTATTTTCAATAATCCGGGACAATACTGCCGCAAAATACAATATGTAACACTTAATTTAGGTGAGTAATGTAGATATTCTTCTATGCGAAGCACCGAATCAATTCTCGAATCCTCAATTCACACATCGAGAGCTCCCAAAAACACTTTCGCCCTCTTCCACACTCTGCACAAGACTGTGCAGTGTGTGTGTGTGTGTGTGGGGGGGGGGGGGGAAGACACTCGTTACAGGCAACTTATCCATTTGTCTCCTTCTTAACCCCTTGAGTAATCCTTTTACTTTGACAGTTTATTCTGGCGAACATTAGACGACTTTAAGGGGAGATGGGTCGTTTTTCTTTCTGGTCCCGTGTCTCCCTCGTGTTAAGCCCCATTTGTTTTGTGATTATACGACGTTCGGTCCATTAGTTTGGCGATTTTAACACCTTTCGCCCCATTTCGTTGTCAATTTTAAGACCTTTCGTGCCATTTAGGTGTTGACTTTTTCCTGGCGAGCGATAGCGAGCCTGTAATTTCGGAGGAACCGGCCTCTGGCTGTGATATTTTTCTGCCGAAAAATGAACAAATATATGTCGAAGGGGGGGGGGGGTCTTTGCGATAACGTGTTTATATGCTTGAAAGAGGTCTAAACTAAACAACTAAAACTAAAAACTAATCTAAAACAAATATATATACCGGTAATAAATAAAAACAAATATATATACCGGTAATAAATAAAAACAAATATATATACCGGTAATAAATAAAAACAAATATATATACCGGTAATAAATAAAAACAAATATATACCGGTAATAAAAAACAAATAAACAATATATATACCGGTAATAAATAAAAACAAATATATATACCGGTAATAAATAAAAATAAATTCAGAATAAATATATCGTCCACTTAAACGCAGAAGAAAATTAGAATATAAATGTTGGAATACAAATGTCTGGAAGTAAGTATTATTATTATTATTATTATTATTATTATTATTATTATTATTATTCAGAAAGTAATAATAATAAGAAAATAATAATAAGAAGAAAAGAATAATAATAAGAAAAATAAATAATAATAATAAATCAAAAACGTTCTCTACCCCTTTCCCCAGCGCACACCCCCGGCCTCCTGGACCCCAAAGCTCTCCGGAAAAAGATGCCGGAACCGGATAGGGAGGTGGAGCGGATCTCTACAGGGACCAGGTATATAGTTTTGATAGGTCAGAGGTCAAGGAGGGATGGGGGGGGGGGGGGGGTCAGGTCAAGGAGGTGGGTTGGGTCAAGAGGAGGGGGGGGGGGGATATTGCGGGCATATTTCCACTATATTAGGGCTCACTCAGGTACTCCTAAATGATTGTGCAAGTGTCTGAATGAAATTAAATGTATTCAGCCAAATGTATTCAGCCTAAGAGCTTCGTAGCGCGCGGGCTTCACCCACAGCACTACCATAGACATTCGCTAATACTGAGCAATTATCGCTAATGTCGCGCTACATTTGCCTTTGGCAGCGTTGTATGTCTAGTGGGAGTATGGCTCATACTCGTCAGTGTCTCGGCCACCTGGCTGGAGAGAGGATGGGGGGTCTTCCGCGCTCCCGCTCACTCGCACTCTTCTCCACAGGCTTTAATAGCCTGTAAATTGCCATGGTGTTCCGGAACGTCTCCCGCAGCCAATGGGTTAACATTATTCATATTATATTTATATTATTCTATATTATTCATATAATATATTATTTAGTATATATTAATATTTTTTTTCTTTATATAGATGGGCTTTGAAACTGTGGCTTCAAGACCTCTATGCCAAGGAGCGACGGCCGGAGCTGACCCGAGCCTCCAGTGTGCGAAGAGGCCACCACTCCAAGAAAACCAACAGCTGGGAAAACCAAGTCCTACGAGGGAGCAAGGGAAACCGGGGATATGGTCAGCAGATTAGAAGGGGTCAGGTCAAAGGTCAGGGCAAGGGGGTGCAGATCCGCGGGGGGGGGTTTCGAAGGGGGCAGGTCCGGTGTCGGCCCCGCTCCAGAACGGTGTCGACTCTTAGCTAGAGGGTTCAAATTATAAGCTGTTACACCCAATTATAAGCTGTTACACCCCATTATAAGCTGTTACACCCCATTCCGGTGTTGATGTTTTCTCAGCAAGCGATAGTGAGCCTGCAAATTGTGGGACACGTACCTACGGCTGGCACATTTTCCACCAATTTTCTTTTTTAAAGGGTTTGCCGGGCATTTTCATTTATTATACTGTATATATGTAGTATACTGTATAAATATACTGTATATATATATTATTTATTATATTATTTTGTTTTTTTGTCCTTAAGTTTGAAGGGGATCTGGGGAAGCATTATTATTAGTCTAGGAGCAAACACAAGATATATTGCTCAAAGATGGCAAAAACAATCCAAACCACCAATGATGATTAAATCACTAATTAAGGGGGCCCACTTCGTTTTTTTTCTCTGTCTCCCTCTCTCTCTTGGTTGGCAACCTGTCTAGGGGAGTAAACCTGATATAAATCGGTACTGTTTACATAAGGGTGAAGCAGGTAAGTGGATGGACTAGCCGAACACCACTGTATAAAAACGGTGCTAAAAAGATACATAGAGGGCCTTGGGGTCGGACGGTTCCTAAATTGAGTGGTCAATCTTGTAAGTCCTTCAGTAAACTGGCACGGGTTGTCCTTCTTACAAGAGATAGGTCCAGATGGGGGCCTTCTGTGTATGGCCACCCTCATTAAGAGGAGTAAGGCCTCCGGCAATAGATAGATAGATAGATATCTTTGATTTTATTTTTTTAAATTTCATATTGTTTTATTTAATTTTCAGTGAGTTATTTCCACATAGTGATTTTGATAAGTTTTGTTGTCTTTATTTGGTGTCGTTCTTGTTTTGGATTGTTTCTTTTCAAGTTTCATGTTCTTTTGTCTTTATATGGTGCCGTTCCTGTATTGGTTTGTTTGTTTTGCAAGTTTTACACCTCAATGATCGAGAAATCAGCTGTCATTGGAGTAGTAAACCTTTGGCCAGTTTATCATAATTAGAGTATAGTATAACATTAATGAACATATTGGTGTTCTGTCATTTAAGGGAGATTTATTTTCTGGACCGCCTTCTCTCTCATACTTAGCATCATTAGTTTTCAGATTTTAAGACGTTTGCTCCATTATCTTGGCAATTTTAAGACCTTATGTGACATTTAGGTTTCGAATTTCTCTTGGTGATCGATAGCAAGCCTATTATATATTTTAGGAATTTTGTTTTTTTACCGAAAAATGTACACATTTATCTCGAAGGGGTATTTTAATAAACTTGAAGGGGGTTTTGGCAGGAAAAATAATTAAAATAATATATAAATATTTATAAATATTTATAAATATTAACAAATAAACCCAAATCTCCCCTTAACCCCTTATTGGCGGCGCGTGACATGTGTCGAGTGAAATAAATTTGGACTATGTAGCGGTGCACGACATCTATCGAGCACCATTTTCAACACGTAATGTTGCTGAGAGAGAGAGCTGAGCGATGGGACGAGCGTAGTAACATTATGACCGGTCCCCACCACCACGGTGGACCTACTGAACTGTATCCTACCCTTCTCCCCCCTTTCTCACTCGCTACACAGGGAATTATGTAAGGAAATTACCTTAATTTAGGTTTTTTGCACTCGTGTTGCACGATCGTTGCAAGAGAACCAGTGGTCGTACAAGGATGGTTCGGGTGTCATTGGAAATCTCTGTTTACGCTCTTTCAGAGATAGATACTTGTTCTACGCTCTAGGTCTTATTTAGGCATGAAAATGAGCACGGAAACAACCCTATTTAGGGTAAAAAAAAACGCTGGGCGCTACGGTCAAATAGACCACCTAGCCCGCTAAATAAGGGTTAAGGGGGTATTCCTCGCTTTTTCTGGACCCCCTTCTCCCTCATGTTTAGCATATTAGTTTTGAGGTTTTAAGACGTTCGTTCCGTTAGTTTGGTGATTTTGAGACCTTTCGCCTAATTTTGTTGTCAATATTTAAACCTTTCGAGCCCTTTGTGTCAATTTTTTTCCCGCGAGCCTTTAATTTTAGAAGGTTCTGCCGGGAAAGTTTTCTACCGAAAAATGTACAAATTTATCTTTAATTTGGGGCCAGGGGGTGTTTATCTAAGCTTGATGGAGGTCAAAAGAGCTAATTAGGATAGTTCGAAGTATGTTAATGGCTGGAGGCCCCCTTTTAAACTTAATACAATCTTCTCATATTAGCTAGAGTTAAGCTAAAAGGACGGCACCGGTATTGGAACGGTAACATGTCTGTATACTGCTACAATGATATAGTATATTAATAATCCAACACTAAATACAAAAATATTGAACACATGCTAAACAAATTATACTAAGACATACTATAAATACCTAGTAAAATAATTAAAAATAAAAATAAAAATATTTCAGAGACAATAATACCTCTTTCTGTTATCATAGCCCAATGGTATTTGTTGAATGTAGTTTCAGAAGAAAAATAAATAAATATATACCGGTATACAGCTATATATATATATATATATATATATATATATATATATATATATACAGTATATATATATTATATATACAGTATATATATATATATATATATATATATATATATATATATATATATATATATATATATATATATTCTTTAATACATACGAGGTTGAAAGAAATGGCAATTTCTGCTTTGGAAATTTTATTATTCAAAGTTTCCAGGTCTCTGATGAGTTTTCGCTGGGTGGCAGGAAGTAGATGAAGGAGATGAGCAAAATTCATGGTGGTACAGGGTTACATTAAAGTACATGAAGATACAGGATATACGACGCGTTTCACTGGACAACAAGCATTATCAAGTAAGGAAGGAATGATATAAAAGGTAAACAGGAAGGGTATATATAGAGGGTGGAGGATCAGAGGAGGCGGAAAACAGGGGGCAAAAGTCTGCGATTGGTGGAAGGCTAAACTAGGAGAGAGAAAGGGGGTAACCGCTTCACGCATGCGCACTGGATGCGGGATGGTGGTCGATAGGTGGGGTCGAAGCTGATTGGCTGCGTGTCGAGGGGCGTGGCCTAAGTTGTGTGGCGCCTGCAGAAGACGAAGCTGAAGGAGGTAGCGCGGGGGCTGCGTCAAGGGCACCGGGGGGCGAGGAGGGGTGTTAGGTCCTGTAGGGTAGTGCCTTTTGGCAGAAGGAAGGATTTGAAGGTCCAGAGTTTGGTTGTTGATGTTGGGATGTAAGGCTTGGATATATAAAGCTTCGAGTATAGGTAATCTCCTTGGGTCACTTTCTTTATCGAGTATGGTGGTGTGTTTCTCTAACTCGTTGCGTGTGAGGTGAGGGTGGTTAGGGGTGAGATAGTGGTCTTTGATGGCTCCAGCCTGAAGGTGAAGAGTTAACCGACGTGAAAGACGAGTCTGCGTCATACCAATATAGGAATGAGGTCCACAGTCCTCATAATTACAGGTATGTTGGTAAATGACGTGATCGTCGGTCATCGGGCTCTTTATCTTGGTGGAGGCTGGTTTGTTGCGGAGAACGAGGTTGGAGGTCTTGGGGGATTTGTAATAAATTATTAATTTGATTTTGTTTTCCGGGTTGGTTGGGTGGACATGCTTGGAGATTATTTCTTTTAAGACGGCCTCGTCATTTTTGTGTTCAGAGGACATGTAATTGCGGTAGAAGATCTTAATTTCATTGGGGGGGTCAATGTTGGGAGGGCTTTGGGTGTACCATTTTTCAAGATGGTGGTTGATGGTGCTGGAGATGTCGGAGTTGGAGTATCCGTTATTTACTAAAACTTGGGATAGTCTTTCTAGTTCCTGGTGGGTGTCGGCCCAGGTAAAGCAGTGCGTGAGGGCTCTCCTAACATAGGCGGAGATGGAGGATAGAAGATAACGGCGGGGGCATTCACTATCACCGTTGAGGCATTGTCCTGTGTTAGTAGGTTTAATGTAGACGGTGGTTTTGAACCCATGGTCGTTCAGAGCTACGAGGATGTCGAGGAAGGGGAGTTGTCCATTGTTAGATTTTTCAAAGGTGAAGTTAAGTCCGGAGGAGGTCATGAAGCGACGCTGGAGTTCCTATAGTTCGTGGAGGTCCTTGATTTGCACGAAGATGTCATCCACGTATCTACAGTAGACGGCGGGTCGTTGGGCAGCTAGGAGCTCTTCCTCGATGGTACCCATGAAAAAGTTCGCAAAAAGAACTCCTAGGGGCTGCCCATCGCCACACCGTCTATCTGCTTGTACATGTTGCCCCGGGGGCAAAGGAAGGGGGCCTCCTTGGTACATAGCTCCAGTAGTGTTTTCAGGGCCTTCTCCGGGATGTCCAGTGTAGGTGTATCAGGGCAATGATAAATTCGACGTAGAATCATGTCAATGGTCCTATCCACTGGCACGTTGGTGAACAGGCTTTAGTGAACAGGTGAACAGGCTTTAGTAGGTCTACATTAAACCTACTAACACAGGACAATGCCTCAACTGTGATAGTGAATGCCCCCGCCGTTATCTTCTATCCTCCATCTCCGCCTATGTTAGGAGAGCCCTCACGCACTGCTCTATCTGGGCCGACACCCACCAGGAACTAGAAAGACTATCCCAAGTTTTAGTAAATAACGGATACTCCAACTCCGACATCTCCAGCACCATCAACCACCATCTTGAAAAATGGTACACCCAAAGCCCTCCCAATATTGACCCCCCCAATGAACTTAAGATCTTCTACCGCAATTACATGTCCTCTGAACACAAAAATGACGAGGCCGTCTTAAAAGAAATAATCTCCAAGCATGTCCACCCAACCAACCCGGAAAACAAAATCAAATTAATAATTTATTACAAATCCCCCAAGACCTCCAACCTCGTTCTCCGCAACAAACCAGCCTCCACCAAGATAAAGAGCCCGATGACCGACGATCACGTCATTTACCAACATACCTGTAATTATGAGGACTGTGGACCTCATTCCTATATTGGTATGACGCAGACTCGTCTTTCACGTCGGTTAACTCTTCACCTTCAGGCTGGAGCCATCAAAGACCACTATCTCACCCCTAACCACCCTCACCTCACACGCAACGAGTTAGAGAAACACACCACCATACTCGATAAAGAAAGTGACCCAAGGAGATTACCTATACTCGAAGCTTTATATATCCAAGCCTTACATCCCAACATCAACAACCAAACTCTGGACCTTCAGATCCTTCCTTCTGCCAAAAGGCACTACCCTACAGGACCTAACACCCCTCCTCGCCCCCCGGTGCCCTAGACGCAGCCCCCCGCGCTACCTCCTTCAGCTTCGTCTTCTGCAGGCGCCACACAACTTAGGCCACGCCCCTCGACACGCAGCCAATCAGCTTCGACCCCACCTATCGACCACCATCCCGCATCCAGTGCGCATGCGTGAAGCGGTTACCCCCTTTCTCTCTCCTAGTTTAGCCTTCCACCAATCGCAGACTTTTGCCCCCTGTTTTCCGCCTCCTCTGATCCTCCACCCTCTATATATACCCTTCCTGTTTACCTTTTATATCATTCCTTCTTTACTTGATAATGCTGGTTGTCCAGTGAAACGCGTCGTATATCCTGTATCTTCATGTACTTTAATGTAACCCTGTACCACCATGAATTTTGCTCATCTCCTTCATCTACTTCCTGCCACCCAGCGAAAACTCATCAGAGACCTGGAAACTTTGAATAATAAAATTTCCAACGCAGAAATTGCCATTTCTTTCAACCTCGTATGTATTAAAGAAAATTTATTACCTGGCTTTACCAACATATATATATATATATATATATATATATATGTGCTCCTATATCACTCAAGAAGCCCAATTTTGTTTATCCAACCTATTTTTACTTATCAAATATTAACAAGTCAGTCAGTCAGAACCCAGCCCTTACTCCCACAAGGGGTAGGGAGGCTCAGCAAAAGACACTTGAAAGGAAAAAAAGAGGTGACCGGAGAAGAACACGTATAACAATACATATACTAGTAAATAAACCCTACCCCCTTAAATGTTGAAGATAAAGAAAATGGGGGACCCGGTGGTGTGGTGGTCTAGAGCACTGTAGCCTACACTGGATAGGCTGATGGCCGGGGATACAGTGGGGCAAGGGTTCGATCCCACGCACTGCCACGGCCTGTCAAGATGGTTTTCACATGCTAAGCCGCCTAGCCTGTAAAAAATCATTAATATTCAAATAAATAAATACATAAATAATTAAATATATGAATGCATGAATAAATATATAGATATACAAATAAATAAATAAATATATACAAAAAATAATTAAATATATAAATTAATGAATAAATTAATATTTAAGTAAATACAATGCTAAAATAATACTAAAAATGCTAATATAATACTAAAATAAATACTAAACACAGAACTACTAAAAAAATGCTAAACAAATACTAAGAAATACTCTAAATAACTACTAAAAAAAAACTTCAAAATTAAACGACAACACTCTCGTCTGCCACCATTTTGTTTCACCTCCTGTACAGTCGCGCTAATAAGTGATGTTTCGGCACCAGGTATGTTTTGATCAATAATTGGTATCAGCAATATCTAAGCTTCATTTCTTCATATCGAGTGAAATATACAAACCTGTTCCTACACTTACCCACCCTATTCAACATCTGACAGACATTAATACAGCACAGAGCAAGCCAAACGTAATGACAGCTGGGACATGACTTATTAGCGCGACTGTACCTTGTCTCTGTCTAAACCTGGAATTAGATCTAACTTCCCTCTATCACTTACTTGAATAGAAATAATTACAACAGAAAAATTAATTAAAATATACATATAAATTAATAAATTAATAAATAATACATAAATAATTAAGTATATAAATGAATGAATAAATACATAAGTAAATAAAATGCTGAAATAATACTAAAAATGCGAATATAATACTAAAAAATACTAAAAACAGAAATAATGAAACAAAAGGCAAATAATACTAAGAAACTCTACTGTATATATAACTAAACAAAAAATGGCGGGTGCCCAACCCCGAAAGGGGTTGAAATAGGGGAGCTATCCCCCCGCCAAAGGCGGCTTTCTAGGGCCTTTCCTAGCTGATGCTGAGAGGATTGGGTTCTAGTCATGTGGTGATGGGCTGGTCTATCAGAGTGAGAACTGAGCGATCTCTGCCATACCCATAGCTTACTCTGACTGTTCCTTCTACTTATATATTTTCTAGATCTCTTCCGTGGATTGACCTCCCAATTTACCAAGATTGGAAGCCAAAGTGTCACATTTTTCCTTTGCCCCTCAACTTTCTCTTCATAATTGCTGAGGGGCACAGGGCCCTGGGTGGGGCTTTAGTTTCCCGGGCGTTTCCGCACCCTCCTCAGCTCCCCGCCATGGAGTGGCTTCGGTCACCCAGGCTTTATTGTGGTAAGCAGGGAGGGTTCTGTGGGGGCGCTCGGTTATGGCCTTGGCTTTGCTCGGGGCCTTGGGGCTGTTCGGCCAGGCAGCTTGGGGAACAACAACAACAACTAAAAAAAAAACTTCAAATTTAAACCTTGTCTCTTTCCAAACCCAGAGTTAGATCTAACCTCCCTCCACCACTTGCTTGAAAGGAAATACGGTAATTACAATAGAAACGTGAATATGAAATGTTAATGAAAGTAAACAACATAATTCAATTTTAAGTTATATTATTGTAATTTACAACTCTTAACTCGGAAGATACCGTGACTCACTTTTGTTCTGTTTTCTGGCTATCATTAGAGGATACAAATTAGGAAGGGTATATTGTAGTCAGTGGGTAATTGAGATAGTTTTTACCCTTATAATTCCCACAGATTCTTCATAAATTTTATAAATTGTCTAATGAAAGTCAGAATAACCTGTGGAGATGCATCATAATCTTCAAAGGGTTAACTTCCATACACCCTCTATAATTATAGGATCATTAACCCTTTCACTGCAGGTGACATACTGGTGTGTCCTGGAATTATTAGCCCATTAAAGCCTGTGGACACGAATGGGAGTGATCAGGACCGCGGCAGACTCTCGTCCACTCACTGGCAGGCCAGCTGCCACACTGACTCTCTCTCCCCACGTGTTTGCGAGATATATTGTGTTGCCAAAGGCAAATGTAGCGGAAGATTGCTAATTATTAGTGAATATTGCTGATATCTGTAGTAACGCTGCGGGTGAACCCCACTAGCTAAAGGGCTCGTTCTGGTTTCATTTGACAGCTCATTCCTTCTGTTTATTTTTGCTGCAAACATATTATTTCATTCAGGCACTTGCTTAAACAATTAGGAGTGCCTGAATGAACCCTAATATAATGGGAAATTGCCTGCACTAAAAGGGTTAAAGAAGGTAACTAACCCTTTCAGTATAAAACCGTCTAAAGAAAGCCAGAATGGGTTAAGGGGAGAATTTTAGTTTGCTTCCTAGACCTCCATCAAGCTTTAAAAACATACCCCCAAGACCCCACTTCGATAAATATTTGTACATTTTTCGGTAGGTTCCCCATTAACTACAGGCTCACTATCTCTCGTCAGGAAAAAATCGACACCTAAATGGCATGAAAGATCATAAAATTGACATAAATGGGGCGACAGGTCTTAAAATCGCAAACGTCTTAAATAATACGATCTCAGGTTTCCCCTCGTGACATACGGCCCTATTGTCCAAGGGTTTCTATTGCCTACGGTTATATTATATCTTACGGTCCATTCAGGGCTATATTACGGTCAACTTACGGTCCATTCAGGGTTATATTACGGTCAACTTACGGTCTTCCGGTGTGCTTATTTTTACAGTACACTTATGTTTTTTTTAACGGATTTATGGTCCACTTATGTCCACTTATAATTGTACGGTCCACTTCTGTCCACTTATAATTGAACGGTCCACTTCTGTCCATTTATAATTGTACGGTCCACTTATGTTCACTTATAATTGTACAGTCCACTTATGTCCACTTATAATTGTATGGTCCACTTATGTCCACTTATAATTGTACGGTCCACTTAAGTCCACTTATAATTGTATGGTCCACTTATAATTGTACAGTCCACTTATGTCCACTTATAATTGTACAGTCCACTTATGTCCACTTATAATTGTATGGTCCACTTATAATTGTACTGTCCGCTTATGTCCACTTATAATTGTATGGTCCACTTATGTCCTCTTATAATTGTATGGTCCACTTATGTCCACTTATAATTGTACAGTCCACTTATGTCCTCTTATAATTGTATGGTCCACTTATGTCCACTTATAATTGTACGGTCCACTTATGTCCACTTATAATTGTACGGTCCACTTACTGTTTATGGTTCCCTTACGGTTTTACGGGCCATTAACGGTTTTACGGTCCAATTATGGTTACGGTCCACTTACAATTCTACTGTCCATCCACTACACGGTCCAATCACAGATTTAGGTCCACTTACTGTTTTACGGTCCGCTTCCTCTTTCAGTTTAACGGTCCACTTACGGTTTTACGGTCCACTCCCTTTCCGGTCCACTCACTTTACGGTCCACTTACGATTTTACGGTCCACTCTCTTTACGGTCCACTTGAAGTTTTACGTCCCACTTGCACTTGGGTATTACGGCCCATGAATGGTTTTACGGTCCATGAATGGTTTTACGGTCCATTAATGGCTTTACGGTCCACTTGCGGATTGCGGTTCACTTCCAATTATGGTCCATTCACTTTACGGTCCACTTATGTTTTATTCGGCCCACTTACAGATGTAGGCCTACGGTCCATTTCCAGCTCTACGGTCCACTTACGGTTTTACGGCTCACATACAGTCTCATGTGTTCCCTCAGCTGGTACGGTCCGTGAAGGTGAGGGTGAGCGGGCGTGATGGACCGTAACTCAGTCGGTTGATCAGATGGACCTCCTCTGGGCTTCGGTATTCCAGGTTAAACTCATTCAGTATCTGTGGGAGAAAGAGCGGGAGTGTGAGTGGGAGTGGGGGAGTGTGAGTGGGGGGGTGTGAGTGTGAGTGGGGGTGTGTGAGTGTGAGTGGGGGTGTGTGAGTGTGAGTGGGGGTGTGTGAGTGTGAGTGGGGGGTGTGAGTGTGGTGTGAGTGTGGTGTGTGTGAGTGGGTGAGAGTGTGGGGGAGTGGTGAGTGGGTGTGAGTAAACAAACGGGCGGTATACAGCTGCCCACATAAGTTCTTTTCCTCTTTGTGGTATTATACATGGAAATATAATGAGCATGTTTTGAATTACGAGTGAAGTGGCTTTCACACATACAGGAATAAGCTCAAAGTGCTCCACGATCCACGCTCCGTATCGGTACCGTGACCATGTTCGTGAGACACCGCCCCGTACCCTGTACCACCGTGCAAGAAACCACGATCGCCGGCTAGGGACAGAAAATGTTTGGGTCTACACAAAACTTATAATTTCTGCCGTGACGGATGGAAATACTAGGCATCACCTTAGCAATGCTGTGTTGGCGACGTAGCAACACCGTGCAATGCCGTACTTCACCATGCAGTGTCGTGATGCCTCCATCATGCACAGTGGTGAGACAAAACAACGCTGGTATACCGTGACCTCATGTCCTCATCACGGTAAGTGATGGTGGTTGTATAGAGACTGAGGCATGCTGTGACCGTATCACAGTAACCGTACGGCAAACCGTGATGCAATAACATGGTGAACCACGGTGGTGATAGGGAAGTCGTACGGGGATACGTATGGTGGCATGATGGTGGATAAAGGTGGCAACACGGTATACCGGAAGAGAAGTGTTATGGCCAGCCTCAAGTCAGGTGGTAGGAACTTCCTCCAAAAGGTGTCCATCTTCTCAACTCGGGGGCAAACATGTTCTTGCAACTCCTTAAACATACCAAGGTCGACTCATTTAAAATCGAAAAGGAATTTGCATCTTCATTGGTTAGCTCATTTATGAGCTGTTTGTAGTGGCCAAACGACGAACACCTGAACAGCCAAGACCTAGTACTCACCTCTTTCCTGCTGCGTTTCTTCCTCCCTAATGTCCTTAATTGATAAAAAATCAATAGTAATTCTGCATTCTGTGCCTCTAGTTCAAAATGGGTCTTCAACACAGGGCACACCCCTCCGCGCTCCTATATATATTCCCCCAAACTCCTGGCGCAGCTCATTTGCGGCATGCTGTCGATCGCCGTGCCTTTGCCATACAGCCGCCATACAACACCATACCACTGCTGTACTTCTGCTGTCATCGGTATTTGTCCGTTACGATGCACCACCGTCACACAACATGGATCGGTGTGCCATACACCACCATAACTCGGTTGTACTTGTCCGTACAATCACTGTACAACCATCATGCCATGCTTGAACTGTGGCCCATAGTACCCAGGTTTAAGCCGTTTAAGTGGGTCGTCTTTGCCGTAGCCTTAATTGGGAATGTGTGAAAGGGTTTTATGCAGTGGTTAACTGATCTGAATAGTCAACTGATAATTAAAAGAAACCACACTCGCAATCCATTCATATTTATTTTACTTTCTTACATAAGATCATGACGAGGAACAGAACTTATGTGGGCAACTGTACAACTGGATGCCAATAGTCTCTAGCCCAAAATGCGTCATAATCTTCAAAGGGTTAACTCACCACATGCACAAAACCAAACCACCTCCTACGCTTCCCACTACGCACCCTAACGGTCAAGCAGAAGATCTCCTGGTAGGCGATCCTCCGGCCGATGCACATCCTGGGGCCGTAGGAAAAGGGCAGGAAGGCAAAGTGGTGACGGGGGGAGTACGGAGACCCTCGCAAGAACCTCTCCGGTAGGAACTCTGAAACGGGGAGGAAGGGGTTAAGGGGAGGTTTGGCTTTTCTGGACCCACTTGTAGCTCATGCTTAGTCCCATTATGTTTGCGATAATAAGACATTCGCCCCCATTAGTTTGATAATTTTTAGAGCTTTGCTGTCATTTAGGTGTCAATTATTTCCTGGCGAGCGAAAGCGAGCCTGCAATTTAAGAGGAACTGGGCTTCGGCGTGGACATTTTTATACCGAAAATAAACAAATTTATATCAAAGAGGGATCTTAAGGATAATTTATTATGCTTGATGGAGGTCTAGGGAGGAAAGTATACCAATAGTGAATTTATTGACCATAAATCCTTCCTAAACACAGCAAAATCGTCTAATGCTAACCAGATTAACAATATATATAAGTTGAGCTGTACAGAAGGGGTTAAGCAGACTGACCTTTAGCTCGTGGGAAGATGGACTCCTCGTGGTTCATCAGCATGGTTGGGGCCACCACTTCCCACTGAACAACAAATATGGGGTATTAAGCCCTTGATTATCATGACGGGTTTTAACAGTATATTCTGACTATTATTATAATGTAAAACTTGCAAAATAAACAAACCAAAACAGGGACGACACAATATAAAGACAAAACACTTATCAAAATCACTATGTGGAAATGACGCTTCAGCAAAATATAATTTTGAAATATACGAACACAAAACCACCACATACTGTAGGGTGTACATTACTACATGAGCAAGTTAATCTGTTTCCCAAGCAAATTAATCGCACAAATATCAACACACTATCGTCACATTCAAAGAATTAGTAAATTTGGGAAGTTCGGGACGTTCTGGTAAATTCTACTAAATTCTGTATGAATAAAGAAACTACAATTTCTGTCAAAATGTTTCATTTTAAAGCAAAATTGTATTTTAACAATAGTACAAAATACATACAGCGCGCACTAACGATAGTGCTATCGGGTAGGTGTACGGTCGAGGTTAATAAGTGTTGTCAAATATTTCACAAAGTTTCGGACATTGACTAATACTTTGAGGGATAAGCACTTTTCCCAGTAACTATAAAGATACCATTAACAGTTTTTGAGCGATAACCACTGGAATCTATGACACCACTTAATACCCCCGATTGTACCTGTAAGCTAAGCATGAACAAGTGACCCCTACCAATTAGACAAATGTATTCAGATTAGGATGGGTATATTGAAGTCAGAGGGTTAATATAGAGATAATCTTTACCCCTTTACTTCGCACATATCCTTCCAAAGCTGTATAAAATCGTCTAATGATAGCCAGAATTAACTATCAAAACGAGCCATAATCTTCGAAGGGTTAATAATTATTAATGCCGTATATCATTCTACATGATGACTTTGCTTCACTTAAGTGGATATGTTTTTTTATTTATTTTTTTCTGCACCCCCCCACTTTGGTGATTTTAAGACTTTATGCCCAATTTCTTTGTTAATAATAAGACCTTTCATGCCATTTAGGTGTCGATTTTTTCCTGGTGAGCGATAGCCAACCTTGTAATTTAGGAGGGACGGCCATGACAAATCTATCTATAAGGGGGATATCTTTTTCTCTCTCTACGTACCCCTCTAGGCACCAGGTAGCCCCCCAACACAGTGTCTCGGGTCAGTCGGCGAACAATCCCCACATTCACTGGCATCACTCTGTAACGAATAACATATAATAATAATACTACTAAAACTACTACTACTAATAATATTAATAATAATACTGAAGATAATAATAATATAACAAATATTAATTGTAGTACGAATCCTACATTTACAGTAGATAAATGGCAGCCAATCGTAAACAAAACAGTTTTATATTTACAATCCATTCCCGTACAAATTTAAAGAACACACCGCCCGCCCCTCCTGCCGCCCACGACCCCATCATCGACCAAGACGCCCCAGCTAAAGACTGAAGTGCTCCTGCCCCCAGATTCCAGGTTCCACAAGGAAATCTTGGAATATATACGGAAAGTGGATCTGCAGGAGGTGGAGGTTAGCCACATCCGCTCCCTACACTCAGACAGTGTCTCAGTACCTCCCATGTCCTTTCCACTCTAGCTGATAATTAGCACCCCCACGAGCCGCCCAACCAATTAGGGGCCCGGCTCAAACAGGGGCAGGAAACAGAGGCGGATTGGCCAGGCTGAAAACTATGAAGAAAACTGCCCAACTCACTACCATGAGCATCAACACCAGCACAGTATTACAGAGCAGGATCCTTAAATTCCCTCCGTCCTGTGATTGGTCCAGTGAGACTGAGCAAGTCAGCATTGCGATCCAGGCCAAGGCCATATAAACCACAGAGAACGGCCCCAGAGGACACAAACTCGCAAGCCCGCCACAGTAACAGGACTTACTCCCTTCTCTCCTCTGCACCTTCAGCAGCCTTCGATTTCCTCTGCCGTGGAAGGTGCCAAGGAATTAAATGACATTTTGAAAAAGATGAATTTTAGACTGATAAGTCTTAACCAAAGAGACAAACAAATGTATATAATGTATATAAAATAATTTCGCCACCAACCACACAGGAGCAAACCCGAGGAGTGTGTTAAACTCCAGGAGCTCATAGACCTTATCAACCCTGCCGACGATTATTTCGAGCAACTCTCAATGAGGGATGAGAAGAGCTGCCTCGCACCATTCGAGAGTGGCGTCCAAATAAAAAATAAACAATGGCCAGGATCTCTATAATTTAGATGTCAAGGTTTCCTTTTCATTTTTACTATAGAGACTCCCGAAGGGTAAACCAAGCTAAGGAGCTAGAGGAGCGAACTGCCTGCAGAAGAAGCTGCCCGAACACACCATCCTATAGTCTATTCGTTGTAAGTAGGCGAGAAATCATGACCTCTAACCTCTGTAACTAAAAAACAACGAGAGTAATCGAGCTAATATTTCTACCATTTGGGAAAAGTCAGTCAAGGAATAGATGTGGAAATTTACAGCCAATTTTCTCTAGCCCTTTTTGAGTTACAGAGGATAGAGTTCATGATTTCTCACCTACTTACAGACACCCCTCATGGGTTAACAGATGTTCTTGTGTAATGTTACAAGAAGTAGATGCCATCACACACACACACACACACACACACACACACACACACTCTCTCTCTCTCTCTCACCTCAAACTCTCCCTGAAGACGGCCTTAAGGTAGGGTAGTGATGACAGATGTCCTTGGGTAATGGTACAACTTCTCTCTCTCTCTCTCTCTCTCTCTCTCACACACACACTCACTCTCTCTCACCTCAAGCTCTCCCTGAAGACAGCCTTGAGGTACGGTAGTGATGACAGGTGTTCTTGGGTGATGGTGCAATTCGATCCCCTCCCCAGTACCGTCTGCACCTCCTCCTGTACCTTCTGCTGTACCCTGGGGTGGCGGGCCAGCAGGTACAGCAGGTTACCCACGGCGTGACTTGACTGGTACAAAGGAAATAATGGGAATGAACGAAGAGAATAGGAAATGATAGGGCTTTATAGGAAATATTAGGAAATAATAAGGAATAACGGAATAATAGGGAATAATAGGGAATAATAAGAAATACTATGGAATAATAAGGAATAATAGGGGATAATCAGGTATAATAGGGAATAATAAGGAATAATAAGGAATTATAGGGAATAATAGGGAATAATAGGGAATAATCAGGTATAATAGGGAATAATGGGGAATAATAGGGCATAATCAGTAACACTAGGAATAATAGGGAATAATAGGAAACAATAGGGAATAATAGGAAACAATAGGAAATAATAGGCTATAATAAGTAATAATAGGGAATAATAGGAAACAATAGGGAATAATAGGAAACAATAGGAAATAATAGGCTATAATAAGTAATAAGAGAGAATAATAGGGCACAATACAAAATAATAGGGAATAATTGAGTATAATCAGAAATAATAGGGAATAATAGGGCATAATCATATATAATAGGGAATAATCAGAAACAATAGGGAATACACTAAGCGGGCATAATGAGATATAATAGGGAATAATCAGTAATAATAGGGTATAATCAGAAATAATAGGGCATAATTAGAAACAATAGGGAATACACTAAGTGGGCATAATGAGATATACTAGGGAAGAGTATAGTAATAGGCAATGACGTATGCCTCAGAAACATGGGCCGTTAAAGTAGAGGATGTCAACAGAATGGAGCGTAATGAGATGAGAATGGTGAGATGGATGTGTGGGGCCAGGCTACAGGATAGAATAACAAATGTTGAGCTGAGGAGACGTTTAGGTATAAAGAGTATTAGCGAGGTGATGCGTACAAGTAGACTGGGATGGTATGGACATGTGGAGAGAATGGATGAACAAAATTGGGTGAAAAAATGCAGGTCTGTGATTGTGGAGGGAGCTGCACCAAGGGGTGGACCGAGGAAGACCTGGGATCGGACTATACGCGCCGATCTCAAATCCAAGAACTTGACAAGTGAAGCAGCCCTTAACAGGGTTGCCTGGAACGCCGCCATTAGGACAAGAGACTGAAACTGCACTGATGTGTGGAACACTCAGTCTTAAAATTTTATGTATGTATGTATGTAATAATCAGTAATACTAGGGCATAATAGGGCATAATCATAAATAATAGGGAATAATAAGACATAATCAGAAACAATAGGGAATACACTAATCGAGTATAATCATAAATAATAGGGAATACTCAGCAATAATAGGGAATAATAGGTCATAATCATAAATAATAGGGAATACTCAGCAATAATAGGGAATAATAGGTCATAATCATAAATAATAGGGAATACTCAGCAATAATAGGGAATAATAGGTCATAATCATAAATAATAGGGAATACTCATTAATAATAGGGCATAATCATAAATAATAGGGAATACTCAGTCATAATAGGGAATAATAGAGCATAATCAGATATAATAGTTAATGCTCATATAATAATCCAATCTCACCGTGTCAATCCCCGTGGCAATCATATCCAAGATGAAGGTCAGAACATCCTCTCTGCTAAGGTTCGGGGTGCCCAGCAGTGTCTCCAGCAAGCTTGGTATATCACCTTCTACTGGGCCTTCTTCGTTTGCTCCTCCTCCTACTCCTCCTCCCCCGCTGCCTCCTCTATCGCCTCCTTCGTCTCCTCCTCCTCCTCCTCCTCCGTCATGGTGGTGGAAGGGACAGGTGGAAGGGGAGGTGTGGGTGGTTCTCTTCTTCGGGCGAGAGGCTAGGAGTCGTTCGGTGTCACTGATGGCTTCCAGGGCGACGCTGTGGATGAGATAATAAGGTTCTATAAAATATTCATCATAGGTAGGCCAGATATCGTCACCCCTAACCTCTGTAACTCAAAAAGGGCTGGATCAAATGGCCTGTAAATTTCCACACCTATTTCCTGGCTGGCCCTTCATAAATGGTAGAAATATTAGCTCGATTACTCTAGTCGTTTGTGAGTTATAGAGGTTCATGTTCAAGAGTTTTGGCATACCTATAATGAATGGACTATAGGCACTATTTTGGAGTACCTCAGGTCAAAGCAGCTATAGTCTATTCGCTGTAAGTAGGCGAGAAATCATGACCTCTATCCTCTGTAGCTCAATAAGGGCTAAAGCAAATTGGCTGTAAATTTCCATATCCATTCCTTGACTAACTCTTCCCAAGTAGTAGAAATATTAGGCCGATTACTCTAGTCGTTTTTGAGTTACAGAGGATAGAGTTAATTATTTATCGCCTACTTACAGCGAATAGACTATAGTCCTGTTGTGTGGCGCGTTCTCTTCTGAAATTAAAGTCAAACTACTTTGACTTTAGCTCAAGAATCGGGTTGGTAAGCAATCAGGTTATTTTGTATATATTATTTCTATATTGTATTTATTTATATATTTATTTATTTTATATAAAGGTCAATCGCCCTATAAACAATACAACGAATGGTTGGGCTTTCAGAGAGAGCTTCCTTAACCCATAAACGACGACCATACTTAACCCCTTCTGTACCGGCTACGTCTTTTTAACTAGATTCTGGCTACTATTAGACTATTTTTGTGCAGTTTAAAAAGGGCCTCCAACAATTAACAGGCTCTAAGTATCTCTCTTAACCCTTTTTACTACTACAGATCCTCCTTAACACAAAAAGAGCGGGGCCCGACTTAAGTCCGTATCTAAAAAGCAGCAAGTTAGGAGCATTATTAAGGCTTTTAACCCTCCTCTAGCGGGTGCTCTGTGGCCGTTTTGGGCCTTTCTGGGCCGTTCTGACTGCTATATCAACCATCAGTATGAAAGGAACTGTATTGCACCGAAAACTAGGTGGAAATCGCTACACAATGACGCCACATACAGCTACGTAGCACTCGTGGAGCACTGACAGTGTTACCTCGAAGATGGAAGTTTAGCTGATTTTGCTACCTTGCTCACTTTTAGCGAACTATTGGTTACACTGTCATCCTCTCGCGTGGTGGGGGAACTGGAGTTAGTGTGGGCCGGGAGGCCACAGATGTCGGACGTATGGATCATTACTATCCCACCCATTTTCACTCGATTTCCACCCTTTTTTCACCCGTTTTTTGCCAGTTTTTTCAACTCGACTTATGTGGTGAGCCGCTTTTTAAGGGTTAAAGTGTTAAAATAGAGTGCAAATGGCCGGGAGTGCAGCAAGCTACACGTCCGACACCCAGGGCTTACCGCCGCCCACTGACTCACGCTCACTCTGTTCTCGAGAGGCCGGCAGTGTAGCCAGTAGTGAGCGTAGCTGGAAAAAATATGCAGCTATTCGCTAAACTCCCATGTTAGTGGTACCACTGCATGAAAACGACGAGTGCTACGTAGCTCGTTCTGGTCTCATTTTGAAGCTTGTAGCGCCTATTATTTTGCTGAATACATTTATTTTCATGCAGATACTTGATTGATCATTCAGGAGGGCCTGAATATGCCAAAAATAGCCCAAAACCCCCCGCTAGACGAGGGTTAAACTAAACACAATCGTCTAAATATAGCTACAATAATATCGAAAGAGGTCGCCGGTAAAGAAGGGGTTAACAGAGGTTTTTGTGGTGCACTGCGACCGTCCTCAATAGATCCAGAGCATAAAAAAAAAAACATTAAAAACACCCCGGTTGCACTTTAACCCTTAAAGAGCGGCGCTCGACTTAAGTCGTGCACCAATTTGCAGCAAGTTAGGAGCATTATTAAGGCTTTTAAAGGGTTAAAATCGAGTGCAAATGGCCGGGAGCGCAGCAGGCCACACGTCCGACACCCAGGGCTTACCGCCACCCACTGACTCACGCTCCCTCTGTTCTCGAGAGTACGGCAGTGTTACCATTAGTGAGCGTAGTGGGAAAAAATATGCCGCTATACGCTAAACTCCCATGTTGGTGGCACCACTGCATGAGAACCACGAGTGCTACGTAGCTCGTTCTGGTCTCATTTTGAAGCTTTTAGCGCCTAGTTTGTTGCTGAATACATTTCTTTTCATGCAGATACTTGATTGATCATTCAGGAGGGCCTGAATATGCCCAAAATAGCCCAAAACACCCCACTAGACAAGGGTTAAACAAAGACATTTGTGATTATGCGAGATAATTCCCCTCCATTACTTGCGAGACCACTCCTACATATGTGTCCCAACCCCCCCTTCCCCCCTCCTCAATTATCAGCTATTTTTCCTCTTACTTCACCTTTTATCGAGTTATTTTCGGCGCGAATTTCCCTCACACGGTCTCTTTAACACGGGCGAGGCAGCTAGAGATCCTAGCAACAGAGAGACTTCTAGTGCAAGGCCTCAGTGTCGCTCTACAGCTCGGAGAGGGAGCATATGCGGCGCCCCGGCTCTCGCCTCATGATACGAACGCGGCAATAATACGTCTTTTTCATCCCCCAAATGCTATTCCCACTTCTTTTATTGCTCTTAAATGTTCATATGTTCATATTAAAAGCAAAATAGGCGCATTTGGATAAGTAATAACTATATAATTGGTACTGTGATGATTTTCGTCAGAATAGAACCAAATACCTTCGCTTGGCGGGAGGGTTTGAACTACCATAGCTTCGCAGTTTATGAGTTAAGAGAAAAGAAGAAAGATTATTACCAGCCCGATCATTGAGATTAGTCTACGTACTTTGGCGCCTAATTTCAGGTGAGAACTTGCCTAACAACAAAAGCAGCTGTGTCAAACTGAAAATATTCGCTTGCATTACAGAGGCTAAAATGAGGAACACACACTCACTCACTCACTCACTCACTCACTCTCTCTCTCTCTACCCCCTCTCTCTCTCTCTCCCCCCCCCCCCCCCCTCTCTCTCTCTCTCCCCCCCTCTCTCTCTCTCCCCCCCTCTCTCTCTCTCTGGAATGTATAATCACCTTTGCCCTCTTGAGACAATGTGTATGTAATTTTACGTACTTATGCTATCTCAATATAGAATAAAATATAAGAAAATAAAATCAAGACTCACTCGGTAAAGACCTGGTGAGCTTCCTGCAGCTTCCTAATGCTCTCTGTGGGGAAGTACTGCCTGCCCCCCTCTCTCTCTCTCTCTCTCTCTCTCTCTCTCACTATAGTTACTCACTCGGTAAAGACCTGGTGAGCTTCCTGCAGCTTCCTAATGCTCTCTGTGGGAAAGTACTGCCAGAGCTTGACATTTTCTGTGTCGTGTAGAGCCTTGAGGAGCTGCTTGGCCAGGTGGATCAGTCTTAGAGCTTGGCTAGAGGCGGGCAGGTTTGGCTCTAGCAGGCCCAGGCGACGGTCTAGAGCTATGGTGCCTAGAGCTGGGAGAGGGAGAAAATAAGAGACATATTATTTAAGGGGGGACGGTTAGTTTTTCTGGTCCCCCTTCTTCCTCATGTTTTGCCCTATTAGTTTTCAGATTTTAAGACGATTGGCCCATTAGTTTAGCGTTGACGTTGAGTTGAAATATCTTTGAGAAGTTGACAGAATGAATATAAACACCATACCGTATGAGGAGGAGCACTTTATTGACAACGTTTCGCAGATAAAGTGACCTGAAGAAACTATCGGCGAAACGTTGTCAATAAAGTGCTCCTCCTCATATGGTGTTTATATTCAAGTATTTTAACACTAGCTGGTGCAACATATCAGGGGTTAATATTATTATTATATTTGGTTATATTATTATTGAGGATTTTGATTGTTGTTGCCATTTTCCAACAATAAAAAAAAATAAAATAAAAAAAATATATATATAGGCCTACTGTATGTATATATATATATATATATATATATATATATATATACCATATATACAACTTGGGAAGGACCTGTGGGAATGATAAGGGCAAGGACTGTAACCACTAACCCTGATCTTGACTTCCATACGCCCTTCCTAATCTGAATAAAATCGTCTACCAGAAAATCGCCAGAAAATCGAAACGAAACGCGTCATCGTTTATTCTTTAACCCCTTCAACACCATGACGCCTCTTTACCTTTGATTCTGGCTAAATTTGGATGATTTTTTTGCAGTTTAAGAGGAAGCTATGTTACTACGAGGGTTTAATAGAGATCATATTTACCATTTGAGTCGTATAGATAGATTACAAACTAAAGAAATTGTCTAATGGTAACCAGAATAGGATGAAAATTACATCATGGTGGTGAAGGGTTAAGGGTCAATAAAAGTGATCCTCCTCACATGGTAGTAATATGCACGGTTCTAATACAACAATAGGAAACTCACATTCCAGGGCCCACTTGTACAATTCGGTGTTGAAGGTTTCGGGAACTTCGCCAGATTCGTCACGTATCATTCGGATTCTAAAAAATAAAATAAAATACGATAAAATAAAATAGTATGGAATAAATATAAACAAATGTATAAATCAAATACAAAAATAATATAATAATTATAAACAAACATGCATAAAAATAACAAATAAATAAAATTAACAAATAAAAAAAATACCAAAAATAATAAAACAAGTAAAATGAAATATACACAAAATAAAAATATAATAACATATAAATGAAATAAAATTAAATCAAACAAATTAAAATGAAATACTAGTAAATTAATGTTTTTTTTTACACCAGCCAACTTCACATCTAAACTAAATTAATGAAATCAACAAATACATGTGGCACTCCGAGGACTCGAACCCAGGATACTCACATCGAAATTTTGTGCACTATGCATTACGCTATCAAGACAGTTTTGAAATACAAAATAAACAAATAAAATAAAATAAAATAAAACAAAATTAAACTTTAAAAATAAATATAATATATGGATAACCCCTTTTACATACTGTTCTTAATTATGATCTGGTTACCATTAGACGACTTTAGGAAAGATCGTAACCCTAGGAAGATCCAATGACGCATTTCTGTTCTGGTTTCTGTCTATTATTAGATCGATATTATGCAGATTAGGAAGGGTCTATGAAAGTCAAAGGATTAATTGAGATAGTATTCACCCCCTTTACATCCCACAGATCCTGCCTACATTGTATGAAATCGCCTAATGATAGCCAGAAAAAACTGTCAAAATGCGTCATAATCTTCAAAGGGTTAACGAATCAAGGGGTAAATCACTATTCTAATGGGCGGGTGTCCGACCCCGAAAGGGGTTGAAATAGGGGAGCTATCCCCCCGCCAAAGGCGGCTTTCTAGGGCCTTTCCTAGCTGATGCTGAGAGGATTGGGTTCTAGTCATGTGGTGATGGGCTGGTCTATCAGAGTGAGAACTGAGCGATCTCTGCCATACCCATAGCTTACTCTGACTGTTCCTTTAACTTCTATATTTTCTAGATCTCAAGTGACGGCGTCTTTTCCGTGGATTGACCTCCCAATCTACCAAGATTGGAAGCCAAAGCGTCACATTTTTCCCTTGCCCCTCAACTTTCTCTTCATAATTGCTGAGGGGCACAGGGCCCTGGGTGGGGCTTTGGTTTCCCGGGCGTTTCCGCACCCTCCTCAGTCCCCCGCCATGGAGTGGCTTCGGTCACCCAGGCTTTATTGTGGTCGGCAGGGAGGGTTCTGTGGGGGCGCTCGGTTATGGCCTTGGAATTGCTCGGGGCCTTGGGGCTGTTCGGCCAGGCAGCTTGGGGAACAACAACAACAACAACAACAACACTATTCTAATGGACTCTCTGACTCACCGAGAGTGAGGTGGAAGGATGGAGTTGAGAGGTAAATGAGAGACAGCGGTGTTGGTTGGGAGGAGAGGCATCGGCTGACAGGGGACAGAGGTGCTGGGGTGACTCGTTCGTAGCCACCCCTTTGGGGATCATGGTGTCTGGCAATAGATGACAGATAATACAAAAATTGCAAACATTTCATAGTCCAACCGAGTTTTGGATATATAGAACATAAAATGTTGAACTTCTCACAAGACAAAGGGGGATAAAATAACATGATGAATAAATTAACCCCTTCAGTACTGGCGCCATCCTTATAACATTAGTTGGCTACTATTAGACGAGTTTATTCAGTTTAACAATGGCCTCCAACAATTAACAGGCTTCGAACTATCTCCCTTAACTCTTTTTACTACCACAGGTCCTTCTTAAACTGCACAAAATCGTCTAAATATAGCTAGAAAATTGAAAAGATGTCGCCAGTACAGAAGGGGTTAAGCTTGATGGAGGTCTAGCGAGGATAATATAAATAAATAAATGAATCAATAAATAGACCTAAAAAATCAACCAAACCCCCTTTAACCCCTTCTGTACCGGTGACATCTTTTCAATTTAATTCTAGCTATACTTAGAAGATTTTGAGCAGTCGAAGAAGGATCTGTGGTAGTAAAAAGGGATAAGCGAGATAGTTCGTAGCCTGTTAATTGCTGGAGGCCCTTTTTAAACCGAATAAAATCGTCTAACAGTAGCTAGAAAAAAGTTAAAAGACGTCGCCGGTACGGAAAGAGTTAACCCTGTTCTCACCTGTCGACGAATTGCTTTGCCACTTGGTCCATCTGCGGCAGGTAACGAGAGACGATACTGGCGTTGGAGAGAGGCCGCTGGACCACCCGCCTCACACGCCACCACTCACCCTTCTGTCTGAAGGAAGGACAAGTATTGGGTTTAGTTGATCCTTAGATCAACTTCTAGCTAAAAAAAAAGAAAAAAAAAAAAAAAAAAAAAAAAAAAAAAATGTAACCCTGTACCACCATGAATTTTGCTCATCTCCTTCATCTACATCCTGCCACCCAGCGAAAACTCATCAGAGACCTGGAAACTTTGAATAATAAAATTTCCAACGCAGAAATTGCCATTTCTTTCAACCTCGTATGTATTAAAGAAAATTTATTACCTGGCTTTACCAATATATATATATATATATATATATATATATATATATATATATATATATATAAACCGGTATATATATATATATATATATACAGTATACCGTATATATATAAATTATAATATAATAAAATAGGATACAAAATAATAACAAGATAAGAAATACAAATATAATATAAGCAAATATAAATCCTTCCTCCTCAAGGTAAGATTGTGTATTTTTAGGCTGATTTCTTAGAACAGGCAGGCTCGCTTTCGTTCATCAGGAAAAAAGCACAACGTGGAAAGGGTGACATTTTAATCATCGTTGAGCAAATGTGACGATTCTTCTTAAATTTACCAAACTAACATACAATATTGGCGTTGGTGAGAAGCCGCTGTCAGTAGCCCTTTGAGTTTTGATCTTCTAGTGTCACTTACCATTCATCCATTAATCCTCAAACTAGCATAATACAGTATACGTATTTGGCCAGAATACCCGCTTGGCCTTGGAAGATGTTATTGAAAATCGTCTAAAGGTAGCCAAACTAAAACAAAAAAGATGTCACCGGTACTGAATTGGACATTTACAATCGGCCTAATAAGTCATGTCTCGGCACCAAGTATGTTTTGCTCAATAATTTGTATCAGTAATATCTAAAACTTGATTTATTAGTTTCGAGTGAGATATACAAACATGGTCCTACACATCCCAACCCTATTCAACATCTGACAGACATTAATACAGCACAGAGCGAGGTAAACGTAATGACAGCCAAGACTTATTAGCGTCACCATACTTATCCAAAATACCTGCGCGGCCTTGGAAGCTAAATGTAGCTGAACTCAAACAAAACAGACATCACCGGTACTGAACATATACTTACTCGGCCAGAATACCAGCACGGCCTTTGAAGATGTGGTCGTGGAGGTGGGTCTTCCCGTCAGCGCCCCCTCGACTCCTGATCTTCTTGAGCGACGCCATGCCCGGCCGCAGGGGGTTGTACATGGTGGAGCGCATCAGGGTCTCTAGGTCCTCAGGTTGAGTGATGAAGACCAGGTGCGGGTGGCCGGGCATGTCCTTACGGAAGATGGGCCCGAACTCCTGCCTCACCGCTTCCCAAAAGAGGTACACGCGTTGGGGGTCAAAGGCTGAGAAAAAAGAAAAATAGATGAGATAATAAATTATAAAGCATATATACAAATAAAGTTGAACAACAAAAATACCCATCTGACATCCTTCCCCCTTGCCTCTCCCCCCAACCCTTACTAACCCCCTCCCATCTCCTCCTTCAATGTCCCCCACATACCCATGGTTTGAGGGCCAACATTCGTCCTATAATGGAGCAAATCACTTATTTTTTTATATATATATATATATATATATATATATATATATATATATATATATATATATATATATTATATATATATATATATATATATATATATATATATATATATATATATATATATACAGTATATCCAACATCCCCTACTCCACTCTCGCAAACATGTTTTATCTTGCCTCCCTTCCTCCCTCCTACACCCACCCTCATACACGGCCACCTGCATCACTACGTAAACAAAATCCTCTCTTCCCTCCGCTAAATGTTTGTCTTCATACATTATTTTAGTTAGCCATACATATAATGTGGTAAATACGTTTTCTCTATCACCCGGGAGTGAAAGAAAACAGTACAATCCCATATTTTAAGGGTAACTATGATAAAAATGTAAGATGTCTCATATATTTTTTCCATTTCTATATTAGCTTTAGCTTGGGGACCCGCAGAGGGCTGCACACGGGCAACATGCTATGTGGGGGTTGTGTGGGGAGTTATGGGACTAATGGAAAGGATGAGGATAAGGAGAAAAATGTTTGGCAATGCTAGCTGGTCAAGTGGTGAGCGCGCTCGCGTGTGAATCTGAAAGACCCGGGATCGAATCCCTGCCACGGCGGACATTTAGTGGGTGCGGTAGTACGTCCTAGCATGTTTCACATGCTTGCACCCAGTCAGGGGACATCCTGACGACTAATACAGACAAAACACACATAACAAAGCCACTCCAACACCTTCCTCTCTCTCCAACACCCCTTCTCCCCTCTCAACACTCTTCTCTGAGCTATTGCCGATAAAAATGGCATGTTCAGTCCTGTACAGAATCGTAAGATTCAGAGTCGTAAAGATTCCAGGACGAGCTCATCAGCGGCGGATCCCCAGATCGACCATGGTGATTGTCACCTAAACATCTACAAAACAAACAAAATACAAAACAAACAAACTATCAAGAGTGGGACTGTTAACTATAAGAGATCGAAGGTGATTCCACTCATGGATGCTGCGGGGAAAAAATGAGTACCCAAATAAGTCGGTGCTTGCCAAGTATGTGTGGTATTTTCGGTTGTGGCTGCCTCTTGTGAATCGTATATTTGTAGGGTGTAAATATGTGACTTTGTCTAGGCCTATGTCTAATAGATTGTTTGTGATTTTGCATACCTTACCTTACGGAACCTTACGGCGATACTGGACGCAGGTCTTGTTAGTCCTCTATGTCCAGATCTTGGTCATCATCCCCGGAGTTCACACTGATGTGGTAGCCCGAGGTGGAAATTGTCTTTTCCTCATAGGCCTAATTATATTTGATGGGTTGGTCTTTACAGAATTTGTCCAAGAGTTTTTAAAAAGATTGCACACTCAGACGCTCTTACCTTCAACTACGACATTAGGCAAGATATTAAACACATTCACAATTCTTGAGCTGAAGGTCATCTGTCTCAGTTGGGTACTATACCGCTCGATCCTTAGCCAGCTTCTTCTTGTTGCCACAGGTTGATCATTCACTCTTTGTAGGTTTAAGTTAACTTGTTGGTCATACATGCCGCTCATTAACTTAAATACCTCGATCATGTCTCCCCTTACACGTCTATAAGCCATGGTAGGGATGCTTAATGTTTTCAAACGTTCTGGATAGCTAAGTGACTTCAATCCCGATACCAACTTTGAGGATCTTCTGAGTACATTCTCAACTGCTGTTATATCCTTTACCTTATATGGAGACCACACTGACTGAGCATACTCCAAATGGGGTCTAACTCTTATTTTAACCCCTTGAAGCTCTAATGCGGTTTAGCAATTTATTTTGGCTATCATTAGACGATCTTATGCAGCTTAGGAAGGATCTGTGGGTATTAAAACGGTAAAGACTATCTCAATCAACCCTCCGACTTCCATATACCCTTCCTAATCTGAATACAATCTTCTAATAATTACCAGAACACACAAAAGAAATGCGTATTGGAGCTTGACAGGGTTAAAAAGGTTACGAAAGGTAGATATATCCAAGGATATAAAAGATCTTCATATCATTCCCATTATTTGATTTGTTTTATTCACTTTGTCTTGTATGTGATTCTCGAATGATAGATAACCGTCTGTTGTTACGCCAAGCTCCTTTTCGTAGTTAACCTTCTTTGTTTCATGTACTTGGTTGTTCTGTGTCTTTAGGTGGTAGTCAGTTTCCCTTGGTGCTTTACGTCTTCGCATATTTTAAGATGTTTGCATTTGTCTGGATGGAAGGGTAGGAGACTATTTGCTGACCAGGTTTGCAGTGCATTTAGGTCTTCTTGGAGTGTTACTTGATCCTGTCTAGTCTCGATGCTACGAAATATCTGGGTACCGTCTGCAAACAGGTATGTGGATGATTTTACACAATCTGGAAGTTCATATATAAATAGTACAATAAGAATTGGTCCCAGTACACTTCCCTGAGGTATACCACTCAGAGCATTAGCCCAGTCAGAGTAAACTCCTTTAATGTGTACTCTCTGTTTCCTCATGGTCAAGAATAATATGATCCAGTTGTAGACGCTTCCTGTAATGACATATCCAGTTAGTTTTCGTAATAGACATCTTCTTGTTACAAGCATGTCTAATTTAATGTCTTATTTAAGCAAAGTGACCGATGTAGTGTGTCTGTAATCACGTCTGATCCATTTTGCCTCTTTATTATGTATGGCTTCTAATTTATTCATGTTGTTGTGAGTGTGTGGATCCCAGACGGTGTCGCAGCCCATATACAATATTATATGTACCCTCTTTACCTTTATGTCTGAGCATGTAGGGCAGACAGCCAACAATAGGCCAGGAGCGTGGACCGGGGAGCTGTGAGGCGGGGCGAGGATGGGCCGAGTCGTGATGAGGTCCCCGCGAGAGCTCCCCCCCGTCGTACACCCTCTCGCTCAACATGTCTCCGGGGTCGAAGATCACATCGGCGTTCTCCTCCATCAAGTTGTAGGCTTCCAAGTATGGCGAGCCATACTGGGCCGGACACTCTGTAAAATTGTGGAGATGAAGAGGGTGTTTATTCTGGCTTAATTCTGTTTACATTCTGTTTATTGGATATAAGAATTTTCATAACATCATAGTTCCTTTTTACAAAAAAAAATATATATATATAAACAGTATGTAATTTTTCAGAAGAAAAATGTTTCGGTCGAAAGCCTCACACCTTAATGGGGTTATGCCTTTTATCAACACTAACGAAACGTTTAAAAATATCTTAACTAATGAAAATAAAGAGGGCTGGTCTAAAAAGACCTGCCCTGCACCAGATAGAGATAAGTGTTCAGTGTTTATACCGTACCTGAGTTTATGTCGGAGGCCCCTAGCTCCGTGGGACCCAAGGGCGGGGGGCTTAGGGGAGCGGGGGGCGGCTCTGTCTCCTCGGCCGGGCGGTACTGGGAGACCTGGCGGTGCTGCGGGAGGAGGGGGGAGGAGGAGAGAAGGAGTGCTGCTGACGATGAGGTGGTTGATAGTGCTGACGATGAAGTGGTTGATAGTGCTGACGAGGAGGTGGTTGATAGTGCTGACGATGAGGTAGTTGATAGTGCTGATGATGAGATGGTTGATAGTGCTGACGAAGGGGCCGAAGAGAGTGATGACGAGGATTTTGTAGATAGTGCTAACGTGGACGTTTTGGAGAGAGCTGATGAGCGTACTGCGGTGGTGTGTGCTGACGAGGTTATTTTGGAAATAGCTGTTGATGACGAACGTGCAGTAGAAAGTGCTGACGAGTTCCTGGAAAATGGTGACGTCCGCGTCGAGTGAAGTGCTGATGAAGGAGTCGCCGAGAGTGCTGACGTATGTGCTGATGAAGGTGGGGTT
Source organism: Paralithodes platypus (assembly GCA_032716605.1). Taxonomy (NCBI): domain Eukaryota; kingdom Metazoa; phylum Arthropoda; class Malacostraca; order Decapoda; family Lithodidae; genus Paralithodes; species Paralithodes platypus. The sequence continues at coordinate 2,648,484 of CM064480.1, forward strand.
TTATTGATACCCCGGGAGAGGAGTACGGAAGATGGGGGGAGAGGTAGGCGGTTCAACGCACGCATCTGTGGAAATAATAATATTATTAATAATAATAATAATAATAGTAAATATTAATAATAACAATAATAATATTAATAATACTGTCTGTATGTACATACCCCATACCTGGGGTTGGCCGAACATTAAAGTTCCAATTCTTAGGGTCTTGGACAATTTTTGCGTTGCCCCTTTCTCTGTCTTGTCTAGTAGGTGAATTTTACAAGGGAAGGACATGATGATAATTATAATAAATACTAAAATAAAACAAAAACACACTACCACTACTACTACTACTACTATTACTACTACCACCACCACTACTACTACTACCACCACTACTACTACCACTACCATCACCACCACCACCACGACTACTACCACCACCACCACCACTACTACCACCACCACCACCACCACCACCACCACTACTACTACTACTACTACTACTACTACTAACAAATAATATACATGAATATGCTTAATTCTTGTATCTTCAAAATAAAAATACAAAATAATATCATAAATATACATACAGTAAGTCTCATGTAATAGAACGGTAAATCACTGTCGATATAGGCTACCTTTCTCCTACCCTTCTTACAGCTTCAATTCGTTACAGTGCAGACACCCAACGATAATATGAAGATAAAACTGTAAATCACCTTCCATATATCAAATCTTAACCATCTTAAACAATCACCAATAATCACTCTTATGTCTGAAATTATTTCCAAACTAATGAGGCGAACGTCTTTACATTTCAAAACTAATGGGACTCAACATGAGGGAGAAGGGGGTTGGGAAAAACCAAACCTCCCCTTAACCCAGGAACTGCTATGGTCCTTCCGGAAGCATGGTCTTTAAATATGTGTAAAAACAACCCTTCAAAAATCGTGAAATGTCTCAAAATTGGATGACGCATAGGAAGCAGTGGCATCTCTCCATACCACATCCTCCACTCCCCCTCCCCCCTCCCATTAAACCCCACCCCTCCACCCTCCCTCAACTTGACCTTATATTTTGCACAGGGCCTAGCAGTTCATAGGTTAAGATAAGAACGCAGCAGCAACAGCTTCTTAAGTCAACCAGGGGAGGACGCTTCAAACGGTTCCTTTTTGTCTGGAAGTGAAGGGAATGGCTCGCTTAACTTCGACCAGAGGAAAGAAACATTAAGCATATTTATTACGCCCTTCGCTGATAAGGACGAAACACTAACTGTCACTCTGGAAACAAAATGGGAGTCGTCTAGCATTATATTTTGGTCTGGAAGTAAAAGATAAAGGATGGGAGTCGTCTAGCGTTTTCTGTTTGTCTCGAAGTATAAGCTAAAGGGTTCGGTATATTTCGGCCAGCAAAACATTAAGGGGGGTCACCGTTTTTTTGTATCTTTCTATCCTTTTCTCTCTTTCCCTGGCTTGTATCCATTCGGCCCCATTCAGCCAACTGTTTTAAGACGTTTATCCCCATCCAGGTGTCGATTTCTTCCTGGCGATCGATAGCGAGCCAGCATTGTATGGAGAAATCCGGCTTCGCCGGACACATTTTTCTATCGAATAATGTACAAATTTAGCTTGCTGTCAAAACTAAAAAATATATATATGCTGGCTCGCTACCGCTCGCCAGGAAAATATTGGCACCTTGATGGGTGCAGTGAGCTATGAGAAAACTTGGAGTAGAAGAGTGGTTGGTGCGTGTGATAATGAGAATGTATGAGGGGTCACGGGCAGCAGTTAGAGTAAACGGGGGCCTGAGTGAAGAGTTCTCAGTGAAAGTTGGAGTTCACCAAGGCTCAGTTCTGAGCCCATTACTGTTTGTTTTAGTCTTGGAGGCTCTGTCAAGGGAATTTAGGACAGGACTCCCATGGGAGATGTTATATGCAGATGATCTAGTTCTTATCGCAGATAGTGCGCAGGAAGCAGAGGCGAAGTTCAAAAGATGGAGGGAAGGTATGGCAAATATGGGTCTAAGAGGTAACATAGATAAAACAAAGGTCATGATTAGTGGAGTAGGGCGTGGAGCTACGGAAAGAAGCGGCGACTATCCATGCGCAGTATGTGGTAAGGGGGTGGGATGTAATTCAATTCAATGTTGTGTCTGTAGTGACTGGGTACACAAGAGATGTAGTGGAGCTAGAGGACCTTTGACAAGAATCATAGACTTTGAATGTGCAGTGTGCAAGGGAGATCTCGTATTAAATGACCCGCCTGTCAGTGTTGATTTCGACACTGTAACGCTGGAGTGTGTGAAAAAGTTCTGTTACCTGGGCGATACAGTTTCCGCTGGAGGTGGCGCTGAAGCTAGCTCCATTGCTAGAGTCAGAAGTGGCTGGGGAAAGTTTAGAGAGCTGTTGCCACTCCTGACCATGAGAGGGCTCCCACCCCACCTTAAAGGGAAGGTGTATACCTCGTGTGTTAGGAGCGCGATGACCTATGCCTCTGAGACGTGGCTGGTTAAAGCGGAGAATGTCAATAGAATGGAACGAAATGAGAAGAGAATGGTGAGATGGATGTGTGGGGTTAATCTTAGGGACAGGGTATCGAGCGAGGAATTGAGAAGGCGTCTGGGCATTAGGAGTATCAGTGAAGTGATGCGCACGAGCCGACTTGGTTGGTTTGGACATGTGGAGAGAATGGATGATCAGAACTGGGTGAAGAAATGCCGGACAGTGAACTTGGGGGGAGGTGCGCGTAGGGGTGGACCTAGAATGACGTAGGCTCGGGTACTCCGGTCCGATCTCAAAATAAAGAACTTGACAACACAGGCGGCCCTTGACAGGACCGCCTGGAAAGCTGCCATTTAGGACGTGAGACTGTAACCACAGCTTCTGTGGACAAACGGTCTTTAACTTTGTATGTATGTATGTATGTATGTATGGGGATAAACGTCTTAAAACAGTAGGCTGAATGGGGCCAAATGGATACAAGCCAAAGAGAGGGAGAGAAAGAGAAAAAAGCGAGGTGGGCTCCCTTAAGAATATGTATTATGCCTTGCACTGATAAGGGCAAGACACTAACAGTTCCTCTGCAAACAAAATGAGATTTACTTCTTTTTCTACGTCTGGGTCTTGGTTTTTGGTCTATATATTTATTTATTTATTTTTTAGTTTCCTCTATAGATCTCGATCAAGCTTAGAAAAACACCCCCTAGACCCTCTTTCAAGATAAATTTCAGTCACCCAAAACGTTAACAAATATTATATATTGTCTCATACTGATAAGAAACTGGCACTAACCGCTCCTTAAATACACAATATGGTCAGGCTTCGAACTCTTTCTTTTGGACCAGAAGAAAACAAAAATGGTGAGAGGCTTTTAAGGGGGTCCACCTCGTTTTGGTTCTCTCTTTCTCCCTCTCTCTCTGGGTTGTATCCATTCGGCCCCATTCAGCCTGCTTTTTTATAACGTTAATCCCCATCCAGGTGTCGATTTATTTACTGGCGGGCGGTAGTGAGCCAGCAAAATGTTTTTTGACAGCGGGCTAAATTTGTAAATTTTTCGATAGAAAAATGTCTCCGGTGAAGCCGGATTTCTCCATACAATGTTGGCTCAGTATCGCTTGCCAGAAAGAAATCGACGCCTGGATGGGAATAAACGTCTTAAAACAGTAGGCTGGATGGGACCGAATGGATACAAGCCAGAGCAAGAGAGAAAAGGAGAGACAACAAGCAGGTCACCCCCCCTTAACCAACTCTTTCTTTTTTTGACCCCGAGATAAACGGTAAATGGTTCGGTAAATTTTGGAAACGGTGTCCTATTTCGTTTGTTTTGGTTTTGTTGCTGTTGTGTTGAATAGGGGGTTGGGGTGGGGGTGTGGGGTGGGTTAAGGGGTAGGGGGGGGGGGGCAATGGGTAGAGGGGTAGTGGGTAGGGGGCGGGGAAGGGGGTTATAGGGGTTGTGGAGGGATGGGGTGGGGGTGTGGGGTGGGTAGGGGTGTGGGGTGGGTAGGGGTGAAGGGGGGGGGCAGTGGGTAGAGGGGGAAGTGGGTAGAGGGGGTAGTGGGTAGGGGGGCGGGGAAGGGGGTTATAGGGGTTGTGGAGGGATGGGGTGGGGATCGGCAAATTTCGGAAACGGTGTCCTAGTTTTGGTTTTGTTTGGTTTTTATTGTGTAGGTTGGGGAAGGGGGTGGGGGGAGGGTTGCAGGGTGGGGGGGGGGGGGGGCGAACAGGAACTTCATCTACTATTCTCGGTAATTCTGGTCCGGGAGCTTATAACAATCCTGCCATAATAACAATAATAATAATAATAATAAAAATACTGCTAATACTACTAGTACTATTAATAATTATAATATAACTACTACTACTACTACTACTACTAATAATAATAATAATAATAATAATAATAATAATGCACAGTCGCATGTATTAACCCCTTCGGTACCGGCGACGTTGTTTTTCTTTGATTTCCGCTACATTTAGACGTCTTTATGAAGCTAAGGAAAGATATACGGTAGCTAAAAGGGTTAATCAAGATATACGGTAGCTAAAAGGGTTAATCAAGATATACGGTAGCTAAAAGGGTTAATCAAGATAGTCTGTAGCCTTTTAATGCTATAGAAATAATCGAAGAGATACATAAAGGTATTTATATTATTATTTGTTTAGTTTCATCCCTAGACCTGCATCAAGCTTAAGGGGAGGTTTTTAGTTTCTTCCCTAGACCTTTATCAAGCTTAACATTACACCCAGTAGACCCCCTATTCAAAATAAATGTGTACATTTTTCGGTAGAAAAATGTCCCGGCCGAAGGGCGGTTCTTCTTAAATTACAGGCTCGCTATCGCTCGCCAGGAAAAAATCGACACCTAAATGGCACGAAAAGTATTAAAATTGACAGAAATGGGGCGCAAGTTCTTAAAATCGCCAAACTAATGGGGCGAACATCGTAACATCTCCAAAGCAATGGGGCTAAACATGAGGGAGAAAGGGCTCCAGAAAAAAATCCCTCAAGTGGAAATCTCCCCTTAAGGGAGGAAACTAAAAATATATATGAATAAATGAATTAATAGACCACACAAATAGCCAGTCTCCCCTTAATAGACCACACAAACAGCCAGTCTCCCCTTAATAGACCACACAAACAGCCAGTCTCCCCTTAATAGACCACACAAACAGCCAGTCTCCCCTTAATAGACCACACAAACAGCCAGTCTCCCCTTAATAGACCACACAAACAGCCAGTCTCCCCTTAATAGACCACACAAACAGCCAGTCTCCCCTTAATAGACCACACAAACAGCCAGTCTCCCCGTAATAGACCACACAAACAGCCAGTCTCCCCTTAATAGACCAAACAAACAGCCAGTCTCCCCTTAATAGACCACACAAACAGCCAGTCTCCCCTTAATAGACCACACAAACAGCCAGTCTCCCCTTAATAGACCACACAAACAGCCAGTCTCCCCTTAATAGACCAAACAAACAGCCAGTCTCCCTCTTAATAGACCACACAAACAGCCAGTCTCCCCTTAATAGACCACACAAACAGCCAGTCTCCCCTTAATAGACCACACAAACAGCCAGTCTCCCCTTAATAGACCACACAAACAGCCAGTCTCCCCTTAATAGACCACACAAACAGCCAGTCTCCCCTTAATAGACCACACAAACAGCCAGTCTCCCCTTAATAGACCACACAAACAGCCAGTCTCCCCTTAATAGACCACACAAACAGCCAGTCTCCCCTTAATAGACCACACAAACAGCCAGTCTCCCCTTAATAGACCACACAAACAGCCAGTCTTCCCTTAATATGTTCTGGGCTATTTTATAAACGCGTCTTATCACTATCGGTTATTATTAGACCAAGGTACAGTCGCGCTAATAAGTCATGTATCGGCACCGAGTATGTTTTGATCAATAATTGGTATCAGCAATATCTAAGCTTCATTTCTTCATATCGAGTGAAATATACAAACATGTTCCTACAGTTACTCACCGTAATGAACATCTGACAGACATTAATACAGCACAGAGCGAGCCAAACGTAATGACAGCTGGGACATAACTTATTAGCGTGACCGTACAGTTATCGTCAACAGTTGTCCCCTACCTCTTATTTTTCTGTGTATGAAGGAGACAAAAAGCAGGTTGACTGTAACGAATGTCTCCCCCAGAACCAAACGAGTGACAGACAGCCAAATTCAAGGGACGTTGGGGTCAAAATGCCTGGACACACGAAGTTTAAAGCAGTTTAAGTTATAGGATGAAGGAAAGATTGGTTGGGGGAGAAAAACCACTGCATCAGAAACTACCCTCGTAATTCAATCATAAGCATTATATTTCCATGTATAAGATCACAGCGAGGAACAACAGAACTTATATGAGCGACTGTACGGTTGGTCAAATCAGTCGTGTCGCCGCTGGCATTACATTTTGCTCGCTGTGTGCTGTATTAATGTCTGTCAGATGTTGAATAGGGTGTGTAAAGATAGGAACATGTTTGCATATCTCACAGTAAACAATCACTCAATGCTTAGATAGCGCTGATACCAATTGTTGATCGAAATATACTTGGTGCCGCGACATCACTTATTTGACCGACTGTACACTGCATAAGTATAATATTCAGTTCTATTAAGGGGAGGTTTTTAGTTTGGTCTCTAGATATCCATAAAGCTTAAGATTACACCCCCTTGAGCCCCTTTGAAGATAAATTTGTACATTTTTCGGTAGAAAAATGTCCCGGCTGAAAGCCGGTTCCTCTTAAATTACAGGCTCGCTATCGCTCGCCAGGATAAAATCGACACCTAAATGGCACGAAAGGTCTTAAAATTGACATAAATGGGTCGAAAGTTCTTAAAATCGTCAAAATAATGGGGCGAACGTCTTAAGATTAGAAAAGCAATGGGGCTAAACATGAGGCAGAAAGGAGTCAAGAAAAAAATCCCTCAAGTGGAAATCTCCCCATAATACCCCACATCTAATCGTTATCTATTATTTTGTTTTCCGTGTTTTTTCCTCCGGCGAATGGACCCAGCCAAGCGATATTGAGTGATATTTATATTTATACAGCATTTTCTTCTTATCGTTATCTCACTTTCAATTATCATTTTGCATATGTTGTCATTTCGCTTATCCCCAGACAGACAGAGAGAGAGAGAGAGACAGACAGACAGAGAGAGAGAGACAGGCAGAGAGACAGACAGACAGGCAGAGAGACAGACAGACAGGCAGAGAGACAGACAGAAATAGACAGACAGACAGAGAGAGAGAGAGACAGACAGACAGACAGGCAGAGAGACAGACAGACACAGACAGGCAGAGAGACAGACAGAAATAGACAGACAGACAGACAGACAGACAGACAGACAGAAATAGACAGACAGACAGATAGAGAGACAGACAGATAGACAGAGTACAAAGGAAATCAAGCAACAACAGATCTAGTGACCCTTCTAGGCTGCTTGTCCTCCAAAACACTGAGGATCAAGTGTCCAAACAGTGGTTTAGAGTGGGTAAGGGAACATTGGAAAGGGAACTACTGCCCTGGAACTAATGTCCGTGGCAGGATTAGGAAGTTAGTAGGGGACAGATGGGTTAGTAACTGAGGGGGGGATAAAATAAAGTTATTCATTTACAAACGCAGTCAGTCGCGGGTTTGATGCGAGATATTTGTCTAAGCGCAGTTTAAATGAATCAACGGTGCTGCATTCTATAACGTCTCGGGGAAGCCCAATCCACAAGTTGACAACTCGATTGAAGAAGAAATTCTTAGATTCGTGTGAGTTAAAAGATTTACCAATAATTTTGCAACCGTTTCCCCGCGTGTAATTAGATTGGTCGATAGTGAAGTACTTACTACAGTTCATATTGTCGATGCCTTTGATGATTTTGAACACTTGAATTAAGTCACCTCTTAATCTGCGCTGGGTTAAAGGAAATAGATTTAATTCTCTAAGACGCTCTTCGTATGGTTTGTTCTTTAGGCTAGGTATCATTTTGGTAACTCTACGTTGAACTCGTTCTAGCTTGTTTATATCTTTTTGGTAATAAGGGCACCAGGATTGAACGCAGTATTCCAGAAGAGGGCAGACTAAGGAATTGTAAAGGGTTAGGATAACTTCTTTGGAATTATGCTCAAATGACCTGCCTATTTAGCCAATTATTTTGTTTGCCTTCTTAACAACTTCTGAACATTGTTGACTCGGTTTTAGGTTACTCGATATTGTTACTCCCAGATCGGTTTCTCTGTTTACATTCTTAAGCTGAGTGCCATTCATCGAATAGTTTGCTTTCTCATTTAGGTATCCGATATGTAGTGCTTTACATTTATCCGCATTGAAACTCATTTGCCAAATTTGGGCCCAACATGACAATTTATCTAGATTGTGTTGCATATCGTCAACTTGTTCTTTTGAGAGTACGCTATTTGCAATTTTTGTATCGTCAGCAAATTTTGAGATTGTACAGGTGAGACCCTCATCTATGTCGTTGATGTAAATTAGAAAGAGAATTGTTCCTAGGACAGAGAGAGAGAGAGAGAGAGAGAGAGAGAGAGAGAGAGAGAGAGAGAGAGAGAGAGAGAGAGAGAGAGAGAGAGAGAGAGAGAGAGAGAGAGAGAGAGAGAGAGAGAGAGAGAGAGCCAGCCAGCCAGACAGAGAGACAGGCAGACAGGCAGAGAGACAGAGAGAGACAGAAATAGACAGACAGACAGATAGAGACAGAGAGCCAGCCAGCCAGCCAGACAGACAGACAGACAGAGAGACAGCACTTTTATTTTCTATTTGAAGAAGTTTGTTTGTTGTCTCTTTATCTTCTTTATCTGTATTTCTTTCGAAGTCTATGAATATTAAGGGGAGACTGACCGTTTGTTTGGTCTATTAATTAATGTATTCATATATTTGTTTAGTTTCCTCCCTAGACCTCCATCAAGCTTAGAAAACCCCCCCATAGACCCATCTTCAAGATAAATTTGTACATTTTTCGGTAGAAAAATGTTCCGGCCGAAGGCCGATTCCTCTTAAAATTGCAGGCTCGCTATCGCTCGCCAGGAAATAATCGACACCTAAATGGCACGAAAGGTCTTAAAATTGACAACGAAATGGGGCGAAAGGTGTTAATATCGCCAAACTAATGGGCCGAACGTCTTATAATCTCAAAACTAGTGGGGCTAAACATTAGGGAGAAGGGGGTCCAGAAAAACGGTCTGCCTCCCCTTAATGTTTGAACTGGATTGGTCACTTCTTACTTTTCTATTGGACTTTTGTTTTGTATATATATTTTGTTATTTTCGAAGATTATGATGTGTCCTATTGTTTGTCCTCGATATGTCCTCTATTGTTTGTCCTCGATATGTCCTCTATTGTTTGCCCTCGATATGTCCTCTATTGTTTGTCCTCGATATGTCCTCTATTGTTTGTCCTCGATATGTCCTCTATTGTTTGTCCTCGATATGTCCTCTATTGTTTGTCCTCGATATGTCCTCTATTGTTTGTCCTCGATATGTCCTCTATTGTTTGTCCTCGATATGTCCTCTATTGTTTGTCCTCGATATGTCCTCTATTGTTTTCCCTCGATATGTCCTCTATTGTTTGTCCTCGATATGTCCTCTATTGTTTGTCCTCGATATGTCCTCTATTGTTTTCCCTCGATATGTCCTCTATTGTTTGTCCTCGATATGTCCTCTATTGTTTGTCCTCGATATGTCCTCTATTGTTTGCCCTCGATATGTCCTCTATTGTTTGTCCTCGATATGTCCTCTATTGTTTGTCCTCGATATGTCCTCTATTGTTTGTCCTCGATATGTCCTCTATTGTTTGTCCTCGATATGTCCTCTATTGTTTGTCCTCGATATGTCCTCTATTGTTTGTCCTCGATATGTCCCCTATTGTTTGTCCTCGATATGTCCTCTATTGTTTGTCCTCGATATGTCCTCTATTGTTTGTCCTCGATATGTCCTCTATTGTTTGTCCTCGATATGTCCTCTATTGTTTGTCCTCGATATGTCCTCTATTGTTTCCTCGATATGTCCTCTATTGTTTGTCCTCGATATGTCCTCTATTGTTTGTCCTCGATATGTCCTCTATTGTTTGTCCTCGATATGTCCTCTATTGTTTGTCCTCGATATGTCCTCTATTGTTTGTCCTCGATATGTCCTCTACTGTTTGTCCTCGATATGTCCTCTATTGTTTGTCCTCGATATGTCCTCTATTGTTTGTCCTCGATATGTCCTCTATTGTTTGTCCTCGATATGTCCTCTATTGTTTGTCCTCGATATGTCCTCTATTGTTTGTCCTCGATATGTCCTCTACTGTTTGTCCTCGATATGTCCTCTATTGTTTGTCCTCGATATATCCTCTATTGTTTGTCCTCGATATGTCCTCTATTGTTTGTCCTCGATATATCCTCTATTGTTTGTCCTCGATATGTCCTCTATTGTTTGTCCTCGATATGTCCTCTATGTGTCCTCTATTGTTTTGCCTCGATATATCCTCTATTGTTTGTCCTCGATATGTCCTCTAATGTTTGTCCTCGATATGTCCTCTATGTGTCCTCTATTGTTTGTCCTCGATGTCCTCTATTGTTTGCCCTCGATACGTCCTCTTTTTCTATTCTGTTTGACGTATATATTTGTTTGTCCTCGAAATGTTCTTAAGGGGAGGTTTTTAGTTTCTTCCCTAGACCTTTATCAAGCTTAACATTACACCCCGTAGACCCCCTTTCAAAATATATTTGTACATTTTTCGGTAGAAAAAATTCCTCTTAAATTACAGGCTCGCTATCGCTCGCCAGGAAAAATCGACACCTAAATGGCACGAAAAGTATTAAAATTGACACAAATAGGGCGCAAGTTCTTAAAATCGCCAAACTAATGGGGCAAACATCGTAAAATCTCCAAAACAATAGGGCTAAACATGAGGGAGAAAGGGCTCCAGAAAAAAATCCCTCAAGTGGAAATCTCCCCTTAATTCTTTCTATTGTATTTGACTTACATTTTCTTCTATCTTTTTGTAAGTACAGTCGAGGTTAATAAGTGTTGTCAGATATTTCACAAAGCTTCGGACACTGACTAATACTCTGAGGGATAAGCACTTTTCCCAGTAACTATAAAGGTACCAATAACACTTGTTGAGCGAAAACCACTGGAATCTATGACAACACTTAATACCCCCGCTTGTACAACCCCCAAGGTAACACGTCGGATCATATAGTGTCAAGGGTTGTTGTTGTTGTTGTTGTTGTTGTTGTTGTGTCAATGATATCTGATAGACTGTTGTAGGCATGATGGTGCAACTACTTTATGGGGGTAGTGGTTAGTTTTTGGTCTATTTATTTATATATTTTATAGTAACCTCGCAAGACCTCTAGCAAGCTTAAAAATAAAATAAAAAATAAATAAATATTTTTTTTTTTACATTTTTCGGTAGAAAAATGTCCCCGCCGAAGGCCTATTCCTTCTAAAATTACAGGCTCGCTATCGCTCTCCAGGAAAAAATCGACACCTAAATGTCACGAAAGGTTTTTATATTGACAATGAAATGGGGCAAAATGTCTTTAAATCACCAAACTAATGGAACGAACATTTACAAATCTTAAAAACTAACGGGACTAAACATGAGGGAGAAAAAAAAAGCGACTCCCCCCCCCCCCTTCAGATAACCCTAAAATACAGATAGCCCTAACATACTGTAGATAACAGAGCCATTTTTTTTTATCGCCGCCTTATACAACTGGAGAAAAACAACAACACCAACAACAACAACAAAAACACAAACAACAACTAAAACCACAACAAAAAACAACAACAACAAAAACACCAACAAAACAACAACAAAGAAAAACAAAAAACAAAAAAAACAATAACACCAAAACAACAACAACAACATCAACAAAAATAACAACAAAACAACAACATAAACAAGAACAACAACAACAATACGAGTCCAATATTTGTTGTCTTTGTTTTTGTCTATTAAAAGATAGACATTATTGCTTAAAGTTCAAATTATGGGTTTTCCAGTTTATTCTGACTATTATTGGACGATTATATTAAGCTTAAAAAGGATGTTTGGAAGTCAGAGGGTTAGAGATACCGGTAACATGACGTAACTTTGAACGGGGAGATAATTTCGGACATTCTGGAAAAAGTAATATAATGAACCGCAGTTATGGGATAAATACATGATGGTATGGAAAAACAAATATGTCTGGGTGTTCTTCCATAATGCAGAGCTATTTTTCCATAACTGTAACTTATACAAATTTATCCAGAGATGTCCGAAGTATACCCCCTTGTCTGAAGTATACCCCCTTGTCCGAAGTATACCCCCTTGTCCGAAGTATACCTCCTTGTCTGAAGTTAGGCCATTTTACGGTAGTACATACCCTTCTAATTCCCACAGATCTTTCCTAAGCTGCATAAAATCGTCTAATGGTAATCAGAATAAACTGTCAAAACGTATCACGATCCTCAAAGCGTTAAGGGGGCCCACCTCGTCTTTTTTCTTTCTCTGGGTTGTATCCATTCGGCCCCATTCAGCCTACTGTTTTAAGTCGTTTATCTCCATCCTTAGAAGGACATGAAAAGGGTTGTTATTGTGTGAGGTGCAAAGTAACCATGTACCCTTATTGATGAAGGGTCTACAGAAGATCTAGATACTGATAACCAAATGCTACAATCACTGTCTCCTCCAACTCTCCCCGTAGCCTATTACATAATATTACAATAATCTCCATTCCTTATCGTAACGCTATCTGGTCTTGGGGGTTAGGAGCAATCCCACTTGTACGATTTGACACTATTTTCCGTCGCCGACTGCTTATCGTATGACTTTTGCAACGAATTGGAACGATTTTCTCAATTATGACCATTACAATAAGAATGTTGCCGAGCATTCTGCAACATGTTTGATGATACTCAGCAATATCGTTGGCAACATATGCGATGGCTCGCTGATGTCATCAGCAACAACATACGACAGTTACTGTAAAATTTGAATTTCAGGCAGCCGTTACGGAACGAATTAATGCTATGATTGAACGATTCCTCGGCAAATGTTTGCTGACACCGTTGCGGACATGCCGGCAATCTTGCTGACAGTGAGCGATGGTACTGCGAGACTTTTGTATTGCACTCAGGTAATTATGTCCCCCCCCCCCCTCCTTGTTTGCTGATAACGAGTTCCAGACACCATTCACACCTCAACCTTCGCACGTACTTGTCAAGTCTCAGCAATGTCTATGCAGGACCAACATGATATAGAATTACTGCAGCTGCACTTTGATATAACAAATCAGCGGCTGCATATGTTAGCTGTTTTATATGAGCAGCAAGTCAAGGAGGAGGATATTGAGAAGAAAAGGAAGAAGCAAAAACAGCGGTCGGTGTGGACGAGGCCATGGCTTCTACGGCAAAAGAAATTTGGGTATTACGAGAACCTAATGAAGGAAATGGCGGGATCCTGCAGAATTCAAACACTTTATGAGAATGGACCCAGCCCTCTCCAAAGAGATCCTTGGGAAAGTGGAACCATTGATAACCAAAAAGGACACATATATGAGACAAGCAAATAAAAAAAAAAAAAAAAACCTGGATTACGTTTGGCTGTCATGATGCGATACCTTGCAACTGGGGACAGCTATGAGTCTACAATACGTTTTCAGGATAGCACACATCACTATCTCCAAAATTGTGCCAGAGGTGTGTGATGCCAATGTACAGGTGTATATGGATGACGTGGTTAACCCTTTCACGCACATATGACGCAGAGGTTGCCAGATTAGCAATAAGAATAAAGTTTTCTCACTCTTATAATTACCTTTCCAAAATTAGTTTTCTGCCCACAGCTAACTCAAAGACAACTGCAGAGGTTGAAGTAACTAAACTAAAGGTTTCTAAATACCCCTGATGGTAACAAAGGCTTAAAAGTATCCCCAATAGGCTCACAATCGCGTCATATATCGGAGAGGGTTAATTGTCCAATCACATCTGAAGAGTGGAAGCCAGTTGGATTGTTGAAGGGGTGGTATTTGTTTTTTCCTTCATGTTTAGCCCCATTAGTTTTCAATTTGAAGATTTTCGCCCATTTATTTGTCAATGTTAAGACCTTCCGTGCTGCCAACACAACCACTACACAAACTTGCACATCCTTACACACACATACTATGACAAACACACAGAAACTAATCACACACATTACTATCTCCCTTATTTATCCGGACATATATTTGTTTTTTGGTATCTATGAAATCTGTGAGTCATTTCTGATTTGATGGGCTAAATATAATAATTATTCTAATAACACATAATGAGCAAAATGACACAAGTCGATTAAAATATGTTAAACGTTTTTTCCCCAATCTTTAAATATTTCAGCGAGCTCACTGAGAAGTGAAAGCAATCGATATGTATGCGAAAATATGAGACTGACTTAATTTTCTGAAACGATAAGTTGTCAAAATATATATAAAATAAAATAAATAAATAAATACATGAATACATACAAAACAAATAAACATAAAAATACCCCTCTCCCCCCCCCCCCAACGCCCCCAGTAAAAATAAAATAAAATGGACTATAAATATTATATAAAATAAAAAAAAGTAAAACTGAAAAATTATCCCGTCCGTTTAAAAAAAAAAAAAAAAAAAAAAAAAATGGTGTAACAATAATATCTTGCCTTGATTCCCGTCTTGTTTGGTTGATCCGGAGACTTGCTTAAGATATTTTGTATTGCTTGATTTCTTGATTATCTTGATGCGAACATTATTTTGTCGATGGGTTTTATTTATTCATTATTATTATTATTATTATTGATTTTCTTGATTTTCTATATACGGTTATTTGTAGATTGTTTGTATATATTAATTATCATCTTTTTCTGAGACCATTCATAGGAAGAGTTTATTTTTATTTACTGAATTACTACTCTCTGATAATGATTTTATGGAGAGTTGATTTTCATTCACATATTTGTCTTATTCGTGCGTCTGATAATCCGTAGAGTATATTCACATTTGTTATCTTATTCGTGCGTCTGATTATCCGTAGAGTATATTCACATTTGTTATCTTATTCGTGCGTCTGATTATCCGAAGAGTTTATTCACATTTTCTTATCATTCGTGCGCTTGATTATCCGTTGTAGTTTATTCACATGCTAATTTCTTATTCGTGCGTCTGATTATCCGTGTATTCGTATTTATCAAGGTCCATATTTCGGCGAGATCTGGAATAAAAAAAAAGTTCGCATACTTCAAATTTCGCGTCATTGGAACATAATTGGTTCACATTTTACGCGTATTAACCCTTTGAAGATTGTGACGCATTTTGACTGTATAATTCGGCTATCATTAGACGATTTTTATACAGCTTAGGAAGAGAGAAAAGGAGAGAAAGATAAAAAAAAAAACTGTGACGCCCCTTAAGTAAAGCCTTTCAAGATCCAATTACGCATTTTTTTTTTCGGCTATTATTAGACACTTTTATTCAGCTTAGGAAGGTTAGATGGAAGTCAGAGGGTTGTTGTTGTTGTTGTTCCCCATGCTGCCTGGCCGAACAGCCCCAAGGCCCCGAGCAAGGCCAAGGCCATAACCGTACACCCCCACAGAACCCTCCCTGCCGACCACAATAAAGCCTGGGTGACCGAAGCCACTCCATGGCGGGGAGCTGAGGAGGGTGCGGAAACGCCCGGGAAACCAAAGCCCCACCCAAGGCCCTGTGCCCCTCAGCAATTATGAAGAGAAAACTGAGGGCAAAGGAAAAATGTGACGCTTTGGCTTCCAATCTTGGTAGATTGGGAGGTCAATCCACGGAAGAGACGCCGTCACTTGAGATCTAGAAAATATATAAGTAAAAGGAACAGTCAGCTATGGGCATGGCAGAGATTGCTCAGTTCTCACTCTGATAGACCAGCCCAGTCAGAGGGTTAATTGAGATAGTTTTTACCCATATAATTCCCACAGATCCTTCCTAAACTATATAACATCGTCTAATGATAGCCAGAATAAACTGTCAAACTGCGTCATAACCCTCAAACGCAGCAAGACAGATAGGCAGACGCTCTCTTTACTTCACAGCATTATCACATCATTATCACAGCATTATTACAGCATTGTTACAGCATTGTTACAGCATTATTACAACATTATTACAGCAATATTACAGCATTATCACAGCATTATTATAGCATTTTATTGTGGAGGCATTATCGGACAACGTGACTTATGTGAACGTTCTTTTTCATGCTAACACCTAGAACTCTACCTGTCAACAGTCAATGCTATTATACCTTACTTGACATTATAGCTAATCCAAAACCCTACCTATCACGAGTTCAAAGTACATTATAGCTTATCTGATAGGCGACCCAGAACTCTAGTTCAAGGTTGTAGCTTTTGTTTCCCCCTATGTGAGTGAGGGAGACAAAAGGCAGAACTGGCTATGACGAGTGTCTCCCCAGAGTTGAAAGAGTGATAGGGCCAAAATCAAGGAATGCTCGAGCCAAAATGCCTGGACACCCGGAGTTTGAAGCAATTAAAGTCATAGGATGAGGGAAAGACTGATTCTGGGAGAGAGTTCCAAAGCTCAGCTGTTGAATAGAAGAAAGATTGAGAATATCGTTTCACTCTTGGGTTGGAGAGTTGCCTAGAGTAGGGGTGGGATTGTGTTGGAAGACGGGTGCTACGTGCTCTACTAAGAGGGGGTGGTATACACTGCATGAGAGAGCTCTGAGAAACACTGATCATTGTAATAGCGGTAGAATAGCGAGAGAGATGCAACATTGCGGCGAAGTGAGAGAGACTGCAGAGAATTGGTGAGTGGACAGGAGTTAATGAGAAGGAAGGCTTTCTTTTCTACTTTGTCTAGACGAGCTGTGTTAGAGGATCCTCCCCACACGTGTGAACAATACTCAATACATGGACGCAGTGTGCCCCTGTACAGAGCAAGAAGCTGTGCAGGGGTAAAGGATCCCTGGAGGCGGTTGAGCACACCCAGCTTCTGCGAAGCTCCTTTAGCAAGAGTGGTAATTTGATCTTTCCAAAAGAGATCAGAAGGAAAAGAGACACCGAGAATATTAAGAGGAGATGAACAGTTAATTTGTATGATATTGAAGAGTAGGTCATAGTTTTCTGGAAGGGGGCGACGAGTAGACAGATGGAGAAATTGAGTTTTGGAAGCATTGAAAGTAACTAGGTTTTCTCTGCCCCAATTAGAGATAATAGAGAGATCAGAAGATAGATTCTTCATGGCCTCCTTATGTGAGTTTTGGAGTTCTTGGAGTGGTGTTGTGGAAGGCTAGTTTAATAGTGTAATGTAGAGTCGTCAGCATATGAGTGAATGGGGCTGGAGGTGCAGTTAAGGGGAGGCAGACCGTTTTTCTGGACCCCCTTCTCCCTAATGTTTAGCCCCACTAGTTTTGAGATTATAAGACGTTCGGCCGATTAGTTTGGCGATTTTAACACCTTTCACCCCATTTCGTTGTCAATTTTAAGACCTTTCGTGCCATTTAGGTGTTGATTATATTCTGGCGAGCGATAGCGAGCCTACAATTTTAAGAGGAACCGGCCTTTGGCCGGGAAATTTTTCTACCGAAAAATGTACACATTTATCTTGAAGGGGGGTCTACGGGGTGTTTTTTTAAGCTTGATGGAGGTCTAGGGAGGAAACTAAAACAATATATGAATACATTAATTAATAGACCAAACAAACGGTCCGCCTCCCCTTCAGAAGGTCGTCCATGAATACTAGAGAGATAATAGGAGATATAGCTTATCTAGTAGGTGACCCAGAATGCTACGCTACCTATTATGAGTCAGAGCTGTTAAGGGCAGGTTTTTAGTTCGTTCCCTAGAATTCCATCAAGCTTAAAATTACACCCCCTAGACCCCCATTCAAGATAAATTTGTACATTTTTTGGTAGAAAAATCTCCCGGCCAAAGGCCGGTTCCTCTTAAATTACAGGCTCGCTATCGCTCGCCACGATCAAATCGACACCTAAATGGCATGAAAGGTCTTAAAATTGACAGAAATGGGGCAAAAGTTCTTAAAATCACCAAACTAATGTGGCGAACGTCTTAGAATATCAAAAGCAATGGGACTAAACATGAGATAGAAAGGGATCCAGAAAAGAATCCCTCAAGTAGAAATCTCCCCTTAACTGTCTTCGTGGCGCAATGCATAAGGTGTTGATTTTCGGTGTGAGCGTCCTGGGTTCGAATCCATGGACTGCCACATGTGTGTGTTAAATTTCATTAATCGATTTTAGGAGTAGAGTTGGTTGTTGGAAGGAACATAATAATACACTTTATATCCTTAATAAGGGGGAGGTACTCGCTTTTTCTGGACCCCTTTCTCCCTCATGTTTAGACCCATTAGTTTTACGATTTTAAGACGTTCGTTCAGTAGTTTGGCGAATTTGAGACCTTTCGCCCCATTACTTTGTCAATATTAAAACCGACTATAGTATACCTTACCGGATAACTGTGCAGCTCTCCAACCCAAGAGTGAAACGCTATTCCCAGTCCTTCTCTTCAACTGCTGAGCTCTGGAACTCTCTCCCAGAATCAGTCTTTCCCTTTTCCTATGACTTAAATTGCTTCAAACTCCGTGTGTCCAGGCATTTTGGCTCGACCGTCCCTTGATTTTGGCCCTGTCACACTTTCAACTCTGGGGAAGGCACTCGCTACAGGCAGTTCTGCCTTTTGTTTCCCTCACTCACATCGTAGAAAAAAAAAACCTAACCCAAAATTCAACCTCTTATACCTGCAGTTATGCATGGTTCACACATTGGCGAGTCGGAGCGCGAGGCCAACGCGAGTGATGAAATTCTTGCACTCCCCAATGATTATCCCAAATTCGCCGACACTCGCCGACACTCGCACAGACTCGCGTTGACTCGGGCTGCACCGCATACACTCGCGAACGCGGGCAAAGATTTCATGCATGCATGAAATTTGGAGAGTCAAGTGGGACTAGGACGCCAAACCGCATAGACTCGCATAGACTCGCGTAGACTCGCGTAGACTCGCGTATACTCGCGTAGACTCCTGTACACTCCTGTAGACTCGTGTGACACTCATGTAGACTCGCGTGATACTCATGTAGACTCGCGTGACACTCATGTAGACTCGCGTGACACTCATGTAGACTCGCGTTGTACTATTTGGACATTAAATGATCGCGAGTCTACATGAGTCAACATGAGTCTACATGAGTACAACATGAGTCAACACTATATGCAAATAACCATGTGGGTGCCAATATTGGCAAAGGCGAGTTTAACAGGAGTCAAACAGGAGTCAACACGACCCTAACGCGAGTTAACACGGGGTAACGCGAGTGTAACATGCGTAAACGAGAGTACCCCCGTGGTGGTCTGAATTTCACAATATGTGTGGCGAGTCTATGCGAAACCAACATGAGTATACATGAGTTTACGCGATATTAACGTGGGTCTATGCGAGTCTACGCGAGGAACGGCGAAACCAACGTGAGTCTACGCGAGGAACGGCGAAACCAACGTGAGTCTACATGAGCACGATGGAGTGGAAGCCTTTGTAGTTGTAGAATTCCGTACCGGCATGTGGAGGGCATTTGATGGCGCAGTGCTTTCCGTCGATGGCACCAACGGTATGCGGGAAATCCCAGCGCTTGGCAAACTCACTGGCAACCACCTTCCACTCCGCCGGTGTCCTGGGGCAACGTATAACCTCCTCCTGGTATTCTGCAATGATGGCTTCGCATGTTGCAGGCACAATGAGGGAGATGGTGTTCCGGGCACACGGAACACGTACTGTAGGCTAGGATATGAGTCACCAGTGGCCAGGTAGCGGAGTGTGATTGCAATCCTCAGCCCAGGTGACAAAGCCTGCCTCCAGAAGGTGTCCTGCTTCTCTACCCTAGGCCCGACACGTGCCACCAACTCCCTAAACATGTGGTTGTCCACACGTAGGAAGTTCCGGAATCCTTTGGGGTCCTCTCTCTCAAGCTCCTCCATAAGGCGTAAACACCGAACTGTGGCCGTCTCAGTAGCCACCTCATAGCCCAAACTGTCCTTCGTGGCCTTTCCCCTTGACGTCTTTCTTCAGCCTCCTTCTCCTCCAGCTCCTCTAGGTCTACGAGATGCATCTGCATCTGCAGGAGTATGACCACAGCTGCCGCTCTGCGCCTCGTGATGGACACGGTGTGTGGGTGGGTGGGTGGGTGGGTGGGTTGGGCTGTATCCTGCAGAGTAACACGTACGTCCGTCCGTGGTGGTGTTGCGTGGTGTGAGAAATGGTGCCAGTGGGGGCCTCTTTATACGTTTCCTGACACTCGCCAACACTCGCACACACTCATGTTAGACTCCCATACATTCCTGTTAACTTCCTGTAGACTCGCGTTCATCTCGTGTAAACACGTGTAAACTCATGTAAACTCCTGTGACACTCGTGTAGACTCCTGTAGACTCGCACTATTCGTACCCTGGAATGTGACCGTTATTTGTCAAATTTCGGCGGTGCGTGTTGGGGTCGTGTTACACTCGCCGACACTTGCGGATACTCCTGTGAACTCGTGTAAACTCATGTAAACTCGTGTAAACTAGTGTTATATTCGTGTTATATGCGTGTTTACTCGCATCAGATGCTGCTCGCGTTGGGTTCGGGCTCCATCAACGGCGGTATGCGGCGAGTGTGACTCGCGTTGGCCTCGCGCTCTGACTCGCCAATGTGTGAACCAGGCATAATACTGCTGTAATTATAATGCTGTGATACTGTAATGCTGTAATGGGAGGGTGTACATAAAACAGCTGTGTGTGTGCGTTTGTCTGTGTAATTGTGTTTGCTGTGTTCTAATGCTGAAATATAGTAATGCTGTAATAATGCTGTGATATAATAATGCTGTGACGATGGTGTAAAGAAAACAGCTGTGTGTTTGTTTAACTGTGTTGCTGCGATATAATGCTGTAATTATGCAATATTGCAATGCTGTAATAATGCTGTGCTAATAATGCTGTAATGGGGTGTGCAGAGAGAGCGCCCACCCATTTTTTTCACTATGCTTGCTGTGATATAATGCGGTAATGCTGTTTTTTTGTAATAATGTAATGCTGTAATAATGCTGTAATGCAGCGATAGGGGTGTACAGAGAACAGCTGTGTGTCTGTATTAATGTGTTTCTGTGATGTAATAATGCTGTAATGCTGTGATGGTGGGTGTAGAGAGAGCCCCCGCCTGTCGGTCTCACTGTTTTTGCTGTTATATACTACGGTAAAGCTGTAATAATGCTGTGCCGTAATAATGTATTGCGGTAATGCTGTGATGGGCGAGTTTAGAGAATTTGGCTGTGTAATGCTGTGATAATGCAGTTATAATGCTGTACTACGGTAATGCTGTGATGAGTGAGTGTAGTGAATACGGGTGTGTAATTCTGTGATAATGCTGTAAAATGTCTGTGATATTGCTGTACAACTGTAATGCTGTAAAATGACTGACAATGCTGTAAAATGGCTGTGATAATGCTGTAAAATGACTGTGATAATGCTGTAATAATGCTGTGATAATGCTGTAAAATGACTGTGATAATGCTGTAAAATGACTGTGATAATGCTGTAATGATGTTGTGCTAATGCTGTAATAATGCTGTGACAATGCTGTAAAATGACTGTGATAATGCTGTAAAATGACTGAAAATGCTGTAAAATTACTGTGACAATTTTGTAAAATTACTGTGACAATGACGTGATAATGCTGTAAAAATGGTGTACTACGGTAATGCTGTGGTGGCGTAGGGTGGTGGTGGTGGTGGTGGGTGTGGAGAGAGCGGTGCTGTTCGGCCGTCTGTCTGTGTCACTGTGTTTGCGGTGACTGGAGGAGGGGAGATAGAGAACGATGACGAACAGCAGTATAGTACCCAGTTAGTTTAGGGGGGGCTGTTATCTTGGGGGGGGGGGGGGGGAGATGGAGGGTGAGGGCGTGGGCGTGAGGGAGAGGGGGAGTGGGAGGAGGAGATTTGTGAGGGAGAGGGAGGGTGGGAGGGAGGGGAGGGAAGGGGAAGGGGAGGGAGAGTGGAGGGGGGAAGAGGAGGGTGGGTGGAGAGATTGGGAGTGTAGGTGGGAGAGGAGGGAGGTAGAGAGGTGGGGGATCGGGGAGGGTGGGACTTGTAAGGGAGAGGGAGGGTAGGGGAGGGTAGTAGGGGAGGGAGGGGATCAAGAGGTGGGGAAGAGAGAGTAAGGAACATGAAACAACAACAACAACAACAACAACAGCAACAACAACAACAACAATAATGATGATACAAATAATAATAATAATAACAATAATTAGCTTGGAGATTTTATGCCCGTACCCCATCCCTTACCATCCTAAAACGGACACCACAACAACAACACCACCACCTCCACCAACAACAACACCACCACCAACACCAACACCACCAACAACAACAACACCATCACCAACACCATCAACAACACCGCCACCAACACCACCAACAACACCACCACCACCACCAACAACACCACCACCAACACCAACACCACCAACAACAACACCATCACCAACACCAACAACACCACCAACAACAACACCACCACCAACACCACCAACAACAACAACACCATCACCAACACCAACAACACCACCAACAACACCGCCACCAACACCACCAACAACACCACCACCACCACCACCAACAACACCACCACCAACACCAACAACACCACCAACAACACCATCACCAACACCAACAACAACACCACCACCACCAACACCGCCACCAACAACAATACCGCCACCAACACCACCAACAACAACACCATCACCAACACCAACAACACCATCACCAACACCAACAACAACACCACCACCAACAACAACACCATCACCAACACCAACAACACCGCCACCAACAACAATACCGCCACCAACACCAACTCCACCAACAACACCACCACCACCACCAACAACAACACCAACAACAACAACAACAACAAAGGCCTCCAGATATGTCACCAAAGCCAATGTCACACGAGCGCAATTTCCAGCAATTTTCGATGAACAAGTTTTTTTTTCTCGTATTATTTTAACCCATCTAGGGGAGATAACCTTATAAAAATCCGGGTGGATGGGACTCGTCAGCCTTGGTCGGCAACCTGTCTAGGGGAGTAAACCTTATACAAATCAGTACTGCTATCTTAGGGTGAAGCAGATTAGTGGATGGAATAGCCGCACACCACTGTAGCAAAATAGTGCTAAACAATACATAAAAGGCCTCGGAGAAAGACGGACCCTAAATTGAGTGGTCAATCCTGTAAGTCCTTCAGTAAACTGGCATGGCTTGTCCCTCTTACAGGGAATAGGTTTCCTTGGGGGCATTTTGAGTATGGCCACCCCCATTGAGGGGAGTAAGGCGTCTGGCAATAGATAGATAGATAGATTATTTTAAGGCTATTTCACATTGGATTCGGAAAGTAGATCAAGGTTAGATTATTTTAGAAAGTTTATTTCTTACGGAACTTGAACACTCTTTCAACTTTGGGGGAGACACTTGTTGCAGGCAGCTTTGGTCCTTTCGTCTCCTTCATACATATAAACAAAAGATGGGTAGAAATAGATAGAGGCAGTTACAACAAAATATACAATATATACAATAGCTATAGATAGAATAGATACAATAAATATACAATAGATATACTGCATATAAATATATACATAGGTGCAGAGATAAATGAGACACGATAAAATAAAGGTAGATATAGATGGGTAGATAAATAGATAGGTACTGATAGATACAGACAGACAGCAAAATACAGGTAGATATAGATCGATAAATAGATAGATAAGTACTGATAGATAGAGATAGACATAAACAAATACAAATATATATAGATAGATAAATAAATAGGTACTAATAGATACAGACACATACAAAATATAGATAGATAGATAGATAAATATATAGGTACTGATAGATATAGATAGAGACAGCAAAATATAGATAGATAAATAGATAGGTACTGATGGATACAGACACAACAAAATATATATATAGATAAATAAATAGATAGGTACTGAAAGATAGATACAGACAGACAGCAAAATACAGGTAGATATAGATAGATAGATAGGTACTGATAGATAAAGAGAGACAACAACTATATACAGTATATATAGCGCGCGAGAGAGAGAGAGAGAGAGAGAGAGAGAGAGAGATAGTAGAGAGATACAAGTAGATACAAAGAGACAAACAGACCATGAAACAAGGGCAAATGAATAACAGAGAGACAATAGGACCCAAAACGAAGAATAATTGACGTAAATTGATAAATGAGAGAGGCAGAATGACAGATTAGCATGCAGGGATGACAAAGGACAGGAGACAATTGCTACACAGAGACCACACCGGCCTTGCGATCAGGGGGAAGTGGGCCGGTTCACTTAAGGGCGGTCACCGGCTTTTTGTATCTTTTTCTCCTTTTCTCTCTTTCCCTGGCTTATATCCATTCGGCCCCATTCAGCCAACTGTTTAAAGACGTTTATCCCCATCTAGGTGTCGATTTCTTCCTGACGAGCGATAGCGAGCCAGCATTGCATGGAAACTTTTCTATCGAAAAATGTACAAATTTAGCTTGCTGTCAAAACAAAAATATATATATGCTGGCTCGCTACTGCTCGCCAGGAAAATATAGACACCTGGATGGGGGTAAACGTCTTTAAACAGTAGGCTGAATGTGGCAGAATGGATACAAGCCAAAGAGAGAGGGAGAGAAAGATAAAAAAAAGCGAGGTAGGCTCCCTTTAGCAGAAATTCAATTATAGATAAGTATACTGAATTGGGTTTGACGTATATATAAACTTTGTACAGTCGCGCTAATAAGTGATGTCTCTGCACCAAGTATATTTTGTTCTGTAATTGGTATCAGCAATATCTAAACAGGATTTCTTAATTTCGAGGGAGATATACAACCATGTTCCTACACTCACCCACCCTATTCAACATCTGACAGACATTAATACAGCACAGAGCAGGCCAAACGTAATGCCAGCTGGGACATGACTTATTAGCGCGACCGTACTACACCCATGGTATAGCTGGTAATTCCGCTATAACTGTCTTGATAGCGTAATGCATAAGTGCGCGGAATTTCGGTGTGAGTGTCCTAGGTTCGAGTCCTTGGAGTGCCACATGTATTTGTTGATTTCATTAGTTGAGTTTGGAATATATACCGTATAAATTATATAAAAAGTCTATTAATTGTAAGTAGGGTAGAAATCGAGACTCGAAATAACCAAAGTATCTCAAAAAGGGCTGGAACAAATGGGCTGTAAATATCCAAACCTATTCCCTGGCTGACTCTCCCCATATGGTAGATAACTTATAATAACCTCAGTATCTCAAAAAGGGCTGCAACAAATGGGCTGTAAATATCCAAACCTATTCCCTGGATGACTCTTCCCAAATGGTAGATACAGTATATTAGCTTGATTTATCTAGCCCTTTTTAGTTATATATGCTATGCTATTAGCCAAGATTTCTAGCCTAAATATATTGAATAGACTATACTGTAGACTATACTGTAGACTATACTGTAGACTATACTGTACACTATACTGTACACTATACTGTACACTATACTGCACACTATACTGTACACTATACTGTACACTATACTGTACACTATACTGTACACTATACTGTACACTATATTGTACACTATACTGTACACTATACTGTACACTATACTGTACACTATACTGTACACTATACTGTACACTATACTGTACACTATACTGTACACTATACTGTACACTATACTGCACACTATACTGTACACTATACTGTACACTATACTGTACACTATACTGTACACTATACTGTACACTATACTGTACACTATACTGTACACTATACTGTACACTATACTGTACACTATACTGTACACTATACTGTACACTATACTGTACACTATACTGTACACTATACTGTACACTATACTGTACACTATACTGTACACTATACTGTACACTATACTGTACACTATACTGTACACTATACTGTACACTATACTGTACACTATACTGTACACTATACTGTACACTATACTGTACACTATACTGTACACTATACTGTACACTATACTGTACACTATACTGTACACTATACTGTACACTATACTGTACACTATACTGCACACTATACTGTACACTATACTGTACACTATACTGTAGACTATACTGTACACTATACTGTACACTATACTGTACACTATATTGGACACTATACTGTACACTATACTGCACACTATACTGTACACTATACTGTACACTATACTGTACACTATACTGTACACTATACTGTACACTATACTGCACACTATACTGTACACTATACTGTACACTATACTGTACACTATACTGTACACTATACTGCACACTATACTGTACACTATACTGTACACTATACTGTACACTATACTGTACACTATACTGTACACTATACTGTACACTATACTGTACACTATACTGTACACTATACTGTACACTATACTGTACACTATACTGTACACTATACTGTACACTATACTGTACACTATACTGTACACTATACTGTACACTATACTGTACACTATACTGTACACTATACTGTACACTATACTGTACACTATACTGTACACTATACTGTACACTATACTGTACACTATACTGTACACTATACTGCACACTATACTGTACACTATACTGCACACTATACTGTACACTATACTGTACACTATACTGCACACTATACTGTACACTATACTGTACACTATACTGTAGACTATACTGTACACTATACTGTACACTATACTGTACACTATACTGTACACTATACTGTACACTATACTGTACACTATACTGTACACTATACTGTACACTATACTGTAGACTATACTGTAGACTATACTGTAGACTATACTGTACACTATACTGTACACTATACTGTACACTATACTGTACACTATACTGTACACTATACTGTAGACTATACTGTAGACTATACTGTAGACTATACTGTACACTATACTGTACACTATACTGTACACTATACTGCACACTATACTGTACACTATACTGCACACTATACTGTACACTATACTGCACACTATACTGTACACTATACTGTACACTATACTGTACACTATACTGCACACTATACTGTACACTATACTGCACACTATACTGCACACTATACTGTACACTATACTGCACACTATACTGTACACTATACTGTACACTATACTGTACACTATACTGTACACTATACTGTACACTATACTGTACACTATACTGTACACTATACTGTACACTATACTGTACACTATACTGTACACTATACTGTACACTATACTGTACACTATACTGTACACTATACTGTACACTATACTGTACACTATACTGTACACTATACTGTACACTATACTGTACACTATACTGTACACTATACTGTACACTATATTGTACACTATACTGTACACTATACTGTACACTATACTGTACACTATACTGTACACTATACTGTACACTATACTGTACACTATACTGTACACTATACTGTACACTATACTGTAGACTATACTGTAGACTATACTGTACACTATACTGTACACTATACTGTACACTATACTGTACACTATACTGTAGACTATACTGTACACTATACTGTACACTATACTGTACACTATACTGTAGACTATACTGTACACTATACTGTAGACTATACTGTACACTATACTGTAGACTATACTGTACACTATACTGTAGATATCGATGTAAACAGAACTCCAACTTCCTTATAGCCTGAAACTCTCGTAAGCTTGTGTGCCCATGAATGTGAGCTTGCATATTATGTACACACGCACACATACAAGCAAACACACACGAACACACAAACACGCACACATACAAGCATACACAGACACGTACACATACAAGCATACACAGACACAAACACGCACACATACAAGCATACACACACACACAAGGAAACACACAGATACGCACACACACAAGGAAACACACACGCACGCATACAAGCAAACACACATATACGTACACATACAAGCAGACACACACGCACGCATTCAATCAAACGCACATACAAGCAAACACACGCACACACACAAAAGTAAACACACAGATACGCACACACACACACACATCAGTAAACACACAGATACGCACACACACACCCACACACAAGGAAACACACGCACATAAACAAACACACGCACAAATTCACACACAAGCAAAGACAAGCACATCCAACAAATACTCGTAACTGCTCTCATTCAATCATCACTGTAACCTTGAACATATGAAACACACACACACACACACATACTCTACACACATACACATACTCTACACAAACACACACACACACCAACACACATACTCTACAATCTACACACACACACACACCAACACACATACTCTACACACAAACACACATAATCTACACACACACACACACACACCAACACACATACTCTACACACAAACACACATACCAACACACATACTCTACACACAAACACACATAATCTACACACACACACACCAACACACATACTCTACACACAAACACACATAAACTACACACACACACACCAACACACATACACTACACACAAACACACACACCAACACACATACTCTACACACAAACACACATAATCTACACACACACACCAACACATACTCTACACACAAACTACACACACATACACCAACACACATACACTACACACAAACACACACACCACCACACATACTCTACACACAAACACACATAATCTACACACACACACACACACCAACACACATACTCTACACACAAACACACATAATCTACACACACACACACACACACACCAACACACATACTCTACACACAAACACACACACTCTACAACAAACCAACACACACACACACACACCAACACACACATACTCTACACACAAACCACAAACCAACACACACACACACACACACACACACCAACACACACAGCTCGTAGCCTAGTAGGTAGAGCTCTCGTCTCACACACGAGGGGTCGGGGGTTCAATCCCCGGCCGGGCGGAGACAAATTGGGCTTGTCTCCTTTCATGTACACACATACTCTACACACAAACACCAACACACACACTCTACAAACAAACCAACACACACACACACACACCAACACACACATACTCTACACACAAACCACAAACCAACACACACACACACACACACACACACCAACACACACAGCTCGTAGCCTAGTAGGTAGAGCTCTCGTCTCACACACGAGGGGTCGGGGGTTCAATCCCCGGCCGGGCGGAGACAAATTGGGCTTGTCTCCTTTCATGTGTTAGCCTCAGTTCACCTAGCTGTAAATAGGTACCTGGAATAAGTGGACGACGTTGTTACGTCCCATCTGGGGTTGGCAAAAATGGTACAAGGCGAGATGGGTATCATATGGTTCACCTAAGCTGATGGCTACCTAAGCCTTCGGGCGAGACGGTACCGTCTATAGTGAGAATGGTACCATACAGATCCACCCTAAGCCTTCGTTTCCGATGTCGCCAATTGGCTAAAATATAGACTACACACACATCCACAGCCATTCCAACAGTACATAAAACACTTAACATGCATTTCACGCAATACATTCCCAGTTAAGGAGGCGCGATAATAATGAGCTTAGCTCGCATTGCGTGGATTCCCCTTGACGAACAAGTAACTGAGTAACATACTCTACACACAAACACACATAATAATAATAGTAGCCAGAATTCACATGAAACCCGATGATGAACAATTTGGAAACGTTCAAACAGCCTTATAGATAATATATTGTCCAAAATTATTGTTCATTTATGGGGAGAATTCTACTTGAGGGAGTTTTTTTGGGGGCCCCCTTTCTCCCTCATGTTTAGCCCCATTGCTTTTGAGATTTTGAGACGTTCGCCCCCATTAGTTTGGCGATTTTAGGAACTTTCGCCACATTTCTGTCAATTTTAAGACCTTGCATGCCATTTGGGTGTCGATTTTTTCCTGGCGAGCGATAGCAAGCCTGTAATTTAAGAGGAACCGGCCTTTGGCTGGGAAATTTTTCTTTCGATTTTTTTTTCAAATTTATCTTGAAGGAGGGTCTTGTTAGCCTCACCTTCCAATTAGTAGCAAATTTGGTTAGAATTAAGTCCGGACTGCCTAGTAGGGGCCGCAAAGTCTGTGTATTTATGTAACTAACTAACTCACTCACTCACTAACTAACTAACTAACTAACTTTCTAACTAACTAACTAACTAACTAACTCACTCACTCACTAACTAACTAGCTAATTAACTCACTCACTCACTCACTAACTAACTAACTAACTAACTCACTAACTAACTAACTAACTCACTAACTAACTTACTAACTAACTAACTAATATAAAAATAAATTTGGTAACTGATTATAAATATCTTGGATACATTATTGATTGCAATCTAAATAATGATCTTGATATAATACGATGCAGAAACAAGTTCTATAATGAATTTAATTGTATCCTGAGGAAGTTTAGTAACGCAAATACTAATGTGCTACTCTATTTATTTCAATCTTTATGTTTGAATTTGTATGGGGCCGAGTTATGGTTTAAGGGGAGGTTTTTAGTTTGGTCTCTAGATATCCATCAAGCTTAAGATTACACCCCTTTGAGCCCCTTTCAAGATAAATTTGTACATTTTTCGGTAGAAAAATGTCCCGGCTGAAAGCCGGTTCCTCTTAAATTACAGGCTCGCTATCGCTCGCCAGGATAAAATCGACACCTAAATGGCACGAAAGGTCTTAAAATTGACAGAAATGGGTCGAAGGTTCTTAAAATCGTCAAAATAATGGGGCGAACGTCTTAAAATTAGAAAAGCAATGGGGCTAAACATGAGGGAGAAAGGAGTCAAGAAAAAAATCCCTAAAGTGGAAATCTCCCCTTTAACAATAAGAAATGCTATGAACCAATGAAACAATCTGGTGTTGGTTCCCACAAAGCAATAAAGAACATGTTAAATATGAGATACTGGGAGAGTAATCACGCTGCATGCAGTAGAGGTGGACAAATTATTTTTAAGCATTTTATCAATTGGATCAAAATTAGATGTTTTGCATAGGCTACTATTGAAACCATGGGCATACATTGCAAAGGGTTTACACTATTTGTTGAAATAATCATATATTGTAAATGATGTGGAGAGGACGCTATTGTAAAGGATGTGGAGAGGACGCTATTGTAAAGGATGTGGAGAGGACGCTATTGTAAAGGATGTGGAGAGGACGCTATTGTAAAGGATGTGGAGAGGACGCTATTGTAAAGGATGTGGAGAGGACGCTATTGTAAAGGATGTGGAGAGGACGCTATTGTAAAGGATGTGGAGAGGACGCTATTGTAAAGGATGTGGAGAGGACGCTATTGTAAAGGATGTGGAGAGGACGCTATTGTAAAGGATGTGGAGAGGACGCTATTGTAAAGGATGTGGAGAGGACGCTATTGTAAAGGATGTGGAGAGGACGCTATTGTAAAGGATGTGGAGAGGACGCTATTGTAAAGGATGTGGAGAGGACGCTATTGAATGAATATGGATTTCAGAACTTAATATTAAATGATATTGAAGCAATAAAACCAAGAATGTATTATGTGCAGAATACAGAGCCCACATTACGTTAAACAATATGTCTATGTATTATATTTTATATTTTAGTATTATGTAAAAGATGTACAATGTATCTGTTATGAAGTAAAACTATAACTGACTGCCTATCTCTCTCTCTCTCTCTCTCTCCCCCCCCCCCCCCCCCACACACACACACATCACTATTAATAAGTTCCGAGAAAGAGGGGGTACTTCAGGAAATACCGTGGCTATTAAAAAAACCCAAGTTTCACTCAGACAGCAGCTTAAGGGGCAGTTAAACGCATTTCTGGACCCCCTTCTCCCTCGCGTTTAGTATATTAGTGATGATATTTTAAGAAGTTTGTTCCATTATTTTGTCGATTTTGAGAACTTCCACCCCATTTCTTTCTCAATATCAAGACCTTTCGTGCCATTTAGGTGTCGATTTATTCCTGGTGAGCGATAGCGAGCCTGTAATTTTAGAAGGAACCGGCCTTCGGCCGAAACATTTTTCTACCGAAAAATGTAGAAATTTATTTTGGAAGGGGGTCTAGGGAGTATTTTTCTTAAAGCTTGATCGAGGAAACTCAAAAATATATAAATAAATAAATAGACCAAAAACCAAGCAATACCCCTTTAACCCTTTCAAGATTAGGACGCATTTTGATAGTTTATTCTGGCTATCATTAGACACGATTTTATGCCATTTAGGAAGGATCTGTGGGAATGATAAGGATAAAGCTGATCTCAATTAACCCTCTGACTTCCATACACCCTTCTTAAGCTGAATAAAATCGTATCTTCGAAGGAAAATTAACCCCATCAGCACAATGACGTCATTTTCATCATATACTGGTTACCATTAGACGATTTTCTTTAGCTGATAGTCTCTACCTCAAGGAGCCCTCTGTCAAAAGAACAAGATGAAGAAAGGAGAGAGAGAGAGTACAAAGGAGTACAAAGGAGTACAAAGGAAATCAAGCAACAACAGATCTAGTGACCCTTCTAGGTTGCTTGTCCTCCAAAACACTGAGGATCAAGTGTCCAAACAGTGGTTTAGAGTGGGTAAGGGAACATTGGAAAGGGAACTACTGCCCTGCCACTAACGTGGCAGGACTAGGAAGTTAGTAGGGGACATATGGGTTAGTAACTGAGGGGAGGATAAAGTTATTCATTTACAAACGCAGTCAGTCGCGGGTTTGATGCGAGATATTTGTCTAGGCGGAATTTAAATGAATCAACGGTGCTGCAGTCTATAACGTCTCGGGGAAGCCCATTCCACAAGTTGACAACTCGATTGAAGAAGAAATTCTTAGATTCGTGCGAGTTAAAAGATTTACCAATAATTTTGCAACCGTTTCCCCGCGTGTAATTAGATTGGTCGATAGTGAAGTACTTACTACAGTTCATATTGTCGATGCCTTTGATGATTTTGAACACTTGAATTAAGTCGCCTCTTAATCTGCGCTGGGTTAAAGGAAATAGATTTAATTCTCTAAGACGCTCTTCGTATGGTTTGTTCTTTAGGCTAGGTATCATTTTGGTAACTCTACGTTGAACTCGTTCTAGCTTGTTTATATCTTTTTGGTAATAAGGGCACCAGGATTGAACGCAGTATTCCAGAAGAGGCGGACTAAGGAATTGTAAAGGGTTAGGATAACTTCTTTGGATTTATGCTCAAATGACCTGCCTATAAAGCCAATTATTTTGTTTGCCTTCTTAACAACTTCTGAACATTGTTGACTCGGTTTTAGGTTACTCGATATTGTTACTCCCAGATCAGTTTCTCTGTTTACATTCTTAAGCTGAGTGCCATTCATCGAATAGTTTGCTTTCTCATTTAGGTATCCGACATGTAGTACTTTACATTTATCCGCATTGAAACTCATTTGCCAAATTTGGGCCCAACATGACAATTTATCTAGATTGTGTTGCATATCGTCAACTTGTTCTTTTGAGAGTACGCTATTTGCAATTTTTGTATCGTCAGCAAATTTTGAGATTGTGCAGGTGAGACCCTCATCTATGTCGTTGATGTAAATTAGAAAGAGAATTGGTCCTAGTACCGATCCCTGGGGTACCCCGCTACTTACATTGGTCCATTTAGATGCCTTACCGTTTATGACTACCCTTTGCTTTCTGTTGCTGAGCCAATTTTCTATCCATTTCACACACCGTCTTGTATTCCATGCGCTTTTAGTTTTAGCAGTAAACGTTTGTGGGGAACTTTGTCAAAGGCCTTTTGAAAATCAAGGTATATAATATCTACAGCTTTACTCTCATCGTAGAGGTTGAGGATATCGTGGAAGAAGTCTAAGAGGTTTGTTAAACAGGAACGTTTTTTACGAAAGCCGTGTTGAGTATCTTTAAGTATGTTATTTTCCTCCAAGTGATTTACGAGTCTGTCTCGTATGACCGTTTCTAGCATTTTACATACAACTGAGGTTAAGCTAATTGGACGATAGTTACGGGTAGGGATTTGCTGCCTTTTTTGAATATCGGTGTTACGTTGGCTAGCTTCCACTGATCAGGCATAGTTCCAGACTGCAAGGATTTATTGAATAGTAATGTCAGTGGTTTGGAGAGCTCATTCTTAGCTTCCTTTAGAACTCTAGGCGAGATTGTATCAGGTCCTGGCGTTTTATTTACCTTGAGTTTATCTAAACAATTCAATACTTCTCTCTCTGTAACGGTGATATTGCTTAGAACATCTGAATTATCAATCTGAATCGGCGATGGTGTAGGGATATCACTGAGGTCTTCTGTTGTAAAAACTGATGCAAAGAAGGTATTGAGGGCATTACTCATTTGTACTTCGTCTTTGGTGTATTCTCCTTTTTCATCGACTAACGGTCCAACAGTTGAAGTAACTACTTTTTTCTTTCTGATATAACTATAGAATTCTTTCGGGTTTGTTTTACTTTGATTCGCAATATGTAACTCTAAGGTCTTTTTACTTTGCTTAATTAACTTTTTGGCTTTGCGTCGTAGCTCTACAAATTTCACCCGTTCTTCGTCATTTTGTGAGGATTTTAATCTATCATTAGCACATTTTTTAGCAAGCAGGCAGTTTGAAATATCTTTATTCCACCATTTGGGCTTATTATTATGGCCTGGACGCCGTATTTTCGATGGTATGCAGTCTTGCACTGCTTTTAGGTAAGTGGTTTCGAATAACTTCCAAGATGTATTTATGTCGTTATTGTTAATTAAAAAGCTCCAGTCAGTTTCTTTAAACATAGCTCTAAGTTATGCTCAGAGAGCATAGCTCAGAGAGAGAGAGAGAGAGAGAGAGAGAGAGAGAGAGAGATCAAAATAAAAAGCTACACGGGAGGATGGTGTAATTGAAAGATTGGCTCACTGATGCAACGAATAGGAGGAGGAAGAGGTACAGGAGGAGGAGGTGGTGGTGGTGGTGGTGGAGGAGGAGGAATACAAAGGAATACAAAGGAGAACAAACTGCAACAGACCTATTGGTCCTTACGGGGCAGTTTGGATATCTAAAACTACTAATCTACTGACTACGAGGTAGAGAAAAGGATAGCAAAGAAGAAGGCTCCTCCCCACCCACCACTCCCTCCAGCTAATGCTGGCATGGAAACAGATAGGAAAAATACCATGCAGTATTGAAAAACTGACACGGAAATTCGAACAGGACAGGGAGAAAAAAGAAGTTGATTTGTAATCTAAGCTAACTCTATTTACTACAATTCTGAAAGGGAACAGATGTATGAAAATCAATATACATTGCGGTATGCGTTGACATTTCGTTGCGCGTTATTCTGAAAGAAACTGTGTTAATCGGGGGTTATTTGCCATGTGTTTATCCAGATGGTTCTTAAATGATTCGACAGTATTACAGTGTACAATGTTCGAGGGTAGTCTGTTCCAATTATTCACAACGCGGTTGAAGAAGAAATGCTTCGCCTCGTGAGAATGAAAACGCTTGCCTATAATCTTATAACCATTGTTTCTCGTGTTTGCTTGATTGATCGTAAATAATTCGCTTACATTTAGGTTGCTGAATCCCTTGAAGATTTTGAACACCTCTATTAGGTCACCTCTCATTCTGCGCTTTGTTAAGCTAAACAAATTTAGTTCTTTTAAGCGCTCTTCGTACGGTTTATTACGCAATCTAGGTATCATTTTAGTGACTCTGCGTTGCACCCTTTCAAGTTTATTTATGTCCTTTTGGTAGTACGGTGACCAGAATTGCACGCAGTATTCGAGATGGGGACGCACCAATGAGTTGAATAGAGTAAGTATGATTTTTTCTGATTTGAATTTGAATGTTCTGCCGATGAAACCCACCAATTTATTAGCAGTTTTTATTACCTCTGTACACTGTTTACTCGGCTTCAGGTCACTTGATATTATAACTCCCAGATCCTTTTCATTATTTGTATTTGATAGTTGAATGTTGTTCATTGAGTAATCTTTTTTAGCGTTGTTACTACCGATGTGTAATACTTTGCATTTTTCTATGTT
This sequence comes from Paralithodes platypus, assembly GCA_032716605.1. Classification (NCBI taxonomy): domain Eukaryota; kingdom Metazoa; phylum Arthropoda; class Malacostraca; order Decapoda; family Lithodidae; genus Paralithodes; species Paralithodes platypus. The sequence continues at coordinate 2,684,613 of CM064480.1, forward strand.
GAATTTCATTTGCCATTTTTCTGCCCAGTTTTCTAAAGTGTCTAGGTCACCTTGTAGTTTTTGCCAATGTACTGTTGAGGTTACTTTATTAGTAATTTTTGTATCGTCAGCAAATTTCGAAATTTTGCATTCTATTCCTTCGTCTAAGTCGTTTATGTAAATTATAAAAAGAATAGGGCCTAATACCGAACCCTGGGGAACGCCACTATTTACTTTGCACCAATCCGATTCTTCACCATTTATTACAACTCGTTGTTTACGGTCTGAGAGCCAATTTTCGAGCCATTTCAGAGTTTTTCCTGTTATGCCATGAGCTTTTATTTTGTCAATTAGTCTCTTGTGGGGTACGGTATCGAAAGCTTTCTGAAAATCGAGATATATTATATCAACTGCTCTATCCTTATCATATGATTTGTAAACATCATTGAAGAAGTCGAGTAAGTTTGTTAAGCATGAACGTTTATTTCTAAAACCGTGCTGAGAATCTTTTATTAAATTATTTTTCTTCCAAATGTTTTACTATTTTGTCCCTTATAATGGTTTCCATTAATTTGCCCGTTACCGATGTTAAGCTAATTGGTCGATAATTGCCGGGAGAGGACTTATTTCCTTTTTTGTATATGGATGTCACGTTAGCTAGTTTACATTCGTTTGGAACTATCCCAACATTCAATGATTTGTTGAACAGATTTGCGAGTGGGTTTAATAATTCGTGTTTTGCTTCTTTTAGGATCCTTGGGGATATTTTATCAGGGCCTGGGGTTTTATTAACTTTCAAATTGTTGATTGCGAACAGGATATCGTCTTCATAAATCGTAAAGTTTTCGAGCTCAGTGCCATTTGATTGATTCGTAGGGGTAGGTCGGTTACCGGTAGTATCTTCCGACGTGAAAACTGATGCAAAATAGTTATTTAGGATATTCGCCATTTGTACTTTGTTATCTGTATGATCTCCATTTTCCGCAACAAGTGGGCCTATTGTTGAAGTTACCGTTTTTCTGTTTCTTATATAGCTGTAAAATTCTTTCGGATTGGACTTGCTGGAGCTGGCAATATGAAGTTCCAGATTCTTCTTACTTTCTTTGATGAGATTTTTGGTTGTTCGACGCAGTCTATCGTGTTCTAATTTATCGCTATTATTCTGAGTTGCCTTATATTTTTGGTATGCCTGCTTTTTTACTAAGAGGATGTTTTTTATTTCATTATTCCACCATTTTGGCTTATATTTGCCTGCTGGGCGCCGGTTTCGTAGAGGGATGCTTGTATTTATTGCTTTGTTTAGGTTATTAGATAATATGTTCCATAATCGATTTACATCATGAGTTTCGGTCATTTCACTCCAGTCAGTATTGGCAAGATGCCTTCTAAGTTTGTTAAAGTCGGCCCTTCGATAATCTGGTACTTTTTCCGTGCTCACGTTTTCTTTGTCATTATTTACTTTAATGTTAAAGGACACTATCCTATGGTCACTAGAGCTAAATTCCGGTCCGATTTTAACGCTATTTACCAGTCTTTCATTTGTCGTTAGAATAATATCCAGAATGTTATTTCCCCTCGTTGGGTGTTCTACGTGTTGATAAAGGGCACTTTCCTGAAGATTAGCATATAGATCATGTCCCGCGTGAGCATTTAGTGGTTCGCCCCATGTTGTGACAGGCAGATTGAAATCGCCAAATATTACTGCTTCTTCCTGACAACTTATTTCGGCTATTTGATCATAGAGTTTCTCGTCAGTATCGGGTGATTGTGCAGGAGGTCGATAAATTAGGCCAATTATTATCTTGCTTGCTTGATTATTTATTTGAACGTAACTAGTATCAATATTATTTATGGCAGGTTTGGTTACCTCGATTGGGTGAAGATTACTTTTAACATATAGCAGAACCCCACCTCCCATTCTTTGGGATCTTTCGCAGCTGAAGGGAGTATAACCTGGTAATGCGTATTCCGCCAAAAAATCACGCTTTTTCCGTGTTGATCCAAGATTCTGAAACACCGATTATATCACATTCCTCCATACATGCAAGTGCTTCCAGGTCTTCGAATTTATTGCGTAAGCTGCGTGCATTAACGTAGCAGGCCGTGATATTATTTTGGATAGAGTTTTACATTTGATATGGGGTAGTTTATGTCGCTGCTACTGCCCCTGCTCGGTTGTCGTTTTTTGATCTGAAAGTGCAGACTGCATCATGTAGGAGTCTGCCTAGGCGTGCTCCTCCGACTGAATTCAAATGGCAGCCATCATCCTGAAAGAGAATGTGTTGATTGTAGAAATGGTCCCAGAGATTGAGATATTCGACATCTTCCTGTGAGCAGAGGGATTTAAGTCTGTTATTAGTACTGAACGCCTTATCGTAGAAACCGGTCTCTGCATCGATCTTGGGAAGAATGCCTGAAATGATTATGTTACATGACTTACTCTTGTAACGCTGGATTGCCTTACGGTATTTTTCCATTAGTTCCTCTGATCTGGTGCGCATTACATCGTTCGACCCTGCGTGAATCACGAACAGGGTGTTCTCGTCAGCGATTCTGGTGACATCGTCGAAGGCTGCTGTGATGTCGTCCAAACCTGCACCCGGTATGCAAAAACGCTTTCTGTGGTTTGGGACTCTTCCACAGAACTCTTCAAGTTGTCCTCGTAAGATGGAGTCTCCAATGAGCCTGGTCTCCTCAGTTTCGTCTCCTGTTTCTGTCAGAATCTGGTATTTATTAAATGTGGTGACCGGCAGATGTGACCTCCTTTTTGATTGCCTCGCCCCATTTCTTACGGGAGTAAAGCTGGTGGGAGAGACTCTGGAATTTTGAGGGGATGGAGGGCTGTTGTGGGGGGCGGGTGGGCTGGCTGGTGGGGGTGTTAGCGGCTGGTCAATTCAGGAGGAGGAAGAGATACAGGAGGAGGAGGTGGTGGTGGAGGAGTACAAAGGAAATCAAGCAACAACATATCTAGTGACCCTTCTAGGTTGCTTGTCCTCCAAAACACTGAGGATCAAGTGTCCAAACAGTGGTTTAGAGTGGGTAAGGGAACATTGGAAAGGGAACTACTGCCCTGGAACTAATGTCCGTGGCAGGATTAGGAAGTTAGTAGGGGACAGATGGGTTAGTAACTGAGGGGGCGATAAAATAAAGTTATTCGTTTACAAACGCAGTCAGTCGCGGGTTTGATGCGAGATATTTGTCTAGGCGGAGTTTAAATGAATCAACGGTGCAGTTCATATTGTCGATGCCTTTGATGATTTCGAACACTTGAATTAAGTCACCTCTTAATCTGCGCTGGGTTAAAGGAAATAGATTTAATTCTCTAAGACGCGCTTCGTATGGTTTGTTCTTTAGGCTAGGTATCATTTTGGTAACTCTACGTTGAAGGTAGGAGGAGGAGGAGGAGGTGGTGGTGGTGGTGGTGGTGGTGATGGAGGAGGAGGAAGAGGAGGAGGTGATGGAGGAGGAGGAAGAGGAGGTGGTGGAGGAGGAGGAGGTGGTGGTGGTGGTGATGGAGGAGGAGGAAGAGGAGGTGGTGGAGGAGGAAATTGAGGAAGAAATGGGGAGTGGGATTGGAAAGAAGAGGAGGAAATTGATAGAGATGGAAAGAGTAGGAGGCTATAATATATTAATTATGTATAGGCCTATATATATAATATTATATATGTTTTTTTTTTTTTTTTTTTTGCCAGATGTCGTAATTTCCGAGAAGGGGTGGCCATGCATATTAGGTATTTGTCACGAATCGCTAGGTCAAGTTGCCCGGACTTGACATCTATACCAATAACATTTTGACAGTGCGGGCTCGATCCGTTGACCCTTTGATCAGTAGCCGACGCTCATCTAGGATCTAATCACGGACAGTCAGATTATAGATTGTAGATTATAGAAGGTATAATTATATCTCACTAATACATGAATATAATTATGTTTCTACTCTCACCCAGGCTCGAACCATGGACAGTCAGATTATAGAAAGTATATATCTCACAAATACACTTGCTTTACATGGATATAATGTTTTTACTCTCACCCGGAATTAAACCATGGACAGTCAGTACAATAACCCATGCTTTAAGGGGAAGAATTATATATTTTTCTGGATCCCCTTCTCCCTCATGCTTAGCCCCATTAGTTTTCAGATTTTAAGACGTTCACCCCATTAGTTTGGTGATTTTAAGGTGTTTTGCTCCATTTTGTTGTCAATATTAAGACCTTTCGTGCCATTCAGCTGTTGATTGTTTCCTGGAAAGCGATAGCGAGCCTATAATATAGGAGCAACTGGCCTTTGGCCAGAACATTTATTTACCGAAAAATGTATAAATATATCTGCAAGGTGGATCTTGGGGATGTTTTTTAAGCTTGTAGATCTATGGAGGAAACGAAAAAACAAAACAAAATAAAACTAAAAAATAAATAAATATATAAATAAATAAATCGACCAATAAATAAAGAGGAAGGGGAGGAGGGTGGTGAAGGGGAGGAGGGTGGTGAAGGGGAGGAGGATGGTGAAGGGGAGGAGGGTGGTGAAGGGGAGGAGGGTGGTGAAGGGGAGGAGGGTGGTGAAGGGGAGGAGGGTGGTGAAGGGGAGGAGGTGGGTGGTGAAGGGGAGGAGGGTGGTGAAGGGGAGGAGGGTGGTGAAGGGGAGGAGGGTGGTGAAGGGGAGGAGGGTGGTGAAGGGGAGGAGGGTGGTGAAGGGGAGGAGGGTGGTGAAGGGGAGGAGGGTGGTGAAGGGGAGGAGGGTGGTGAAGGGGAGGAGGGTGGTGAAGGGGAGGAGGGTGGTGAAGGGGAGGAGGGTGGTGAAGGGGAAGGTCAAAAGAGGCAGATGAGACGACAGATACCAGATACCAGCATCATGAAGACGAACTACACCCCCCCAAGGAGGTTATATATATGGAGGGAGGGAGGGTCAGAGAAGATCATGTGAAGCCAACATCATAAAGACAAACTTCACCCCTCAAGGAGGTTATATACATGGGGGGAGGGTGGGGTAGGCAGAGAAGACCATGTGAAGCCAACACCATGAAGACGAACTACATCTCAAGGAGGTTATATACATGGAGGGAGGGAGGGGCAGAGAGGACCATGTGAAGCCATCATGAAGACGAGCTACACCCCCCAAGGAGGTTATATATATGGAGGGAGGGTGGGGTAGGCAGAGAGGACCATGTGAAGCCAACACCATGAAGACGAACTACATCCCAAGAAGGTTATATACATGGAGGGAGGGAGGGGCAGAGAGGACCATGTGAAGCCAACACCATGAAGACTAACTACACCCCCAGTAGGTTATATATATGGAGGGAGGGAGGGGCAGAGAGGACCATGTGAAGCCAACATCATGAAGACGAGCTACACCCCCCAAGGAGGTTATATACATGGAGGGAGGGTGGGGTAGGCAGAGAGGACCATGTGAAGCCCACCATGAAGACGAACTACATCCCAAGGGGGTTATATACATGGAGGGAGGGAGGGGAAGAGAGAATCATGTGAAGCCAACATCATAAAGACAAACTACACACCCCCAGGAGGTTATATACATGGAGGGAGGGTGGGGCAGGCAGAGAGGACCATATAGGAGCGTAAAGCCAAAGGAGGAGTGGCAGTACTGGAGGATCAGGCCAACACTAATCACAGAATCTCTGTATACTGTATATCCATAAATATTGATAGGCTATGCCGCTATGCTTATGTATCAAGTATTGTTTGCATGCCGTCCTTTTATGGGGGAGATGGGTCGTTTTTCTGGCCTCCTTTCTTCCTCACGCTTAGCCCCAATAGTTTTCACATTTTAAGACGTTCGGTTCATTAGTTTGGCGATTTTAAGACCTTTCGCCCCATTTCTTCATCAATATTTAGACTTTTCGTGTTAATCGGGTGTCAAATTTTTCCCGCGAGCGATACCGAGCCTGTAATTTAAGACGAACCGGCCTTTGGCCAGGAAATACTTCTATCGAAAAAGTTACAAATTTAAAAAATCGACACCTAAATGACGCGAAAAGTTTTAATATTGACAAAGAAATAGGGCGAAAGGTCCCCAAATTGCCAAACTAATGAGCCAAACGTCTTATAATCTGAGAACTAATGGGGCTAAACATGAGGAAAAAGGGGCACCAAAAAAAACCCCGACCCATCTCCCCTTAACTGCGCTGGAGTACCGTCATTGTTATCCTGTATTACACCATGGAGGCTTGGGGGACTTTTTTTTTTTTTTTTTTTTTTTTTTTTTTTTTTTTTTTTTGGTGTGTGTGTGTGTGTGTGTGTGTGTGTGTCTGTCTGTCTGTCTGTCTGTCTCTGTCTCTCTCTCTCTCTCAACTTAACCATCGTTGCTTGTACAGTGGCGCCCAAAAGTTGTATCATGATCTGTTTAATGTTAGGCATGGAACTAAAATATGTAAGATTGAATAGGAGCGTTCTATCTAGCTCTATAACTATCTATCTATCTATCTATCTATCACACACACACACACACACACATATATATATATAATATATATATATATATATATATATATAATATATATATATATATATACTGTATATATAATAATACAATTATATATATATATATACTGTATATATATATATATTTATATATCAGAGTGTGAGGTGAAGTTGAACGGTCAGGATATGGAGATAGTCAGCTCTTTTAAGTATCTGGGCAGTGTGTTGAGTAAAGATGGGACTATGGAGGAGGAAGTGCGGGAGAGGGTACAACAGGGGAAGAGGGTTGTAGGAACGTTGAAAGCAGTAACAAGAAATAGGGTGGTACAAAGGAAATCAAGCAACAACAGATCTAGTGACCCTTCTAGGTTGCTTGTCCTCCAAAACACTGAGGATCAAGTGTCCAAACAGTGGTTTAGAGTGGGTAAGGGAACATTGGAAAGGGAACTACTGCCCTGCCACTAACGTGGCAGGACTAGGAAGTTAGTAGGGGACATATGGGTTAGTAACTGAGGGGAGGATAAAGTTATTCATTTACAAACGCAGTCAGTCGCGGGTTTGATGCGAGATATTTGTCTAGGCGGAATTTAAATGAATCAACGGTGCTGCAGTCTATAACGTCTCGGGGAAGCCCATTCCACAAGTTGACAACTCGATTGAAGAAGAAATTCTTAGATTCGTGCGAGTTAAAAGATTTACCAATAATTTTGCAACCGTTTCCCCGCGTGTAATTAGATTGGTCGATAGTGAAGTACTTACTACAGTTCATATTGTCGATGCCTTTGATGTATGTCAGTATGGAAGTGAAGTCCTAAGGATGTGAGAGGGTTAAGAGGTTTTACTGGGTGACTGTAGGGAGACTCTTAAGATCCTAGACCTAAAAATGGTGTTTAAGTGAGATAATTCCCCTCCATACCTCCAATCACTCCTTCACATGTGTCAAAGTCCCCTCCTTCCCCCCTCCCCCCCCTTCAATTATCACCTATTTTCCCTGTTATTCCCTTATTCATTGGTATATTTTCGTGTCACCATCTCCAGGCCGGTTTCATGCTGTTGTCACGTGACTAGCGAGTGTGTTGCGTAAGGGAGTAAGTCAGTAAGGCTTCAGCCCTCGAGAGGAGAGGGTGTACGGCCGGCTGGCTAACAATTGATGAATGAACTGCTCGGTAATAATTCGCGATTTTGACCATCCAAACAATATTCCCACTTGTTTTTATTGTTGTTACAGGTTACTATCTTCATATTAAACGTAAAATAGGCGCATATGGATAAGTATTAATTATATTTATGGTAAATTCATGATTTTAGTGTGGAATTAATCAGAATACCTACGCACAGGGGTATGGTATATACTACAGGGGCTGCGCAGCTTAAAGGTTAAGAAAGCGTAGAGCGTGCAAATATCGCCGCGGTAGTCTCCTTTAACATTATCAAACAAACAGCGCCCACTGCTATACTCGGCTTCAATAAATAATTGTAAAAAATCAGTCATATAATTATATAAAATTAGTGTAGTAAATTAGTGTAGTAAAATTAGTGTAGTAAAATTAGTGTAGTAAATTAGTGTAGTAAAATTAGTGTAGTAAAATTAGTGTAGTAAATTAGTGTAGTAAAATTAGTGTAGTAAATTAGTGTAGTAAATTAGTGTAGTAAAATTAGTGTAGTAAATTAGTGTAGTAAAATTAGTGTAGTAAAATTAGTGTAGTAAAATTAGTGTAGTAAAATTAGTGTAGTAAAATTAGTGTAGTAAATTAGTGTAGTAAATTAGTGTAGTAAATTAGTGTAGTAAAATTAGTGTAGTAAATTAGTGTAGTAAAATTAGTGTAGTAAAGTTGAAAACATAATGGCGTACCAACGATATCAGTAAATGGTGAGAATCGGGACAATGCCTGGTTCGTTTTCTAGCAGCAAATTTATAATCAATTCGCCCCTACTCTCCTCAAATACTAAATAAAATAGTTGTTGGTAGCTAGAACATAGCCAATGTGTCAACATTGGCTACAACAAGGGGAAGGGAGGATCAGCAAAAAACACGATAAAAAGGAAAGAGAGGTGACGGGAGAAGAACACATATAACGAGCGAGAAAGCAATATACAGAAACGATAATCACTTTGGGGTTTTACTATAATGCTTACCCTAAAATTTAACAAGTTTCACTCGATTTGAATAATTTCCTTTGGGTAAACATTTAAGAGACCCTGGACAGCATTTTTAGCATTTTTTTCCCATTTTTTGGAGGTTCACAGGCAAGCCTTCTCTCTCTCTCTGTCTGTCTGTCTGTCTGTCTGTCTGTCTGTATGT
>CM064480.1:2693437-2743437 GCA_032716605.1 Paralithodes platypus
AAGTTTGTTCCAGGTTAGAACAACAGATTTTATATGGGGAAAAGTATCCACAAATGTTAGTGCCGAACCTTTTTCAGTTCAAACTTTCAGCCATGGTTGCGTGTTGTATTCATATCTAGGCTAAGCATTTTTCTATAATCTACACTGTCAAATCCATTAAGTATTTTTAAACTTCAATGAGCTAACCTCGTAGTTTGCGAGAGGGAGGGTGAAGAGATGGTGAGAGAGAATGGTACAAAGTAGGTCATCTAGAGGTTGACGGCCTATACGGAAATACGGCGGCGGGAAGAAGACTAGGCGGAGGAGGAGGAGGGGAAGAAGCAGAGGAGAGAGAGGGAGGAGGAGGGAAAGAAGTACAAAGGAGTACAAAGGAAATCAAGCAACAACAGATCTAGTGACCCTTCTAGGTTGCTTGTCCTCCAAAACACTGAGGATCAAGTGTCCAAACAGTGTGGTTTAGCGTGGGTAACGGGAACATTGGAAAGGGAAATTAACTGCACTGGAACGAATGTCCGTTGGCTCAGGATTAGGAAGTTTAGTAGGGGGACAGATGGGGTTAGTAACTGAGGGGGGGATTAAAAGTCAAGTTATTCATTTACAAACGCAGTCAGTCGCGGGTTTGATGATGCGAGATATTTGTCTAGGCTGGAGTTTAAATGAATCAACGGTGATGCCGATCTATAACGTTTAGGGGAAGCCCATTCCACCAGGTTGACAACTCGATTGAAGAAGAAATTCTTAGATTCGTGGGAGGTAAAAGATTTTACCAATAATTTTGCAACCGTTTCCCCGCGTGTAATTAGATTGGTCGATAGTGATCCAGTACTTACTAAAGTGCATATTGTCGATGCCTTTGAGGATTTTGAACCACTTGATTATAGGTCAGAATCTTAATCTGCGCTGGGTTAAAGGAAAAATAGATTTAATTCTCTAAGACGCTCTTTCGGTGGTCTGTTCTTTAGGCAGAGGTATCATTTGGGAACCACTCCGTACGTGGAACTCGTTCTCGCTTGTTTATAGTCTTTTTGGTAAATAAGGGCACCAGGATATTGAACGCAGAATTCCAGAAGAGTGCGGAGCTAAGGAATTGTAAAGAAGGGGTGGTAGGGGATAAATTCTTTGGATTTATGCTTCAAAATGACCCATCCTCTATGCCTATAAAAAAAGCCACATTTTAAATTTGTTTGCCGTCTTAACAACTTCTGAACATTGTTGACTCGGTTTTAGGTTTATCCGATATTGTTACTCCCAGAGCGGTTTCTCTGTTTACATTCTGAAGCTGAGTCGCCAATCATCGAATAGTTTGCTTTCTCATTTAGGTATCCGCATGTAGTACTTTACATTTATAGGCAGGACACTCATTTGCCCAAATTGGGACCAACATGGACAATTTATCTAGAGTGTGTTGCAATATCGTCAACTTGTTACCTTTGAGGATACGCTATTTGCAAGTTGTGTATTCGTCAGCAAAATTTTGGAGATTGTACAGGTGAGACCCTCATCTATGTCGTTGTTGTACATTAGGGAAAGAGAATTGGTCCTTATCGTACTCGATCCATGGGGTATACCGCTACTTACACTGGTCCATTTAGAGAAAGCAGAGGAGGAGAGAGGGAGGAGGAGGGGAATACGATGCGAAGGAGGAGAGGAGGGAGGAAAAAAGGGAAAGAAGAAGCAGAGAGAGAGAGAGGGAGGAGGAGGGGGAGAGGGGAATACGAGGCGGACGGAGGAGGAGGGGAAGTGGAAGCAGAGGAGAGAGAGAGGGGAGGAGGGGAGGGGGAAATACGAGGTGGCGGAGGAGGAGGGGAAAGAAGAAGCAGAGGACGAGAGAGGGGAGGAGGAGGGGAATACGAGGTGGAGGAGGAGGGAAATAAGAAGAAGAAGAAAGAGAGAGAGGGAGGAGGAGGAGGGAGCAATAAAGGATCCTCAAGAAGAGACGGAGAGAGCAGAACGGTAGATGAGGAGCTATCTATATATCTCTATATATATTACAGGCCCAAATCCCAACTTTTCATATTATTGTGTTTGTTTGGGGGGGGGGGGAAGGGGGTGGGGGGCGGGGGGGAATAATGATACAGGCGGATATGGTAAAGCGATAATGGTTGCACACAAAGTGGGGTCATTTGGAGGCTTTGAAGGGGCTACAGCTTGGCCTATCAGGTCTATTATAAATCATTCATTAATCATCTTACTTGGAAGGGGCTCCACCGGAGTCCGAGTGTTGTTTTTTTCTCCCTTCTCTCTGGTTTGTATCCATTTCAGCCCTATTCAGCCTACTTTTTAAGAAGTTTATCCCATTCCAAGGGTGTTTGATTTTTCCTATAGAGCCTTGGGTTAGTGAGTGGTTTCGCGGGGACCGGTTTGAGTAGGACCCAGCATGTTTTAATCTTTTTTAATATGTTTTTGGGACCAGCAGGCTAAATTTGTTAAATTTTTCAGATTCCTCCATTTACAAATGGTTTGGCCGCTATCGCTCACAAAGGTAAGAAAATCGACACTTGGATGGGATATATAAATAAACGTCTTAAAAACAGGTGAGGCGTGAATCGCGGGTGGGCTGCCGAACCCCGAATAGGACTTAGGAGCCACGGAGATAGAGAGAAAAAAAGCAAGCCAAGCCCCCTTAACTGTACACTCTAATATTATACAATAATATGCTTTTGATGATTTATATTTTTGTGTCTTTTACTTTTAACCTTGTGATCTGCCTGAAAAGCGTACTGCGTTAAGGGCACCGTACAAATGCTTGTCTGTACATTTACATTTACAATTGTATTCCCGGGTTTTCTTCCTGTTTATCTTCCATTTGCAATTTCCAGTTTTTCTTCCTATTCTCTTAAGGGGGCTCACAGTCTTTGTTTGTATCTTTCTCTCCTTTTCTCTCTTTCAATGACATTTTATACCTTATTCAAGCGCCATTCAGCAAACTGTTTTAAGCCGTGTTATCCTCATCCAGGTGTCGCAGTTCTTCCTGGCGAGCGATAGAGCGAGGCCAGCATTGTATGTGAGAAATCTCGGCTGAGAAATTTTTGCCTATAGAAAAATGTACAAATTAGCTTGCTGTTCTGTAAAACAAAAAATACATATATTCTCGGAAAATATTGACACCGGTGATGGGGGGTGGTAGGTGGGGTAAACGATTAACAAACAGTAGACTGAATGTGGCTCGAATGGATACAAAGCCAAAGAGAGAGGGGGAGAAGAGATGGAGAAAGAAAACAAAGGGCAAGGTGGGTGGGCTCCCTTAAATGTGCTATGGCCAATAATGAAGGGAGTGTTTCCAGTGTTTCTGGATTCAAACGAGTTTTCTACAACACCCCATCATGCAATCACTCCAAAAATCACGCGATGAGGCAACAGCAAGCCTCTATTCTGAATCTATCCACATATTTCCGATTAGGGCGGAGAAAATCTTGTTACTTTCCAAGGGCTGCGAGGAACCCAAATGTTACCATCTATCTAACGGTCACAATCTTCACACGACTATTTCTTACTCTTTAAGGGGGCCGTCCACCTCGCTTTTTTTTTTATCTTTCTCTCCCTCTCTCTTTGGGATTGTATCCATTCGGCCCCCATTCAGCCTTACTGTTTTAGACGTTTACCCCATCCAGGTGTCAATATTTTTCTGGCGAGCGGAAAGCGAGCCAGCATACTACTGTATATATATGTGTTTTACAGCAAGCCTAAATTTGTAAATTTGTTCGATATAAAAATGTCTCCGGCAAAGCCGGATTTCTCCATACAATGTTGGCTTCGCTGTCGCTCGCCAGGAACAAAAAATCGACAACTGAGGATGGGGAATAAACGTCTTAAAAAACAGTTGGACTGAAATGGGGACCAAATTGGATGCAAGCCAGGGAAAGAGAGAAAAAAGAGGAAGATAAAAAAGGCCGAAACCCCCCTTAACAAACACACAAAATCAAACCCTTCGTCTGTCATCTCGGTATTCTTTGGTGTCTCTCTTATCTTCTGACCTCTCTTGGACATACTAAACCGTTACTTTGGTGGTTGTAATGGTGAAGGTAGTTCTGGTCAAATATCTGTGTGTGATAACCGGGTTCGAATACTGGGTGATGGATCACACAATATGCTTTCTATTAATTTCAGTGGAGGATGTTTGGTGTTGAAGTGAAGTAACTAACAAAAAAAAAAAAAAAAAAATATATTAACCACATCTTGCTAAAACAGCTTTTCCAGAAGTTAGGCATGTGGGCAACCATCTCTGTGGATTATTTTTCCCCGTACAGGCTTCTTGCTCTGTGCAGGGGTATAGTGCCACCCATTGTAGTGTTCGAGTACTGTTCACATGATGTGAGTAGGATTCCCACGCATACCTCACTTCTTCGAAACGGGTCGATGTGCAAATAGTATTGCATGTCATCAACTCACCTTCTTAGTAATTCCCTACAATCTTTCTCCTACACTCTGCACAACAATGTTGCATCTCTATACACTATCTATCTCTACTACAATAATCAGAGGCTCTCTCAGTGTATACCCCCTCCCTTACGGAAGTGGGCGCACCCGCCTTTCAAACACATTCCTCCCATACTCTGCCCAACTCTCTAACCAAAGAGTGAATCTGATTTGTCCTAGTTTTTCTTCTACCTCAACAAGGGTAAAATTGGAACTGTCTCACTCCCAAATCTATTCATACCCCATGCCTATTGGACGTAACACTATTTCAAGCTCCGTGTTTCAAGGACATCCTAAGTACCGTACCTGGAAAGTTGGGCTCCCTATCACTCCTTTAATTTATCTTTCTATTTTTGTTTTGTCCATTTGTTTATAAAATTTATTTATTTGCATTATATACTGTAGGCCAACCATTAGATATATATTTTTTTTAGTTTTATTTTGTTATTTATTTTTATTTATTTATTTTTATTTTGGGGGGCAGGGGCTTGTTACGATCAGCCTTGCGTTGTTAGTCTCTTTAAACCACAATAGAAAACAAATAGGAAAACACGGACGAGGGAAGGGAACAAGAGAAAAATATAAGAGGAGCTGAAGGAGAAGAGGAGAATAATAGTGATGGTACACAAATGAACTGGAGGAGAGATAGGAAAACAATTAATATTAAAGAAGAATAGAGAAGATGATGAATAAAGAAGAAAAAGGAAAACAAATTAATAAACAATAACCTGAGAGAGAGAGACGAGAGAAGACGAGAGAGGAAGAGAGATGGAGAGAGAGAGAGAGAGAGAGAGAGAGGGGAGAGTGAGAGACTGAGGAGAGGAGAGAGATGAGAGGGAAGAGAGAGGAGAGAGGAGAGAGAGAGGAGAGCTGAGAGAGAGAGAGAGAGAGAGATGAGATGGAGAGAGAGATGAGGGACGAGAGAGCTGGAGAGAGGAGAGAATTGATGTAATGTAATTCTCCACCAGCCAAACACGAGGTACTGTACGGTCGCGCTAATAAGTCATGCCTAGCTGTCATTACGTTTGGCTTGCTCTGTGCTGTATTAATGTCTGTCAGATGTTGACTAGGGTGGGTAAGTGTAGGAACATGTTTGATATTTCACTCGATATGAAGAAATTAAGCTTCTGATATACTGCTGATACCAATTATTGATCAAAACCTACTTGGTGCCGAGAAATCACGTATAGGGCGACTGTACATAATGATTTTGTATATCACACAAATACACGTGAGCTACATACATGTTCTTAGTTTCAGCCGGGATTCGAACCACGGACAGTCAGGACGACAGCACTGTGTAACTACTCTATTTCAAATGTATTACTTCCATTTCCATAGGGATAGTTACCGTTTGGGTAGCCTGAGTACTTCACACTGTCTTTCTTCATTATATTCATTATAACATTTTCCCTTAAGGGGGCATGGGCCGGTTTCTGGACCACTTTCTCCCCATGTTCAGCCCCATTCTTTTCCAGATGTTCAGATGTTTGCCCCATTAGTTAGGCGATTTTAAGGCCGTTAGCCTCATTTCGTCGTCAATCATTAGATCTTTCGTGCTATTTAGGAGTCAATTTTTTTTCCCTGGCGAACGATAGTGAGCCTGTAATTTTGGAATAACTGGCCTTCGGCCGGAAATTTTGTCTTCCAAAAAATGTATAAATTAATCTAGAAGGGGGATCTTATGGGTGATTTTTAAAATCTGATGGAAGTCTAGGGAGGAAACTAGAAAAATAATAAATACATGAAAAAATCGCCCAAAAAGTGAACCATCTCCCCTTAATGATCATTAACCTCTCTCTCCCCCCCCCCCCCCTCCCCCAACCCTAGGGCACTATAGTCATTACACGTTAGAGTGGCTTATTCCCGCCCCCCCCCCCACTTAGCGCCCCCCTTCCGGGATCTAAGCTCTTTCATCTTGGTTAAGGCGTGTGTGTGCTCTCTCTCTCTCTCTGGCCCCTTATAAATTGGTCGTAGATTTGATCTACAGTATAGGAAAAAGCTCGATGACTCCATTAGTGCCGAAATTCAATTCTAGCGCCGCGATTCATTACGTGTTCGTGTAATTTGGTACTCAATTAAAACCCGCTCCGTGATGGCCATATACATATGTTGTCGATACTCTCTCTCTCTCTCTCTCTCTCTCAAACACACAAACACCTTTCCTTCCTTCGTACAGTGGCCTACACAATTAACTGGTACTGTACACTGTTATTTGATAAACATTAGACACTGATTAGTAAATGAGGGAAAACACTGATTCGGGCATGTTTTAGGGTATGCTTAAAAATATTTCAGCAGCGAGTCAACATTATGCATAAAAATGTGTACCATCTTTAACTGCATATAACTGTACAAATATAACTTTAGTCGTCCATCTGAATCTCATACCTACCTACGAAGTTATATATCTACATTACCGTTATAAAATTAATTTCCAGTTAAATTTTAGTTTATGGCCGCTCCCATGGGTAGTAAGGCGTCTGGGAATAGAAGAAGCAGAAGGCGAGGCGAAGGAGGAGGAGGAGGAGGAGAGGAAGCAGAAGAGAGAGGGAGGAGGAGGGGAAGAAGAAGCAGAAGTAAGAGGGAGGAGGAGGGGAAGAAGAAGCAGAAGTAAGAGGGAGGAGGAGGTGAAGCAGAAGTAAGAGGGAGGAGGAGGGGGCGCAGAAGTAAGAGGATGAAGGAGGGAAAAGAGAAGCAGAAGTAAGAGGTAGGAGGAGGGGAAGAAGAAGCAGAAGTAAGAGGGAGGAGGAGGGGAAGCAGAAGTAAGAGGGAGGAGGAGGGGAAGAAGCAGAAATAAGAGGGAGGAGGAGGGGAAGAAGAAGCAGAAGTAAGAGGGAGGAGTAGAGGAAGAAGCAGAAGTAAGAGGGAGGAGGAGGGGAAGAAGAAGCAGAAGTAAGAGGGAGGAGGAGGGGAAGAAGAAGCAGAAGTAAGAGGGGAAGAAGAAGTAGAAGTAAGAGGGAGGAAGAGGGGAAGAAGAAGTAGAAGTAAGAGGGAGGAAGAGGGGAAGAAGAAGCAGAAGCGTTAGCATGATTTTTTGTTTAAACCGAGACGTTATTGTATCAAAGAAAGTACTCGATATAGGCTACAGTAGATTTACACCTCTCGACCATGACCTATGTTGCCTAAACTGAATAAAATCCCTTAAAAGTAAATGGAGTGACAAAAAGAACATCAAAACAGTGTTAGATTCAATAAGAAAATAAGATACTAGATTAATTAAGAAGTTACTCGAAGTACTGTACCTTTAAGCCTCTTACTATGACGCCGCTTTTCCTAATTTGACAATATCGTCTAATTAAAGTATACCGTTATAAGACGTTAATCTTAACGGGGGTACCGTTTTTTTTTAACATTTATATCCTTTTCTCGCTTTCCCTGGCTTGTATCCAATCGGCCCCATTCAGCCAACTGTTTTTAGACGTTTTATCCCCTCCCCGTGTCGATTTCTTCCTGGCGAGCGATAGCGAGCCACCATTGTATGACGTAATCCGGCTTCGCCGGAGAATTTTTTCTATCGAAATATGGACAAATTTAGCTTGCTGTTAAAACAAAAATATATACAGTATATGCTGACTCGCTACCGCTCGCCAGGAAAATATTGACACCTGGATGGGGGTAAACATCTTAAAACAGTAGGGTGAATGGGGCCGAATGGATACAAACCAAAGAGAGAGGAAGAGAAAGAGAGAGGAAGAGAAAGAGAAAAAAAAGCGAGGTGATAATAATAATAATAGTTCTTAAAGCTAGCGCATGCGCCAGCTAAGGATAACCCAATAAGGCCGATTAGGCGTATTTCCATTGGGGTCCTGTACTATAACCCATCCCCTTGCTCATGAAGGACGGTAACGACTCAGTGCTTGTGAAAAAACTTTAATGCACCGAGCGTGGGCGCGATCCTGGGCCTTCTGGGTGGAAGTCCAAGAGGCTAGTCACTACTGGTGCCGCATTTAGCCTATAAACTCTCTTACTGGGGCTGCAAAAAGACGTGGCAGCCGCCGGGGTTATTTTGGTCTGGGTGATGAAGACAAGGGAACGGGTGGGGAAAAAATAAAAGTAGGTGTGAAAATAGTAGCTGGAGGTGGTGAAGGAGGAGGCAAATGAGGGTTGGTAGAGAAAATAGAGAGCGTTGATTAACCCTTTCACGCATTTATGACGCAGAGGTTGCCAGATTAGCAATAAGAAATAGTGTTCTCTCACTCTTATAAATACCTCTCCAAAATTAGTGTTCTGCCCACAGCTAACTCAAAAGACAACTGCAGAGGTTGAAGTAACTAAACTAAAGGTTTCTAAATACCCCTGATGGTAACAAAGGCTTTAAAGTATCCCTAATAGGCTCCAAAATCGCGTCATATGTCGGAGAGGGTTAATAAAGGAGGAGTACACAAATAAGGATAATAAACGGGAAGGCAGGAAGGAAGGAAGGGCACGATAAAATGGAAGTAAATAATAAATAGTAAATAGTAAATAATAAATAGTAAATAATAAATAGTAAATAGTATATAGTAAATAGTAAATAATAAATAATAAATAGTAAATAATAAATAGTAAATAATAAATAGTAAATAATAAATAATAAATAGTAAATAATAAATAATAAATAGTAAATAATAAATAGTAAATAATAAATAGTAAATTGTAAATAATAAATAGTAAATAATAATTAGTAAATAATAAATAGTAAATAATAAATAGTAAATAATAAATAATAAAGTAAATAATAAATAGTAAATAATAAATAGTAAATAATAAATAGTAAATAATAAATAGTAAATAATAAAAACAAAATAATTAATAAATAATAAATAGTAAATAATAATACAAAATAACAAATAATAAATAATAAATAGTAAATAATAAATAATAAATAGTAAATAATAAATAGTAAAATTAATAATAAATAGTGAATAGTAAATAATAAATAATAAATAGTAAATAAATAGTAAATAATAAATAGTAAATAATAAATAATTAATAGTAAATAATAAATAGTAAATAATAAATTATAAATAGTAAATAATAAATCATAAATAGTAAATAATAAATAGTAAATAATAAATAGTAAATAATAAATAGTAAATAATATAGTAAATAATAAATAATAAATAGTAAATAATAAATAGTAAATAATAAATAGTAAATAATAAATAATAAATAGTAAATAATAAATAGTAAATCAATAATTAATAGTAAATAATAAATAATAAATAGTAAATAATAAATAGTAAATAATAAATTATGAATAGTAAATAATAAATAATAAATAGTAAATAATAAATAGTAAATAATAAATAGTAAATAATAAATAATAAATAGTAAATAATAAATAATAAATAGTAAATAATAAATAGTAGATAATAGATAAATAATAAATAGTAAGCAAACAGGAGGAGGAATAGAACCAGAATAAAAGAGAACCATAAAATAATGAGAAAGGAAGGACAGACTACAATGGAAGTATACAATTAACCCCTTCAGCACTATGATGTCTTTTTACCTTTGATTCTAGCTAATATTAGAGGATTGTATGCGGTTTAAAGAGAGGTTTTTAGTTTGTTCCCCAGGACCTCTATCAAGTTTAAAATTACACCCCCTAGACCCCTTTCAAGATAAATTTGTAAAAAATTTCGATAGAAAAATGTCCAGGCTGAAGTACGGTCCCTCTTAAATTACAGGCTCGCTACCGCTCGCCAGGAAAAAAATCGATACTTAAATGACACAAAAGGTCTTAAAATTGACAGAAATGGGCCGAAAGGTCTTAAAATAGCCAAACTAATGGGACGAACTTCATAAAATCTCAAAATTAATGGGGCTAAAGCTGAGGGAGAATGGGGTCCAGAAAAATATCCCGCCAAGTGGAAATCTCCCTTAAGAAGAACGTATATTATTGGGAGGGTTTATTGAGATCGTATTTACCCCTTTGAGTCCTAAAGGTAGATTATAAGGTAAAGTAAATAGTGAAATGGAACCGTAAACAGAATACGATGAAAAATACGTAATCGTGCTTAAGGGGGGGTGGGTGACCTGTTTTTGTTCTGTCCTTTTCTATCTTTCTCTGGCTTGTATCCATTTGGCCCCATTCAGCCTACTGTTTTAAGACGTTTATCCCCATCCAGGTGTCGATTTTTACTGTGTGAGCGGTAGCGAGCCAGCATATTTTTTATTTTTGTTGACAGCAGGCTAAATTTGTAAATTTTTTCGATTAGAAAAATATCTCCGGCGAAGCTGGATTTCTTCATATAAGGCTGGCTCGCTACCCCTCGCCCGGAAGAAATCGACACCTACCGTAGATGGGGAAATAAACGTCTTAAAATAGTTGGCTGAATGGGGCCGAATGGATACAAGCCAGGAGAAAGAGAGAAAAGGACAGAAATAACAAAAAGCAGGTCACCCCCCTTAAGGGGTTAGGAGTAAGAAGAATAATAGACTAAAAGAGAACAATAAAAGAATGAGAATGAACTGGAGGAGGAAGGAAGGACAGAATAAAATGGAAGTACACAATTAAGAGGATAGAAACGGGAGGAGGAGGAAGAGACAAAAGAAATAGAAGATAACCATAAGAGAATGAGAACGAACGGGAGGAGGAAGATAGGTAAGAATAAAGGAGAAGAATACCCAACAATTAAGGATAAGACACGGGAGGAGGAAGGAAGGCCACAATAAAGGAGAACAATAACAGAATGAGAACGAACGGGAGGAGGAAGGAAGGTATGACTAAAGGAGAAGCATATAAATAGGGGTACCGTAATAAACGGGAGGAGGAAGGAAGGTATGACTAAAGGAGAAGCATATGAATAGGGGTAATAAACGGGAGGAGGAAGAGAGACCACAATAAAGGAGATCAATAACAAAATGAGAAAGAACGGGAGGAGGCAGGAAAGACACAAACAGAATGACGAACGAACGGGAGGAGGAAGGAAGGCCACAATAACAGAATGAGAACGAACGGGAGTAGGAAGGAAGGACACAATAACAGAATGAGAACGAACGGGAGGAGGAAGGAAGGACACAATAACAGAATGAGAACGAACGGGAGGAGGAAGGAAGGACACAATAACAGAATGAGAACGAACGGGAGGAGGAAGGAAGGACACAATAACAGAATGAGAACGAACGGGAGGAGGGAAGGAAGGACACAATAACAGAATGAGAACGAACGGGAGGAGGAAGGAAGGACACAATAACAGAATGAGAACGAACGGGAGGAGGAAGGAAGGACACAATAACAGAATGAGAACGAACGGGAGGACACAATAACAGTAATGAGAACGAACGGGAGGAGGAAGGAAGGACACAATAACAGAATGAGAACGAACGGGAGGACACAATAACAGAATGAGAACGAACGGGAGGAGGAAGGAAGGACACAATAACAGGAATGAGAACGAACGGGAGGAGGAAGGAAGGACACAATAACAGAATGAGAACGAACGGGAGGGACACAATAACAGAATGAGAACGAACGGGAGGAGGAAGGAAGGACACAATAACAGAATGAGAACGAACGGGAGGAGGAAGGAAGGACACAATAACAGAATGAGAACGAACGGGAGGAGGAAGGAAGGACACAATAACAGAATGAGAACGAACGGGAGGAGGAAGGAAAGACACAATAACAGAATGAGAACGAACGGGAGGAGGAAGGAAGGACACAATAACAGAATGAGAACGAACGGGAGGAGGAAGAAAGGAAACAATAAAAGAATGAGAACGAAAAGGAGGAGGAAGAGAGACCACAATAAAAGAAAAACAATAACAGAATGAAAACGAACGGGAGGAGGAGGAAGGAAGGCCAGAATAAAGGAGAACAATAAAAGAATAAGAACGAACGGGAGGAGGAAGAGAGAGCAGAATAAAGGAGAACAATACAATTAAGGGGACCCACCTCGTTTTTTTCTCTCTCTCTAGGTTGTATCCATTCGGCCCCATTCAGCCTACTGTTAAGACGTTTATCCCCATCCAGGTGTCTATTTTATTCCTGGCGAGCGGTAGCGAGCCAGCATATTTAAATATTTTTGTTTTTACAGCAGACTAAATGTTTTCATTTTTTGATACAAAAATGTCTCCGGCGAAGCCAAATTTCTCCATACAATGCTGGCTCGCTATCGCTCGCCAGGAAGAAATCAAAACAGTAGGCTGAATGGGACCGAATGGATACAAGCCAGAGAAAGAGAGCTTGATGGAGGTCTAGCGAGGAAACTAAACAAGAATATATATATAATACATAAATACCTAGACTAAAAACCCATCACTACCCGTACCCCCTTTAAGAGATATTGGGGGTAGATATTTGTAGACTACCGGTAGAGGTTAAGGGGAGATTTCCACTCGAGGGATTTTTTTCTTGATTCCTTTCTCCCTCATGTTTAGCCCCATTGTTTTTCTAATTTTAAGACGTTTGCCCCATTATTTTGACGATTTTAAGAACTTTCAACCCATTTCCGTCAATTGTAAGACCTTTCGTGCCATTTAGGTGTCGATTTTATCCTGGCGAGCGATAGCGAGCCTGTAATTTAAGATGAAGCGCCTTCGGCCGGGACATTTTTCTACCAAAAAATGTACAAATTTATCTTGAAAGGGGCTCAAGGGGGTGTAATCTTAAGCTTGATGGATATCCAGGGACCAAACTAAAACCCTCCCCTTAACTCACCCAACCTTGACACCACCACCATCACCGCACCACCACCAGGCCTCATCATCATGCTCACCTGAGGAAGAAAAGAATAGTAGGCATTAATTACAGTCTTATTAACCCCTTTTCTACCTTTCATTCTGGCTTAAGGGGAGAGGGGCCGGTTTTCTGGGACCTCCTTCTCTCTCATGTTTCGCCCCATTTTTTTTTTTAGATTACAAGACGGTCGGCTCATTAGGTTGGCGATTTTAACACCTTTCGCCCCATTTCGTTGTCAATTTTAAGACTTTTCGTACCATTTAGGTGTCGATTATATCCTGGCGAGCGATAGCGAGCCTGACATTTTAAGAGGAAACGGCCTTCGGCCGGGACATTTTTCTACCGAAAAATGTACACATTTATCTTAAAAGGGGCCTAGGGGGTGTTTTTCTAAGTTTGATGGAGGTTCTAGCGAGAAAACTAAGGAATGTATGAATTAATAGACCAAAAAAACAAACAAAAAACGGTCTGTCTCCCCTTAATTTAGAGGAGTTTATGCATTTTCAGAAGGACCTTTGTTATGAAGAGGGTGGATAGAGATCGTATTTACCCGTTGGAGTCATTGAGGTCAATTATAAACCAAAGCAAATCGTTTAATGGGAACTAGAATATGATGAAAATGACGTGATGGGGGTGAAGGGGTTAGGAAAAACGAATTCAAACAAACTTATTGCATTTACATGAGACGAAATTATAATGTAAATATTTTGTTGATGGAATAGATCAAACTAATATTTAATGAATACTCTGCACAATGATATTTAGGATATAGCACCAACTGAAAACGTGATCGTTTAACACAATGTATTTTAATTACCGCACTAATGATCTTGTCCTCTGTTTATGAAGGAGACAAAAGGCAGTGGGTAGCAGTAGTAAATATGAGGAACACGATATAGAACAGATCTGAAAAAGTGAATATTAGAGCATCGAAATGTTGGGTTAAAGTAAGGGCGCGTAATGCCCCCATGGTTGTTCAGGGTTGGGTGCAGTGGTGGTGAGATGGTGACTGCGGCGGTGATAGTAGGGTCGGGTGTACTGATGTGTGTGATGATAATGGTGGTGTAAGTATGTTGGTAGCAATGGTAGATATAGTGGAGGTATGGGAAGTAGTGGTGGCTGTGATAGTGATGGTAGCGGTGGTGGTGATGGTGGAGGAGGTGGTGATGGTAGTGGTATTGTTTTTTTAACTATATTTGTTGTGTTGTCTGATTGTAATCCTACTTTTGCTTAAGAGGTCTCGAACTTATATTGACGTGTCTTTGTACTGGTATGTCTGTCTGGCTATCAGCTCTCTCTCTCTCTCTCTCTCTCTCTCTCTCTCTCTCTCTCGAGCGAGCGAGCGAGCGCGCGAGAGAGAGAGAGAGAGAGGGGATTAAGAACCCTAGAGCGTTCACTATTGTGCGAGATTAAAGTTATGAAAAGGGGGAATCAGAGAAAGGAAATCGTATGGAGGTGAAAAGAAAAGAAAAGGAGCCGAAAAGAAGGTAGCCTATCCGGTATATATAATCTCGGCGTCTATTAATATGGCTACAATAAATTATACGATTCGATTTAGCTAAGGAGAGAGAGAGAGAGAGAGAGAGAGAGAGAGAGAGAGAGAGAGAGATTATATATATATATATAGAGAGAGAGAGAGCGAGCGAAAGAGAGAGCGAGGGAAAGAGAGAGAGCGAGGGAAAGAGAGAGAGCGAGGGAAAGAGAGAGAGCGAGCGAGCGAAACAGAGAGCGAGCGAGCGAAACAGAGAGCGAGCGAGCGAGCGAGCGAAATAGAGAGAGAGCGAGCGAAAGAGAGAGAGCGAAAGAGAGAGAGAGAGCGAGCGAAAGAGAGAGAGAGCGAGCGAAAGAGAGAGAGAGCGAGCGAAAGAGAGAGAGAGCGAGCGAGCGAAAAAGAGAGAGAGAGAGAGCGAGAGAGACCAAGCGCGAAGCAGACGTGAAGCAGAAGTCTAGCCCAATAATCGATGGTTACAATTACTCCGACAATCTAGTAATGAGAAAATGCACTCCAGACAAATTTTTATTCTGGTATAGGCTTTTCCAACATGCTCTAATTAACGGTAGTGCAAGGTCTTTACGCCACACTTAAAGGGAGACTGGCCGTTTGTTTGGTCTATTAATTTATTTATTCATATATTTTTTTAGTTTCCTCCCTAGATCTCCATCAAGCTTAGAAGAAAAAAAACCTAGACCCCCCCTTCAAGATAAATATGTACATTTTTCGGTAGAAAAATTTCCCGGCCGAAGGCCGGTTCCTCTTAAAATTGCAGACTCGCTATCGCTCGCCAGGAAATAATAGACACCTAAATGGTACGAAATGTCTTAAAATTGACAGACATGGGGCGAAAGGTCTTAAAATCAATTAGTAATGGGGCAAACATCTTAACATCTGAAAACTAATGGGGCTAAACATGAGGGAGAAAGTGGTTCAGAAAACCGGCCCATCCCCCTTTAACCCTTTCAGTAGGATTAGGCCCTATTCATGTTATTCTGGCTACGGTAGACGATTTGATTTATACTCTGGTTCTTTTCATCTGACGATAAATTGAATCTATTAGTAGCTAATTTCTCGATACTAAAATTGAAAAATATGAAACTACTATGTCTCTGCATCATATGAAGACCACGTTTATACAATTAACACCATATTTCACTACAAAATCTTCAAAATAACCGATACATTTTGATGGGAACTTTGAAATTCACCTTCAGTTGAAAAGAAACAGAGAATAGTTTACACGTATGACATTTATTCTACAATTCGTTCGGTAGCTAGAGATGGGCCATAGTGACTATCCAAAATCTTGTCTCAGGACACAACAGTTGGCATTTAATATCTTTAACTGTATCTACCTACTGATCTTGGATGGCTTCATTGAATGTATACAAGGTTCTACGCGGCCTCCATAGGCATCTGTGCCCCATTCCAAGTCATGTATCACGAGACTCACTTACAATGTCCGCATCAGTAAGCAAACCTAAGAAAGCTCTTTTTTTTTCTATGTGGAAGAGGGAGACAAAAGGCAAAACTGCCTGTGCTGAGTGCCTCCCACAGAGTTGAAAGAGTGACAGGGCCAAAATCAAGGAATGTTCCAGCCAAAATGTCATAAAACACTGAGTTTGAAACAATTTAAGTCACAGGGTGAGGGAAAGATGGATTCAGGGAGAGAGTTCCTGAGCTCAATTATCTCTATTAATGCTTTGACTTACACAGTTACCATCGCCTGCACAAGTACCTGGCACACTACTATATGATAACATTTACTGTAGATAGTGAACGATGAATGAGGGAAAACACGAACTCTGACAAGTGTTTAGAGGGGATGTGTCAATATACTTCATCAGCGTGTCATATGTGTTCAACGCATTTAGTACCACCTTTAACTGTAGGTGATTGTACTTCTTAGTTGAACAAGCTCGTTCAGAGTTAAGCCAAAATAAAAAAGAACTGAGTCATCATTCTGAGAGGGTTTACTTTAAGGGGGGGGGGGGTCACCGGTTTTTGTTTTTATCTTACTCTCCTTTTCTCTCTTTCCCTGGCTTGTATCCATTCGGCCCCATTCAGCCAACTGTGTTAAGAAGTGTATCCCCATCCAGGTGTCGATTTCTTCCTGGAGAGCGATAGCGAGCCAGGATTGTATGGAGAAATCCGGCTTCGCCGGAGAAATTTGTCTATCGAAAAATGTACAAATTTAGCTTGCTGTCAAAACAAAAATAGATATGCTGGTTCGCTACCGCTCGCCAGAAAACTATTGACACCTGGATGGGGGTAAACGTCTTAAAACAGTAGGCTGAATGGGGCCGAATAGACACAAGCCAAAGGGAAGGAGAGAAAGAGGAAAAAAGCGAGGTGGGCTCCCTTAAACATTACACTAAAACTATTACCGGTACCAAAGAATGCCGAACTGTGTTCAATATACAGTACCAGTATGTAATGAAGTAAAACATTAATCTCCTTCAACATTCCCATTGCGGTACCTGTATTTACAGTGTATTCACTCATTCATTCATTCATTCTCTCTCTCTCTCTCTCTCTCGCTCTCTCTCTGCGCCGTACATTTCAGCCATGTTGACCTTTAACTGATCCCTTTAACACCCTCGGCATACAAGCTTCATTGCCTTACTTGGAATATGTGAGGGGGGCATCACTCTCACTCACTCTCACTCACTCTCACTCTCTCTCTCTCTCTCAGTTCAGTTATATTTAGTGGTAGTTGATGCACTAATAACAGGTTAACTAACGTAAATACCCCTACATATTAAGCACAGTACCGGTACGGTCAGTCTTTTAATGTAGCCGTTTTTTAGTCCGGTATTTTCGGTTTTGCTCCTACAAAAACAAATTTCTGGCATCTCTATTTAGTACTATTCTAATTGTATTATCTACCCGGATGTAGCAAAACATAACTATTCTACCTCTTATGAATATGTGTAAATACTTGTGACCAGAATTGACATTCATTCTGTAATTTCTACTTAGTGTGTCCAGGCATTTTGACAATCCCGCCACACAAAGTATTTGTGGCACTCACCACAGACAGAGGTTCTGTTGGTACTGGGTATGTACCCGGTATATATGTACTGTATGTATGTACCCGAACGAACACCGTATATATGTAGGCCTATTGTATGTATGTATATAAAAATAATAATATAAATCAAACTAAACATTACAAGTCAACGAGAACGTAATCACCCCACATAAAGGCTTTGTTAAATCCATGCCAGTTCGCAGTCAGTATGTGGTTGTGTGTGGGTGTGTCTTACTGAATGCTGCAGCCCCCACACAACCTTCCCCCACCCACACACAGGTCTCCCACACATTGTAACCCTTTCACTACAGCCGGGCGTCTTCTTTATATTCCATTTCAGCTACATTTCAAATTGTAGACGATCTTATGAAGCTTAGGAAGGATATATGGAATATTAATGATAAAATGTAGGCACACAGACCAATCACTAGGTGGAAGGATATACACGTATAGTAATTAACTTCCGTTCACTCACCAACTATCTGCAATCTTCTCTCTCTTTGCCGCAATGTTGCATCTCTCTCGCTCTTCTATCCGCTACTACACTAATCAGTGTTCCTGGGAGCTTTCCCAGTGTATACCACCTCCTCTACGTAGGGTACGTAGTAACCTCCGTGCAGCAACAAAAAAAACATACTTTTTTAAACCCCTACTCTGTGCAAACTCTCCAAACCCAAGAGTGAAACGCTATTATCAGACTTTCTTCTATTCAAACTGCTGCGCTTTCGAACTCTCTCCCAGAATCAGTCTTTACCTCTTCCTATGACTTAAATTTCTTCAAACTCAGTGTGGTCCAGCCATGTTAGCTTGAACGTCCCTTGATTTTGGCCCTGTCACTCTTTCAAATCGCTGCAGGCAGTGATGCCTTTTGTCTACCTCATTCACATAAAAAAAAAAATATTATAAGGTAGCTAAAGGAATTAATTGAAATCGTGGCCCTCTTAATAGGTAGACGTCCTTCCTTAGCTGAATTAAAATCGTATAATCGATGCAAGGATATAATGAAAAGGACGTCACCAGTACAGCATGGTGTTAACGCAAACCCCAAAACAGAGGACAATTGGATAGTATTTATTATTATAAATTATTCAAACATACAGCATGATGAACTTAATTATAGTCGTTATTCTGGTTACCATTAGATGATTGTATGCCACTTATAAAATACCTGGTTTTAGCATGGTTTATCCAAATAGTGCTTAAGGGGAGACACACCGTTTTTCTGGGCCCCCTTCTCCCTAATGTTTAGCCCAACTAGTTTTGAGATTTTAAGACGTTGGTGCCATTAGTTTGGGTTTTTAGGACATTTCACCCCCCTTTATTTGTCAATATTAGGACCCTTCGTATCATTTAAGTGGCGAGTTGTTTCTGGCGAGCGAAAAAGAGCCTGTAATTTTAGGAGGAATCGGACTTTGACCGAGAAATTTTTGTACCGAAATATGTACAAATCTATCTTGAAGGGGGGGGGGGGGGTGGGGGGGGGGGGTTCTAGGGGGTGTTTTTTGTTAAGCATGATGGAAGTCTCGGGAGGACAACTTTCAACACAATATATGAATAAATGAATTAATAAACCCAAATCAAACAGCCACTGTCCCTTTACGTACTTTGAGTCATAGTGCTAAGTTAAAAGCTCAACAATTAAATCGTCTAATGGTAACAAATATGTTAGTGTTAAAAGGGTTAATCAAAACATATTCGGACCAGGTAACAGTATAATATCACCTGACTTTATGGCCACCCATGTGATCTGGGTGGTGTGTTGTAATGGGTTTAGATGCTTATGTTCTGGGTGTGAGTGCCCCGAGTTCGAATCCAGGGAGGAACCATATGCTTCCCTAGTTTATGCAAGTCCATTGGAGTTTGGTAATTGATGATTAATGTTAAGACCGGGGTGTTACTTCTGTCTACAGATACAATTTAATGTACAACATTGCACTATAGTATTATATGGTTGTAATCGTAAACAATATGTACAACCATTGCACTACTATAGTATTTATGTACAACCATTGCACTATAGTATTATATGGTGGTAATCGTAAACAATCTGCATATATCCTCAGGTTCCACAACAGTAGTTTTTGTCTCAATTCAAGTGGTCTATATAGCAAGTATATATTCTGTTTCTACAATTTAGCAGCAGAAATACAGTAAAGGAACTATTAACTATTGTTAAAAGCACAGTAAACTAAATGGCAATAGAGAATAAATATTCTATTCACAATTATAGAGACGAGTAGAGCCTGTGAAATACAATACAGATAAAGATATTGTTAAGCTAGGAGTATACATGCATAGGCTTACCATCACATAATACATATCATCATAAAATAGTTTACCATCATTTTCCCTTTACATTGTAATGGCGCACACAGGTTTGCTGTATCGTTTTGCCATAACACGACCCCACCATCTCATCACTGTGGCTGATGCTGGCACAGTGCTAACAGGGCTTCAGAATGATTAAAAAACGTCCCCCTGCAGCACCTATCTGCACCACAACCCAGCCTCAACAAACCAAGATTATACCGGCACTGTATAGGATGACTATCGTTCTGAACTATCGCCATACCCCATTTAGTTTATTGTACAACACGCAGTACGATACGTGGATCATTTTGTTCCTTCATTAAATGTGAAGGTCCCCTTACCCTACTACGTCAGTCAAACAGATTGAGCAAGATATATGTAGTTAAAGGTATATTTGGCATAAGCAATATAACACATTAACCAGACCATTGTGAGGTCTATTTATCTATCTATTGCCTGACGCCGTGAACCCCGAAGGGGTGGCCACGAACGAAATGCACCCCATGCACCTCTGTCCCCAGTCAGTCGATGCCCCTCCTCCCAACCAGCAATGCCTTCATCCATATACTTCTTCACTCCATCCTTGTACCTCTCTTTCGGTTTACCTCTCCCTCTCTGTCCTTCCACCTCGCTCTCGTATACCCTCTTAAGTCATTCTCTCACTTCCCATAAGTTCCATATGGCCGAACCATCTCAAGGTGTTCCTTTTCACACTTTCCAGCACATCAACCTCCACACCACACCTTCTTACTTCCTCATTCGTCTGTCTATCCCTCCATGTAACTCCACACGCACTTCTCAAGTAACTCATTTCCATCCCTCTCACTCTTGGTCTGAGATTCTCCACCAACGTCCATGCTTCGCTTGCGTAAGTCAGTGTCAGTGTCGGGATTACCACACTGTCATGCAAGGACTTCTTCACTTCCATACTGACCACCCTATTTCTTGTTACTGCCTTCAGCGTTCCTACAACCCTTTTCCCCTGTTGCACCCTCTCCCGCACTTCTTCATCCATAGTCCCATCTTTACTCAGCACACTGCCCAGCGAGCGAGATACTTAAATGAGCTGACAATCTCCATAGCCTGACCGTTCAACTTCACCTCATACTCTGTGGCTTCAGCCCTTTCAAAGACCATAACCTTGCTCTTCCCCGCATTTACCTTCAGATTCCGTTTTTCGCACACTGTTACAAACATATTTACCAGAGCCTGCAACTCCCATTTATTATCACTTATCAGAACTGTATCATCAGCAAACAGCAGTACAGGTAGCTTCCACTCATTTCCCTCCCTTATCAGCAATACACCAACATCCACTGCTATTCCTTGTATTTCTTTCATGACTCCATCCATATATACAATAAACAACCACAGGGACATCACACACCCATGTTTGAACCCAACAACTCGCTCTGCTCGTTCTCCACACGTACTGACGCCCTTGCATCCTCATACATGCTCTTCACTGCTTTCAGCAACTTGCCATCTAATCTGTAATTCTAAGTACAGTACCAGTACTTTCCACATACTTTCTGTATCCATTGTGAGGTACTGTACCGGTACATTATATAGGACAATGGATAGAGTAATGTGGGTATAGTTGACACAAGTCCTAACCAAAGCCCTTTAACCACCATATTTATGAACACTCATTACAAATCACCGAGTAAACATACCTTTCTAAACTACAAGAGACTCTCAGAGAGGATATATAATAACTTGAACGAAAGAGCAGGTGAAACAGCAGGATATATTTTGATATGACTTATTTGCATTACCGGAATCTTATAGGCCTACACTTTAATACCATGCATATCAATAATTATACTTTAAATGTATTGCTCAGAAGTAACACAGATCTGCTTCCGGGAGACAAATTTAAAGAATCGAGTGATTTAACCATTGTTTTTATGAAAACACACACACACTCTAAAAGCCAAAGTTACAAGTAGTTTAACCTTTAAAAGCCACTCCACTGATCCTGAAAAGTCTATAATGACCAGAATCTATTAGCTTACGATAAAATACGCACCAGCATACATACATACATACATACATATACTGTACACATACATACATGCATACATACAGTCATACATACATACATATACTGTACACATACATACATAGTCATACATACATACATACATGCATACATACATAGTCATACATACATACATACATACATATACTGTACAAATACATACATGCATACATACATAGTCATACATACATACATACATACATATACTGTACACATACATACATAGTCATACATACATACATACATACATACGCACACTACAAATACACACATATGACTGTTTAACAAACCTCTTAGACTTCTTCCACGATATCCTCAACCTCTACGATGAGAGTAAAGCTGTAAATATTATATACCTTGATTTTCAAAAGGCCTTTGACAAAGTTCCCCACAAACGTTTACTGCTAAAACTAAAAGCGCATGGAATACAAGACGGTGTGTTGAAATGGATAGAAAATTGGCTCAGCAACAGAAAGCAAAGGGTAGTCATAAACGGTAAGGCATCTAAATGGACCAATGTAAGTAGCGGGGTACCCCAGGGATCGGTACTAGGACCAATTCTCTTTCTAATTTACATCAACGACATAGATGAGGGTCTCACCTGCACAATCTCAAAATTTGCTGACGATACAAAAATTGCAAATAGCGTACTCTCAAAAGAACAAGTTGACGATATGCAACACAATCTAGATAAATTGTCATGTTGGGCCCAAATTTGGCAAATGAGTTTCAATGCGGATAAATGTAAAGTACTACATGTCGGATACCTAAATGAGAAAGCAAAACTATTCGATGAATGGCACTCAGCTTAAGAATGTAAACAGAGAAACTGATCTGGGAGTAACAATATCGAGTAACCTAAAACCGAGTCAACAATGTTCAGAAGTTGTTAGAAGGCAAACAAAAAAATGGCTTTAATAGGAGGGTCATTTGAGCATAAATCCAAAGAAGTTATCCTAACCCTTTACAATTCCTTAGTCCGCACTCTTCTGGAATACTGCGTTCAATCCTGGTGCCCTTATTACCAAAAAGATATAAACAAGCTAGAACGAGTTCAACGTAGAGTTACCAAAATGATACCTAGCCTAAAGAACAAACCATACGAAGAGCGTCTTAGAGACTTAAATCTATTTCCTTTAACCCAGCGCAGATTAAGAGGCGACTTAATTCAAGTGTTCAAAATCATCAAAGGCATCGACAATATGAACTGTAGTAAGTACTTCACTATCGACCAATCTAATTACACGCGGGGAAACGGTTGCAAAATTATTGGTAAAATCTTTTAACTCGCACGAATCTAAGAATTTTCTTCTCAATCGAGTTGTCAACTTGTGGAATGGGCTTCCCCGAGACGTTATAGACTGCAGCACCGTTGATTCATTTAAATTCCGCCTAGACAAATATCTCGCATCAAACCCGCGACTGACTGCGTTTGTAAATGAATAACTTTATCCTCCCCTCAGTTACTAACCCATATGTCCCCTACTAACTTCCTAGTCCTGCCACGTTAGTGGCAGGGCAGTAGTTCCCTTTCCAATGTTCCCTTACCCACTCTAAACCACTGTTTGGACACTTGATCCTCAATGTTTTGGAGGACAAGCAGCCTAGAAGGGTCACTAGATCTGTTGTTGCTTGATTTCCTTTGTACTTCCTTTATATACAGTATAATATATTTTTCATAGAAACACATATACATAACCATTAATTCATATACCTCACACATACATACATAATTAAACACATACATACAGGTACGATTATACATACATATACATACACACACACACACAGACCCCCCCCCTCTCTCTCTCTCTCTCTCTCTCTCTCTCTCTCTCTCTCTCTCGCTAGCTCTCTCTCTCACACACACACACAGACCCCCCCCCCCTCTCTCTCTCTCTCTCTCTCTCTCTCTCTCTCTCTCTCTCTCTTACTAAACCACTATCTCTAAACATCTCTTTCACCGCCCATATGGCTTTAATAAGTCACCAACTATTTCAGAATAATTATCTCATATCTATATCTTTCACTTCATTAATATTCTAGTGATGTTTTTATTCAGGGCACGAAAGGGTTTAATATTGATGATAAAAAATGAGGCGAAAGGTCTCAAAATCGCCAAACTAACGGAACGAATGCCTTAAAACCTCAACAATAACAATGCTGAACATGAGGGAGAAGGGGGTCCAGAAAAGCGAGTACTACCCCCTTAACCCTTTCACGTTTTTATGACGCAGAGGTTGCCAGATTAGCAATAAGAAATAGAGTTCTCTCACTCTTATAATTACCTCTCCAAAATTAGTTTTCTGCCCACAGCTAACTCAAAGACAACTGCAGAGGTTTTTGAAGTACTAAACTAAAGGTTTATAAATACCCCTGATGGTAACAAAGGCTTTAAAGTATCCCCAATAGGCTCAACACAGCTAACTCAAAGACAACTGCAGAGGTTGAAGTAACTAAAGTAAAGGTTTATAAATACCCCTGATGGTAACAAAGGCTTTAAAGTATCCATAATAGGCTCCAAATTGCGTCATAAGCGGGAAAGGGTTAAGAATACGGCCTACAAAGCGAGTAGGAGTCAAAATGGCTCCCAAAAGTCACGTAATGGGTACCCGTCAAGTTATGGGTACCCGTCAAGTTATGGGTACCCTGTTTTACCACGGCGCCCCGTGTGTCTGGGGACCCTGTTTTACCAAGGCACCCAGATTATCGGAGGTGGCGCCAGTGTACAAAGGAGTACAAAGGAAATCAAGCAACAACAGATCTAGTGACCCTTCTAGGTTGCTTGTCCTCCAAAACACTGAGGATCAAGTGTCCAAAACAGTGGTTTAGAGTGGGTAAGGGAACATTGGAAAGGGAATTACTGCCCTGGAACTAATGTCCGTGGCAGGATTAGGAAGTTAGTAGGGGACATATGGGTTAGTAACTGAGGGGGGGATAAAATAAAGTTATTCATTTACAAACGCAGTCAGTCGCGGGTTTGATGCGAGATATTTGTCTAGGCGGAGTTTAAATGAATCAACGGTGATGCAGTCTATAACGTTTCGGGGAAGCCCATTTCCACAAGTTGACAACTCGATTGAAGAAGAAATTCTTAGATTCGTGTGAGTTAAAAGATTTACCCAATAATTTTGCAACCGTTTCCCCGCGTGTAATTAGATTGGTCGAATTAGATTGGTCGATAGTGAAGTACTTACTACAGTCCTATTGTCGATGCCTTTGATGATTTTGAACACTTGAATTAAGTCACCTCTTAATCTGCGCTGGGTTAAAGGAAATAGATTTAATTCTCTAAGACGCTCTTCGTATGGTTTGTTCTTTAGGCTAGGTATCATTTTGGTAACTCTACGTTGAACTCGTTCTAGCTTGTTTATATCTTTTTGGTAATTAAGGGCACCAGGATTGAACGCAGTATTCCAGAAGAGGGCGGACTAAGGAATTGTAAAGGATTAGGATAACTTCTTTGGATTTATGCTCAAATGACCTGCCTATAAAGCCAATTATTTTGTTTGCCTGCTTAACAACTTCTGAACATTGTTGACTCGGTTTTAGGTTACTCGATATTGTTACTCCCAGATCGGTTTCTCTGTTTACATTCTTAAGCTGAGTGCCATTCATCGAATAGTTTGCTTTCTCATTTAGGTATCCGATATGTAGTACTTTACATTTATCAGCATTGAAACTCATTTGCACAAATTGGGGCCCAACATGACAATTTTATCTAGATTGTGTTGCATATCGTCAACTTGTTCTTTTGAGAGTACGCTATTTGCAATTTTTGTATCGTCAGCACATTTTGAGATTGTACAGGTGAGACCCTCATCTAGGTCGTTGATGTAAATTAGAAAGAGAATTGGTCCTAGTACCGATCCCTGGGGTACCCTGCTACTTACATTGGTCCATTTTGATGCCTTACCGTTTATGACTACTCTTTGCTTTCTGTCGCTGAGCCAATTTATATCCATTTCAACACACCGTCTTGTATTCCATGCGCTTTTAGTTTTAGCAGTAAACGTTTGTGGGGAACTTTGTCAAGGCCTTTTGAAAATCAAGGTATATAATATCTACAGCTTTACTCTCATCGTAGAGGTTGAGGATATCGTGGAAGAAGTCTAAGAGGTTTGTTAAACAGGAACGTTTTTACGAAAGCCGTGTTGAGTATCTTTAAGTATGTTATTTTCCTCTAAGTGATTTACGAGTCTGTCTCGTATGACCGTTTCTAGCATTTTACATACAACTGAGGTTAAGCTAATTGGACGATAGTTACTGGGTAGGGATTTGCTGCCTTTTTTGAATATCGGTGTTACGTTGGCTAGCTTCCACTGATCGGGCATAGTTCCAGACTGCAAGGATTTATTGAATAGTAATGTCAGTGGTTTAGAGAGCCCATCCTTAGCTTCCTTTAGAACTCTAGGCGAGATTGTATCAGGTCCAGGCGTTTTATTTACCTTGAGTTTATCTAAACAATTCAATACTTCTCTCTCTGTAACGGTGATATTGCTTAGAACATCTGAATTATCAATCTGAATCGGCGATGGTGTAGGGATATCACTGAGGTCTTCTGTTGTAAAAACTGATGCAAAGAAGGTATTGAGGGCATTACTCATTTGTTCTTCGTCTTTGGTGGATTCTCCATTTTCATCGACTAACGGTCCAACAGTTGAAGTAACACCTTTTTTCTTTCTGATATAACTATAGAATTCTTTCGGGTTTGTTTTTACTTTGATTCGCAATATGTAACTCTAAGGTCTTTTTACTTTGCTTAATTAACTTTTTGGCTTTGCGTCGTAGCTCTACAAATTTCACCCGTTCTTCGTCATTTTGTGAGGATTTTAATCTATCATTAGCAAATTTTTTAGCAAGCAGGCAGTTTGAAAATATCTTTATCCACCATTTGGGCTTATTATTATGGCCTGGACGCCGAGTTTTCGATGGTATGCAATCTTGCACTGCTTTTAAGTAAGTGGCTTCGAATAACTTCCAAGATGTATTTATGTCGTTATTGTGAATTAAAAAGCTCCAGTCAGTTTCTTTAAACATAGCTCTAAGTTTATGGAAGTTTGCTTTCTTGAAATTAGGGACTTTTTCGATGCTACTATTTGGTTCGTTACTGAGTAAAAACTTTAAAGTGAAAGTTATCGTACGATGGTCGCTGTTTACTGAATTTCATCACCAACATTCAAATTCTCTATTAATTCTTCTTTGTTGCAAGTACAATGTCAAGAACGTTATTACCACGGGTCGGCGTTCCAACAAATTGATTAAAGCGAAACTCTCTTGCAAGTTTGTATACAAGTCATCTCCGGAGTGTGAAGTAAGAGTATCGCCCCACTTGGTCACAGGTAAATTAAAGTCACCAAAAATTACGGTATCTTGTGAGTTACTTACATCTGCAATTTTGTTCGTAAATTTCTCGTCAGTTTGCACTGATTGAGCTGGGAGGTCTGTATATTAATGCAAGTATTATTTTGGTACCTTTATTATTCTTTATTAGCACAAAAGATGCGTCGACGTTCACAATTTGAGGTTTTGACAAGAGGGTAGGGTTAAGACTTTCTTTGATATAAAGTAAAACGCCACCTCCATTTCGATTTATTCGGCTTTTCTCAAACATTACATAACCGGGAAGTGAATACTCTGCTAAAAAGTCTCTATCTTCTGTATTGAGCCAAGATTCTGGCACAATCTGATTCTGGCCAATCACATCATAATTTTCTGTAAACACTAGCTCCTCTAAATCTGAAAATTTATTGCGTATG
Source organism: Paralithodes platypus (assembly GCA_032716605.1). Taxonomy (NCBI): domain Eukaryota; kingdom Metazoa; phylum Arthropoda; class Malacostraca; order Decapoda; family Lithodidae; genus Paralithodes; species Paralithodes platypus. The sequence goes on from CM064480.1 coordinate 2,721,164, forward strand.
CTACGAGCGTTTGCATAGAAAACCTTTAAATTTGTTATTTTAGAACTCACGGAACGCTCTTTAATAATATTTTTGGTTCTTGTCGGATCTACATTTATGTTCATGGCTGTCCTCGGTCCTCGCTGTCTTCGGTCCTTATCGCTGGTGGTCCTCGGTTGCCTCTGTTTTTTTTCTTGGCGTTGGATGATTTATGTCACTGCTGCTTCTTCTCGGATGGCGTTTTTTGATCCATGGCTGCGGACTGCTTCGTGTAGGAGACGACCCATGCGTGCTGAACCCACAGGGTTTAGATGAGTGCCATCCTTGCGGAACAGAGTAGGCTGGTGTGTAGAAGTTGTCCCAGAGGTTGATGAATTCAACTTCTTCCCTCAGACACAAATGTTTTAGTCGGCTATTTGTGCTGAAGGCCTTGTCGTAGAATTTGTCAGGTGCGTCGATCTTGGGGAGAATGCCTGAGATGATGATATTCCTCGACTTGTTTTTGTAGTGCTGGATCATCTTGCGATATTTCTCCATCAACTCTTCGGATCTGGTGCGCATGACGTCATTTGAACCAGCATGGATGACAAAAAGGGTATTTTCATTTGCATCCTTTGTGGTATCTTCGAAGGCTTCCACAATGTCGTCCAGTCCAGCTCCTGGGATGCAAAATCTTTTTCGTCGATTTGGGACTCTGTCGCAGAACTCTTCGACCTGTCCTCGTAGGATGGAATCCCCAGTGTTGTGATGGTGGCGAACTGGGGAACTACTAAGCTATTGTTAACCCCTGCTATACCAGCGACGTCTTTTTAATTTTATTCTAGCTATATTTAGATAATTATTTGCAGTTTAAGAAGGATTTGTGGTAGTAATTATGGTTAAGTGAGATTGTTCAAAGCTTGTTAATTGCTGGAGGCCCTTTTGAAACTGAATAGAATCGTTTAATAGCCGCCAGAATAAAGTTAACAGGACGGCACCGGTACAGTAAGGGTTAACCCTCTCAGACATATGACGCAATTTTGAGCCTATTAGGGATACTTTAAAACCTTTGTTACCATCAGGGGTATTTAGAAACCTTTAGTTTAGTTACTTCAACCTCTGCAGTTGTCTTTGAGTTAGCTGTGTTGAGCCTATTAGGGATACTTTAAAACCTTTGTTACCATCAGGGATATTTATAAACCTTTAGTTTAGTTACTTCAACCTCTGCAGTTGTCTTTGAGTTAGCTGTGTTGAGCCTATTAGGGATACTTTAAAGCCTTTGTTACCATCAGGGGTATTTAGAAACCTTTAGTTTAGTTACTTCAACCTCTGCAGTTGTCTTTGAGTTAGCTGTGTTGAGCCTATTGGGGATACTTTAAAGCCTTTGTTACCATCAGGGGTATTTATAAACCTTTAGTTTAGTTACTTCAACCTCTGCAGTTGTCTTTGAGTTAGCTGTGGGCAGAAAACTAATTTTGGAGAGGTAATTATAAGAGTGAGAGAACTTTATTTCTTATTGCTAATCTGGCAACCTCTACGTCATAAATGCGTGAAAGGGTTAAGGGGAGATGGGTCGTTTTTCGGGGCCCTCTTCACCCTCGTGTTTGGCCACATTAGTTTTCAGATTTTAAGACGTTTGGCTCATTAGTTTGGCGATTTTAAGACTGTTCACCCCATTTATTTGTCAATATTAAGAATGTTCGTGTTATTTAAGTGTCGATTTGAAAGAGTTGGTTGCGATAGTTTCAAACCTTATTATTCGCTAGAGATCCTTCCTAAGCTGAATAAAATCGTCTAATCATTTCCAGAATATGATTAAAAGGACGTCACGGGTACTGAAGAGGTTAATACATTCTCTCTGACTCACACAGGTATATTGCGAAGCTTAAGGGGAGACTGGCCGTTTGTTTGGTCTATTAATTCATTTATTCATATATTTTTTATAGTTTCCTCCCTAGACCTCCATCAAGCTTAGAAAAACACCCCCCTAGACCCCCCTTCAAGATAAATTTGTAAATTTTTCGGTAGAAAAATTTCCAAGATTGCAGGCTCGCTATCGCTCGCCAGGATATAATCGACACCTAAATGGCACGAAAGGTCTTAAAATTGACAACGAAATGGGGCGGAAGGTGTTAAAATCGCCAAACTAATGGGCCGAACGTCTTATAATCTCAAAACTAGTGGGCCTAAACATTAGGGAGAAGGGGGTCCAGAAAAACAGTCTGCCTCTCCTTAATAAGCTAACCCTTCCAAGACACGATGACGCATTTCTTTTCAGTTTTCTGGCTAGTATTCATTAGAGGATTTTCTTGAGATTAGGAAAGGTATATGGAATTCAGGGGGTTGATTTTTTTTTTTGTTTTTTTTGTTTTTTTTTTTTTTATTGAGCTAGTCTTTATCCTCATAACTCCCACAGATCCTTCCGAAGCTGCACACCATCGCCGAATAATAGGCACGAAAGGGTAAAGAGGTAGTTGATCAAATAATGATATACTGACTTATTTCCCCAGCCTCTCCGTGATCGGTGTCCATTCAGTCCCTTCAATATTTGGGCCGTCAGGAGAAGGATCTGGGAACTAACCGACCGTTTGATAGTTGGCTAATAATTCTCAGCAAACAGTTAATATTTAGACAACGAAAGAGGGAGAGAGAGAGAGAGAGAGAGTGTGTGTGTGTGAGAGAGAGTGAGAGTGAGTGAGTGAGTGAGATTTAAATAGATGTACATAGATTTACATAGATACACTGGCCACACAGATCTTACGATCCCTGCGAGGTGGCCAGGACTTAATCCTTGTACAAAAGAGTACAAAGTACAAAGGAGTACAAAGGAAATCAAGTAACAACAGGTCTAGTGACCCTTCTAGGCTGCTTGTCTTCCAAAACACTGAGGATCAAGTGTCCAAACAGTGGTTTAGAGGGGGTAAGGGAACATTGGAAAGGGAACTACTGCCCTGGAACTAATGTCCGTGGCAGGATTAGGAAGTTAGTAGGGGACAGAGGGGTTAGTAACTGAGGGGGGATAATTATTAGGAGAGAGAGAGAGAGAGAGAGAGAGAGAGAGAGAGAGAAAGAGAGAGAGAGAGAGAGAGAGAGAGAGAGAGAGAGAGAGAGAGAGAGAGAAACAGAAACAGAGAAACAGAGAGAGAGAGAGAGAAGTATTTGGCAAGGTTCAACCCTTTGCTCTCAGCCAAGAATCCATTCCCAAACTCACTGTCACACCTACACCAGTATATCGGAGTCTAGAATCCGATACAACCTATATTATTATTTATATTATAATGTTATTATTATATATTATTATTATTAGTAGTAGTAGTATATTTGTTATCATTATTAAATTATTATTATTATTATTATTATTATTATTATTATTATTATTATTATTATTATTAATAATATTTATATTATTTGTTATTACTATTATTATTATTATTATTGTTATTATTATTATTATTATTGTTATTATTATTATTATTATTAGATTTATTATTAATATTTATATATTATTTGTTATTACTATTATTATTATTATTATTATTATTGTTATTATTATTATTATTATTATTATTATTATTTATTAAAATGTAAAACTTGCAAACTAAACATTTTATTATTATTATTTTTTTTTTTATTATTATTATTATTATTATTATTATTATTATTATTATTAGCCTATTGTATCTTATTAACCTAGATGTGTGTGTGTGTGATTTTGTGTGTGTATGTGTTTTTAATATTTTGGAATAAATGAATTAATATACGAAAAGAACGGCCCGTCGCCCATCAAGTCCTCATCATCTCCCTGGGATCGTAAGGTCTGTGTAGTCAGTGTATCTATTTAACCCTTTGACGCGTTTTGACTAGTTTATTTTGGCTATCATTAGACGGTTTTATTCACCTTAGGGGGACTTGTGGCAGCTTAGGAGGGAATTAAGGGGAGATTTCCACTTGAGGGATTTTTTTCTTGACCCCTTTCTCCCTCATGGTTAGCCCCATTGCTTTTGATATTTTAAGACGTTCGCCCCATTAGTTTGGCGATTTTAAGAATTTGCACCCCATTTATGATAATTTTAAGACTATTCGTGCCATTAAGGTGTCGATTTTTTCCTGGCGAGCCTGTAATTTAAGAGGAACCGGCCTTCGGCCGGGACATTTTTCTACCGAAAAATGTACAAATTTATCTTGAAAGGGGATCTAGGGGGTGTCATGTTAAGCTTGATGGAGGTCTAACGAACTAACTAAAAACCTCCCCTTAAGGGGGTAGTGCTGGGTTTTTGGTCTATATATTTATATATATTTATTTATTTTGAAAAAGACCCCCTAGACCCCCTCTCAAGATAAATGTGTACATTTTTCGGTAGAAAAATTTTCCCAGCCGGTTTCACCCCAATTTTGAGGCTCCCTATCGCTTACCAGAAAAAAATCGACACCTAAAGAGCCCGAAAGGTTATAATATTGGCAAACAAAAATGAGGCGAAAGGTCTCAAAATCGCCAAACTAACGGAAGGAACGTCTTAAAACTTCAAAACAAATATGCTAAACATGAGGGAGAAGGGTGTCCATTTAAAACGAATAGTTCCCCCTTAAGATAGTGTGTACACCTTTGATTCCTAGACATCTTTCCTAATTTGCATACCATCGTCTACTGATAACCAAAATATTATCTTGAAATACGTGTTAGTTCCTCATCATGGGGTTAAATTTATGAAGTTTCTCTCGCTCTCTCTCTCTCTCTCTCTCTCTCTTTCTCTCTCTCTCTCACACACACACCACACATCAGTTATACCTTACACAAATATACTCATCAAGCCACGGTAACTATGTAATATGTCTGGATTGTTAGCTCTTTCAATGCGATGCAATTCGACCTCAACACTGTTACAATATAATATTTTAAGTTCCAATTATCGTTTTTGTATATACCGGTATTTAATTATATATTTTTTTCAGGGTTAATCCAGGTTAGAAAATCGTAATATTGAATAAAGTTGTGGTTAATTTTACGGATATTTTTACAATGTTGATGTTCGTCCCAAGCAAAGTCAAATCGTCTGACGATAGCCTGAGCCAAGATGAAATGACGTTTATTGAAAGGGTTCCTGTATATCGAGATGGTTCCTTTTACCCCTTAAGGAGAGATGGTCCGTTTTTCTGGACCCCCTTCTCCCTCATGCTTAGCTTCATTTGTTTTGAGATATTTAGATGCTCGGACCCTTAATTTGGCGATTTTAAGACCTTTCGCCCCATTTATTTGTTGATATTAAGGCTTTTCGTGTCAATTAGGCGTCGATTTTTTCCTGGCAAGCGATAGCCAGCCTGTAATTTAAGAGGAACCGGCCTTTGCGGCGAGGTTCGGCTATTATGTTTACGCTCGTCTCTTATCATAGGACCGTAAACAAAGGATTTATTGAGATCGATTTAGCCTTCTTAAGCTGTTTAAAATCATCTAATGGTAGCTACAATAAAAGATGAAAGTGCATAATCCTAGTGCAAGGGATAACATTAACCCTCTCCGACATACGACGCGATTTTGAGCCTATTAGGGATACTTTAAAGACTTTGTTACCATCAGGTGTATTTAGAAACCTTTAGTTTAGTTACTTCAACCTCTGTAGTTGTCTTTGAGTTAGCTGTGTTGAGCCTATTGGGGATACTTTAAAGCCTTTGTTACCATCAGGTGTATTTAGAAACCTTTAGTTTAGTTACTTCAACCTCTGCTGTTGTCTTTGAGTTAGCTGTGTTGAGCCTATTAGGGATACTTTAAAGCCTTTGTTACCATCAGGTGTATTTAGAAACCTTTAGTTTAGTTACTTCAACCTCTGCTGTTGTCTTTGAGTTAGCTGTGTTGAGCCTATTAGGGATACTTTAAAGCCTTTGTACCATCAGGTGTATTTAGAAACCTTTAGTTTAGTTACTTCAACCTCTGCAGTTGTCTTTGAGTTAGCTGTGGGCAGAAAACTAATTTTGGAGAGGTAATTATAAGAGTGAGAGAACTCTATTTCTTATTGCTAATCTGGCAACCTCTGCGTCATACAAGTCTGGAGGGGTTAATAGCAGCTCCTAAAATACCCACTAGCCCGAGCAGTGAGGTGCGACTATAATGTTTACGCTCGTCTCTTAGCATAGGACCGTAAACAAAAGAATAATTGAGATCGATTTAGCCTTCTTAAGTTGTATAAAATCATCTAATCGTAGCTATAATAAAAGGTAAAAATGCCTAACCATACTACAAGGGATAACATTAATAGTAAGGTAACTCCTAAAACACCCACTATAGCCCGAGAGGTGAGGTGCGGATATAATGTTTACGCTCGTCTCTTATCATAGGACCGTGACGTCAGTGTTTGGAAGCTCACGTCATTGTTTGGGTGGGGAAGGGAGCACGGAGCTAAAACTCTTTATGGCGGGATTTATACTTTTAAGTTAATAGCAAATTTTGTTCGGCTTTCCATTTGTTTGTATTCATTTGTCTTACCTTGAATATTATTTTAGCTATTATTGGAACATTGGTGGATGGGACTCGTTAGCCTTGGTCGGCAACCCATCTAGGGGAGACAACCTTATACAAATCCGGGTAGATGGGACTCGTTAGCCTTGGTCGGCAACCCATCTAGGGGAGACAACCTTATAAAAATCCGGGTGGGTGGGACTCGTCAGCCTTGGTTGGCAACCTGTCTAGGAGAATAAACCTGATACAAATCCGTACTCCTTATCTAAGTGTAAGGCAGGTTAGTGGATGGACTAGCCGAACACCACTGTAGAAAAATAGTGCTAACAAGATACATAGAGGGCCTCGGAGTCGGACGGGTCCTAAATTGAGTGGTCAATCCTGTAAGTCCTTCAGTAAACTGGCTCGGGTTGTCCCTCTTAATTAAAGCCGGTATCACACGAGAGCTTTTATAGTCAACATTCGATAATCAACATTTTTCTGGCAACATTTCTGGACTATGTTGCACTGGTATCGGAAACTAGACTGTTGGTAGATGAATTTAGGTTACCGATATATTGTAAATGTTGACCTCATAAGCTGCCAGACCAGTGTTGAGGATAAATGTTGAGGGAAAAAGCGCTCGTGTGATACCTGCTTTACAGGGAATAGGTCCGCTTGGGGGCCTTCTGTGTATGGCCACCCTCATTACGGGGAGTAAGGCGTCCGGCAATAGATAGATAGTAAAATTTTATTCAGCTTAGTAAGGCCCTGTAGGATTTATATATCAGTTAAGGGGAGGTTTCTAGTTTGTTTCCTACTCCTCCAGCAATCTTAAAATTTCACCCCCTTGACCCCCTTTCAAGATAAATTTGTACATTTTTCGGTAGAAAAATGTCTCGGCCGAAGGCCGATTACTCTTAAATTACAGGCTCGCTAGCGCTCGCCAGGATAAAATCGACACCTAAATGGCACGAAAGGCCTTAAAATTGACAGAATGGGGCGGAAATTCTTAAAAATCACCAAACTAATGGGGCGAACGTCTTAAAATCTCAAAAGCAATGGGGCTAAACATGAGGGAGAAAGGGGGTCAAGAAAAAAGTCCCTCAAGTGGAGATCTCCCTTCACCACCTGACTAACTTACCAAAATCCTTCCCAAGTTTATAAAATCGTGTACTGCATGTCAGAATGTAATGTCAAAATACATTATATCATGCTGATTAATCGTGAAGGAGGCATTTTAAGGGGAGGTTTTTAGTTTGGTCTCTAGATATCCATCAAGCTTAAGATTACACCCCCTTGAACCCCTTTCAAGATAAATTTGTACATTTTTCGGTAGAAAAACGTCCCGGTTAAAAGCCGGTTCCTCTTAAATTACAGGCTCGCTATCGCTCGCCAGGATAAAATCGACACCTAAATGGCACGAATGGTCTTAAAATTGACAGAAATGGGTCGAAAGTTCTTAAAATCGTCAAACTAATGGGTCGAACGTCTTAAAATTAGAAAAGCAATGGGGCTAAACATGAGGGCGAAAGGAGTCAAGAAAAAACTCCCTCAAGTGGATATCTCCCCTTAAGCTTGATCAAGGTCTAAGGCGAAAACTAAGAACAAAAAAATTATAAAAATATATTTATATGCTCAAATAAATACGCCCATCCCCCTTAACCCCTTCTGTACCGGCGACGTCCTTTTTTATTTTAGTCTGGCTACATTTAGACGCATTCGTGCTGCCGAAGCGGGATGTATGGCAGTAAAAAGGGTTACTTAAGGGGAGGTATTTAGTTTGCTCCCTAGACCTCCATCAAGCTTAAGGGGAGGTATTTAGTTTGTTCCCTAGACCTCCATCAAGCTTAAAATTACACCCCCTCGAGTCCCTTTCAAGATAAATTTGTACATTTTTCGGTAGAAAAATGGCCGGTTCCTCTTAAATTACAGGCTCGCTATCGCTCGCCAGGATAAAATCGACACCTGAATGGCACGAAAGGTCTTAATATGGGGTAAAAGTTCTTAAAATCGCTAAACTAATGGGGCAAACGTTTTATAATATCAAAAGCAATGGGGCTAAACATGAGGGAGAAAGGGGTCAAGAAAAAAATCCCTTAAGTGGAGATCTCCCCTTAAGATAGTTCAAAGCCTGTTGATTGTTGGAGGCCCTTTTTAAACTGAATAAAATCGTCTAACAGCCGCCAGAGTAAAGTTAGGAAGACGTCGCCGGCACAGATGGGGTTAATATGCATTGGTCTCATATCTCGTATTAGTCAGGTCAGGTCAGGTCAGTTGAAGGTATTGAGGGATGAGCCTTTACAACGGCACCTCGTAGCTACTTTCTACTTTTCCTATTTTCTGGAGAGAGAGGAAGCTGTTGGAGTGGCTTTGTTATGTGTGTTATTAGTCTGTATACGTCGTCGAGGTGTCCCCCCGACTGGGTGCAAGCTAGGACGTACTACCACACCCACTAACTGTCCGCCTGGGCTGGGATCGAACCCAGGTCAAGCAGATTCATACATAACAACACAATAGCGTCACTGAAGGGGTTAAGCTCAGGCTGTAGCGGAAGAACTGACATGTGAAAAAGTCCGAAGAATGTGGAATGTGTCGGTGTGAGGGTGATGGTGGTGCCAGATGCCGGGGGAGGGGGGGGGGGGGCTATTTTGAGGTTTATAATTATGTGTTTATTCATATTTGTATTTATATTTATTTTGTTAATTATATATATATATATATACTGTATATATATACGGTATATACTGTATATATATATATATTTTTTTTTTTTTTTTTTTTATTATTTTTTTTTTTCCTCCCTAGACCTCCATCAAGCTTAAGGGGAGGTTTTTAGTGTGTTTCCTAGACTTCCATCAAGCTTGAAATTACACCCCTTTGACCCCCTTTCAAGATATATTTGTTCATTTTTCAGTAGAAAATTTTTACGGCCGAAGGCCGGTTCCTCTTAAATTACAGGCTCGCTATCGCTCGCCAGGAAAAAACCGACACCTAAATGGGACGAAAGGTCTTATAAGTGACATAAATGGGGTGAAAGTTCTTAAAATTGCCAAACTAATGGGGCGAACGTCTTAAAATCTCAAAAACAATGGGGCTAAACATGAGGGAGTAGGAAGTTCGAAAAAAAATCCCTCAAGTGGAAACCTCCCCTTAAGAAAATAACCCCAAGAGCAATGGGGAAGTATGTCGAAGATGAGACATCTCGGAATGAAAGCTAAAAGTGGGGCTGAGACATGGGCTCAGAATGTACAGGAGAACAGAGGGTTGGATGTGATGGAGATGAGCTGCTTGAGGAGTATGTGGCTCGTAGAGACAGATTGAGGAATGAAGAGATACATAGGAGAGTGGGGCAGCAGGAACCCTTATCGGCCAGAGTGGACAGAAGGGTGCTGAGCTGGTGTGGACATGTTTAATAACGAATGGGAGATGAAAGGCTTACAAAGAGAATATATGAGTCAGAAACAAGGGGAAAAAGATTGAGAGGAAGACCTTAGAGGAGATTGAGAGATGATTTAGTGAAAGCGTTGGAAGATAGAGAGATGACTGAAGAACAGGCAAGAGAAGTGGTGATGAATAGGAATGATTGTGAATAGATGAGTGATAGATGTGATGATTGTGAATGGATGAGAGATAGATGTGATGATTGTGAATATATGAAGTCATAGGAAGGGGGTTGGGTGAAAAAAAAAAAAAAAAAAAAAATTGAGCTAGATAATAGTCCGTCAGGCGCCTGGCCCGGGGAGCCGGTGTATAATATGAAGGAGCATACCGAAAAATGTACAAATTTATCTTGAGGGAGGGTCGAGGGAGTGTTTTTAAGTTTGATGGAAGTCTAGTGAGTAAACTAAAAATGTAATGAATTAATAAATAAATGGACCAAAAGATCACCACTACCATCTTAAAAAGCTAAAGATCAGACCACTACCCCCCTCTAAGATCAAAGATCACCACTACCCCTCTTAAATAAGACACCACTACCCCCTTAAAAAGATCACCACTAGCCCCCCCTTAAAAGATGCTGATCTGGTGACCCCTTAAAAAAGATGAACCCCTTACAAAAAATATATGAGTCAGAAACAAAAAAGATCACCACTACCCCCTTAAAAAGATCACCACTACCCCTTAAAATCACCACTATCCCCTTAAAATCACCACTATCCCCTTAAAATCACCACTATCCCCTTAAAATCACCACTATCCCCTTAAAATCACCACTATCCCCTTAAAATCACCACTATCCCCTTAAAATCACCACTATCCCCTTAAAATCACCACTACCCTCTTAAAAACAATCACCACTATCCCCTTAAAAAAGATCACCACTACCCCCTTAAAAAAGATCACCACTACCCCCTTAAAAAAGATCACCACTACCCCCTTAAAAAAGATCACCACTACCCCCTTAAAACAATCACCACTACCCCCTTAAAAAAGATCACCACTACCCCCTTAAAAAAGATAACCACTACCCCTTAAATAAGATCACCACTACCCCCTTAAATAAGATCACCACTACCCCCTTAAATCACCACTACTCCCTTAAATCACCACTACTCCCTTAAATCACCACTACTCCCTTAAATCACCACTACTCCCTTAAATCACCACTACTCCCTTAAATAAGATCACCACTACCCCTTAAATAAGATCACCACTACCCCCTTAAATAAGATCACCACTACCCCCTTAAATAAGATCACCACTACCCCCTTAAAAAAGATCACCACTACCCCCTTAAATAAGATCACCACTACCCCCTTAAAAAAGATCACCACTACCCCCTTTAAAAAGATCACCACTACCCCCTTAAAAAACATCACCACTACCCCCTTAAATAAGATCACCACTACCCCCTTAAAAAAGATCACCACTACCCCCTTAAAAAAGATCACCACTACCCCCTTAAATAAGATCACCACTACCCCCTTCAATAAGATCACCACAACCCCCTTAAAAAAAGTATTTCATTTGGCATACAAAATTATAGGTAGAATATTGTGAAAAACTGAAGTATGTACATATATTAATGCAACATTCACACACACACACACACACACACACACACACCAACATGCTAATAACGACAATAAACACTAACTTTCCTGCAGTGGTGGAAACTCAAGCATGTTAGTAGGTTAATGACATGGTAAGTAGGTTGGTAGGTAGGTAGGTTGGTTGGGTGGTTGGTAGGTAGGTAGCTAGGTTGGTTGGTTGGTAGATTGGTTGGTAGGTAGGTTTTTGGTTGGTAGGTAGGTAGGTTGGTTGGTTTTGTTGGTGTTGGTTGGAAGAGGTGGTAGTAGGGTTGGTTGGTGGGTAGGTAGGTTGGTTGGTCGGTTGGTAGATTGGTAGGTAGGTTGGTTGTTAGGTAAGTAGGTAGGTAGGTTGGTTGGTTGGTAGATTGGTTGGTAGGTAGGGTTTTGGTTGGTTGGTTGGTAGGTTGGTTGGTTGGTTGGTAGGTAGGTAGGTTGGTTGGTAGGTAGGGAGGTTGGTTGGTTGGTAGATAGGTTGGTTGGTTGGTTGGTTGGTAGGTAGGTAGGTTGGTTGGTTGGTAGGTAGTCAGGTAGGAAGATAGGTTGCTTGGTTGGTAGATAGGTTGGTTGGTTGGTAGGTAGATAGGTTGGTTGGTAGGTAGGTAGGTTGGTTGGTTGGTAGGTAGGTTGTAGGCAGATTGTTGCTTGGTTGTAGATAGTAGGTTGGTTGGTAGTAGTAGTGTGGTTGGTAGTAGGTTGGTTGGTTGGTGTAGGTAGGTTGGTTGGTTGGTTGTAGTAGTAGGTAGGATAGGTTGATTGGTAGGTAGGTAGGTTGGTTGGTAGGTAGTCAGGTAGGAAGATAGGTTGCTTGGTTGGTAGATAGGTTGGTTGGTTGGTAGGTAGGTAGGTTGGTTGGTTGGTAGGTAGGAAGATAGGTTGATTGGTAGGTAGGTAGGTTGGTTGGTAAGTTAGTAGGTTGTGTTGGTAGGTAGGAAGGTTGGTTGGTAGGCAGTAGTAAGATGTTGGTTGGTAGGGTAGGTAGGTTTGGTTAGGTAGGGAGATAGGTTGGTTGGTTGGTTGGTTTGTGTGTAGGTAGGTTGGTTGGTTGGTAGTTAGTAGGTTTGGTTGTAGGCAGTAGGTTGGTTGGTTGGTAGGTAGGTTGTAGGTAAGTAGGTTGGTTGGTAGGTAGTAGGTGGTTGTAGGTAGTCAGGTAGGAAGATAGGTTGGTTGGTAGATAGGTTGGTTGGTTGGTAGGTAGGTAGGTTGGTTGGTTGGTAGGTAGTCAGGTAGGAAGATAGGTTGGTTGGTAGAGGTTGGTGGTTGGCAAGTAGGTTGTTGGTTGGTAGTAGGTTGGTTGGTTGGTGGGTAATTGGTTGGTTGGTTGGTTGGTAGTAGGTAGTTGGTTGGTTGGTAGTTAGTGTAGGTAAGTAGGTTGATTGGTAGGTAGGTAGGTTGGTTGGTAGGTAGTAGGTAGGAAGGGTTGTTGGTAAGGTAGGTTTTGGTTGGCAAGTAGTAGGTGGAAGATAGGTTTGGTTGGTAGGTAGGTTGGTTGGTAAGTAGTAGGTAGGATAGGTTGGTTGTAGGTTGGTTGGTGGTAGGTGGTAGTTGGTTGGTTGGTAGTAGGTAGTCAGGTAGGCAAGTAGGTTGGTTGGTAGTAGGTAGGTTTGTAGGTAGTCAGGTAGGAAGTAGGTTGTTTGGCAGTAGGTAGGTTGGTTGGTAGGTAGTCAGGTAGGAAGATAGGTTGGTTGGTAGGTAGGTAGGTTGGTTGGTAGGTAGTCAGGTAGGAAGATAGGTTGGTTGGTAGGTAGGTAGGTTGGTTGGTAGGTAGGTAGTTGGTTGGTGGTAGGTAGTGTAAGTAGGTTGGTTGGTAGGTAAGTTGGTTGGTTGTAGGCAAGGTAGAGGTTGGTTGGTAGGTAGGTAGTGGTTGGTAGTAGTTGTAGGAGTAGGTTGCTTGGTTGGTAGTTAGGTTGGTTGGTTGGTAGGTAGGTAGGTTGGTTGGGTGGTTGGTTGGTTAATATGTAGGAAGATAGGTTGGTTGGTAGTAGGTAGGTGGTTGGTAGGTAGTCAGGTAGGAAGATAGGTTGGTTGGTAGGTAGGTAGGTTGGTTGGTAGTAGGTCAGTAGGAAGTAGGTTGCTTGGTTGTAAGGTTGGTTGGTTGGTAGGTTAGTAGGAAGTAGGTTGGTTGGTAGGTAGGTTGTGTGTAGGCAAGTAGGTTGGTTGGTTGGTAGTAGTCAGTGTAGGCAAGTAGGTAAGTGGTTGGTAAGTAGGTTAGTAGTGTAGGAAGATAGGTTGCTTGGTTGGTAGATAGGTTGGTTGGTTGGTAGGTAGGTAGGTTGGTTGGTTGGTAGGTAGTCAGGTAGGAAGATAGGTTGGTTGGTAGGTAGGTAGGTTGGTTGGTAGGTAGTCAGGTAGGAAGATAGGTTGGTTGGTAGTTAGGTAGGTTGGTTGGTAGGTAGGTAGGTTGGTTGGTTGGTAGGTAGTCAGGTAGGAAGATAGGTTGCTTGGTTGTATAGGTTGGTTGGTTGGTAGGTAGGTAGGTTGGTTGGTAGGTAGTCAGGTAGGAAGATAGGTTGCTTGGTTGGTAGATAGGTTGGTTGGTTGGTAGGTAGGTAGGTTGGTTGGTTGGTAGGTAGTAGGTACGCAAGTAGGTTGGTTCGGTGGTAAGTAGGTTGGTTGTAGGTAGTAGGTAGGTAGGTTGGTGGGTTGGTAGAGGTTGGTTTTGGTTGTAGGTAGGTAGGTTGGTTGGTTGTTGGTAGGTAGTCAGTGTAGGAAGATAGGTTGGTGGTAGGTAGGTAGGTTAGTGTGTAGGCAAGTAGGTTGGTTGGTAGGTAGGTTTTTGGTTGGTAAGTAGGTAGGTTGGTTGGTTGGTAGGTAGTGTAGGCAAGATAGGTTTGGTTGGTAAGTAGGTGCTTGGTTGGTAGTAGTAGGTAGTTGGTGGTGGTAGGTAGTCAGTGTAGGAAGTAGGTTAGTTGGTAGGTAGGTAGGTTGGTTGGTTGGTAGGTAGTCAGGTAGGAAGATAGGTTGGTTGGTAGGTAGGTAGGTTGGTTGGTAGGTAGGTAAGTAAGGGGAACATTTAGTATTAGTAAGTTGGTAGGTAAGTAGGTTAGTGTGTAGGCAAGTAGGTTGGTTGGTAAGTAGGTTAGTGTGTAGGCAAGTAGGTTGGTTGGTAAGTAGGTTAGTGTGTAGGCAAGTAGGTTGGTTGGTAAGTAGGTTAGTGTGTAGGCAAGTAGGTTGGTTGGTAAGTAGGTTGGTTGGTAAGTAGGTTAGTGTGTAGGCAAGTAGGTTGGTTGGTAAGTAGGTTAGTGTGTAGGCAAGTAGGTTGGTTGGTAAGTAGGTTAGTGTGAAGGCAAGTAGGTTGGTAGGTAAGTAGGTTAGTGTGTAGGCAAGTAGGTTGGTTGGTAAGTAGGTTAGTGTGTAGGCAAGTAGGTTGGTTGGTAAGTAGGTTAGTGTGTAGGCAAGTAGGTTAGTGTGTAGGCAAGTAGGTTGGTTGGTAAGTAGGTTAGTGTGTAGGCAAGTAGGTTGGTTGGTAAGTAGGTTGTGTAGGCAAGTAGGTTGGTTGGTAAGTAGGTTAGTGTGTAGGCAAGTAGATTGGTTGGTAAGTAGGTTAGTGTAGGCAAGTAGGTTGGTTGTAAGTAGGTTAGTGTGTAGGCAAGTAGGTTGGTTGGTAAGTAGGTTAGTGTGTAGGCAAGTAGGTTGGTTGGTAAGTAGGTTAGTGTGTAGGCAAGTAGGTTGGTTGGTAAGTAGGTTAGTGTGTAGGCAAGTAGGTTGGTTGGTAAGTAGATAGGTTTGGTGGGTAGGTAGGGGTAATTTTAGTACTGGTAGATAGGTAGGTTGCTTGTCCTAACACCCCCTCATATATATATATATATATATATATATATATATATATATATATATATATATATATGTGTGTATACAGAGCGGTCGCGAAACATTTCCCCATAGGGAATTCCTGGGTATTCCTGGGTATTCCAGGGTATTCCTGGGTATTCCTGGGAATTCTTGGGTATTCCTGGGTATTCCTATATTATTTTATTTGCATTCTTTTATATTTGATCTGCATCTGTCTGTGGTAACCCAGGTTCGAATCCCGGTGGATCACATGCTTGGTTGTATAAATATATTTGGGAGGTGTTTGGTGCTGGAGTGCAATACATACAAATAGATTCTTCATCTATCTCTTGCAAATACACAGGAATTCCCTATGGGGAAATGTTTCGCGACCGCTCTATATACAGTATGTAATCAAGCTGGGTATATTGATAATAGTCTTTTAACCCTTTCACGCATTTATGACGCAGAGGTTGCCAGATTAGCAATAAGAAATAGAGTTCTCTCACTCTTATAATTACCTCTCCAAAATTAGTGTTTTGCCCACAGCTAACTCAAAGACAACTGCAGAGGTTGAAGTAACTAAACTAAAGGTTTCTAAATACCCCTGATGGTAACAAAGGCTTTAAAGTATCCCCAATAGGCTCAACACAGCTAACTCAAAGACAACTGCAGAGGTTGAAGTAACTAAACTAAAGGTTTCTAAATACCCCTGATGGTAACAAAGGCTTTAAAGTATCCCCAATAGGCTCAACACAGCTAACTCAAAGACAACTGCAGAGGTTGAAGTAACTAAACTAAGGTTTCTAAATACCCCTGATGGTAACAAAGGCTTTAAAGTATCCCCAATAGGCTCAACACAGCTAACTCAAAGACAACTGCAGAGGTTGAAGTAACTAAACTAAAGGTTTCTAAATACCCCTGATGGTAACAAAGGCTTTAAAGTATCCCCAATAGGCTCAACACAGCTAACTCAAAGACAACTGCAGAGGTTGAAGTAACTAAACTAAAGGTTTCTAAATACCCCTGATGGTAACAAAGGCTTTAAAGTATCCCCAATAGGCTCAACACAGCTAACTCAAAGACAACTGCAGAGGTTGAAGTAACTAAACTAAAGGTTTCTAAATACTGATGGTAACAAAGGCTTTAAAGTATCCCCAATAGGCTCAACATCGCGTCATATGTCGGAGAGGGTTAAGGGGAGGTTTTTAGTTTGGTCTCTAGATATCCATCAAGCTTAAGATTGCACCCCCTTGAGCCCCTTTCAAGATAAATTTGTACATTTTTCGGTAGAAAAATGTCGGGTTCCTCTTAAATTACAGGCTCGCTATCGCTCGCCAGGATAAAATCGACACCTAAATTGCACGAAAGGTCTTAAAATTGACGGAAATGGGGCGAAAGTTCTTAAAATCGCCAAACTAATGGGGCGACTGTCTTAAAATCTCAAAAGCAATGGGGCTAAACATGAGGGAGAAAGGGGTCCAGAAACAGAAAAAAAAATCCGATATCTCCCCTTAACCTTATCTAGATAGGTTTTAAATATCACTATCAATATACATCTATAAAGGTGGATAACTTCATACGCCAGACACACACACACACACATACACCCACACACACACACACACACACACACACACACACACACACACACACACACACACACACACACACACACACACACCCACACACACCCACACACACATACATTAATAATTTGCATATTATTATTATTATTATTATTTATCCCACATACACACGTAGTTTAACCTAGTAATTATGACCTGACCGTTAATTAAGGGGAGATCTCCACGCGAGGGATTTTTTTTCTGGACCCCTTTCTCCCTCATGTTTAGCCCCATTGCTTTTGATATTATAAAACGTTTGCCCCATTAGTTTAGCGATTTTAAGAACTTTCACCTCACATTAAGACCTTTCGTGCCATTCAGGTGTCGATTTTATCCTGGCGAGCGATAGCGAGCCTGTAATTTAAGAGGAACCGGCCTTCGGCCGGGAAATTTTTCTACCGAAAAATGTACAAATTTATCTTGAAAGGGACTCAAGGGGGTGTAATTTTAAGCTTGATGGAGGTCTAGGGAACAAACTAAATACCTCCCCTTAACGCTAAGTCGACCATTGACCCACATGAACGTATAAACCACCCTGATCTTGTACACGCTCACACAGACACGTACACACATGAACGTATAAGTCACCCTGATCTTGTACACGCTCACACAGACACGTACACACTCTCTATAAGGAGATTATGCACAATGTCTTCTTAATCTTTTATTTGACTCGCAAGTAAAATTATTGTAAAATCATTATCCTGTTCCAAATATGTAGACCACACACACACACACACACACATGCATACACACACACATACACACACACACACACACACACCCACACCCACACACACACCTTATCAACAACAATGGATAGCAGTATTACGTTCCCGTTTATACCCTTGGTGTAACTGATAACAATGTATATGTGTATGTGTGTGTGTGTGTATTTACTGTGTGTGTGTGTGTGTGTGTATGTTATGTGTGTGTGTGTGTATTTACTCTGTGTGTGTGTGTGTGTGTATGTTATAATATGTGTGGGTGGGTGGGTGTGAGAGTAGATGTGTTTATGTGTGTATATATACCGTATGTATATGTGTATATATGTATATATGTATATATGTGTGTGTATGTACGTATGTATATGTATTTGTATATGTGTTATGGTACTGGACTGCAACTCATTATTATTGAATTATCTCGTGCAATGATAAATATTTGCAATGATTGTAATATTGTAAAAAACAAAATGTAAACAGTTTTGTAAGCGGTGGTCAATAAACTATGTATCTATCTATCTATCTATCTATCTGTGTTTGTATGTGTGCTGTGTGTGTGTGTGTGTATAGTACAGGTAACCATACAAGCCTAGGAGGGGGGTGGGGTGGGGGTGTACACACAGGAAATCTGGCCACACATTTGATAACAGATAAGATAACAAAATAAGACAGAAATACCTATGACAAACTCAAACTCTCTCTCTCTCTCTCTGACCTATATATATATATATATATGTGTGTGTGTGTGTGTGTGTGTGTGTGTGTGTGTCAACGTAGTATGGGGTATTAAACAGTATACATTTTATTTCGAAGCTACCTCAACATCCAACCGCGCACACTTTATTTCAGTTAAGTTCAGGAGCAATTTATAGCGAGGCCTTCCCTAGGGTTAAGGGGAGGTTTTTAGTTTGTTTCCTACTCCTCCAGCAATCTTAAAATGTCACCCCCTTGACCCCCTTTCAAGATAAATTTGTACATTTTTCGGTAGAAAAATGTCCCGGCCGAAGGCCGGTTCCTCTTAAATTATAGGCTCGCTATCGCTCGCCAGGAAAAAATCGACACCTAAATGGCACGAAACGTCTTAAAATTGACAGAAATGGTGCGAAAGTTCTTAAAATCGCCAAACTAATGGGGCGAACGTCTTATAATATCAAAAACAATGGGGCTAACCATGAGGGAGAAAGGAGTCAAGAAAAAAATCCCTCAAGTGGAGACCTCCCCTTAAGTGCCCCATTAATTACTTCTTCCATTCGTCTACACATTAGGCACCCATAGCGCAGTTGGAATGTATGTACAGAGGCTCAGATTAATATGCAGGGTTCGAAACTGCATAATAAATCGTAGGCTTGTGCATATGTTTGTAACTGTCTTGATTGCGTTACCAAGAGATAATTGCATGAATAGTTTTCGCACGTGTTAAATTAAATATTCAGAGCACGTGTTTAGAGCACGTGGGTATTCATCAGTAACTGTGAATCGATATCCTTCTTGTCTTGTAAATTGTGTATGTAGCCGCGCGGCTCGCTCAGTGGTACCGTCCCTGCCTGCAACCCAGCAGACCGGGGTTCAAATCACGCTCAGGTTGATGAAGGTTCCCTGAGACATAGCCGGCGGTTACCATCTCCCTTGAGCAAGGAGATGGGTAATTGCCATTGATAATAATGTCTAGGAAGCGGGACAATACGAGCCAAAAACTCAATTCCTGTCAAATTACAATTATGAATACACACATACAATATTCTACTCACCCGGTAATGTTCCAAAAGCGATGATGGAGGTCGTCAGGGTATAATAAGGAATGAAGGGGTATATTGAGGAGGAGGTGGAGGTATAAGGAAGGATATGAGGAGGAGGTGTGCAGAGAGAGAGAGAGTGAGAGTGAGGAGGTATACTGAGAGAGAGAGAGAGGGGGGTGGGGATAGAGAGAGGGGGGGGGTAGAGAGAGGAAACAGAGAGAGAGGGGGAGGGGAGGGGGGGGGGAATGGGGATCGAGTGTGTGTGTGAGGGGGATAGGGGGTACTAATACTAGAGAGAGAGAGGGGGGGGGGGGAGGTGAATTAGAGAAAGTGAGTGAGAGAGGTGAATGTGTGTGAAAGTGAGTGAGAGAGGTGAATGTGTGTGAAAGAAGAGAGAGAGAGGGGTATGATATTTAAGAGAAAGTGTGTGAGAGAGAGAGAGAGAGAGAGCGAGAGAGAGAAAGTGTGTGAGTGAGAAAGTGAAGGCGTGAGAGACAGGCAGGGAGTTGCTTGATGGAGTTCAAAGAGAGAGAGAGAGAGAGAGAGAGTTAGAGTGAGTTGCGACAAAAACAGCAGCAAATTTAAAATACAGAAAAAGGTAAATTTGAGAAAGCCAGGTAGAAGGTAATTATCGATATCAAACTTAAGTAAATAATAATATATATAAATAATTCAACTGATAAGAAATATAAGCAAGGCTAGAATGACAACAACGTAGGAATAAGGTAAGCAATGCAAGACTCGAAAAGGTTAAAGGTTAATTAAAGGTAAATTAAAGGTAACACATATATAGATACAGTAAATTAAAGAGAAAGATACTCAGAGATATTTTTTTATATTTAGTAAACAATTATATATATAAAAAAAAAAAAAAAAAAAATCTTATAAAATGTTTTGAAAGGAGACAATGAAACGATATTCAGATTTAGAGCATAAATTATATTAATCCTTATATGAGCAGAAAGGGAATATCGATTATATCAGTCTAGGTAAACACAATATATATATTACCATAGAAAGAACAGATAAAATACCAAATACAATACAATTGGAGATTATTTATGATAAAACTCAAAAAGAAAAAAGTCAAGGAAATTTCTTCGGCGATATGAATAGAAACAATAAGTATTCGTAATATTTCTCAGTGACCAAAACGCAAGAAATATAATAGTTAAGCTGAAATGAATGGTGATTTGCTTGTACTTTGGTTGAAACAAGAGGAAAATTATTAAGTTAAGTTAGCTAATGCAATGTGAAAGCCAATACTGAAGAAAATGAGTGAGTTAAGTTAGCTAATGCAATGTGAAAACCAATACTGAAGAAAATGAGTAAGTTAAGTTTATTATTTATTGTTATATATAATTGTAATTAAAGGTAAACTACAGAAACGTAACTAATATTCAATAATTCGTTGTTTTTTACGGTGCAAATTTTACGGACTTCCACTGATAAGTTTAGGTTTCCTACTGTTAAATTTAGGTCGTCTGTTAATTTTACAAAAAATACTGTTAATTTTAGGTCTTCTTTAAGGTTTTCTGTTAATTGTACGGTCTTCTGTTAATGTTATAGACTTATACTGTTAACGTAAAGCTTTCTACTGTTAATTTAAGGTTTTCTACTGTTAATTAAAGGTTTTCTGTTATGTTCACAGTCTTCTGATAGTTTTATGGTTTCTATTGTTATTTTACGGTTTTCTATTGTTATTTTACGGTTTTCTATTGTTATTTTACGGGTTTCTATTGTTATTTTATGGGTTTCTATTGTTATTTTACGGTTTTCTACTGTGGATTTTAAGTTTGTTTACTGTTAATTTAAGGTTTCCTACTGCTTTTAAAGATTCTCTACTGTTAACTCTACATACATTTTGTTTACAGGTCAGATGAGGTAGGAACAGACTACTTAACCTCAGATACAGACAAGGTAAGATGGGTGAAGGCATAGGTGAGAAAGAGGCAGATATTTCTAGGGCTTGAGAGGAAAATAAGCCTCTTTCGTATTGGGTATTTCAGCTACGTTGAGACGATTTTATCAAGCTTAGGGAACGTATATATGGTCGCTAAAAGGACTAAATGAGAGAGTCGGTAGCCTTTTAATGGGTAGACGTCTTTCCCAAGCTGAATATAATCGTATACTAGTTGCCAGAGTATAATGAAGAGGACGTCACTGGTATTGCCGTGGGGGAGACTGGACATACCCCTCACACACACACACACACACACACACACCACAGAATTGAGAGTACCGGTAGGTAGATTATGTTGGGTGAGATCTTAGGAAGGTAGAATGGGGGTAAAGCGGGTATGGGTAGGACTGAGTGGAGTGTAATGTCTCAAGCATATGGATAGGGTGAGGCTTAGGGGGTAGTGCTTGGTTTTTGGTCTATATATTTATTTATTTATTTATTATTTAGTTTCCTCGCTAGACCTCCATCAAGCTTAGAAAAAAAAACCCTAGACCCCCTTTCAAGATAAATTTTAAAAAATTTCGGTAGAAAAATTTCCCGGCTGAAGGCCGTTCCTTCTAAAATTAGAGGCTCGCTATCGAGAATATAGGTTAGGATAGGTAAGGCAGGGCTAGGTAGAATAGGGAGAGGGTTGGTCTAGGTAGGGCAGGGCTAGGTAGAATAGGTTGAGGTTGGTCTAGGTAGGGCAAGGCTAGGTAGAATAGGTAGGGTAAGGTAATAATATGGGTAGGGCGAGGTTGGTCTAGGGCGGGGCAGACTTGAGTAGAGCAGAGCAGAGCAGCAGACAGCGGCAGCAGATATTATAATCCAAGAACGAACGTGACGATGCGGCGGCGGTGGTGGTGGTGGTGGTGGTGGTGGCTGCGTTCTATATATCGTATTCTTAGCTCTTACACGTAGGGCGTTGTTATACTTTATCGAAATTGAGTGTTGATTTGCAAACTGGTCAGGTGAAGGTATTGAGGGATAAACCTTTACAACGGCACCGATTCAGAGGGTTGTATTCTTAGTCTTTACTGTTGATTTGTTGATT
>CM064480.1:2748437-2774798 GCA_032716605.1 Paralithodes platypus
TGGTTCTTTCAAAATTACAGGCTTGCTATCGCTCGCCAGGAATAAAATCGACACCTAAGTGGCATGAAATCTTAAACTTGACAAATAAATGGGGCGAAAGGTCTTAAAATCGCCAAACTAATAGAGTGAACGTCTTAAAATCTCCTAACTAATGGTGCTAAACATTAGGGAAGAGAGGGTCGAGACAAACCAGAAAGTTGACGATAGAAGCCCGTATACATGACAACACTTGCTTGTAGCCCATTCATGATAGGTAGGCCCACTTGCGAGTTTCAGGCTATAAGGAAGTTGGAGCTGTAGATATCGATAGTAAACAGAAATACAATAATAATTTACGTTTCTGATGGATAAAGGGTATGTTGAATTAGGTTTTATGTATTTATATAAGCACTGCAACCGCAATGTAGGTGATAATTATGTTAAATATCGTTGTCTACAGCTCCAACTTCCTTATAGAACGAAACTCGCAAGCGGTCAATTGCCCACTTGCGAGTTTCATGCTATAAGGAGGTTGGAGTTTTAGACATTTGTTATTTAGCAGAATTAACAACTTAAGTACGGTTATAGTATAACCGCAGGAGATTCAGTGTCTCAAAGATGAAAATTTGGCCTTGAGACTAGCTATGGCGGAGAAGAAGTGTGAGGCTACCGGAAGTGTTCCCAGGGATCGTGAAGCCCCTTGGAAAGTGGTGTCAACTAGTGCAACGGCCTGCAAGCTTAAAAGGCAGCCAGTCAAGACCCACAACAACTTCAGCACCTTGGCTGATGAGAGTGATGGCGATGAAGTGGCGATCATCGAGGCAGTGAGAGGGGAGGGGGGGGGGGGGGGGGGGGAGTCTGCTGCTGTTGCTGCAACAACTACTGCTACACGCCGACAAAAGGAAAAAGCTAAGTCTGTTTTCATTGTCGGTGATTCATTGGTTAGATACCTTGGCAGGGCAACAAACACTCAGGTTGGTAAAGTTGTCTGCGTGCCTGGTGCCGGAGTCGGGAGGGTGGCTGAGAAGATAGATGCTGTCATGGAAGTGAGTGGGGAGGACCCCATCATCTTCCTCAACGCAGGGAGCAACGACATATGGAGATGCAGGACTGAGGAGTTGCTCTCCAAGTATCAGGAAATGTTGGAGAGGATCAAGGAAAAAGGTGGAGTTCCTGTGGTAAACAGTATCCTGCCTAGAAGAGGGGTAAGGAAGGAATGGTCCTCCAGGGCTATTGGTGTAAATAGCCGGCTGGAGAAGTATTGTAAGGCAAATACTATTCCATTCCTGGATAACTGGTCCCTCTTTTATGGTAAGGATGAACTGTATGCCCAGGATGGAGTACATCTCTCTCGACTAGGAGTTTCGGCCTTGGCCAGCTCACTCGACAGGATTGTTGCGGGGTTTCGTTAAAAAAACCTGGGTGTGTAAGTAAAATACTGTCTCCATATGGAGCAGGTACTTCATGTGACAAACCAGTGAGTAAAATAGAAATAATCAGTCAAGATAGTGCGGATATAGTGATGTGTAATAGTAGTATCGATAACACTACACATGTAACTGATAGTAAAGATGAGAATACTGATAGAGTAGAATTTCCGTCTAGAGCTAGTAGTTCAACAGGAAATAATAAGTTAGCTAAAAACAATAGAAAATTAGTTGCAAATAAAAGTAATAGGTTGAGGGTATATTATACAAATTGTAGGAGTTTATGTAACAAAATGAACGAACTTAGAGCACTCGTTAGCACAGAAAATATAGACATAATAGCGCTAACTGAAACGTGGATTAATACAGAATCTAGGCATTTTTTAGCAGAATTTGATATTCCAGGATATAGTTTGTTTAAATATGACCGAACAAGTAGGAGGGGCGGGGGTATAGCAGTGTTTGTCAGGAGTACATTAAAAAGCTGTATTAAATCAGGTATTAGACTAAATAATGATAATGAAAGTGTTTGGGTAGAGGTTAACGAAGGTAGTGAGACCATAGTTATTGGAGTTATATATAGACCGCCTAATATGAGTAGAAATGGCGGAAAATCGTTATGGGAGGAAATTAAAATAGCATCAAGGTTTAGCAATGTGTGCATTATGGGGGATTTTAATTTTCCGAACATTGATTGGCAGCACCAAATAGGCGACTCCGATTCAGTAGAGTTTATTGAGGTAGTACAAGATAGTTTTTTATTTCAATTCATAGATACGCCGACTAGAGGTATTAATATTCTTGATTTAGTTTTCAGTAACAATGAACATATGATAAATAATGTAGAGATTGGTGACCACCTAGGAAATAGCGATCATAAATCTATTTATTTTAATATACAATGGACAGGGAATGCTAAAGAGAATACGACACTTATCCCAGATTTCAGAAAAGCCGATTATGGTGGGCTAAGAAGAGACTTAAGGGTGGACCCTATTGTTAAGCAATTAAGTCAGGATATGCCAGAGTTAAACTTGCCACCTACATATAACCAGTTTATTGCTTCACTCCACAATGCTCAAAATAAATATATCCCTAAAAGAAGATTTAGATCGACGCAGAACCAACCAAAATGGATGACTAATAAGCTAATAGATCTTATAGGAAAAAAGAAAGGAATATATCGAAAAATAAAGAAAGGTGAAAATCATTTACATATATACTATCAGACTCTATCAAGACAGGTCAAAAAGGAAATCAGGAAAGCAAAAAAAAATTATGAAATAAGGATAGCCAGCGACTCAAAAAATAACCCTAAAGCTTTTTACCAACTATATAAATCTAAAGTTAGAGATGTAATAGGCCCCCTAAAAACTTCAATAGGAGAAATAACAGAAAATGATTTAGAAATGTGCAGTACATTAAATAGTCCGTTTCTTTCCGTTTTCACTAATGAAAATTTGGCACAGATTCCAGAAGTCAATATGGTATATAGTGATAGTATAGAAAATATGTTAAGTACAGTTAGTATAAGTAGAAATGATGTGCTTAAGGAAATTGACAGACTGAAACCTCAAAAATCGCCTGGTCCTGACGAGGAATATGCTAGAGTATTAAAAGAATGCAGAGATGAGTTAAGTAGTCCATTAGCATTTATATTTAACAAGTCATTAGAAACAGGTTTAGTTCCAGAAGCTTGGAAGCTTGCAAATGTAGTTCCGATCTTCAAAAAAGGTGATAAATCGATAGCATCCAATTACCGTCCCATTAGTCTCACATCAATCATAGGAAAGTTGCTAGAGTCCATTATTGCTAGGAAAATTAGAAGCCACTTAGTAAAATTTAACTTAATAAATTCTTCTCAGCATGGATTCACTCAGGGACGTTCTTGCCTTACTAATTTGCTTAGCTTTTTCTCAGAGGTATATGAAGCAGTAGATAGTGACAAGTCATATGATATTATATATTTAGATTTCAGTAAAGCTTTCGACAGAGTCCCTCATGAGAGATTGATGAGAAAGGTTGAGGCACATGGAATAGGAGGGTCGTTGTTGGGATGGATTAGGTCATGGCTAATTGGTAGGAAACAGAGAGTCAGCATAAATGGTACCAAGTCAGAGTGGGGAGCAGTCAAAAGTGGTGTCCCCCAGGGATCGGTATTAGGTCCCCTGTTGTTTCTTATATACATAAATGACCTAGATTTAGGTATAACTAGTAGGATAAGTAAATTCGCAGACGATACTAAAGTGGGGAGATCAATTGATTCAGATAGCGATATAGAGTGCCTCCAAAGGGATCTAGATACCTTACATGAATGGTCAGTAAATTGGCAGATGAAGTTTAACATTGACAAATGCAAGGTATTAAAGATAGGGAAGATGCAAACAAATGTTAAATATAAACTAGCTAATTTAGAATTAGAAATTTCAGACTGCGAGAAAGATCTAGGTGTGTTTGTTAGCAATGATTTGAAGCCTAGAAAACAGTGTATAAGCGTTCGTAATAAGGCAAACAGGATTCTCGGGTTCATCTCTAGGAGTGTGAGTAACAGAACTGCTGATGTTATCTTAAAACTTTACTTGTCATTAGTGAGACCCCATATGGATTATGCTGTCCAATTTTGGTGTCCTTATTACAGAATGGACATAGATTCATTGGAGAGAATTCAGCGTAGAATGACAAAAATGATCCATAATATTAGAAATTTTCCGTATGAAGAAAGGTTGAAGAAATTAGGTTTACATTCGTTAGAGAGAAGCAGAGTTAGAGGGGATATGATAGAGGTGTTCAAGTGGGTTAGTGGGATTAACAAAGGGGACATGACAAATGTACTAAAGCTCAGTGATAGCGAAAGAACTCGTACCAATGGTTTCAAATTAAATAAATTTCGTTTCAGAAAAGATATAGGCAAATATTGGTTTGGTAACAGAGTTGTAGATGGGTGGAATAGGCTACCAAGTGATATAGTGGGATCAAGAACGATAGGGAGCTTTAAGAAAAAATTGGATAAGCATATGGACGAGAAGGGTTGGGTGTGAAGGGGGATCAGCCGGGTTGGGCCAATCGGCGCTCTGCAGACCCCCGTAATCCTGCGTTGATCTCTAACCGGTTTGGTAAGATGATCCTCAGGGTATTGGAGTGTTGAGCCTATGATTTGGCTTTGTAATTGGGGTTGTGTGGGACAGGGATCTGCCTTGCTTGGGCCAATCGGCTTTCTGCAGACTCCCATTTTCTTATGTTCTTATGTTCTTATAGTACATTTATAAACTCATTAAACCCAATTCATCATACTCTATACATCAGAAGCCTACATTATTATTGCCTTTCTGTTGTATAGCGATGTTTACGGCTCCAACTACCTTGTAGCCTGAAACTCGCAAGTGGTCAATTCTATAGGCCCAACTCAATAATACTATGAGGACTGACCTCACCAAAATGGTCAAAGGTCAACATAAGGAAATTGGAGTCTGCAGAGAGCCGAATGGCTCATACCCGGCAGATCCCCCTCACACCCAATCCATCTCGTATTATAATGAATCATGCAAACGAAAAGCCTTGTCATGTGAACGTTTGAAATTCGTGCATGTAACTTTGGAGTGACATTGGATATTTAAATCACGTTCATATAACCACACAAAGCAATTAGTTAACTTATTATATTAATTAACCTAAGTATAATGTGCTGATTAATACAAAATGACAGATGTTGAAGGGTAAATGACAGGGTATTAATTTTCCACCTTGACTATGGAATTATGGGTAGCAGTGGCAGCAGCAGTATTGACAATCTAGCTTTTTAACGCTAACTATACAAATGTTTTCTTAGATCTATATTATGGAGATTTGCGACATTATTATGATACATTATAGATATTATTCAAGTATGTAAGCGATAGTCTTCAATCTTTAAGGGGGTAGTGCTTGGTTTTTGGTCTAATATATTTTTGAGTTTCCCAGCTAGACTTCAATCAAACTTATAACAGGACCCCTTAGACCCCCTTTCAAGATCAATTTGTACATTTTTCAACATAAAAAAAATCTGAAGGCTGGTTTCTTCTAAAATTACAGGCTCGCTTTTGCTCGCCAGGAAAAAATTGACACATATATAGAAATGGCACGAATGGTCTTAATATTGACAAATAAATTGGACGAAATGTCTTAAAATCGACAAAATAATGGAACGAACGTCTTAAAATCTTAAAACGAATATGCTAAACAAAGGGGAGAATAGTAGCATTATAGCATATCGACGTATCTAGCGACTTTGGAGGCGTAATCTAGCTAACATTGCTACCCTGATGAAGGAAGAAGAAGAGAAGAGCGTTTGTTTGGCTTGTTATGATGCGTACCCGACGGTTCCTCTAACGCTATTATCTACTATATATTATGAATATTATCAGCCTCGTCTGCATGTAAGTATGGCCAAGATATCTTCAGGTAACATCGCAGGATACTAAAGACCCCATTTTGTATTTTTCAGAGGAATTTTGGGCCGAAATATTTTGGGTGACATCGCCTTGGACCTTCGGGAGGAAATCCTGTTTTATATTTTGTTTTTATATGGGTTTATTGAGTTTATTTGGGTGTCATTATGGTTGGTTTACATGCTATGAGGTGTGAGGGTGGTCTATGTTAAACGGTTCAGTGTATATGGGGTTAGGTTTGGTGGTAATATGAAGGGTTTCGACTTCCGAGTTTGTCTTCTACCATCACCAGGGTGAAATTATATTGGTCTTCTGTGGAATGTTTCTCAACTTGTGGCCTATCCCAATTGTTTTTTTTTTTATTTTAATAGCCTACCACAAATTTTTCGAGTGTTTTTTTATAATTTTTTTTTTTCATTTGCATCAATAGGCCTAGGCTAAGCCTATATAGTGTTTGTAATTAATTAGAAATCTCGGGAAAACCTATTTTCCCCATTAGGCCTATCGATCGATGTTGAGACACGCCCCAGATAGTGATTTGAAAAGACATTAGCCTAACCTAACAACCTTACCTAACCTAACCTAACCTAGTATTATGAGTGGGGGCTGCCGCGGCGCCGCCCCCACCCCCCCGCTGGTTGAGTACTAGTTGAGTAGCCTTACCTGGTTTCTTACCCTACTAGTAGGCCTACCCTTAGTAAATAAAAATAAATAAAATATGGCTGTCGATTATACGAAGGTGAAAGAAAAGTCGATGAAGTCTACGGTGTTTACTCTGCAATCTTCAGCTTTGATTGTACATTGATAACGGGAAAGTACCGTATTGACAACCTTGTTACGAAAATTAAATGTTAGTACCATACTTTTACATTAGGTTTTTCCGAGGGTTTAACACATTTTCATATGATCTTTAGAGGTATCGATAACTGGAAGTACCGTATTGACAACCTTTATACGAAAAAGACATTTTAGTACCATACTTTTTTATTAGGTTTTGCCGAGGGTTAAAACAAATTTTCTTATGATCTTTAGAGCATATAGGCCTAGGCTAGATTCAATATTTATCTTCAAATATATCAACAAAATTTGTGGTATTAAAATAACATTGAACCCCCAATTGTATTTTATATTTTGTTTACTATTAACCTAATTTAGCATAAGAATAGGCCTAGAGCCTATGTAGACTAGTTTTTCATATTTTTAGTAGCCTAGGCGGCTAGGCCTAGCCTATTAAATAGGTTATTCAATATTGGGTGGATGAGACTCGTTAGCCTTGGTAGGCAACTCATCTAGGGGAGACAACCTTATACAAATCTGGGTGGATGGGACTCGTCAGCCTTGGTTGGCAACCTGTCTAGGGTAGTAAACCTGATACAAATCCGTACTGCTTACCTAAGGGTAAGGCAGGTTAGTGGATGGATTAGCCGAACACCACTGTAGAAAAATAGTGCTAACAAGATACACAAGAGGGCCTCCGAGTCGGACGGATCCTAAATTGAGTGGTCAATCCTGTAAGTCCTTCACTAAACTGGCTCGGGTTGTTCCTCTCACAGAGAATAGGTCTGCTTGGGGGCATTCTGTTTATGGCCACCCTCGTAAGGGGAGTAAGGCGTCCGGAAATAGATAGATAGATAGAATATTTGTGGTTCAATGTTATTTTAATACCACAAATTTTGTTGATATATTTGAAGATAAATATTGAATCTATATGCTCTAAAGATCATAAGAAAATTTGTTTAAACCCTCTGCAAAACCTAATAAAAACGTATGATGCTAAAATTTCTTTTTCGTAACAAGGTTGTCAATACGGTACTTCCAGTTATCGATACCTCTAAAGATCATATGAAAATGTGTTAAACCCTCGGAAAAACCTAATATAAAAGTATGGTACTAAAATTTAATTTTCGTAACAAGGTTGTCAATACGGTACTTTGCCGTTATCAATGTACAATCAAAGCTGAAGATTGCAGAGTAAACACCGTAGACTTCATCGACTTTTCTTTCACCTTCGTATAATCTACAGCCAATTTTTGTTTTTATTTACTAAGGGATTAGTACTCAAATTAGTGGGGGTGGCAGCCCCCACCCATAATACTAGGTTAGGTTAGGTAAGGTTGTTAGGTTAGGCTAATGTCTTTTCAAATCACTATTGGGGGCGTATCTCAACATCGATCGATAATAGGGAAAATAGGTTTTCCCGAGATTTCTAAATAATTACAAACACTATATATTGATGCAAATGAAAAAAAAAATTTATAAAAAACATTCGGAAAATTTGTGGTATTAAAATAATATTTTTCTATATTTGTTTTCAATTTTGAAGACTAAGTTAGCCTAATGTTAGGCCTATTACATAGGGTAGGATGATGATATGGGTGCATGGTAGCCTAATAATGCATATACTGTATAGCCTAGGCTAGCTAGCCCTATTTAATTTTATGTTCCAGATCCAGAATCGGAATGGATGTACATAGCCTACATTGGTTTAACGTCATTTTTCCATTACATGCATTGTAACGGCTCAGACGGGGTTGCCTTTCAGTAGTTGGAGTGTACTGTAGTACAATAAAGTCCTGCCACAGCACTGCCCCACCAAGTCATCACTGTGGCTGATGTTGGTATAGTGCTAACCGTGCCTCAGCAAGACTCAACAGAGTCCCCCTGCAGCACTTGCACCTGCAGTATCTGCAACCACACCAGCCTTAACAGTGTTACATAAAGACAGCACCATAACAAGACTCTACTGTATATTAGGCAATTGGACTATAGAACAATAAAGAGTATAACTAAATAAGTTGGTCACCAATTATTTTGCAATATTTGAAAACAAATGTGGATTTTATATTCTCTAAACATCATATGTTTTAAGCCTTGGCCAAACCTAATAAAAATATATGGTACTAAAATGGAAAATTTTCATAACATGGTTGTCAATACCTTCCTATAGACGGCACCAATTCATACACACACCATTTTTACCTGTCTCCCGCTGTTGCTGGCATGCAAGGGCTAGTTTAGTATCCCACGTACTGGGTACTATGAATCCGCTGTTGCTGGCATGCAAGGTTAGTTTAGTATCCCACGTACTGTGTCTAGGTTAGGTTAGGATGGGTTGTTTGGTTAGGTTAATATACTAGGTCTCAGAAACAAGATTCGTAGTTGCGGTAGTATTTACAGATACGCCCGAATACTAAATGGGCGGCGGCCCAACCGCCATGGCACCGGTAAGGGTTCGTAGTTCACGTAGGCCTACTAGGTACAGTACCGCCAAGGACACAGTGAAGGACTTGGGAGTAAATATGAGCAGTGACGCCACTTTTTCCCAGCATATTACCAAAGCCACAACAACAGCAAAACAAATAGCAGGCTGGATCCTGAGAACCTTCCACACAAGAAATGAGAGGTGTATGTTAACACTGTGGAAGTCACTGGTCCTACCACGACTGGAGTACTGCTCTCAGCTCTGGTCTCCCCAAAAAGTAGGAGAAATAACAGAAATTGAAGCCACCCAGAGGACATTCACCAGTAAAATCCATGGGTTTCAACACTTTAACTACTGGGAGAGACTTAAGGAGCTGCAGCTGTACTCACTTCAAAGACGTAGGGAGAGATACATCATCATCTACGTCTGGAAGATTTTGGAAGAAAAGGTACCAAATCCAAACATCCAAGAGACTCAGCACCAAAGGCGAGGGAGGCTGTGCTATGTGAGGACTACGCCGGGATCAACACAAAAAATCAAATCCCTGATCCATCACAGCTTTACATACAATGGAACCAGACTGTTCAACTATATACCAGCCCCTCTCAGGAACATGACCGGGGTGTCTCCAGACACCTTCAAGAAACACTTGGACATGTGGCTGGCCAAAATACCGGACCGGCCACCAACACCAGGATACCCCAGCACCAACTCCAACCGACTTCTGGAATGGAGAGTGGAAGAAAGGGAGCTGCCTGGTCGCAGTGGAGCCCCAGCTCAACTGTGTCACTAACGGACGGAATACAACTAAGTGTAACTAAGTGTAAGTGTACTACGGACACATTGTAGGCGTTAGGTGTGGATTAGGCTTGTATCCAATGTACTAGGTCTATGTTACTGGATATTTATGATTTAAATAAGTGCTACGTTTTCGATAAATCTGGTTATATGGCTTTGGAATTAGGGAAATCATGAGCCAATTTCAGACATTTCGTTAGTCTTTTTCGATTCTCAAAATCCGATCCAAGTTTTGCCAAAAATTGGCTCGGGTTATCCAAAATTATGTTTTTGGGGGTTTGCAATTTAGGGAAACATGAGCCAAAATTCTAAATTAGGTTACTTTAATTTGTTTACTCTTAAAACTCGCAAAATCCGAGCCAAGTTTTGCCAAAACTTGGCTCGGGTTTTCAACAAATCGGGTTTTATGGCTTTGCAATATCGGGAAACCTGAGCCAAATTTCTAAATGAGGTTACTGTAATTTTTTTGTCTACAAACTCGCAAAATCCGAGCCAGCTTTGTCCAAAACTTGGCTCGGGTTTTCGAAATACAGTATTGGGTTTTAGGCCTTTGAAATACCTTAAAACCCGAGCCAAGTTTTGCTAAAATGCGTTTTTATCGCCGTTTTACGCATTTAACCCCTCATTTTCCCTGTACTTCATAGCCCTCTCCACTATCGGGCAGCGTGTCTTAAGATCGTTGTATAATGGGGAAAACGGTTTCGCCGAGGTTTGTAATTATTTCCAAACACTATACTGTATATTGATAAAAACTAACAGGGAAAAATACAAAATCCATGGAAAAATTAGTGACCATCTTATTTAGTTTTTCCCAATAAAGTCCTGGGGATGGATGTAGAGTTCGGGCGTACGGTCGCCATTGTTTACATAGGGCGATCGCCGCGCTCGCACTTACGTTCCCGTCTATTTCGACGCTATATTTTCTGCTATTTGCCCCCTGTCATTAATTACTACATGAATACTAGGTTAGGTAAGGTAAGGTCAGGTCAGGTCAGGTTAGGTTAGGTTAGGTTAGGTCAGGTCAAAATAGATGGGAACATGATGGGAAAGGTCCGACGCCACTACGCGTAGTGTAAACAAGACTGGCGGTACGCCCAAATTCTACACTCTACCCCAGCCCTGCTCCAACATGCAAACACTGTTGCCGACACAGGTGTGGTGCCAAACGGCGCCCAGGTAAGACTCAGTCCCCTGTGGCACCTATCCGCACCCCACCAGCCTCGGCAGTGCCATGTCAAGACAGTGCTAAGATAAAGACTTTATTGTCTAGTAATGGCTGTTGGTCCACAAGTCTATCGTCATCCCCCCTATTAGTCGCCTTGTACGACACGCAGTAGGATGCGTGAGGCATATTCTTTTTTTCCTCCACCATTAGATGAAGGCCCCAGGGGGTAAGGGGGCCGGGTGTACCACTACCGACATACAACATAAATCATCTATAAATACTTGTAATAAAATAAATACTTTTAAATCTATAATACTAGGTTAGGTTAGGTTGTTTGGTTAGGGTAATGTATTTTTGTATCCAAAGGCAGTCAAATTAGACGGGATAATGGGAACATGATGGTGAGCGTCCACGTAGTGTAAACAAGACGGGCGGTACACCCGGTAACTACATTCTTGCCCTAATTTCAACTACTGTAGGCTATAATGATGAAAGCTACCTAAAATCAAAAAGAAAAACGGGATGGATGTAGTTACCGGGTGTACCACTACCGACATACAACATAAATCATCTATAAATACTTATAATAAAATAAATACTTATAGCCTAAATCTATAATACTAGGTTAGGTTAGGTTAGGTTGTTTGGTTAGGGTAATGTATTTTTGTATCCAAAGGCAGTCAAAATAGACGGAACATGATGGTGAGCGTCCGTGTAGTGTAAACAAGACGAGCGGTACACCTGGTAACTACATTCTTGCCCCAGAATCTTGAGATAGCCTAATGAGTTTTAGCATTTAGGTGGCCCGGCGCCCTGTTTAATACTTTTGTTTTAGTTTTTATCCTAGACTAAGCTTGACAACAGTTATTATCATCATAATACAGTACCGATACCCTAGCCTACTTCTGAACAAGAAAAAGGTTGGCAATGATGATATGTCCGGGCATACGGTCGTCATGTTTACATAGGTCGATCGCTCACGGTCAAGTTCCTGGCTATTTTTGGGATGGATGTAGTTACCGGGTGTACCACTACGGCACTACCGACATTCAACATAAATCATCTATAAATACTTATAATAAAATAAATACTTATAAATCTATAATACTAGGTTAGGTTGTTTGGTTAGGGTAATGTATTTTTGTATCCAAAGGCAGTCAAAATAGACGGGAACATGATGGTGAGCGTCCGCGTAGTGTAAACAAGACGGGCGGTACACCCGGTAACTACATTCTTGCCCTATTTTTTCTGTTATTTGCCCCCTGCTGGTAACATTTATGATGATGACAAGACGTCATGTGGGGGTGAGCCTGGTGAGGGCATCCCACGGCAGTCAAAATAGGCTAGACATGATCACGAGCGTCCGAGTAGTGTAAACAAGGCGGGCCGTACGGCCGAATACTACATCCTTGCCAAAAGGGTTTCTTTTTAAATCCTAATTAATGAGATAGGCCTATCAATAAAAGTGTTCCCATGATTTTTGGTGTGATTCAGTTGATTCTATTTATCTATCTATCTATTGCCTGACGCCGTGATCCCCGAAGGGGTGGCCACGAACCCCCCCATGCACCTCTGTCCCCAGTCAGTCGACGCCCCTCCTCCCAACCAGCACCACCTTCATCCATATACCTCTTCATTCCATCCTTCCAGCTCTCTTTCGGTTTACCTCTCCCTCTCTGTCCTTCCACCTCGCTCTCGTACACTCTCTCGTTTCCCATACGTTCCATGTGACCAAACCATATTAAGGTGTTCCTTTTCACACTTTCCAGCACATCTACATCCACACTACACAACTCTCGTACTTCCTCATTCATGTGTCTATCCCTCCATTTAACTCTGTATGCACTTCTCAAGTAACTCATTTCCACCCCTCTCACTCTTGGTTTGTGTCTCCAAAAACGTCCATGCTTCACTCCCGAGTCCCGTTTGTCAATGTCTGAATACCACACTGTCATGCAAGGACTTCTTTACTTCCATGTTGACCACCCTATTTCTTGTTGCTGCTTTCAGCGTTCTTACAACCCTCTCCCGCATTTCTTCATCCATACTCCCATCTTTACTCAACACACTGCCCAAATACTTAAATGAGCCAACTTTCTCCATAGCCTGACCTGGACTTATATCTCTTTATTGTATCATTGAACGTGACGATAGTGCGTTGTTATGTGTGCGTTTAGTTTGCTTGGGAAACAGATTAACTTGCTCATGTAGTAATGTACACCCTATGTGGTGGATTGTGTTCTTTTATTTAATTAATTTTTATTTTAGTAAGCGTGGTGTGGAGGTAGATGTGCTGGAAAGTGTGAAAAGGAACACCTTGAGATGGTTCGGCCATATGGAACGTATGGAAAGCGAGAGAATGACTAATAGGGTGTACGAGAGCGAGGTGGAAGGACAGAGAGGGAGAGGTGGAAAGATAGAGTGAGGAAGTAAGGCGGTGCTGGTTGAGAGGAGGGGCGTCGACTGACTGGGGATAGAGGTGCATGGGGGCAGTTCGTTCGTGGGGATCACGGCGTCAGGCAATAGATAGATAGTTTCCACATAGCGATTTTGATAAGTTATTTTACCTTTATCTTGTATCGTCCCAGTTTTGGTTTGTTTAGTTTGCAAGCTTTACATTTTAATTACTTTATTCCCCAGAGACTAGAGGCCGAGGAAGAACAACACCCCCACCATGAGTCAACTAGAGTATGGGTCGGTGGTGTGGGTGAGGCTGGGTCAGGCATGGTGGCCCGGGACCATCACCACCGTAGCCAAGTGCCCCCCGGAGTTCGTCCAGGAGTTACGCAAGACACCCAAAGCCATCGTTAAGTTCTTTCACGAGAATGAATTGTGAGTGCCATGTAGAAACGTATGAATGGCGTCACAGAGTCAGACAAAGGGTGTCAAACCAGAGCAATTTTGTTTGGAGACTTGAATGAATACAGGAAAATTAACATGAAATAGCATTTTTTGACAAATCTAGCACTTCCAGAGACACAATTATGACTATATAAAACTAACATGGAATACCGGGTAGCATTTTTTGGCGAATTTAGCACTTCCAGAGACAATCATGACTATAAATCATAATTTTATCTCTACATATACGATAAGCAGAGACTAAAAATAATGGACTCTCATTTGACACTGGTCAGACATAATGATATTTGTTATGTTCAGGGTTGTAGTCTAAAGCCGGTATCACACGAGAGCTTTTATAGTCAAAATTATGTGATTACAAAATTTCTGGCAACATTTCTGGAATATTTTGCTCTGGTATCAGAAACTAGACTGATGGTGGATGAATTTAGGTGATCAAAATCATTTAAAAGTTGATCTCATAAGCTGCCAGTGTGATACCGGCTTTAGTTGCGAAGTCAGCCATTTTTTATAGCCTAATGCTTAGTGTGTGGAATTTCGGTGTGAGTATCCTAGGTTCGATTCCTTGGAGTGCCACATGTATTCATTACTTTCATTTATTTCATTAGTTGGGTTTATTTGTAAAATAATTGGTTAGGGTGAAAACCAATATGAATCTTTTGTAGAGAGGTCGGAGTCATACTTGTAAAATGTCTATTATAAACCAAATCACTTTCTTCACAACCCTGGTTATGTTATTGGGAGAAGGGGTTTGAGTAGGCCTATTGTAATGGAGGGGACCTATGCCTTTCTTTATAGTCTTTATTATTGTACTGTACAGTATATGGAAAGGTGCCATTATGGTTTATAGTTTAAATTATGTCTTTAGAAGTGATAGCATGGCCAAACCAATGCTATTTCAAGTTCATTTTCTTGTATTCCTTCTCATATTTATTCTAGTCTTCATACAAAATTACTCCAGTTTGACACCTTGCTTTCAAAATAACTACATAAGTCACCCGGGTAAATATTTAGCTATGGTCCCGTTAAAATATTTTAACGGGACCATAGCTAAACATTTATCGTCACCCTTATTGTCGTAATGTTAAAACAGGTATGGGGGTATATTTTTTTTCTGTCACCAAGTTCACAATTTGGAATTTGATTACATTCATATTGCATATAATTATGTACGGTACAATGTTTAAGTCTAACTTAACTTTGGTCACTTTTAAATTCATTGGAAAACTTGCCTCAAACTTGTCATAAGTAGTGCAGCATTGAAACTTAACCCTTCTGTACCGCAGTCTTTTTTGTTTTATTCTAGCTATAGTTAGAGGATTGTGTGCAGTTGAAGAAGGATCTGTACTAGTAAAAAGGGTGAAATTGAGATAGTTCAAAGCCTGTTCCTTGCTGGAGACCCTTTTGAAACTGAATATAATCGTCTAACAGTTACCAGAATATGATGAAAAGAACATCACCGGTACCGAATGGGTTAACCCTTTCATGCACTGGGGGTTGCTGTTTAGTATTCAGAAATAGAATTCTCTCAATCTCGTAATTACCTCTCCACAATTAATCTGCTCAAAGACAACTGCAGAGGTTTAAGTAAATAAACTAAAGGTTTCTAAACAATACTAATGGTCACAAAGTAAGTACCGTATCCCAGAAAGGACGCAAGAGTGTTAATCATAGTAAAAGTGGTTTGGATTTAGTCATTTGTTTTTAATGTAATAGTGGTTTTTACTATAGGTAGTGCCAGCCAACTTGACAATAATCTTGACCCCTTAAAAGGAAATCGGTGTGGATATTTACAGCCAGTTTCCTACCGGTACCTATAGTGTTGTTTCCACGTAGCGATTTTGATAAGTTCTGCCTGTTAACTGTGTTCATCTAAGTTTTGGTTTGTTTATTTTGCAAGTTTTATATTTTAATTTCATCATATTGATATGAGTGTAATAGTGGTTTTTACTAGTGTTATGATAAATTGTTTTGTCGTTTTGCTGTGTTCGTCTAAGTTTTGGTTTGTTAATTTGCAAGTTTTACATTATAATAGCGATTTTGATACGTTGTTTTGTCTTTTTACTGTTTTGGTTTGTTTATTTTGCAAGTTTTACATTATAATAGCGAGTTTGATAAGTTGTTTTGTCTTTTTAATGTGTTCGTCTTAAGTTTTGGTTTGTTTATTTTGCAAGTTCTACAAATTACTATTTTATCATTTCAGCCAAGACGTGCACAAGGACGAACACATACTGCCCTACAACTGCGACAGGAAGGAAGAGTTCATCAGGAAAGGACTGAGTAAGTGGTTTTGATGACACTTTTAACCCCTTCTGTACCATGACGTCATATTCTGCTTATCATTAGACGATTTTCTTTAATTTGTATTCTACTTATACAACTCAAATGGGTAAAATATACGATCTCAATAAACCCTCTTAGTAACATAGGTCCTTCTTTACCTGCATAAAATAATCTAATTTTAGCCAGAATCAATGGTAAAAATGCGTCCTGGTGCTCAAGGGGAGATGGGTAGTTTTGCTGGTCCCCCTTCTTCCTCATCTTAAGCAGCCCCATTAGTTTTATGATTTTAAGACGTTCGGTCCATTAGTTTGTCGATTTTAAAACCTTTTGTCTAATTTCTATATCACTAGCAAGACCTTTCGTGCCATTTAGGTGTCGCTTTTTCCTTGGCGAGCCTGTAATTTTAAGAGAATCCGGCCTTCGGCCTGGACATTTAGGTTAGGCTGCACCTGGAATATGCGAACCAGGTGTGGGCTCCATATATGGTAAAGGATATAGAAGCAGTGGAGAAAGTGCAGAGGAGAGCTAGCAAGCTAGTACCAACGTTGAAGAACGCGGGCTATGAGCAGAGGTTGAGGACACTGGCATATAGGAGAAAGATACTTTTAAGATATTGTCAGGAAAGTATGATGAGGATGTGTGTGAAGGTATCTTCTTGATGCGGGAGGGAACAAGAACGAGAGGACACTTGAAGAAAATTTACAAAGAAAGAAATAGGCTTGAAAAGGCAAAGAACTCATTTTGTGATAGTGGTAAATGAGTGGAACGCACTGCCCCAGTATGTAGTCGATTCCGAATCAATAAGAAAGTTTGAAAGTAATCTTGATAAAGCATGGGGAAGACAAGATTTGAAGTTTGATTATAAAACAAAAATACAGAATAGTAAAAATGTTGCGTCTGCTACCGCCGCCGCCAACACCGTGAGCGACCGCAGCAGTGCAAGTACTGGCACTGAGCTGGATACACAGGCCTAGTTTGCCTTTTTCCAGAGGATCTACTGTAAGAAACTAAGATTTTTCTATCAAAAAATTTACAAATTTATTTTGAAGGGGGATCTAGGGATTTTTTTTTAAGCTTGATGAAGGTTTAGGGAGGAAACTAATAAAGATAATAAATTGACTACTTGCGAGTTTCATTCTATAAGGAAGTTGGAGCTGTAGACATCGATATTTAGCATAATAACCAGCTATAAAACGGTTTTAGTACATTTATTAATACATAAAACCAAATTCAACAAACTATTTATCCATCGGAAACCTACATAATTACTGTAATTGTGTTTAATATCGATGTTTACAGGCCGAACTTCCTTATAGCGTAAAACTCGCAAGTGTTTAATTGGGGCATCGGATAGTGGTGATAATAATTATTCTTTTCCAGTCAGTTTAATATTTTTTGTTTTCTCTCTCTTGGCGTAACATATTTATTGGTGATACTACTCTTTACCATGAGGTGTTATTAGTGGTGATAAATAATACTCTTCCATGAGGTGTTATTAGTGGTGATAAATAATACTCTCTTCCATGAGGTGTTATTAGTGGTGATAAATAATACTCTCTTCCATGAGGTGTTATTAGTGGTGATAAATAATACTCTCTTCCATGAGGTGTTATTAGTGGTGATAAATAATACTCTCTTCCATGAGGTGTTATTAGTGGTGATAAATAATACTCTCTTCCATGAGGTGTTATTAGTGGTGATAAATAATACTCTCTTCCATGAGGTGTTATTAGTGGTGATAAATAATACTCTCTTCTATGAGGTGTGTTGGTGGTGTAATGGTGTAGATGCATATGTTCTGGGTTTGGTGTCCCGAGTTCGAATCCCGGGAAGACCATATGCCTTCATTAGTTTATTCAAGTGCATTGGGGTTTGTAATTGATGATTAATGTTAAGAACAGGGTGTTATTTGATAACTGTTGGTGGTGTAATGGTTTAGATGCTTATGTTCTGGGTTTGGTGTCCCGAGTTCGAAGCCCGGGAGGACCATATGCTTTCATTAGTTTATTCAAGTGCATTGGGGTTTGTAATTGATGATTAATGTTAAGAACGGGGTGTTATTTAATTAGTGATGATAATCCTCTTTTTCCCTTGTGTTCCCAAAGGTGTGAACAAGAACCAGAACCACGGAGATGTGGACCTGTTGGCCAAGTTTTCATCTGACGTGGTGACGGCGGAGAAACTGACCGGAGGAGACATGAACATCTTGGAGACCCTTGGTGAGGTGGCTGCTGGTAAGCGTAGGATAGACTATAGTGACCTGGGCTTTGGGGCTACTAAACCACCCAAGAGGAAGCGTGGGGAGGAGGGAGGTGGTACCCCCCGGAGGATGGGTACGGACATAGGTCAGGCGGTGGTGTACAAGAGGGTAGGGAGGGGAGGGACAGGTAGGGTGGTTATACAACACAAGATGCGCATCATGGAACAGCCACAACGGGAGGTGACGGAAGAGGACATCAAGCGAGCTACAGGCTGGTTCAAGTGCTGCACTTGTGGCTTCACCTGTTCCCGTCTTAATGTTATGGTCTGGCATAACAAGGCTCATCTCAATAAGGTCTTCAACTACGACTCTGGCATTAAGATCCCCGGCAGGAGACGAAGGCGCGGTGGGGCCCGGGGCAGACCCTCCAAGAGAGGTAAAGGCAGAGGAGGGAAAGGCAAGGAAAACCTGGACCACGCTCACACTAACGGTGACGTACGCGAGGGTCAGCGAGACATACACGACACTGAACAGATCCTGATGGATTGGGACGATGATGACGAAGGCGGTGACAGATCTGCAGCCCCGGCCAACGAGTCGGAATCCGGCAACAACGGTTACAGCGACAACGACAATGATTACCCTCCACCCCAACCTAAATTTGAGAGGCAACCCATGCCCAAGGCTGCTGATCTGAACTCTGCCTTTGATGCCCTACTGGCCGCCACACCATCCACCGCACACACACCACCAGGACCCGGACACACGTACACCAAGAACGATTCCGACAGTGATTACAGTGACTGGGAGAAATACTATGCCAGGGATTCTGGGTCGGGGTCTGAGGATGAGGAAGTGGAGCAGGAGAGTGATATCAAGAGTTTGTGTGAGAACAAGGATGAAGAGAAGAATCACGTCAGAGAGGCTCAAGACGGCCAAACTGACGAAGTAACACCGGAGATAAATAATCAAGTTAACGATGAAGAAAATGGAGAACTCAAACCAGAGGAAGACAACGAGGACAAATCATCACCTTTGGAAACTGTAGAGGCCTCAGTACCAGGCGAGTCTGATGGCCACATGTTTGAACGTGAGGAGCTACAGGTGGCGCTACAGGATCAAGACGACAAAAGTCCCCCAGAGGAAGAACTGGAAACATCAGAGAAGAACAACAGTAGGAGCGGAGCGGCGGAAGAGGGAACCTGGGAGCCTTCCGACGATAACTCTGACCTAGTGGAATACATGGAGGAGCCGGAAGAACGGACCCCTCACATGTCGCCCGCTGAGGCTGAAGAGGAGACTGCTGGTGCCCAACCTGAAGAGCCGGAAACTGTAGAACACCAGAAAGAAAATGAGGATAGTGTGCCAGCTGAGAATTATCCGGACGGTGGCATGGAAGAGAGTGAATCACCACCAGAGGCCCAGGAGGAACCCGTGGATTTAGCCAAAGTGCGGCACCATGATTCTCCTGTTGGTGAAGCAGAAGGACAGTATGATGATGAGGCAGGGGATAATATACCTGTCACCAAGTACCGGGAGCCGTCTGAGTGTGGCGAGGAAGAGGAGGAGGAGGAGGACATGGACATGGTAAGGGTACAGCTGGGCCAGGATGGAGCGGAGATCATCGACGCAGATGAGGACTCCGTGCCCGTGAGTCATGTTAGACGTGACAAAGAGCCAGATCCCAGCACGGTAGCTCATACCAAGATACAAGAGACCAGTGGAGAGTCTGGGGCAGGCACCACATATATGTTAGTGGCAGTGGATGCTCACGGCAATACTGTCCCCACAGTACCAACACCATCTCTGGAATCTGATGGCAATAATTTAGTGGCAGTAGAGGCCACCATGGAAGACGGTGCTGCGCGGACCCTCTACATCGACCCTACACAGCTGGGCCCTAACGTGGACCTCAATAACTTAGTTCTACACATTGACACCAGTGGCCAGGAACATGTTATTATACCACCGTCATCCACACATGAACCAACCCACACACCAGACTCACCTAGACACCAGTATCAACAGGCATCACATCATGAAGCTCAAGAAACCACCACCACCCATTCCAGGCAATATGATTCTCCGTCACCAGAGCCTAAACAGTATTCCTCGGAGGCTAGAAATTATCCTTCTGACCATTCAGATGACTCTCGGCCTGACGCTATGGAACCGGCGGATCTCAGGCAACAGGTACGAAGAGAAGACTCTGAGGAACCTAAGCCGCAGTACCACCACCATGCAAATGTGTCAAGCCCCAGAGATTACCAAGATAAACCTAAACAGTACCACGAGGAGCCCACGAGTCCCAGGCAATACCAGGACGAATCTCCAGACTCCAGAGAGTACCAAGTGGAAC
This sequence comes from Paralithodes platypus, assembly GCA_032716605.1. Lineage (NCBI taxonomy): Eukaryota > Metazoa > Arthropoda > Malacostraca > Decapoda > Lithodidae > Paralithodes > Paralithodes platypus. The sequence continues at coordinate 2,769,137 of CM064480.1, forward strand.
ACAGTCGCTCTAGAGATTCCCAGGAGGAACCATATCAGGAAGAGCCATCAGATCTTAGTCAATACCAAGACCAACCCTCAGATCTTAGTCAGTACCAGAGGAAGTCACCGGAGAGTCGAAGATACCAAGATGAACCAACCAGTCCCCAACGCTACCAGGAGGCCCATTCTGAACCATACCAGGACGAACCTTCAGATTTGACGCGTTACCAGGGTGACCGGTCCTCGTACCACAGTGAAGCACCCCCCAGCCACAGCCACCACCACACTGGTTACCACGGGGAGAGAAGTAACAGCCCACAAGACTACAGCTCCTCTTATTCTAACGTTCATCCTGATTATAGTCGAACCACCGGCTCTGCTGGTACCGACTCTTACCCTCCCTCCCCAGCTTACTACCACCACACTACTACCATCCCGGACTCCCCACCAGATCATCACACTACCACCACATGCTCAGACTACCGTACAGCCTCACCTGAACACCAAGCTACCGGAGGCTCCGATTACCGGTCCTCCCCAGATAACCACACTACCACACGCTCAGACTACCGCACAACCTCACCTGAACACCACACAACCACACAGCAAGACTCTTCTCCCACAACGACCACACACCCAGATTACCACACTACCGCACACTCAGACTACCGTTCTGCCTCACCTGAACACCACACAACCACACGGCAAGACTCTCCTCCCTCCACCACCACCACTCACCCAGACTACCACACTACCACACACTCAGACTACCGTACTGCCTCCCCAGACTACCAGCCAGCCCCTGCCACATCCTCCACCACACACCACCCTGATGCCTACCACAGTCCAGAGCCACACACTTGAGGGCTAGTTTAGTCACCCCCCAGGTCACTTTTACAGTCGGTAAACAACTTGTGAAAAAGATAGAGCATTTTTAAAACACATAAGTTCCTAACTTGAGGCCGAGTCACTCCAGCGCATTTTTGAGCGAGCATTTTGGCACTTCTCGTCTAAGTTTATAAGTCGGCTACTTGATTTTTTTTTGGCTGTACTTGTCTGGTATTGTCAGATTTGATGTTTTGCGAAAGTTTAGGCACAAGTTTGTCCGCCATTATTCAAGTTGCTGATACCCGTGCAAGGGATCCTAATAGTGAAACCAAATTGTATGTAATCTGTCATCAGTCTAGTTGCTGATACCAGTGCAAAGAATGCCTCAGAATACAACCGGCGAAAAGAGACACATGTGACTCGACCTTTTCCAGGTGAGATGCCTTAGGTCGCTTCACATGAGCGTATTTTTTAAAAAATTTCTAGCAGCTTCGATCCTCAAAATGCTGCCGGAAACGAAGATTGAAAGTCACCGAAAGAAAGCGCTCGTGCGGCTCGGCCTTGGGGACTATAGGAATGATACGCAGGAAGAGACTTTATTATTATAGAACGTAACCTGTTTGCACGGTTGTAGTTTAAAGAAATTATTATTACCATTATTATTTTACGACGCGTGGCTTTGTAGATTTAAGGAGTGCAGTAGGATAAAGAAGATACTGAGGTTTGACTTGAATAGGCAAACAATTTATTATTCTCAAAGGGGATTATATGAGAGGCTGAGTCAACTCATTCTTGTGATTGGGTCTTTACATTGTACAGTTGCTCACGTGAATATACACCCACTATATGATCTTACAACAAATTGAAGTAAGATGAAATTACGAGTGTGGGTTTTTTTTGTTTTTTTTGGCTAGACACCGTAATTCCCATGAAAGGGGAATGAAGGGAAAAGGGAAAGGGAAACGCCATGAAGATTAGGCGTTTGTCACGAATTGCTAGGTCAAGTTGCCCGGGCTTGACATCTACCAATAACATTTTGACAGTGAGGATTCGATCCGCCGACCCTTTGATCAGCAGCCGACGCTCTACTGACTATGCCACTGCTCGCGAATTAATATACACCCACTATATGATCTTGCTGTAAATGGAACAAATTATAGTAAGATGGAATTACGAGTGTAGTTTGTGATACAGCATACGGGTCTTCCTCGATATACGATTGGGTTACATTCCTGAAAACCCGATCATAAATAGAAAAATCGTATAGCAAACCCTAAAATTAATGGGGTAAATGGGGATGCGTTCTGGGACCAGCCAAAACACGAACACCTAAAAACCTATAATAATATCATAAATTGGGGATCAGATAGCGAGGGAGACCTGTATAGACATTCATACAATGGTTTTAGCCTCGTACTCTTATTTCATTACGGCTCAATTATGGCATATTTGAATGTAACGTTTTGTTACAAATTATTCTCGTACAGTATGTGTAGCTCTCCATCACTATTCCATAATCAACAGCAGTTCTAAACTAGCTAACTAACACAATAATATAATAATCTGGTCTTTTGTCTCTCAAAAGCGCCAGTTATTCCAGGGAATTCACTAGCGCTTGAAACACGTTTACCGCAATTTAAGAGAAATACTGTATGGTGTCGTTCATATACAGGATAAGCTGAAACTGTGGTAATTAACCCTTAAAGAGCGGCGCTCGACTTAGTCGTGCACCAATTTGCAGCAAGTTAGAAGCATTATTAAGGCTTTTAAAGGGTTAAAATCGAGCGCAAATGGCCGGGAGAGCAGCGGGCCAGACAGCCGACTCCCAGGGCTTACCGCCGCCCATTAACTCATGTTCCCTGTGTTCTCGAGAGGCCGGCAGTGTAGCCAGTAGTGAGCATAGCTGGGAAAAATATACCGATATATGCTAAACTTCAATGTTCGTGGCACCACTGCAAGAGAACCACGAGTGCTACGTAGCTCGTTCTGGTCTCATTTTGAAGCTTTTAGTGCCTAGTTTTTTGCTAAATAATTGTTTGTTCATGCAGATGCTTGATTTATCATGCAGGAGGGCCTGAATATGCCCAAATGAGCCCAAAACACCCCGCTAGACAAGGGTTAAGTAACACCCTGTTCTGAACATTAATCATCAACTACAAACCCAAATGCACTTGAATAAACTAATGAAAGCATATGGTTCTCCCAAGATTTGAACTCTGGACACCACACCCAGAACATAAGCATCTAAACCATTACACCACCAACACAGTCCGCGGTATGGTCAGTAGCGCTTGTTACTGTTTATGTAGGGGTCTGGACGCCATCCCATTGGTAGATGGCAAGAGTTTGGGTCAGCTTGGGCTAGCGATTGGTGGTAAATGTTGAGTTAAGTCCCTGTAACAAGGTCACGCCCTAGCCCTGTCGATCAAGGGAACACACGACTTTAAATTTGTATCATCATCATTAACTCTGACACATTAGATCATGGAGTGAGCTTGTGTTCATGCAGGCAACTATAACTTATCACACAATATTTTTATAGCTGGTTGCCTTTGCGGTCTTGGTTTTATTGGAAACATATTATATACTATTTAAAGTTTTGTTCTATATTTAGTGGTTGTAGTGCAAGATAGCTTAAGATTTATAGATATATTTAGCTTAAAGTTATGTGTTTGTGTTGCAATGGATACAGGGAGCTGGATGCTTATTCAATGTTTAATTTTATTTTATTTTTTGTAGATACTTGACCTTGGTATACCGTGACTCATTCTATCATTATATTCTGGCTAGTGTTAGACAAATTTATAAAGTTAGAAAGGATCTGATGGAGTCCAAAGAATTCTTATTATTCATATTATCACTTGGTTTGCTAGGTAGCGCAAGACCACTTATGGGACATACATCAAATTTTATGATTGAGTGCGCCACACATACGCGCAGTTTCAGTCTCTTATCCTAATGGCAGCGTTCCAGGCAACTCTATTAAGGGCTGCTTTACTTGTCAAGTTTTTGGATTTGAGATCGGCACATGATTATAGTCCGATCCCAGGTCTTCCTCGGTCCACCCCTTGGTGCAGCTCCCTCCACAATCACAGACCTGCATCTTTTCACCCAATTTTTTTCATCCATTCTCTCCACATGTCCATACCATCCCAGTCTACTTGTACGCATCACCTCGCTAATACAGTACTTACTCCAAGTTTGCGTGTTCTGATTTTGCGAAATGCCAATTTTGCGACCGAGACCCCACTAACCAATTTTTGATGAAAACCTAATTTTGCGAGGTAACTCTACTTTTGCGGGTGGCGCCGTAAGAAAGTGGGGCTCTCCGCACTAGTTTTCGGGGGGGAGGGGTGGCCGGGCCACCCAAGCCTCGGACACCCTCCCTCCATCCCCGCAAGCCCAGCCATCTTTTGAGTCTAGGTAAATGCTCAATTGCTCATTTAATTTGATTTTCTCAAGGATAATGATAGTCTTATGTTTTTCTGTATTTTTCTTTATTGTGGGATGTATAATTACATGTATGTATGTGTGTACAAACAAAGGAAATAAATGGCGGAAATCACGAAAAATTGGGCCGTCACTGATGATATGTCGACCATATTCATTTTTCCCCATAAGGTTAGTTAATCCAATTTTGCGAATTCCACTTTTGCGACCTGCAATGTCGACCAATTTCTCGCAAAATTGGAGTACATAATGTACTCTTTATACCTAAACGTCTCCTCAGCTCAACATTTGTTATTCTATCCTGTAGCCTGGCCCCACACATCCATCTCGCCATTCTCATCTCATTACGTTCCATTCTGTTGACATCCTCTACTTTAACGGCCCATATTTCTGAGGCATACGTCATTGCACTTCTAACACATGCGGCATACACCTTTCCCTTCAGAGGGAGAGGCATTCTTTTCATGGTCAGAATTGGCAGCAGTTCTCTGAACTTCCCCCAGCCACATCTAATTCTAGCGACAGTGGCAGCCTCGGCCCCACCACCGGCAGAGATGGTATCTCCTAGGTAACAAAACTTGTCCACCAGCTCCAATGACTCATTTCCCTAAAGGTCCTTCCTAAACTGATTAAAAATTGTTTAATGATAGCCAAAACACGATATAAAGAGCATCATTGTATTCGAAAGGGGTTAAGGGAGCACACCTCGCTTTTTTTCTCTTTCTCTCCCTCTCTTTCTGGCTTTTATCCAATCGGCCCCATGCAGCCTACTGTTTTAAGACGTTTACCCCCATCCAGGTGTCAATATTTTCCTGGCGAGCGGTAGCGAGCCAGCATATACATTTTTTTTTTTGACAGCAAGCTAAATTTGTAAATTTTTCGATAGAAAAATTTCTCCGGCAAAGCCGGATTTCTCCATAGAATGCTGGCTCGCTATCGCTCGCCAGGAAGAAATCGACACCTGGATGGGGATAAACGTCTTAAAACAGTTGGCTGAATGGGGCCGAATAGATACAAGCCAGGGAAAGAGAGAAAAGGAGAGAAAGATAAACAAATCCGGTGACCCCCTTTAAAGTAATTATACAGTACGGAATTATATATATATATTTTAACTTTAGGGATATAGTATTTGTTTATATACCTTGCTATATATATAATTACCAGGTGTTTTTTTTCTTTGATTGCAATTATAATCATTTCCCTTGCTGATTTTTACATATTGAATTATATCTACTATGCTTGATAAATTCTCCAAGGCAGTAATTTTATTATAATGTATATGTATAGTGTTTATATTATGTCTGATAAATTAACCATGCTGTTATTTATGATGTGTTTATATGGAACCGGTATGCCTACATTTGTTTTATAAATGTTCTGCTAATATGATTGATAAATTCTAC
>CM064480.1:2774898-2857398 GCA_032716605.1 Paralithodes platypus
AGAGAGAGAGAGAGCACCCATTATACAGGAATGATGAGAGAGAGAGAGAGAGCACCCATTATACAGGATGATGAGAGAGAGAGAGAGAGAGCCCCCATTATACAGGAATGAAGAGAGAGAGAGAGAGAGCACCCATTATACAGGAATGATGAGAGAGAGAGAGAGAGAGCACCCATTATACAGGAATGATGAGAGAGAGAGAGAGAGAGAGCACCCATTATACAGGAATGATGAGAGAGAGAGAGAGAGCACCCATTATACAGGAATGATGAGAGAGAGAGAGAGAGAGCACCCATTATACAGGAATGATGAGAGAGAGAGAGAGAGAGAGAGAGAGGGGGAGAGGAGAACGAGCCTTTTGTACAGGAACTGTAGTGTGGGTTATGTAAGTCCAGCGCTCAGCGGCCCCTACTCAGCCAGTCTTGTTCATTCACTCATTTTATTAACACCACATCAGAAAAGGGGGTTATGGTTGTACGTAAATTAGTGTTATTTTATGAGAAAAAGACTTGGTGTATACATGAAATGTGTGGACCTAAATTTATGATGCAGCTATGAATATTGTGAAGAGGAAACTGAGAAATAGAGTTACTAGTGCACATCTGGATATCCTAACAAGAATAACAGTGACAAATTACAAGTACTGTACAGCATGAAGAAAGTAAATGAACAGCTGGCTAATTTCCAGTCATTACAACATTACCGGTGTATGAAAGTATTTATTTTTAAAATTTATATTAGTAAAGTCAATAATTTCAATATAATATTTTATTTTGACTAAAAAATTTCAATATAATAATTGTTACTAGTCTTGTTCTATACATCTGTGGCTATGCAAACCCACAAAAATATGTAATTTAGTTTCTATATATATTTTGCTCTACTTATCCTTGCGGCTTATTTGCCGTATGGCTTATGCGGCTCTCACTCTGAATATGTCCTGAATTTTTGGCTCTCTTGGAAAAATTAGTGAATAACACTGACCTAGGGGATAATTTTTGGGTTTTTTTTTTCCTTCATTTCTAACCCATTCCAGGTGTTTTCTGGATTTTTTTTTTTTTTACAACCTGCCGGGCCTGGAGTGTACATTTATATAATATTGCCTGGTGCTCAGTGGGTTGAATAATTTAGCACTACTACTGTAGCCTTTTATACGCCTGCTATATTTCCAATAGTACGGTACCGGTAACATGACGTAACTTCGGACACTCTAGAAAGCGTATACAATGAACCACAGTTATGGGATAAATACATGATATTATGGAAAATCAAGTATGTCTGCAGTGTTCTTCCATAATGCAGAGTAATTTTTCCATAACTGTAGCTTACATACTTATATCCAGAAATGTCCGAAGTATAGCCCCCGTCTGAAGCTAGGGCATTTCACGGTACTACATTTTGTATTGGCTGTATTATTAATATCATCATCATTTTATTTATTATATATTATGCTTATATCATTTCCCAATGCTAATATATTGTTGTTTGAATACTCCTAGCCGGGATCGAACCTCCGACACTCGGAACAATTGTCCAAGCTTATAACCCACTACACCACGCTTTGGTGTAGTGGGTTAACCCCTCAGACCCGGTTGGGCTCTGAGGCATCCATAAAAAACACCCCCGCGGAACCCGGCAGCTTGAAAGCCTGTAAGCTTGGTGTGCGAGGCGTCCGTCCGACGCATGTAAACAACAGCCGGTTGGACCGACACCGCGCATCTCCGACCACAAGAAGGAGAGGCGTCCTTGTTCGTGTGTGCCTGTATGTTATTGTTAAGTGGTGAAAAGTAGTGTAAAGTGGCTGATATCGTCACAAAGTTATCTCCACGGAAATCGTCATCACAACTGAACCAGTTGACTTAGAGAGCTCTACTCAACGCCATTCTACAGGTACGAAACACATCTACGCTTGGGGATGCGCGGGAATGCGGAAGCAGTCAAAATAACAAAGATACGGTAGCCTAGGCGTAGACATTTTTCGGCCAAAACCCCCGGGTTTCGGTATGGAATACATAGCCGGGTCTGATGGGTTACCTGCTTTTTGTTCTCTCCTTTTCTCTCTTTCCCTGGCTTGTATCCATTCGGCCCCATTCAGCCTACTGTTTTAAGATGTTTATCCCCATCCAGGTGTCTATTTATTGTACAAAGAAATCCGGCTTCGCCGGAGAAATTTTTCTATCAAAAAATTTACAAATTTAGCCTGCTGACAAAAAAACATTAAAAATAGGAAGAAATCGACACCTGGATGGGTATAAACGTCTTAAAACAGTAGGCTGAATCGGGCCGAATGAATACAACCTTGGGAGAGAGAGAAAAAAAAACCGAGGTGGGCCCTTTTAAAAGCTTGGACACTTATTCTGAATGTCGGAGGTTCGATCCCGGCAGGGAGTATTTAAACATTTATTAGCTCACGTGTATTTGTGAGATATACTTGATAAAATTATATTGTTATATGGAAAATGCTGCATAAATTAACCTTAATAATTTGTTATGATATGTTCGATAAATTTTCCATATTTTATACTATACCCCGTTCCAAATAGGTTGTCCAGAAATTGTGAACCCTAACCTCTGTAACTCAAAAAGGGCTAGAGCAAATGGGATGTAAATTCCCACACCTATTCTCTGGCTGACTCTTCCCTAATGGTAAAAATATTAGCTTGATTTATCTTTGCATTTGTGAGTTATAGAGGTTAATTTACTCCTGCGTTTATGAGTTATAGAGGTTAATGTTCAGTAGTTTTGGCGTTCCTACTTGGAATAGGGTATAAATTATTTGTAACCTGCTACTCTAGTATTATCTTCCCAAGAGGGTGTTTGTTGCAGTTGGCGGCTGGTGACGTTTGTTGACATGTTTCAGACTCCGAGTGCCGCCCCCCCACCACCACCTCCTCCTCCTCCCACTACTACTACTGTACACCACCACCACCTCCACCATCATACCCCCCATACTCTCTCACCCTAAGGTAATTTGATGACCCTCCTCCCGATTTATCCGTAACACACATATTATCACCAGCCCACCAATTAACTTGCAAATAATTCATATTTTTCCACCAATCAACTTGACTTCTAAACTCAATTAATGAAATCAACAAATTCATGTGGTACCATAGGCCTACTCCATGGATTCGAACCTAGGATACTCACACCGAAATTCAGCACACTAACCATTATGCTATCAAGACAATCCATTTTCAGATACATATACACAGGTACAGGTACATACCCCATAGCTGGGGGTGGCCGACTCAAGACAGGGCCAACACAACACAACACAATACCCTAAGGTACTTTAATCACCCTCCCATAATATCACATACATAAACTACCACATCAACAGCCACAGTCTCTAACCTAAAGATAATTATATCCTCCAGTCTGTAACGCGCACACACACACACACACACACACACATACACACACACACAGACACACACACACACACACACATACATTCCATTCATATTGTTATTGTAGGTACAATCATTACAACAGTCGCACAAATTAATATTCCGCCCCCACTCTTAGTTAAACAGACACCCCATCATTTTCATAATGGTATAATTTTCTTATGTGTTTTGCAGCACAGTACCGGTAAGAATAAATATTTCCTGCAGACTATTATCATGTGGGAAAAATCCTTGGAGAGCATAAAGTCTGAAAGTACGAAAATCTAGAGTTTTATTGCTCGATTACCGGACATCGGTTTGGTAAATGTTGGTGTAGATTGTTGACGGGTAAACCAATATATTTACTACCGTATTTACTGTTTATAATTCAGGACCGGTAGTATAACAACAAATGTTTTTTTTTAGGGTTTTTAGGGTTCTGTGAAGGCCTTCTCATTACACACCCTATACAAATCAATATGTACAGTGTATCCATTTTGTTTTAATCCTGGTGATTTGTATGTGTGTGGATGGTTCAATTAAGTAACCCCATTCTTAACTTTAATCATCAATTACAAACCCCAATGCACTTTAATAAACTAATGAAAGCATATGGTCCTCCCGGGATTCCAACTCGGGACACCACACCCAGAACACACAAAGGCTTCAGTCCCACCCCTGACCCAGACCCCTTATGTCACTTGTACAGCATCGTCACCAGAGTCGTGTATTCAGAGTGTAGCTTAAGGGGAGGCAGACTGTTTTTCTGGACCCCCTTCTCCCTAATGTTTAGCCCCACTAGTTTTGAGATTATAAGACGTTCGGCCCATTAGTTTGGCGATTTTAACACCCTTCGCCCCATTTCGTTGTCAATTTTAAGACCTTTCGTGCCATTTAGGTGTCGATTATTTCCTGGCGAGCGATGGCGATCCTGTAATTTTAAGAGAATCCGGCCTTTGGCCGGGAAATTTTTCTACCGAAAAATGTACAAATTTATCTTGAAAGGGGGTCTACGGGATGTTTTTCTAAGCTTGATGGAGGTCTAGGGAGGAAACTTAGAAAAATATTTGAATAAATGAATTGATAGACCAAACAAACGGCCAGTCTCCCCTTAAGTCACACCAGGAGGTTGACCGCTTGATTGTATCCGAGTCACTCACTATCAGTCAAAAGTATACTAGGCTAGGTTAGGAAGCCGAGATGATAATGATGTGAGTTTTTATACTAGCCTTCTGAGTGAACGCCACTTATAAGGCTAGGAGACCAAAATGATGTGTTGAGAAAATGGGGGTACAGATCAGAAACAGGTCAGTTAGATTTCATTGAACATATGAATAGCGTGTAGATAGGTGCGGATTTTGAAGCTCAGAAATACAGGTGAGTACACACAGAAATGTATCGTGCCCTGGCTGAGCATTGGACCCATGATCTTAACACCCTGATTAGAAGCCTGGTATATCATTCTCTAGTTGTTGTTCCCAAGGCAGCAACAGCAACAACAGCAACAACAACAACAACAACAACAACAACCGGTACTACATTATAAAATCGCACCTTGAGTCTTAAGAGGTGATAATACCGAGGGTGTAATTCCTCTCTCCGGGTACAGACGCCTACAGTTATTCATATTTGTTTTCACAAACTCGCCAATTAATTTACAAATAAACATAACTAGTGAAATCAATGAATACATGTGGTACTCCAAGGACTCGAACCTAGGATACTCACATTGAAATTCCGCACAGTAAGCACTACAGTATCTTACAGTAGATCCTCTGGAAAAAATGAAAACTATGCCTATGAACACTCTTTTAACTCTTCAATATACCGTACTATATTATGAAGCAGTTTTAATAATTTTATTATGGTTACCGTTATATGATTTTACTCGGCTTAGGAAAGATTTGTGAGAGTTAGGTAGAGATATTTTTTACCCCATCTTGTGAGAGTTAGGTAGAGATATTTTTTACCCCATCTTGTGAGAGTTGGGTAGAGATATTTTTTACCCCATCTTGTGAGAGTTAGGTAGAGATATTTTTGACCCCATCTGATTCATAAGCCTCCTACCTATTCTGAATAAAATTGTTTCATAATAGCCATATAAAAAAGGAAAGAATTAATCATAGTGTATATTGAAAGAGTTAATACTTTAAAGGGGTATGGAAATGGTAAGCACAAAAGCCAAAGGTCCCAGTCTTATGAGGGCTTTTGCCCAGTAGGCTGTAGACAAAGTTTTTATTATTATTAAAAGCAAAAGGTTAAGCTTATGAATAGGTTATGTTTATATTTTGTTTACCATCGATATATACAATACAGTGCTCCCTCCAAGTACGCGAGGGAAGCTTTCTGAACGCTCATCGTGTACTGTCGCGCTAATAAGTGATGTCTCGGCAACAAGTACCGTATTTTTGTCATCAATAATTGGTATCAGCAATATCTAAGCTTCATTTCTTCATATCTAGTGAAATATACAAACATATTCCTACACTTACCCACCCTATTCAACATCTGACACATTAATACAGCACAGAGCAAGCCAAACGTAATGATAACTGAGACATGACTTATTAGCGCCACTGTACTTGGAAATAGCTTACTTGAAACTTAAGGTTTTATGGGAAAAATAGGCCCTGGCACCTCCCCAAACTTGCACTTTTCGCAGCCAAAATCTCTATATATATATATACCCTTTTTTATATTTATATATATTTATTTGTTTTATCTATTATTTTTTTTTTTTTTTGGTGGCCGACTCGAGACAGATCCAAAATAGCCCACATAAATTGGTGTAAGTGTTGGCGCGTGTACATCCGTACGTGTCTGTGTGTGACCTCTCCGCGGGGATGTAGACTTATGTAGTGCTATTTAAAGATCACAATAAACACATGTATGATTCGTAACCAGGGGTCTTTATTTCTGCCCAAACTAGAATAAACGGACTATAGAGACGTAGAAGAATGGATATGACTCGCACAAGCAGCTTATCACCGTTTTTCCTTGCCTAATTTTTGCTATAAACTCTTCGCCTAAATGAAGCGCCATTGAAAATATTGCTTTATCGTAAGAGGCCTTTAGTGTAACAGTAACAGTGACATATCAATCAGCCTAATAATAATCTTGATCAAATTTAACCTTTTTGCCGTAAGACCAGGCCAGAACTCGAATCCACGCTTGTAGCGTAGCAGACCATCACCAATGTCAGATACTAAGTTATTTGGTACTGTAGGTGGCGCCAATAATCTTGACCCCTTAACTTCTTATAACTCGAAATGAATGAAAGCAATCAAACTGACATTTCTATCATTTTGGAAGAGTCCACCAGGAAATGGGTGTGGATATTTGCAGCCAGTTTGCTCTAGGCCCTTTTGAGTTATGAGAAGTTAAGGGGTCAAGATTATTGTCAAGTTCGTTGGAGCTACCTATAATAAGTATATTTAATGTGTGACTGTGACTGATTTCAGAGTTTTCATTCAAGAATTGCAGGCTGAGCATTGGATATTGGCTAGTAAAAACGGTGAAATACTGCTTGTTTGACACATTTTCAGTTTACACTTGGGGGCTGTAATTCTGAAGAATTACACAGGGTTTTCTAGGGTGTGGTGGTTGCTGGGAAGGTGCTGATAGCCTTCATATCCTTCTCGGTACATTCACATTGGTTTCAAAGATCTTTTAGAATTGATTAAGCTTAGCCCATAGTGTATAAAAGTAACGTGAAATCCCTTGCAAGAAAACGGGGTATCACTCGAGTTTTTATTCTTAGTTTTTGATGGGCAAAATAAAAGAGGCAAAATTTGTGATCAATAAGTAGCTAAATTCTTAAACTTTGATTTAGAAACTGCCAAACTCAAATTGCCGAAGAAAGTTAGAGGAAAAAGCGCTCTTATGTTACCGCCTGGAGGGATGACTATCAGCACCGACCTTGGCTCGTACGGTGACCGGACAACTCGACCAGTAGACCATTTCAACCAGTAGCACTCAACCAGTACCAAATCAACCAATACAGTTAGGTTAGTACTGTACTATATTTTGGCACTGGTTTGGTTGATTTGGCACTGGTTGAGATGGTCTGCTGGTTGAGATGTCCGGGAACCGCTCATACAGTACAGTAGTGGGGTTTCTCACCTGTTGTTGTCTTTCTCTTTGGTTTCAGGCCCCATGGGAAACTGGAGCCAGGGGCGGGAGAGCCAGAGGGAGTAGACGATAATCAGGTGAGATACCCCACCACCGCTACAATGACCATACCTGCCAGTGATAGTGGTAGTTGTGGTAGTGAGGGAGTAGACCATAGCCAGGTGAGATACCTCACCACCGCTACGCCAACCACCATACCTACCAGTGATAGTGGTAGTTGTGGTAGTGAGGGAGTAGATAGTCAGTCGAGATACCCCACCTTGACCATACTTACCACAACCACCAGTAGTTGTGGTAGTGAGGGGAGTGTGTCGTCCTACCCTCCTATCAACATACCTACTACTATAACCACTATCACAAGGAATAGTGATTATCAGGTGAGATACCCCACTGCTACCTGTACAAACACAAGCTACACCAACCTTTCTAACATGGACGCGGCTGTTCGTAGTTGTGGTAGTGAGGGAGTAGACCATAGCCAGATGAGATACCCCACCACTGCTACGCCAACCACCATACCTACCAGTGATAGTGGTAGTTGTGGTAGTGAGGGAGTAGATAGTCAGTCGAGATATCCCACCTCGACCATACCTACCACAACCACCAGTAGTTGTGGTAGTGAGGGGAGTGTGTCGTCCTACCCTCCTATCAACATACCTACTACTATAACCACTATCACAAGGAATAGTGATTATCAGGTGAGATACCCCACTGCTACCTGTACAAACACAAGCTACACCAACCTTTCTAACATGGACGCGGCTGTTCAACCAGGCAGCCTAGGGAACGACTACTACATGCTTAGTGATAGTAGCAGAATAGTCTCTTACCACCCACTATCCACTGGGCATAGTAGTACTATTGAGGGATCCATCTTGACCCATCCTACAACCAACATCAACAGTATATATTGTGATAGTGTGATATCGGCCTCCTACCATCCTACCATAAACGTACCGACCAGCAGTGACAATACACCAAGCAGGAGTGATAGTCAGGGATTGATGTCTTCCCATTCTACTACCGCCAGCAGGAGTGATAGTCAGGGATTGATGTCGTCCCATTCTACCACCGCCAGCAGTATTGATAGTCGGATGTTAGGCTCTCTTTATCATCCTACCGCCAGTGATTGTGGGAGTCCGGCATTGATCTCGCCTCATTCTTCTACCACCATCCCCACCCAGAGTGATAGTGGTAGTTGTGGTAGTGATAGAGAAGACTATAGCCAAGTGCAATACCCTGCTACAATCACCAACATACCTACCACTATCACCAGTCAATATACAAGTAGTATTGGTATGTCATCCTCTGTCCATCCTGCTACCTCCATCCCTACCAGCTGTCCTAGTGGTATGTATGGTAGTGAGGGATCAAACTTGCCAACCAATGTTCCCTTCATGAGCGGTAGTGAGTTGGAAGTCTCGGATCTTCTTCCTACCATTATCCCAACAAGGAGTGATGGTGGTAGAGATTTGTCAACCTTGGCACCATTTTTTTTTCATCCGTCTACCAACACTGGATCTTCGGCCTCACTCGGATTATCCACTAACTTCCCTGTAGACAGCGGTAGTTGTGGTGGAACGTCCTCCATCACTATTTCCACAAGTGCACCACCTTCTGAACGGATGGATTATTGCATGGACAGCAGAAGCGGATTGGATGTAGCTAATGTTGTGGATGATGGCGGAGGTGGAAGAGTAGAAGATAGTGGTGGAGGAGAAGTGGATAGTAGTGGAACAGGAGGGGATAGTTGTGGAACAAGAGGGGATAGTGGTGGCAGCGTAGTGGATAGTGAAGTTGTTAGTGGTTGCAACGTACAAGATGGTAGAGATGATGGTACCAAGGAAGTAGATCGTGATTTCATAATAGTTGATAGTGGTGGCAGTGGAGATGATAGTGATGTCAACAATTTCGATAGTGATAGTTCTGATGACCAAGATGAGGAAAGCAGTGATGAATTGGCTAGAAAGGGTAACAAAACAGTGGATGCAGATGATAGAGAAGTGACAAGCGGTAGTGATACAGATGTGGATAAAAGAACGGGTATAGGAGAAGCAGATGACGGTCGAGCAGCTAGTGATGGTGATAGAATAGTGGATGAAAGACGTGGTGTAGTGGTATTTGGTGACGATGGTGATAGAATAGTGGGTGTAGATGATGGAGAAGCAACTGGTGATGATGAAGTAGAGGAAGCAGATGACGGTCCAGCAGCTAGTGATGGTGATAGAGTAGTGGATGAAAGACGTGGTGTAGTGGTATTTGGTGACGATGGTGATAGAATAGTGGGTGTAGATGATGGAGAAGCAACTGGTGATGATGATGAAGTAGAGGAAGCAGATGACAGTCGAGCAGTTAGTGATGGTGGTAGAATAGTTGATGAAAGACGTGGTGTAGTGGTATTTGGTGACGATGGTGATAGAATAGTGGGTGTAGATGATGGAGAATCAACTGGTGATGGTGATGAAGTAGAGGATGGAGAAGGAACTAGTGATGGTGATGAAATAGTGGGTGTAGATGATGGAGAAGCAACTGGTGATGATGATGAAGTAGAGGATTCAGAAGATGGAGAAGGAGCTATTGATGGTGGGGAAATAGTGGGTGTAGATGGTGATAGAGTAGAGGATTCAGAAGACAGTGAAGCAGCTAGTGATAGAATAGTAGGTGCAGATGATGAAGTAGCAGCTAGTGATGGTGGTAGAATAGTGAATGCAGATAGAGAAATAGTTATTGATGATAGAGTAGATGTTGATAGAAGAGCAGATGGTGATGTAGAGGAAGTAGTTAGAGGTAGTGATAGAAAAGTGGACGAAATTAGTGGTGGAGAAATAGTAAGTGATAGTGAAACAGTGGACGCACACGCTGAAGAAGTGGGCGAAAGCAGTGGTGAAGGGGTCGCTGGTGAGAGTGACCGAGACATGAATGAATCTAGTGGTACTGAAGAACCACTAGAAGAGAGGGGAAGAGTGTTGGATGTAGGTGAAAGTGAAGGTGAAAGCAGTAGTAGAAATTTTGCCGGTGATAGTGAGGGGGATAGTGGTAGTGATAATGACAGCGAAGCGAGTGAAAACAGAAGAGAAGTGATTAGTGCTAATAATAGGGTACAGGATACAGTTGACAGAAAAGTGCACAAAGGAAGTAGTGATAGTAGCAGTGATGAGGATGAACGGAGCAACAGAGAATTAGTCAGTGATAGGGTAGTAGATGTAAGGGACGGAGATTTGACTACAGGCGATGAAGAAATTACCAGTGATAGTTTACGAGTGGTGGGTGATGATGGAAAGGAAACAGGTGATGGTGTCAGAGAGGTGGACGACATTGACAGTAAACCCAGGGACAATGTTGACAGAGAAACAGCTGGTGACAATGTTGACAGAGAAACAGCTGGTGACAATGTTGACAGAGAAACAGCTGGTGACAATGTTTACAGAGAAACAGCTGGTGACAATGTTTACAGAGAAACAGCTGGTTACAATGTTGACAGAGAAACAGCTGGTGACGAAGGTGCGCAGGTGGCAAGCAGTGACGGGGAAACAAATCGTAGTCCTTATAAAATGGTTATCCCTGTTGAATCAGACGTAGCCGACGATATTGCCGAGGTAGCTTCGTCTGGCTTAAAGGAAGGAGAGGAATTGAAAGACGATATTAGTTCTGAAACAGGTGTTCGTGATCTGCAGCAAGACACCAGTCCCTCAAAATTCACCGGAGTTTCAGTAATGGGTAGTTTGGAAACAGAAATTGGTAGTTCTGAAAAGGATTATATTATTTCAGACCTTGATGTTGAATGTAGAAAGAAAAGAATTGACGACAAAGAAGAGGAAGTAGAATCTAATCTCGGCACCTGCGATTCTACCAAAGATACTATCGAGTCATTGGAGGAGGAGGATAGTACTTCAGACGACGAGAGTAATAGCTCGGCAAGTGATGTAGAGCAGAATGATAGTGAGGGCAGCAGAGAGACCAGTTCCGGATTTGAGAGGGAGCTCGGTCATACAAACATCAGCAATCTACCGTCGGAACGAAGCCATGATGTACCAAAAGAAGTTCCATGCCTCTCGGAACGAAGCCATGATGTACAAAATAGAGATGACAGTTCCGAATTCGAGAGTGAGCTTGGTAGTACGAACATCAACAAAAGTCCTTCAGAAGAAAGCCACGATGTACCAAAAGGAGACCCATGCCCTTCAGAAAAATGCCATAATGTGCCATGGGGAGTTTTATGCCCTTCAGAACAATACCCCAGTGTACAAAATAAAGTTGATGGACAAGTTGAAGGCGAGAAAAGAGCTCTCTGTGTCGGCAGCTCAAGTGATCCGAGCATCGTAGAAGAGAAAATGAAGAAGGAAGATACTGGGATGGATAATTCCGAGAAGCTTTATATGGATATCAAAGGAGTTTTTTCTAAAGATCAAACCCGCGACTCTGAGAGATACTACCCCGGCGGAGAAAGCCAAATTGATATTAACAGTACAAAATCTAATAAGCATAGTGAAGAACTTTGTGATAGTAGCCATAGTACAAATGTTAATCTCATGGTCATCGGTGAAAAGGAAGGTAGTAAGGATAGATATATTATACAGACCGTTCCAGATAACGGCCAAAGTAAAGCCAACTCTAGTAGTCCCGCAGGAAATGGTAACTTGGAGTGTACAAGAGCAGGCAACAGTAACCTAGTTTATGGTACTGGCAATCAAGATGTACCCTCCTTGTCTATAAGTGGCGTTAGTTTAATGAATCTCGCACAATGTGAAGCTGTACAAGACACCTCAACTCTAAGTAAATCTCCACCCTCCACTTCAACTATACATGAGCTCTCTCCAACCAAATCTCTGCCTTCCACTTCAACTATACATGAGCTCTCTCCAACCAAATCTCTGCCTTCCACTTCAACTATACATGAGCTCTCTCCAACCAAATATCTGCCTTCCACTACAACTATACATATGCTCTCTCCAACCAAATCTCTGCCTTCCACTACAACCATACACATGCTCTCTCCAAGTAAATCTCAGCCTTGCACATCCTCTATAGACACATCACCCACATCAACACATCTTGCATGCATCTCTTCCCCCCTGACACCTTCCAGTATATCACCAGCTACCACTCCTACAATTACCACACACATTTTACCAACCACTCTTCACTTAACTGCTGCAGATTCAGTCCTCAGTTATCACCAAGACGACACTGACTACAAGTATGGTCGAGAATCTGAACAGAGAAACTCGTCTGAAGAAGAGGATGAACCATTCTCCCCAAATGAGAAAGATGATTATTCCAGATTAAGATGTGATATGAATATGGATAAACAGATGCACCGTTCACAGCCATCATTTACGGGTGACTCAGATCGTAAGTTGGATCTGGACCAAGAGAATTCCAAAGATGGGAAGGATCAATCAGCAACACAGGAACATACAAGTAATATTATCTTGAGACAAACTGAGAAAGATCAGCGAACACAAGAATATGCAATCGATAATACGCTGAGAAATACTGGAGAATATCAAGCAATCGAAGAACTTGCACAAGATAATATGTTGAGAAACACTGAACAGGTGCACAATATCAAAGGCAAGTGTGATGAGGTAGATCAGCTAAAGGAGGAAAATATATATAAAGTTAACAAATCATTTACAAATCCCTCACCGGCAGCTATGGTAGAAAATTCTCTAACAGCAACCACAACTTCAAAGGAATCGCCAGAGATTTTAAAAACGGAAGAAGTTTGTTCAGTCAAGGAGAGAAGAGAAGAGGAAGACATTTTGAATACCACAAATAGCGAAACTTTGAAAGAAGAAAGCGGTGAAGAAACAAGGAAAGACATACCAGCAAGTCTGGATATGGAGAGTAAGACTAATGACAACTCTGTAACACTAGAATCACAAATATCCACCCCCGAGAGTTTGATGAAGCGAGTCGTAGACAAAGTAAAGATAGAAGAGGTTAAGCATTCATTATCCGCGTCACCCATAAGCACAAAGACCGCGCCTGTTTCAACTCCACTAATCATTTCTGAAGATCATACTAAAAGCAGTAAAGAACAGGTCTTGCAAATAACAAAAGAAAACCAGGGAAGTAAGGAAGTAAGTCTGATTATAGTTGCACAGCACCAAAAATCTAGTACAAATACATCTGCGGAGCTTCATGGCAATAAACAAAAGCAACCTCAGGAATCAGACGTGAACAAAAATATCTCTGAGGACAACACTAAGATCTGCTTACAAGAAACTGAGTCGGACATGAACAAAAATATCTCTCAATCTGCAAACACCTTAAATACCTGCGTACAAGAAAGAGTTGGTCCACTAACATCGCCTCACCAGAAAAAACTTCAAGTACAATCTGATCTACAGGACGGACAAGAACAGGATGAACTAGGAATATGTGATAGAGCACCTCATTTGTACAGTACAACCTCACATCATGCAGAAGTACCAGAAACAAATGTTGGATCATCAGTACAACAACCATCTACTGGCAGGATAAAAGTGGATGGAGATGATGAATCGAGGGACTCTTCAGTCGACTCTCTGCATCAAACTGGTTATACCCGAATGACTAGAAACCGATTAAGGTCATCTAAGAAATCTATCAATCTAAGACCTTTGAAGATTGATATTGATAGTGACAGACATATCATATCTAGTGAAGCTCTCGACTATCTCTTGGACAGCCCCCCGACTAATGACGATGACGTGACAAATGATTTCTTAGGCTGGTCCTTGACTGAGGAAGACGAGAGTGGCGATGGCGCTGTTTTCAAGCAAGACAAAAACTTTGAAGGTTTTATAGAAGAGAGCGATCAAGACAACTCCGACCACTTAAACACGCTATTGAACCTAAAAGCGCAGACAAGGAGGGTTCCGTCACACAGGATCCGCAAGAAGGGTGACCGGGACGAACCAGAGACCTTGAGCATCACCTCCCCCGAGTCGGTAAACCACACGGTTCACACCAAAAGAAAGAAAGCCACCGGTAAGAAAGGCTGGGGGAGGAGAAAGATAGCGTTCACACGAACAGGGGGTAGTGAGGATGCAAGTGGTGAAACTGAAACGAGCGGCAATGAACTACTAGATGAAGAAACTAAGAGAGCGAGTAGGAATATACAAGAAACTATAATAGAGAATAAACAAATTGAAGAAAAAAATAGTACCGAAAGTGGAGATATTAGAGATGAAACTAAAACAGAAAGTGAACAAATTGAAGAAGCAACTATTCCCACTGTTAGATCAAAGAAGGAAGCTAAAACCAATAGGCTTCCCGAGAAGAAACCAAAGAAGAAGGTACAGAAAGTCAAGCCGTTCAGCAAAGGTTCCAGTGACAAAAAGCGGATCGTTGAAAAGAGGAAGACCAGAAGCAGCGAAGTTGATAAGACGGACACAGAGGAGGAGACCATCCCACCTCTTCAAGCTTCTAAACAGACAAACCTCAAGTACAAAGAGACGAATAAAATTAAACCTACTGGAGCGAAGCACAAAAAGATGGAGAAAAGTACACACACAACCCCCATGTACAAAGAAAAAGCAGAGACCACCAAATCCAAAGGCACAGAAAAAATAGAGAAGAATAAGGCCGAGGGAAGAGATCCGAGAGGGAGAAAAAGAAAGGAGACGAAACCCCCAGAAGTAAGCGTAACAAGCAATCAAACTGAAAGCGGGGGGGAAAAGGTTAATCTAGGAAAGGTGAAGAAAGTGGCCGAAGGAGGTACTTCAAGAGGGAAGAGGAAAGCCGAGGGGGAGCCGTCATCAACCAAGAAACCTAGAAGACAAAAGCCGTCGGAAATCGAGGGCCTGTTGACGTGGGCAGTGTCCCTCGGATCCAGCAGCGGGAGTAAGAGGCGGGAGAGGACGTATAGGGATAGAGTGGACGACCAAGAGAGAACAACGAAGGATAGCGTGGAAGAGAGTGAAAAACTAGCGGGTAGTAAACAGCAAAGTGAAAAATCGGTGAGGAGTAAAGAGGATAACATAGAAAAATCGCTGAGGAGTAAAGAGGATGGCGTAGAAAAGTCGCTGAGGAATAAGGGAGAGGATAACATAGGAAAGTCGCTGAGGAATAAGGGAGAGGATAACATAGGAAAGTCGCTGAGGAATAAGGGAGAGGATAACATAGGAAAGTCGTTGAGGAATAAGGGGGAGGATAACATTGGAAAGTCATTTAGGATTAAGGGAGAGGAGGGACAAAAGTCATTGAGGAATAGAGGGGAGGACAAGGCGAGATCATCAAAAGAAAAGGAAAAATTACTAAAGAACAACTCCAAGAGCAAAGTAAATCCACAGAAGGAAAAAAGTGACGACAAGACAAGGGAAGAAGGGGAAGAGGAGGTAAGAGATAGAGAGGATCATACTGGCAGATGTTTGAGGAAGAGAGCGGAGAGTACAGGCATGAACACCAGTAAAGACGATCAATCAGACGACAACAAACCTAAGCCCAAGAGACCCAGAGGCCGACCGAGGAAGTACCCCGTGGAAGACCTCAAGAAGAAGAAGGGGAAGAAAAAGCGCAAGCCGAGTTCCAGTGAAGAGGAGGACGACGAGGATGAAGATTATTACGAAAAAGAAACGATAACGAGAAGAGAAGACACTCGAGGGCGGCGGAGAGAGGTGGGACAATCCAGTTCCCAGGAAGGTACCGAAGAAGAGCTGCCGGATCTCACCAAAGTCCCCCTGGCTAAAGGTCAGTTTTCTTTTATTGTTATAGGGTAGACTCACCAATTTTTATGTGCTATATACAGTATTTTGCTTCTATCATGTTTAATTTTCACAGTAAAGTAATAGTCCGGGTGGTTTGTATGAGGTTTTTCTCTAGTGGCATTACTTGATTTATAGATTAACCCCTTATTGGCGGCGCTCGACTTGTCGTGCACCAATTTGCAGCAAGTTAGGAGCATTATTAAGGCTTTTAAAGGGTTAAAATCGAGTGCAAATGGCCGGGAGCGCAGCGGGCCAGACAGCCGACTCCCAGGGCTTACCGCCGCCCATTAACTCATGTTCCCTGTGTTCTCGAGAGGCCGGCAGTGTAGCCAGTAGTGAGCATAGCTGGGAAAAATATACCGCTATACGCTAAACTCCCATGTTCGTGGCACCACTGCAAGAGAACCATGAGTGCTACGTAGCTCGTTCTGGTCTCATTTTGAAGCTTTTAGCTCCTAGTTTTTTGCTGAATAAATTTCTTTTCATGCAGATACTTGATTGATCATTCAGGAGGGCCTGAATATGCCCAAATGAGCCCAAAACACCCCGCTAGACAAGGGTTAATAGTGTTATCCTCATTAACCATAACTTTTGCTTTTTGATTACTCTGTATTTTTGTTTGTACCTATAAAAAAAAAAAAAAAAAGAAAAAAAAAAGAAAAAAAAAATCCCTAGAGTGTTTAGACGTGATACTAAATTTATTAATCTGACTCTACTCAGTCTACTGCTTATTTTGAGGTAGTATTTATTACCAATTTTTCATTCTAAATGGACCACTGCATACAAATTGGTTAGTGTACCCTATCTAGTATAGCCAAACAAAGTTATTGGCTTGGTAAATATGATATAAAGTGTAGTTATTGTGAAATATTGGATGCTAATACTACTCAACACCTTCTATACCGGTGACGTCTTTTCATCTATTCTAGTTACATTTAGACAATTTTATGAAGCTTAGGAAGGATATATGGTAGCTGAAAGGATACATTGAGATATTATGAAGCTTAGGAAGGATATATGGTAGCTGAAAGGATCTATCTATCTATCTATTGCCTGACGCTGAAATATATTGAGATATTCTGTAGTCTTTTAATTGGTAGACATCCTTCCTAAGCTGAATAAAATCGTCTAATGGTTTGCCAGAATATAATGGAAAGGATGTCGCTAGTTCAGAAGGGGTTAATAAGATGCTGATACTACTTATTAAATTTTGTGTTATGCAATAGTCATTACCATTAAAATATTACATGTATATACTGTAAATTAAATGTGATTACCTTGAGATGGTTCGGCCATATGGAACGTATAGGAAGCGAGAGAATGGCTAAGAGGGTGTACGAGAGCGAGGTGGAAGGTCAGAGAGGGAGAGGTAAAGTGAGAGAGAGGTGGAAGGATGAAGTGAAGAAGTATATGAATGAAGGTGGTGCTGGTTGGGAGGAGGAGCATCGACTGACTGGGGACAGAGGTGCGTGAGGGCGTTTCGTGGCCACCCCTTCAGGGATCACGGCGTCAGGCAATAGATACTGTAGATAGATAGACCTTAGTACAGTACAGTACTGTCCTGTGTATAAACATTTCTATTGACAGCTGCTCAAATCTTTCCAAATTAATCATGAATGTAGGTACTGTACAGTCATATACCTGCACACTCATTTGAATATGTATCGAACTCAAGCAAGACAATCCAATGTTCTCTTATATCCCAGAGGCTTCACAACTTGGCTTTAAGGATTCAAAGATTTAATTGGGTGTGTAGGCTCTGTCTTGAATCCCCCCCCCCAAAAAAAAAAAAATATATATATATATATACAGTATATAGAAAAGAATGGGGAATGGGCCTGAGCAAATAGATAGATAGATAGATAGTGTAGGTACTGTATTATGGTTGATGACTGTACATGTGTCTGGTGTGGGTGGTATGGATGTCTTAATATAGTACTGTACTGTACTTTATGACAATGTTGTAAGTGGTGTGGTGGTGTTACTATAGGTAGCTCTAGCGAACATGACAATAATCTTGACCCCCTAACTTCTAAATGAATGAAAGCAATCGGGCTGACGTTTCTTAAATTTGGGAAGAGTCCACCAGAAAATAGGAGTGGATATTTACAGAAAGTTTCCTCTAGGTCCTTTTGAGTTACAGAGAAGTCAGGGATCAAGATTATTGTCAAGTTCGTTAGCGCTACCTATACCACCCAATGAGCTGTACTGTAGTAGGAAGGAATGAAAAGGACGGAGAGAGAGAGAGATGGAAGAAGGGATGATTGATGGAAAGAGAGAGAGAGTAAAAGGAAAAGTAGAGTAATTTGGGAGAGAAAATGGAAGTAGGAAGATAGTGTAGAAGGTGTACTAAGTTACTAATATCTTTACTTTTGTTTGTTTTTTGTTTTTTCTTTCTTCTAATGGTATAGGTGGTACTGTGGTGTCGCTACGATCCGGAGAGCTGGTATGGTGGCAGGACTTATCGGCGTCGGGAGTAACGGGTGCAGGACAGTGGTGGCCGGGGTACGTAGAACAGGTGTACCACTCCCGGCGACTGGCAGCGGTGTGCCCCATTGGTCGCCACCGCCACGCCTGTCCTCCTCGTTTGGACGTGGAGCGCATCAAAAATTTCCAGGCGGGCTTTGTCCCAGATTTTGTGGTCAGTTACCATTTTTAGTATACAGGGTGGCAAACCAAAGACAAGTCCATTATTTTTAGTATACAGGGTGGCAAACCAAAGACAAGTCCATTATTTTTAGTGCGATTAGTTTTCTTGGGAAACAGATTAACTTGCTCATGTAGTAATGTACACCCTATGTGGTGGATTGTGTTCTTTTATTTAATAATTTTCATTTTTAGTAAGCGTTGTTTCCACATAGCGATTTTGATAATTTAATTTGACTTTATATTGTCCTTGTCCCAATTTTGGTTTGTTTAGTTTGCAAGTTTTACATTTTAATTTATTATTTTATATGCAAAGATAAAATTATGGTGATAAATCCAGGTGTCCCTCACTATCCGATACCCCAATTTACTATATTATTACCCTGGTATAGGATTTAGGTGTTTGTGTTTGGGATTTGGTTGGTCCCAGAACATATCCTCATTTACCTCATTAATTTTAGGGTTCGCTATATGATTTTTCTATTTAAGATCGGGTTTTCAGGAACGTAACCCAATCGTAAATCGAGGGAGACCTGTATGAGTTATGTTTTTGGAGGTGATAAAATGGGCTAAACAATGCTATTTCATGTTAATTGTCTTGTATTCCTTCTCATATTCATTCAAGTCTTCAAACAAAATTGCTCTGGTTTGACACCTTGTCAGTACAGTATAGTCAAAATAAAAAGTTTGCCTTCATCATAATGTGTATGAAATCTCAAGGGGGACATTAAACAATAGTTTTAGTCATGGGCTATTAGAAACACATGAGGATTATATAAAACATGTGATAGGGGCAGGGGGCTAGGAATCCTCCTCCCTTGTAAAATTCACCTACTAGACGAGGCAGAGAAAGGGGCGAGGGAACGTGAAAGTGGTCTTGGACCCTAAGAATTGGAACTTTAAATGTTGTATATACTCAGGCACATACCCCATTGCCGACTTGAGACAGAGCCCGAACAGAAATTTGTAAAGTTCTAATTCTTAGGGTCCAGGACCACTTTTGCATTCCTTCACCCCTTTCTCTGTCTCGTTGAGTAGGATAATTTTACAAGGGGAGGAGGATTCCTAGCCTCCTGCCCCCAAAATTAAAATTAACTTAATTGTATTATCTCCATGACCCCAGGACTGCAATGTGCGAGGGTTGACGTTGGCGGTACAGTTAGCGGAGATGTTTTGTCAGCTGCGTAACCATGGAAACACCATCACTCCACACCAGTTCTTCAGTATGCCACCAGAGGGTTAGTATTATTCATACAATGATTTAATGTCTTTTTCATCTTATTGTAATGGGTTTCCTTTCAGTAATTAGACTGTTGTTGTTGTTGTTGTTGTTGTTGTTCCCCAGGCTGTCTGACCGAGCAGCCCCAAAGTCCCGAGCAAGGCCAAGGCCATAACTGAGCGCCCCCACAAAATTAGACTGTTGTACAATAAAGTCAGCCATCATGTCATCATTGTGGCTGATATTGGTACTTCCCAAACTGACTAATTCCTTGAACATGACAATAGTGCATTGTTATACATACATACATACAATTTTAAGACTGAGTGCTCCACACATACGTGCAGTTTCAGTCTCTTGTCTCTTGTGCGATTAATTTGCTTGGGAACCAGATTAACTTGCACATGTAGCCTAGTAGTGTACACCCTATGTGGTGGATTGTGTTCTTTTATTTCAAAATGTTATTTTATTAAGCGTAGTTTCCACACTCAAGACAGAGCAAGAACAGGGACAACACAAAGCACAACACAAAACAACGAACACACAAAAAGAAAACAGAAACTCACACACTTTACTTTTACTAGTAATAAATTATCTGAAACTCACACACTTTACTTTTACTAGTAATAAATTATCTGAAACTCACACACTTTACTTTTACTAGTAATAAATTATCTGAAACTCACACACTTTACTTTTACTAGTAATAAATTATCTGAAACTCACACACTTTACTTTTACTAGTAATAAATTATCTGAAACTCACACACTTTACTTTTACTAGTAATAAATTATCTGAAACTCACACACTTTACTTTTACTAGTAATAAATTATCTGAAACTCACACACTTTACTTTTACTAGTAATAAATTATCTGAAACTCACACACTTTACTTTTACTAGTAATTAAAATGTAAAACTTGCAAACTAAACAAACCAAAATTGGGACAAGGACAATATAAAGTCAAATTAAATTATCAAAATCGCTATGTGGAAACAACGTTTACTAAAATGAAAATTATTAAATAAAAGAACACAATCCACCACATAGGGTGTACATCACTACATGAGCAAGTTAATCTGTTTCCCAAGCAAACTAATCGCACATATAACAACGCACTATCGTCACGTTAAAGGAAGTAGTCAAGTTTGGGAAGAAATTATCTTCAGAATCTTTTTGCATTAATGTCATTGCTAATGCGTATGTTTTTTGTTTCTTTTTCCCACAGAGCAAGACTCTTTCTTCATCACGTGTTTCACCCCAAAGGACGACCCCCAGGATAAGAAGAGAGGGGCCGAGTTAGAGGAGCGAGAGAGGGAGAGAGAGAGAGAGAGATCATCCCGGGATAAGAAACGTTGGCGCCATGACCACGACGATGATGATGATGATGATGATGACTCCGAGGAAGATCGTGAAGATAGTGATGAAGAGGTTAGTTCTTTATGGGGCTAGTTCTTATTTTTTATGTCTAATTATGTATATTTTCCTTTATCTTTTGGTTTCCTCACTAGACCTCCATGAAGCTTAAAAAAACACCCCCTAGACCCCCTCCCTCAACTTGACCTTTTTCACAGTTCATAAGTTAAGATAGACAGGCTATATTAACTTTAAATTAAATCTTGCTCCCATTATAACTGATCCTCCCGTTCTATCCATCCCAGTTAACCCTATCAGTGCGGGACCGTAAGAAGATGCAGGGGGCCATCCGAGCCAGGCGGCGGGAGAACGAGAGACTCCTTAAGTTCATGCAGTCCCCCGCCTGTCTGAAGCACCTGTGGCAGATCTTCAACGCGGAGCAACCCTGTGAACGACACCATCTCTACCAGGATGAGGTGTCTAGACGATCTATATTATGGTCGGGTATTGGGCCGTTCCAGCTTGACCACAGCGATGATCAGGTATGTACAGAAAATATGTATCTAGGTGTTTTTAATATTTGTTATTCCTGGCTCACATTAGACAATTTTATGTGTCAGTTTATCCCTCCAAGTAACTCATTTCCACCCCTCTCACTCTTGGTTTGTGCCTCTCCAACAACGTCCATGCTTCACTCCCGTAAGTCAATGTCGGGATTACCACATTGTCATGCAATAACTTCCTGACCACCTTATTTCTTGTTACTGCTTCCAGCGTTCCTACAACCCTCTTCCCCTGTTGCACCCTCTCCCGCACTTCTTTACTCAACACACTGCCCAAATACTTAACCCTTCTGTACCGGTGATGTACTTTTCATGATATTCTGGCAACTATTACATGATTTTGTTCAGTTTAGGAAGGATTTCTACTCAATATAAGGCTACAGACTGTCTCAATTAATCTTTTTAGCTACCATATATCCTCCTTAAGCTTAATACAATTGTCTAAATGTACCTGAAATCAAATAACAAAGACATTGCTGGTACAGAAGGGGTTAAATGAGCTGACATTATTATTATTATCATTATTATTTTTATTATTATTATTATTAAAAAAAAAAGGAATGGTGGGGATTAGGCCTGAGTATATTGATAGATAGATTATTATTATTATTATTATTATTGTATTATTATTGTATTATTATTTGTTCCCCCAGATCCTGACGGTTGTGGACTTTCTATGTACGGAGTTATTGAAGAAGCGGCCGGACTTCAAACTGGCCCATGATTACGTCTTCCGGGTCTGGATGCCTGAGGTAAAATAATATTATATCTATCTATCTATCTATCTACTCTCCTGGATGACCTAGATGTGTGTACATTTGTATTTTGTTTCTGTGTGTTCATTATTTTCTGTTGTGATGTTCCTGTTTGAGCTCTGTCTTGAGTCCCCATTTATCCCATATATTTTAAGGTTCGCTATGTGATTTTTCAATTTAAGATCGGGTTTTCAAGAACTTAAGGGGAGACTGACCGTTTGTTTGGTCTATTAATTCATTTATTCATATATTTTTTTAGTTTGCTCCCTAGACCTCCACCAAGCTTAGAAAAACACCCCCTAGATAAATTTGTAAATTTTTCGATAGAAAAGTGTCCCGGCCGAAGGCAGATTCCTCTTAAAATTGCAAGCTCGCTTTCGCTCACCTGGAAAAAATCGACACCTAAATGGCACGAAAGGTCTTGAAATTGATAACAAAATGGGGCGAAAGGTGTTAAAATCGCCAAACTAATGGGCCGAAGTTCTTATATCAAACCTAGTGGGGCTAAACATTAGGGAGAAGGGGGTCCAGAAAAACGGTCTGCCTTCCCTTAACCCAATCATACATCGAGGGAGACCTGTATATAATACAGTAGAACCTCGCTCTTTCGGACTTCAATCTTTCGGAATTCTCAGACTTTCGGACTAGCATTTCAATTCGGACTAATGGTTCAGCCTTTCGGATTTGTCTGAAAGGCTGAGAAAATACCTCCATCCTTTTCGGACTACACTTTTTGGACTACATTTAACTTCGGACTCATGCTTCAGCCTTTCGGATTTGTCTGAAAGGCTGAGAAAAATTAAATCGCATTCGGACCAAAGAGCCGAGTTTCGGACTTGTCTAACCAGACAAGTCCGAAACTCGGCTGAATGTGTATTCGGACTTATAAACTTCGGACTCATGCTTCAGCCTTTCGGATTTGTCTGAAAAGCTGAGAACAATTATTTCGCATTCGGACTGAAGAGCCGAGTTTCGGACTTATAAACTTCGGACATTATTTCAGCCTTTCGGATTAGTCTGAAAGGCTGAAGTGTGAGTTTGGACTCGGCCCTTTCGGACTTTTGACACTTTAGGACAGGGGTCTCCCCCAATTAGTCCGAAAGAGCGAGGTTCTACTGTAGTAATAAAACAAGACAATAATCGGTGGTTGTTCCAGGACACGGCCATTTCAGCGGACCCTTTCTTTGAAGTTGGTGACAGGACCTGATAGTTAAGTTTAAAAGTATATTTCTCTTTAGCTGCCCACTTCTCATGTCATAAAGCAGCACGCTAAACATTTTCATGCTGTTTAGTACTGCATTCAGAAAGAGAATTATCTTAATCTCATAATTACCTCTTGAAATTATTTTTTGTGTCCATAGCTCGCCCAAAGACAATTGCAGAGGTTGAAATAACTAAACCAAAGGTTGCAAAGGTCGCAAAGGCTTCTAATTATCTGAGAAAGGGCACAAATCGTGCCCTGTGTGCCTTCAGTACAGTACAGTACTGTACTGATAAATTTAACCGTGTTGGTGGTGGTGTTGTTGCCGTTAGCCAGGCTGTCTGGCCGAACAGCCCCAAGGTCCCGAGCAAGGCCAAGGCCATAAACGAGCGCCCCCACAAAACCCTCCCTGCTTACCACTAATAAAGCCTGGGTGACAGAAGCCACTCCAAGGCGGGGAGCTAATGAGGGTGCGGAAACGCCCGGGTGGTGGTGTAATGGTTGTGTTTAAAAATCTGTGTATGATAACCCAGGTTCGAATCCCGGTGGATCACATATATGCATTCATTAAGTAAAGTGGATGTGTTTGGTGTTGTGGTAAAATTAATAAAATATAGATTACCATGTTATTATTATAGTTATTTTGTTGTTCAGGCCATCAAGGAGTCGCTACGAGTGATCAAGAAGGTACCCGAGGGAGAGTTAGAGGCGGCTCTGGACGAAGGCTACAAGGAGACCAAGATTGAGAGGAAGGCTCGCAGACTAAACTTCACTTAATGTTTGAAAACCTAAATACAGTACCGGTAACTACTTTCTGAAACCTAAATACAGTACCGGTAACTACTTTCTGAAACCTAAATACAGTACCGGTAACTACTTTCTGAAACCTAAATACAGTACCGGTAACTACTTTCTGAAACCTAAATACAGTACCGGTAACTACTTTCTGAAACGGCCACATATACCATTTATTTATTTTTATTTTTTTGTCAACTCTTTCCCTGCGGGAGACGTTCCCGAATGCCATGGCAATTTACAGCAATCTCCTTTGCCTTTTCCTTTGCCCCTCAACTTTCTCTTCATAATTTCTGAGGGGCACAGGGCCCTGGGTGGGGACTTTGGTTTCCCGGGCATTTTCGCACCCTCCTCAGCTCCCCGCCATGGAGTGGCTTCGGTCACCCAGGCTTTATTGTGGTAGGCAGGGAGGGTTCTGTGGGGGCACTCGGTTATGGCCTTGGCCTTGCTCGGGGCCTTGGGGCTGTTCGGCCAGGCAGCTTGGGGAACAACAACAACAACAACAGCAATCTACAGGCTTTTAAAGCCTCTTAACCCTTCCCGCCCGGGCAGCATTTTAAAATGACACCCCTTGCGAAGGGCAGGAGCCCGGGTGTCCCCTTGAAATCCGTAAGCTTGAAAGCCTATTAACCCGCTGAGTGCCAGCCAATTTTGACGGTGTGCTTCTGCCAGTGCCAGAATTTTTTTTTTTTTTTTTTTTTTTGGGGGGGGGGGGGGGGCTAAATCTATCAAGTTGGGAGAAAAAGGAAGGGTAATGGTAAAAAAAACCCACTCCCCTTGTCCATTTTCGCCAGAAATCAGGTCCCCCGATGGTCCCGAAAGTAGCTGAAAAGATACTATAGACTACAGAGACTTTATGGTATCGGAATGTATGGGTAGGAGGGTGGTTTGGGGGATGGTGGGGGGAAGGTAGAAGCGTAATTGACTCATGTTACAAATATGAAGCCGATTGGTGAGGTAGTTTCGCCACCACGGATTTTCCTTTTTTTCCTTATCTTCGTACGGATACGCTGGAAGTGGGTGGTGGGAGGCGGTTGGGGGAGTGGTGGGGGGAAGGTAGAAGGGTAAGGGACTTGTCACACAAATATGGAACCGATTGGTGCAGTCATTTCGCCACCACAGATTTTCCTTTTTTTTCCTTCTGACGGGACCGACAGTCAGCGAGTGGGTGGGAGGAGGGATTTGGGATTTTTGTGGTGGGTAGCCAAAAGGGTAAGGTACATGTGGTAAGCATATGAAAGCCATAGGTGCAGTCGTTTCGCTGCTACGATATTTTTTCGGCGAGGACGTATATATACGTCCCTGGCACTGGGCGTGACAACACCCTAGGACGTACTGTATATATACGTCCCTGGCACTCAGCGGGTTAAGCGTGTTCTGAAAGCCGTGCGTCCGACGTATGTAAACAAAGCCAGTTTTTGCGACACCGCACCTCCGAAAACAAGAAGAACAGTCTGAGCTTGTTATTGTGTTTTCTGCTAGAACAGATTTAGTGTTGAAAAGTGTCTGATATTGCTAACATTACATCGAAACTCTCTCCACGGAAATCGTCATCACAACTGAACCAGTTGACCTACAGAGCTCTACTCAATGCCAGTCTACATATACGAAACACACCTACGTTTAGAGATGCGTGGGAATTCTCTAGCAGTTAAAATAACAAAGATACGGGTAGCCTATTAAAGATGTTTTTCGGCCAGATCGCCAGATCTCGATACAGTACTGTCATTAGGAAGGCGAGCCCGGGTGGGAAGGGTTAAAGCCTGTAAAATCGAGTGCAAGGGAGCGGGAGCGCGACAGGCCACACATCCTTCTCCCAGCCAGGCAGCCGTGGCACTGAAGGCTCTGAGTCAGAGTCTTGCTAGATATACAGTGCTGCCAAAGGCAAATGTAGCGAGACATTGGCGAGATGCGAATGTCTATGGTAGTGCTGCGGGTGAACCCCGCGAGCTACGAAGCTCGTTTTGGTGTAATTTTGAAGCCATTTTCTTCTAGTTTTCGGCTGAATACATTTCATTTCATTCAGACACTTGCCTAATCAATCAGGAGTGCCTGAATGAGCCCTAATATGGCGGAAATTTGTCCGCAGAAAAAGGGTTAATGGGGGTGGCCGACCCAAATAGGGACATAACACATCAGAGACAAAACATAAAATCACACACATCTAGGTCGTCCAGGAGAAATACCCAGAGACCCAGGCCTATTATGATATTATAGTTTCATTGTGCTTCCTAGTGAGTTATTGCTTCAGCCAAATAGCATTTATTTTAAGCATTTATAAGCTACATGTAGGCTAGTCAGAATCGATAGTTTGCCATCAATCTTATTATTATTAACCCCTTTACTACCGGTGATGTCTTTTGTATTTTATTCTAGCTATATTTAGACGATTTTGTGCAGTTTATGAAGGATCTATGGTAGTAAAAGGGGTTACGTGAGATTATTCAAAGACTGTTAATTGTTGGTGGCCCATATAAAACTGCACAAGTTAGTCTAATTATAGTTAAAATGGAATTAAAAAGACGTCGCCGGTAGAGAAGGGGTTAAAATGTATGTATGTATGTATGTATATACTCAGGCACATACCCCATAGCTGGGATTGGCTGACTCGAGACAGAGCCTGAACATGGAAAACTTACAAAACAAGCAAACCAAAACAGGAATTGCACAATATAAAGACAAAAGAACTTATAAAAACCATTATAGTCCGTTCATTCTAGGTTGGCCAGAAATCGTAATCTTTAACTTCTGTAACTTAAAAAGGGCTAGAGCAAATGAGCTGTCAATTTCCACACCTATTCCCTGGCCAAGTCTTCAGCTATTTGATAGAAAAATTAGCTCGATTACTTTAGTCCTTTTTTAGTTACAGAGGTTAGAGGTTACGATTTCTGTCCAACATAGAATGAACAGACTATAGTGGAAATAACGCATTGAAGATTTAGCAAAACAATATTATGAAACTGGACAACATAAATCATGCCAGACACAGCAGACAAAACAATAACAATAAT
The DNA here is from genome assembly GCA_032716605.1 of Paralithodes platypus. Lineage (NCBI taxonomy): Eukaryota > Metazoa > Arthropoda > Malacostraca > Decapoda > Lithodidae > Paralithodes > Paralithodes platypus. The sequence goes on from CM064480.1 coordinate 2,802,666, forward strand.
CACAACGTAAACATTAGCCAAGCGGAGATAACTATAGTCTGTTCATTCTAGCTTGTGCAGAAATCGTTACCCCCATAACCTCTCATAACTCAAAAAGGACTAGAGTAATCGAGCTAATGTTTCTACCACATAGGAAGACTTGGCTAGGGAATAGGTGTATTAACCCACCAGACCCGGTTGGGCTCTGAGAAACCCATAACAAATACCCCCCGCGGAACCCGGTAGGGCTCTGAGGCTCCGGCAGCTTGAAAGCCTGTAAGCTTGGTGTGCGAGGCGTCCGTCCGACGCATGTAAACAACAGCCGGTTGGACCGACGCCGCGCATCTCCGACCACAAGAAGGAGAGGCGTCCTTGTTCGTGTGTGGCTGTGTGTCATTGTTAAGTAGTGAAAAGTTGTTGTCAACAACAACAACAAGTAGTGAAAAGTTGTTGTCAACAACAACAACAAGTAGTGAAAAGTTGTTAACAACAACAACAAGTAGTGAAAAGTTGTTGTCAACAACAACAACAAGTAGTGAAAAGTTGTTGTCAACAACAACAACAAGTAGTGAAAAGTTGTTGTCAACAACAACAACAAGTAGTGAAAAGTTGTTGTCAACAACAAGTAGTGAAAAGTAGTGATAAGTGGCTGATATCGCCACAAAGTTCTCTCCACGGAAATCGTCATCACAACTGAACCAGTTGACTTAGAGAGCTCTACTCAATGCCATTCTGCAGGTACGAAACACATCTACGCTTGGAGATGCGCGGGAATGCGGAAGCAGTCAAAATAACAGATACGGTAGCCTAGGCGTAGACGTTTTTCGGCCAAAACCCCCGGGTTTCGGGGAAATTATAGAATACAATAGCCGGGGCTGGAGGGTTAATTAACTGACAGCTCATTTGCTCTTGTCCTTTCAGAGGTTACGATTTCTGCTCAACCTAGAATGAACGGACTATAAATAGAATCGCCAAGCGTTAAAAGGTACAATTGGTAGCACACAAAATGGATGAAAATATATGAGAACATTTTGTGATTCTATGTTGGTATTATAATTATAATTTCTAAACTGTATAATCATCACTCACTACACCATCTTATAATTATAATTTCTAAACTGTATAATCATCACTCACTACACCATCTTATAATTATAATTTCTAAACTGTATAATCATCACTCCCTACACCATCTTATAATTATAATTTCTAAACTGTATAATCATCACTCACTACACCATCTTATAATTATAATTTCTAAACTGTATAATCATCACTCACTACACCATCTTATAATTATAATTTCTAAACTGTATAATCATCACTCACTACACCATCTTATAATTATAATTTCTAAACTGTATAATCAGCACTCACTACACCATCTTATACTTATAATTTCTAAACTGTATAATCATCACTCACTACACCATCTTATAATTTCTAAACTGTATAATCATCACTCACTACACCATCTTATAATTTCTAAACTGTATAATCATCACTCACTACACCATCTTATAATTTCTAAACTGTATAATCATCACTCACTACACCATCTTATAATTTCTAACCTGTATAATCATCACTCACTACACCATTATAATTTCTAAACTGTATAATCATCACTCACTACACCATCTTATAATAACCGAAACTAATGAGCTGAAATGTTTTAAAATCTCCAAACCAATGGAGTGAAAAAGGGGTTCCAAAAAGACCAGGTACAGTAGGGTTAATCCATTCAGTACCGATGACATAATTTTCATTATATTCTGTTAATTATTAGAAATTTTGTTCCAGCTTAGGAAGGGCGTATACCAGTTAAAAGGCTACAGACTTATCATCATCATCAATCTGACGCCTCGCTTCCAGAGGAAGCGCCCCAAAAGGGATGGCCATGGCAGAAAGTGCCTCCAGGCTCCCAGACATACCCCCACTGACCCACTCCACAGTGCCATTTCCACTAAGTGGATTATGACCCTGAGCACTGAAGGAGCAAATCCAGAGCAGTCCCTCAGACTATCTCAATTAATCCTTGCTGAAATCCAACAAAATGGACGTCATCAGTACTTATAGGGTTAAGCAGCTTGAGGAGTTAGGAAGGGCTAGCGTTATTATCTATATATTGATAAACGGCTCTCCTTCCTTTTCCTTCCCAAACTAACCCCTTCAGTACGATCACTTAATTTTCATCGTATTCTGGTTACCATGAGACGATTTTCTTTAGCTTATGTTCTACCACTAGGATTCAAAGGGGTAATTACAATCTCAATAAACCCTCTGAATAACATAGGTCCTTCTTAAGGTGCATAAAATTGTCTAACTTTATCCAGAATCAAAGATAAAAAGGTATCATAGTGCTGAAGGGGTTAATACCTTAGGTTTAGTCATCCAGTTTGTCTACTTAACCCATTGGCTGCGGGAAACGTAGTACTACGTTTTGGCAAGTTACAGCAAGTTACAGGCTTTAAAAGCCTGTAAAAGCCGTAGAAATTGAGTGTCAGTGGGCGGGACCGCGAGGGGCCCACCTTCGACCGTCAGCACGTCCGTCCGTGCACTGAGGCAAACTGAGGTCTCAGACCCGGGTCTCAGCAGTGCTGTCAAAGGCAAAAAAGCGCTACATTGCTAATAAATAGCGAGTTTTCCCTAATGTCTATGGTAGCGCTTCGGGTGAACCTGGCAAGCTATGAAGCTCATTCTAGTGTCATTTTGAAGCTATTTTCGTCTAATTTTCGGTAGAATACATTTCATTTCATGCAGACACTTGATTAATCATTCAGGAGTGCCTAAATAGCCCAAATATGCCTGCAGAGAAAGGGTTAATAAATTGATGATAAACTGACAAAAGTAAAACTATTTAAAAATATCAATTTCATATATTTGAAGCATGCCGGAAGATGATATTATTATTATTATTATTATTATTATTATTATTATTATTATTATTATTATTCCCTGAAGCATAGATGAATATTATAGGTATTCAGAATTAGAGAAAAAAAAGCCTATGTATATACTGAACGTGAAACATGCAGAGAAATTAAAGTTACCCCCAGAACGAAAATATATATTCTGTACTCGAGATATGCCAAAAATGTATGGTTACCGAACCCGTTATTCAGAGGGTTTATTGAGATGGTATTTACCCCTTTGAATCCTAGTGGTAGATAATAAGCTAAAGAAAATGGTCTAATGGTAACCAGAATATTACGCTAGAGATGTAGTTGAGATCCATATCTTTCTTTGGACGCCATTTTGGTACCTCAATTGACCACTTGCGAGTTTCAGGCTATAAGGGAGTTGGAGCCGTGAACATCGATATTTAACAGAATTTACAGGTAAAATACGGTCGTGGTACATTTATAAATACATAAAACCCAATTCAACATACCATTTATCCATCAGAAACCTACATTATTATCGTATTTCTGTTAAATATCGATGTTCACGGCTCCAACTTCCTTATAGCCTGAAACTCGCAAGTGGTCAATTATCAAACCACAAGGTTTTATTTTGTTTTTGATCATGTAGAACGTATATCCAAAGACCAAGCTACATATCCTGTACCTACCTATCTATCTATCTATTTACTCAGGCCCAATCCCCACTTTTCCTATTTTTATTTTATTATATTGTATTATTATGATTTTTTTTTTTTGGGGAGGAAGAACAGGGACAACAGAAAACAATGAACACACAAAATTAACTCAAATTCACACACATCTAGGTCATAAAAGACCAGATTATTATTATTATTATATCCTGTACCAATATTCCCAAATATTTATTATGAGTCTGGACGGGTACGGCCACAAGTTGTGGTAAAGCACTCGCCTGCAGAAAGAGAGGTGGAGGGTTGGAGGCTCGGGCCAGCCAGTGTGTGTTGTGTGTTATTTTGATTAGTTCCTTTGTGTTTATCTTGTGTCGTCCCAGTTTTGGTTTGTTTATTTTGAAAGTTTTACATTATAATTAGCAGACAACAATGCTTTTGGTGGACGCGCCGTCGTTTAGCAATCTGTGACAACTTTCCACTGAAGTTCCTGAAACATCAGGGCACCCACCCAAGCCCCACTCTTAAGCAGGGAGTGCATGGTGGTAAAAACCTCATCGAAGAGATTGACTAATTCCTTGAACGTGACGATAGTGCGTTGTTATATGTGCGATTAGTTTGCTTGGGAAAAATATTAACTTACTCATGTAGTACAGGTACTTAGTAATGTACACCCTATGTGGTGGATTGTGGATTTCATAATTTGTTTTTATTTTAGTAAGTGTTATTTCCACATAGTGATTTTGATAAGTTATTTTACCTTTATCTTGTATCGTCCCAGTTTTGGTTTGTTTAGTTTGCAAGTTTTACATTTTAATTAATATCACCAAAGGTACGAAAATGGCGGAGATTGGCCGATCTCTATAATGCAGATTGTATATACTGTACTGTACTCACATAATCTTGTTTGGTGTTGTAACCTTTGGTGTGGTACTACGGTAGCTCCTTAAAACTTCATCTTTGTATATTAAATAATAATAACTAAAAACAAGGGACTTAGTTTTGAGACTGAATATGAAAAGTTTCTGGTTTGCCAGCCTGATTGATATTACAGGTCTCCCTCGATTTACGATTGGGTTACGTTCCTGAAAACCCGATCTTAAATAGAAAAATTGTATAACAAACCCTAAAGTATATGGAGTAAATGGGGATGCATTCTCGGACTAGCCAAAACCCAAATACAAACACCTCAAAACCTATAATAATATCGTAAATTGGGGCATCGGATAGTGAGGGAGACCTGTTTCCTGGCTAACATTGGAAGTTTTTTCAGCTGATTGATTGCCTCTAGGGAACATATACCCTGTACACTCAAGGAAAAAACAATCTTTACATTAACGCTCTAAACTTTCTAGAAATCGGTGGAAATCTTATGATACTACAGACGTACATTTCACCCGATTCGTTCTATGCACACACATTATAGATCACCAGTGTAAACATTGTTTTTTCCTCGAGTGTACTTAAATTTAAAGACCGAGTGTTCCACACAAAGTGCGGTTCCGGTCTCACGTCCTAATGGCAGCGCTCCAGGCAGACCTGTTCAGAGCTGCCTCACTTGCAAGGTTTATAAATTCAAGGTCTGATCCTACATATTTCTTGGTCTGCCCCTATAGTCTATTCGCTGTAAGTAGCCGAGAAATCATGACCTCTAACCTTTGTAACTTTAAAACAACTTGAGTAATCAAGCTAATACTTCTACCATTTGGGAAGTTAGTCGAGGAATAGATGTGAAAATGTGCAGCCAATTTGCTCTAGCCCTTTTTGAGTTACAGAGGATAGAGGTCATGATTTCTCGCCTACATACCGCTCCCTCCACATTCACAGACTTTCTTTAACACCCAACTTAGTTTCCTCTCCACATGTCCGAACCAAAAGGCTATAAACTATCTTTTATAACCCCTTTGAGTCATGCGGATATTTCTTGAGCTGAATTAATTTATCAGAGAAATATAATAGATTATTCCTTCAGTCAGTCGGAAATTAAGCTTTACCATCAATTTTGACAATACAAGTACAGTACTGTACTTGATTGATGTTTCTCATGATAGTTCTCCTCATTTGAATAAGACATATGAAGAGAAAATGTCTGTTCGAAAACGTAATACTGTATTCAGATGAGTAGAATACCGCCATATTCAAATGAGTTGATGAATGCCATATTCAAATGAGTTGATGAATGCCATATTCAAATGAGTAGAATCAACGTGAGAATCACATGATAAATGCCTATAATCTCAATTCTCAAAATTACTTGCAATAGCGTCGTTTAGGACTGACAAAATATATATTTATTATCATTATTATTATATAAGAGTTCTTTTATGGAGCTTGGTTATACTAATGTAAAAAACAAATTACGATGGAATGTACAGTAGAACCCCCCCAATCCGGTTCTCTCAGATTCGGAAACCCAAGAGATCCAGACTCATGTTTCAGCTAACCAGACTTGTCTGGATGGCTTGGGAAAAATATAAGTCAATCCGGAAACGAACGAGACTATTACAAGTTACCGCACGTATTGTTTACATCCAGTGTGATATATCCAGACTTGTATGTCAGTCATCCGGATTTGCCTGGATGGCTGAAACCTAAGTCTGGTTGTTTTAAGTTAGATATCTGGACTCATGTTTCAGCCATCCGGATTTGTCGGGATGGCTGAATATATATCCGGACTTTCGGCAGATCTGGACTTCTGGCAGATCCCAGACAGGGTTCTCCCCCAATTAGTCTGGATGGGTGAGGTTTTACTGTAAATATGCCTTTCATCTTATTAAAAAGGGTTAGGCTTGTCAAGTTGTTGTTCCCTAGGCTTGTAAAGTTAATATATACATGTTTTGTAATTAGATAGGTCACAAGAATTATCATGGAGCAACTAATTGCTAATCTAAGGAATGCTATATTAGATTTAATATGTAGGATATGTCGAACATTTTAAAAATGGTTGATACGAAGCTAATATATTTTTTTGAATGTCCAAGATTACAGTTTCCTTTTCTAATATTAGTTTAAGATACCCTGCATGTTGTTTTCTTCATCATTTGAATTATTGTAAAAAGGATTTCTAAAAATAAATTAGAAACAAAATAAATAATAAATAACTCGATATTATTTAGAACCCTTGCTGGTGACTTATAGACCCTGTAGTAAAAGAGAGAGAGAGAGCATAAGAAAATGGAAGTCTGAAGAAAGCTGATTGGCCCACACAAGGCAGATCCCTCTCGCACCTAATCCTAATTATAAGCCCAGCTCACTAACACCATTAGGACTGATCTCACTGAAACGGTCAGAGGTCAGAAAACGGGGGTCTGCAGAGTGCCGATTGGCCCACACCTGACAGATCCCCCTCACACCCAACCCATCTATTTATCTGGATGCCATTTGGGTGTCTTAACCCCTGCTGTACCGGCGACGTCTTTCATTTCATTTCGGCTACATTAAGACAATTTTATGAAGCTTTGGAAGAATATATGGTAGCTAAAATGATTAATTGAAAAAGCCTACGATTTATTATGCAGGTTTGAATCCTGCATATTAACCCTCTCACGTCCTGACGCAATTTTTGAGCCTATTAGGGATACTTTAAAGCCTTTGTTACCATCCGGGGTATTTATAAACCTTTAGTTTATTTAGTTCAACCTCTGCAGTTGTCGTATGAGTTAGCTGTGGGCAGAAAACTAATTTTGGAGAGGTAATTATAAGAGTGAGAGTAATCTATTTATTATTGCTAATCTGGCAACCTCTGCGTCATAAGGATGTGGGAGGGTTAAGCTGAGCATGTTCGAATCCTGGGAGGATCACATGATTGCATTAATTTCATTGGGAGGTGTTTGTTGTTGGGATTGAAATAATAAATTAGATCGTCAAACAACTGGAGTATAATATATAGTTTTTGATCATGTAGATTGTAGAATGTATATCCAAAGACCAAGCTATATATCCTGTGCCAGTATTCTTTAATGTTCATTATATTTAAGGAGATATTTGAGCGGAGAGAGAAGAAACTATCACCACTGGCTCCAAGATAGCGGAAGTTGACTGATCTCTGCTACTATAGGATCTCTAGTAGTTTTTGTTGTTGCTGTTCCCCAGCATGTCTTACCGAGCAGCCCCAAGGTCCCGAGCAGGGCCAAGGCCATAACCAAGCACCCCCACAAAACCCTCCCTGCTTATCACTAATAAAGCCCAAGTGACCGAAGCCATTCCAAGGCGGGGAGCTGAGGAGGGTGCGGAAACGCCCGGGAAACCAAAGCCCCACCCAAGGCCCTGTGCCCCTCAGCAATTATGAAGGGAAAAAAGTTGAGGGGCAAAGGAAAAATGTGACGCTTTGGCTCCCAATCTGCCAACCTCTAGGTTGGCTGTAGGGAGGTCAATCCACAGAAGAGACGCCGTCACTTGAAATCTAGAAAATATTTAAGTAAAAGGACAGTCGGAGTAAGCTATGGGTATGGCAGAGATCGCTCAGCTCTCACTCTGATAGACCAACCCATCACCACAGATCTCTAGTGATTGTTGATGATTGAATGATTATTGTCGTTGTTGGTGTTCCCCAGGCTGTCTGACCTAACAGCCCCAAAACGTCCGATAGAATGGTTTTCTGCTTCACCTAAAGACTGTTCATTATGACTTATAGAGACCCTATAGTAACAGAGATCGGTCAACCTCCGCCATATTGGTGCCATTTGCCTCTCTTTACACTCAAATGTATCAATACTCCGAATACTGTTACAAACGGCAAGTGGAAACTCAACATACACTATATTCTTGGATACCCTAGGCCTAACCTAGCTTCACCAAATGCCGTCAATACTACAACAGAAACTCTATGAATCTAACGCTCCAGGCTTGATTGTTGTTGCTGTGGTAGCTCCAAGATGCCCTTTATGGGAATCCCACAGCATCCAGGTATTCCCAGGAGCCGCACCTCCCCGGGGTAGGTAGGGTGTAGTTGTTGTTGTTGTTGTTGTTGTTGTTGTTCCCCAAGCTGCCTGGCCGAACGGCCCCGAGCAAGGCCAAGGTCATAACCGAGCGCCCCCACAGAACCCTCCCCGCCGACCACAACAAAGCCTGGGTGACCGAAGCCACTCCATGGCGGGGAGCTGAGGAGGGCGCGGAAACGCCCGGGAAGCCAAAGCCCCACCCAGGGCCCTGTGTCCCTCAGCAATTATGAAGAGAAAGTTGAGGGGCAAGGGAAAAATGTGACGCTTTGGTTTCCAATCTTGGTAGATTGGGAGGTCAATCCACGTTAGAGACGCCGTCACTTGAGATCTAGAAAATATATAAGTAAAAGGAACAGTCAGAGTAAGCTATGGGTATGGCAGAGATTGCTCAGTTCTCACTCTGATAGACCAGCCCATCACCACGGTAGGGTGTAGTTGTGGGGATCGGTTTTTACACCATACCCGAAAGAGGATTTATGGAGCTCCGATCTTACTCTCAACCATCTGAACAATTTAACCAGCACACCTAAACTTCGTTAAATGCGGAAATAGCCTCACGAAAATATCATGCCCTGGTGGGGGCACGAACTCTCGACCCTTGGGTGTGAGGCAGGCACCTTACCAGTTAGACCAATAGAGATATCCCACTTGGCCTGTTCGGCTCAGGGTATTTCCGCATCCGAGGTCTGTTTAGGATAGCCTATTTTCACTGACTTTACATAGTGAGATCTGTTTGTGAGAGGGCAGCGGGGGAGGAGGTCAGTTTACTCCATCCACAGCGCTCCCAGCAGCGCCACTGTTGCAGGTGGATTTCATCTTGTTATTCCCCCTTTTAGTCGCTTTGTATTGCCTGCAGTAGGATACGTGGGGTTGGAGAGACTGTATTGGAAGATAGAGGAATGACTATAGATCAGGCAAGAGAAGTGGCAATAAATAGGAATGAATGGAAAATGCTAGTAAATAGACGAGTGTAAACGCGGTCGTTTGGGAGAGAGGGCCAGTTGGACTAGATAATATAGTCCGTTAGGCGCCTGGCCCGGGGAGCTGGTGGTAGTGAAGGGTGGGCCTGGAAGCATGGTGGGTGGGCTTGTGGTGGTACAGCTTCGCTGCGGGTCTGCCTGCAGAATTCGGAGCCTCTCTGGGAGATCTGGGACCTGGGAATCTTTCGATGGGGACCCCAAATGGGCCTGGATCTCTGGGTATTTCTCCTGGACGACATAGATGTGTGATTTTGTGTTTTGTTTTGTTTCTCTGATGTGTTGTGATGTCCCTGTTCGGGCTCTGTCTCGAGTCGGCCACCCCCATAAAAAAAGGGGTAAGTGCCAGAGCATATAGCCTACATAGCCTACATACATACATAGAACACCTTTACCTCCAAGGGGAGAACGGGCTTGAAAACAGGCTAAATAGTCTAAATGCACATATCAATGCCTAAATAGGAATAAATTAAGCGTCTTACTGTAGGCCTACTCTAATGCCCTTGGCTAGTTCATCCACTCTTTCATTGTGAAGGATGTGTATGTAACCAGGTACCCACTGGAAGGCTATAGTGTAACATGGTGCATGAAGGACAGTAATCTATAGTGTATGTATGTATTAAAACACTTCATATTTGGCGGGGAGGGGGGAGTCGGAGATTGTCAATTATTCTTCCAATAGATGGCGCCACCTTCCTCACTATAACTAAAGCTGCCAAGGTCGCTTATTTTACGCACAATTGGGCTAGTTTTTAAAATCTGTATGCGGAAATATTCGACAAGTTACGGCCCTTATGTGGGATTTCATTTCAGGAACTACATATATCACATAGCACTATAAGCTGATACAATAATGCGGTAAATGCCATGCCAATCAGGCTAATCGTTGGAGGTCAAATGAAGGTATTGAGGGATAAGCTTATACAAAGGACATAGGAGATTGGGTTATATTTGGGCTATTGGGCGAGTTTTATACCGGAGGTGGACGTGGCAATACTGCTCTCAATTGTCTCAATTAGAGGAGGGATAAATAAGTAGGGGTAAGGGTGGCCAAGCGTACTCGATTCAAGAGTGAAGCAAGAAAAAGGACTGACATTGTTTCACTTTATCACATATAGGCAAAATTATTCACAGTCTATGATAATATGGTAACACATAATGAAAATTTGCATATATTTGCAATCTGGAGCCCAAATATTGAGGCACTGGAAGGTTGAAGCGCGAGGAGTTGGCTTCACTGTTCCGCCCTGACACTCCCTCCTTTACTATCCTTCCTCCAGGACCAGACTGGAGCAGACGACACAACATTGACAAGTCAAGGCTATTCACACATAGCTCGTATTATCTCCATCTATACCACTCTTAAATACCGACAGCTAACTCTGATATAATAGCACGGTATAAGAGGTAATGGCTGGTGTGATATTGGTGTTCAATACAGTTTGATAAGGTTGGAATGAGATATAATAATTCTCAAAGATGCTGCAGCTTCCAATCGATAGAGCATCTTTGAAATTTGTTAGTGTTATTATAATGTCTGACAGTCGGGATTATAATTACATGTCATTTTTTGGTATATAATTTGAGTTTGGGTCATGCAATTGAACTCAAAATAGGATAATCGTATTGTTTTGGTTGTTATTAGTGATATTACATGGTTCCATTGTCTCAAATAAAGACAAATTTGAAGCATTTCTTGTTTCATTGTCTTAATTGAAGCCAAAAGAAGTATTTCAAAGCTAGATTTTGTACTCTCAGTATTAAAATGTAGCTGATTTATTGTTATATTTGTATTTTGTCTTGTAGGCCTAGTTTAACCACTATTTTTAGATTATTTTATGCAGCTTAGGAAGGATGTCTAGTAGGCCTAATGAGAGAGGTGTATTAGGCCTAGGCCTATATCTCCATTAATTTGTTGACTTCATAAATCCTTGTTAAACAGAGTAAAATTGTCTAATGCTAGCCAGAATAAAAATTTAAATAACCACCTTGTAATGAAATGTTAAAACTTAGCCTAGCCTATCATTATTATTTCAGATTTGAGTTATTAACCCCTTATTGGCGGCGCTCGACTTAAGTCGTGCACCAATTTGCAGCAAGTTAGGAGCATTATTAAGGCTTTTAAAGGGTTAAAATCGACTGCAAATGGCCGGGAGCGCAGCGGGCCAGACAGCCGACTTCCAGGGCTTACCGCCGCCCATTAACTCATGTTCCCTGTGTTCTCGAGAGGCCGGCAGTGTAGCCAGTAGTGAGCGTAGCTGAGAAAAATATACCGATATATGCTAAACTCCCATGTTCGTGGCATCACTGCAAGAGAACCACGACTGCTACGTAGCTCGTTCTGGTCTCATTTTGAAGCTTTTAGCGCCTAGTTTTTTGCTAAATAATTTTTTGTTCATGCAGATGCTTGATTTATCATGCAGGAGGGCCTGAATATGCCCAAATGAGCCCAAAACACCCCGCTAGACATGGGTTAATATTCTCACAGGTTTTGGAGGAGTTTCTCATCAATAATTTAACTGTTTAATTACCCTATTCTCTTACTTTGGTAAACAAAACTATATAGGCCTAAGTCCTGTTTTTCTTGTGTTTTTTTTATGGTTAGGCCTAGGCTAATGTTTGTTTTTTATTTTTTATGGTCAGCGGTGTCCCTCAGGGCACTGTACTGGGTCCTCTCCTATTCCTTATAATGGTTGGCAACATCGACAGCGGCCTAAGACACTCATCAGCCACTTCATTCGCCAAAGTTCTGGAGCAGTGGACCACTGGTTCCTATCTTCAGAAAATTCCTGTGCTTGGTATGCTTCCAGCCAGGGCCCCACTGGGGTAAATAAAATAGCAAAACATTGGTGGAACTGCCATTCCAGGTGAGGGACTGCTCTTGGTCTTCTCCTTCAGTGTTCATGGTCATAATCCACTTAGTGGAAATGGCACTGTGGAGTTGGTCAGTGGAGGTACTGTATGTCTGGGAGCCTGGAGGCAGTTTCTGCCATGGCCATCCCTTTTGGGGTGCTTCCTCTGGAAGTGGGGCGTCAGATTTGATGATGATGACGACACAAGGATAAAGAGACCGATTATCCGATAGAGAACGAAGAAGATACCAAACTACTCCAACAAGATCTAGAAAGAGTCGTAAGCTTGGCAAAAGATAATAACATGGCTCTCGACGGAGAAAAGTTTAAACTTTTAAGGTATGGGGGCAAAGAACTTGTCAAAAGCTCGACCCACTACCAATGTGGTCAACAATTGATACCGGCTAAAGACCACACGGCAAGAATGTAGAGTTTGGACGTAACGCCCGCCTTGTTTACACTACGCGGAGCGGCGGCGGACGCTTGCCATCATGTTCCCGTCTATTTTGACTGCCGTTGGATACAATGATATGTTGAGGCCCGAGGGCCCTCAAACCCCCCCCCCCCCCCCCCCCCTCTCCATGACATATTGTCATCATATATAGGCTATTGCCAGCAGGGGGCAAATAACCGAAAAAATCTCCGTCAAAATAGACGCGAACTTAACCACGGCGACCGACCTATGTAAACATGACAACCATACGCCCGGACTCTACATCCATCCCGACCACACTAAGGATCTTGGGGTAGGCCTATACCGTACATGAGTAATGATGCCACCTTCTCCTACCACTACAGTATGTATGTATGTCTATAATTCTCTTTGTGTTTACAGTGTCGGCCATGAGGGGATGGCAGGAGGTAGCTGTGTTGGTGGTGGTGATGATGACGGGTGTGGTGGTGGTGGTGGTGGCAGCCGGTAGTGATGAAACTACACCCACCACCATCACCTACGCCACCCATCCCGCCTTCACCCGTATACCACCCACGTCCACACCCGCGATGGCTAGGAGGCCGTCGGGGGTTAAGGCTACGCGGACCTCTAGGGAAGGTAAGGAGAGAGAGAGAGACTGACTTACCATAGACCCCCGGACCGTATCAGGCCGGCACGAAGACTCAATCTTTCGCAGAGCCTCCAGACGGTCCGGTTAAGGGCGAGAGAGAGAGAGAGAGAGAGGGTGTTTGAGAGAGAAAGACAATGAGGGAGGGTTTGAGAGAGATGGAGGGAGGGTTTGAGAGAGTGGGAAGAAGGGAGGGTTTGAGAGAGATGGAGGGAGGGTTTGAGTGAGAGGGAGGGAGGATTTGAGAGAGAGAGAAAGAAGGTGGGAGAGAAAATAAGAAGAGAGAGAAAGGGGGAGAGAGGGAGGGTGGGAGAGTAAATGAAAGGAGAGAGGGAGGGTGGGAGATAAAATGAGAAGAGACTTGCCATAGACCCCCGGACCGTATCAGGCTGGCAGGCCCATGGCTGTAGACTGTTGTGTTGTGTTATCTCTGTTCAGGCTGTCTCGAGTCGGCCACCCCCAGCTATGGGGTATGTGCCTGAATATATACATGCATACATATATTACATCACAGTATTATTATTATTACCCGGTACTGTATTTTAAATCTCCCGCAGGTGGGTCGGAGGCCGGGCGGACCAACAAGGACAACAACAACCCTCCCCCCAGAGCCCCCTCCACCCCCACCCTAAGACAACAACGACCCCAGCCACCCCCCTCACCACCACCCCCCGCCCCCACAACTCCATCACTCCCGGTACCCTCTCTACCACCGGTAAGGATAAAATACGCTGCTCTAACAAAATTCAGTAAACCAATTGACCACTTGCAAGTTTCAAGCTATAAGGAAGTTGGCTCTGTAAACATCAACATAAAACAGAAATGCCATAATAATGTAGGTTTCTGATGGATAGAAAGCATGATAAATTTGGTTTTATGAATTTGTAATATGCAATACACCATATTTTAGCTCGTAATTCTCCAAAATATCGGTATAAAAAACTCTAACTGCCTTATGGCCTGAAACTCGCTACTGGTCAATTGACCACTTGCGAATTTCAGGCTATAAGGAAGTTGGAGCTGTAGACATCGATATGTAGCAGAATAACCAGCTATAATCGGCCGGATTAAGATGATACGGGACCCTAGGCCATACATTTTGGCGGGGCCCTATTCCTCTAAAATGAAATACTGTAAATGTGAAAATAATGCTAGATTTTTATTGCTTGTATTATAAACTCAGGGAGGCTTGAACAGGATTTGTTTGTGGTCACTCCATCAGAGATTATAATGCTTAATTTTGTGTTGATATCTTGATTTCTTCTAGTTAACCAAATAATTCAGGTTAGTTTAGGTAAGGTTAAGTGCCATAGCCTACAGGGCAATTTTGTAAAAGCAAGAAGAGTGTAGCAAGTGTGTTTTTCACAACTGCTGTTACAGAAGTAATAAAACTGGCTACCAGGCCACCGTCTGTCCATCTTGATTCTTAATACTGTAGATTGCTTACTCTCATATATTCTGAGCTAATTAATTGATAGGGCTATTAGATTATATTTTATGTGGAATAATTTTATATGCAGACAGTGTAGGTAGCATTTTATTGATTTCTACTGGATATTGGTACACCAACAGACCCAGTACAGTTTATAACGTATTAAGCCGAAAATGTAGGTAAAAATGTATGGCCTATGTTAAATATCTCAAATGCGCGGGGCCCCCACAATCGCGGGGCCCTAGGCCATGGCCTAGTTGGCCTATGCCTTAATCCGGCCCTGGCTATAATGTGGTTTTAGTACATTTATGAATACATAAAACCAAATTCAACATACTATTTATCCATCAAAAACCTAAATAATGACTGTATTAGTGTTTAATATCGCTGTCTACAGCTCCAACTTCCTTATAGCCTGAAACTAGCAAGTGGTCAATTGAGAAACGTGATGCAACTGACCACTTGCAATTGAGAAACGTGATGCAACTGACCACTTGCAATTGAGAAACGTGATGCAACTGACCACTTGCAATTGAGAAACGTGATGCAACTGACCACTTGCAATTGAGAAACGTGATGCAACTGACCACTTGCAATTGAGAAACGTGATGCAACTGACCACTTGCAATTGAGAAACGTGATGCAACTGACCACTTGCAATTGAGAAACGTGATGCAACTGACCACTTGCAATTGAGAAACGTGATGCAACTGACCACTTGCGAGTTTCAGGCTATAAGGAAGTTAGAGCTGTAGACATAGATAGTAAATAGAAAAGCAATAATAATGTAGGTTTCTGATGGATAAAAAGTATGTTTAATTGGGTTTTATGTAGCTATAGATGTAGTACAACCGTATTATAGCTGGTAAATCTGCTCATTATCGATGTCTACAGCACGAACTTCCTTATAGAACAAAACTCGCAAGTAGTCAATTGACCACTTGAGAGTTACAGTATTTGCTAGAAGTTTCCTTTTTGAGTTACAGTATTTGCTAGAAGTTTCCTTTTTGAGTTACAGAGGTTAGAGGTTACAATTTCTTTACCCAACCTAGAATGAACAGACTAGTTTCTATTTCATGATCTGTCTACAACTGTACAGTGGAGCTAATAAGTCATGTCTCGGCTTTCATTACGTTTGGCTCGCTCTGTGCTGTATTAATGTCTGTCAGATCTTGAATAGGGTGGGTAAGTGTAGGAACATGGTTGTATATCTCACTCAAAAAGAAGAAATCATATGTAAATATTGCTGATACCAATTATTGACCATAATATAATTGGTGCCGAAACATGACTTTTTAAGCCAACTGTACAGTTGCGCTAATAAGTGATGTCTCGGTATCAATTATGTTTTGATCAGTTGTTGTTGTTGTTGTTGCTGTTATTGTTGTTGTTGTTGTTGTTGTTGTTGTTGTTGTTGTTGTTGTTGTTGTTGTTGTTGTTGTTGTTGTTGTTCCCCAAGCTGCCTGGCCGAACAGCCCCAAGGCCCCGAGCAATGCCAAGGCCATAACCGAGCGCTCCCACAGAACCCTTCCTGTCGACCACAATAAAGCCTGGGTGACCGAAGCCACTCCATGGCGGGGAGCTGAGGAGGGTGCAGAAACGCCCAGGAAACCAAAGCCCCACCCAGGGCCCTGTGCCCCTCAGCAATTATGTTTTTATCAGTAATTGGTATCAGCATCATCAATATCTAAGCTTCCTGTCTTCATATCGAGTGAAATAAACAAACATGTTCCTACACTTACCCACCCTATTTCAACATCTGACAGACATTAATACAGCACAGAGCAAGCCAAACGTAATGCCAGCTGGGACATGACTTATTAGGCCGACTGTGCATCTGTTTTGTTGTATTATTGTATTTGCTAGAAGTTATTAACCCCTTCAGTACCAGTGCTGTCCTTTTTAACTTTATTCTGGCTACTATTACAAAATTTTACTCAGTTTAAAAGAGGCCTCCAGCATACTTTATTCTGGCTACTATTAGAAGCTTTTATTCAGTTTAAAAGAGGCCTCCAGCATACTTTATTCTGGCTACTATTAGAAGCTTTTATTCAGTTTAAAAGAGGCCTCCAGCATACTTTATTCTGGCTACTATTAGAAGCTTTTATTCAGTTTAAAAGAGGCCTCCAGCATACTTTATTCTGGCTACTATTAGAAGCTTTTATTCAGTTTAAAAGAGGCCTCCAGCATACTTTATTCTGGCTACTATTAGAAGCTTTTATTCAGTTTAAAAGAGGCCTCCAGCATACTTTATTCTGGCTACTATTAGAAGCTTTTATTCAGTTTAAAAGAGGCCTCCATCAACTATCAAGTCATCCAACTATCTCACTTAACCCTTTTTACTACTACAGAATTAATGAGGTCCATTGTACATGTGATGATTCCCCCCCCCCCCCCCCTCTTCTACCGTACCCCCCCAGAGCTTCGACATAACCCTGGAGGTGGTAGACGCCCACAACAACGAGAGCTTCAAGGTGCGGGAGGGAGAACGCGAGGGTTGGGGTAAACACGAACTATCCTCCAATGCCCTCAATGTATCCTGCATCTTCAACACCTTCACCTCTGAGGGTTACTTGGTGGAAGGTCAGTTTATATCCATTTTTGTTCTTTGGATTTCTAATATGTATGTATGTACGGTATGTATAATGTATGTACAGTATATACCCAGGCACATACCCCATTGCTGGGGGTGGCCGACACGAGACAGAACCCGAACAGAAACAACATTTAAAGTTCCTATTCTCAGGGTCGAGTAGGAGAATTATACATGGTGTTATATTCTTGGTAGGTTATTTTGGTTAAGTCTAGACGGTTTTATACAGTAAACAAGGGTTAAGGGGGCATTCACCTAAGGTGGAGGACTCTATGTCTTCCTACTGTGAGTCGTACAAGGTGATTCATGGTTCAGCCTTTCGGATTTGTCCGAAAGGCTGAGAAAATACCTCCGTCCTTTTCGGACAACACTTTTCGGACTACATTTAACTTCAGACTCATGGTTCAGCCTTTCGGATTTGTCCGAAAGGCTGAGAAAAATTATATCGCATTCGAACCAAAGCGCAGTGTTTCGGACTTGTCTGGTTAGGTGAATGTGTATTCGGACTTATAAACTTCGGACATTATTTCAGCCATTCGGACAAGTCTGAATGGGTGAAATGTGAAGTTCGGGGTCGGCCCTTTCGGACTTTTGACACTTTCGGACAGGGGTCTCCCTCGATTAGTCCGAAAGGGCGGGAGTTTACTGTATATTTCCACACCTATTCCCTTTGTGGTAGAAATATTAACTCGGTTACTCTAGTAATTTTTAGTTGTAGATGTTAGTGGTTAAGGTTTTTTACCAACCGGTTAATTACAATGAATAAACTATAAATAAAGTGTTTGTAGAGGTTATTAGTTAATTTTGTTTTAAATAATTATAATGAATATACAGTGTACCATAAATAAAGTTGTTGTTGTATGTTATAGGTGTTAAATGTGGACGTTACAGCAGCCTCCCTCAACACTGCTTCTGTACCGGTCGTTTCTGTCGTCCCTATGTCTCCCTCGGCTCCCTCCTAAAACACCTTAGAGGCAGAGATGCTAAGTTCTCTCAGGTCAGTCTTCTTTATATTTATGCAGTATCTCTTTCATACAAATACCGGTACACATTCATGCAAGATAGGATAGCTAGCAAAGAGTTAAGGAGACTGTTAGGTATCTGGAGTATCAGTGATGAGATTCGTTGTTGTTGTTGTTCCCCAAGCTGCCTGGCCGAACAGCCCCAAGGCCCCGAGCAAGGCCAACGCCATAACAGAGCGCCCTCCACAGAACCCTCCCTGCCGACCACAATAAAGCCTGGGTGACCGAAGCCACTCCATGACGGGGAGCTGAGGAGGGTGCGGAAACGCCCGGGAAACCAAAGCCCCACCCAGGGCCCTGTGCCCCTAAGCAATTATGAAGAGAAAGTTGAGGGGCAAAGGAAAAATGTGACACTTTGGCTTCCTATCTTGGTAGATTGGGAGGTCAATCCACGGAAGAGACGTCGTCACTTGAGATCTAGAAAATATATAAGTAAAAGGAACAGTCAGAGTAAGCTATGGGTATGGCAGAGATCGCTCAGGTCTCACTCTGATAGACCAGCCCATCACCAATGAGATTCGTACTGCTAGTACGATGAGATTCGTACTAGCAGGTTTGGGTGGTTTGGACATGTGGAGAGGATGGATGAACTAAGTTAGGTGAAAAGATGCAAATCTGTGAATGTGGAGGGAGCTCCACCAAGAAGCAGACCAAGAAAGATGTGGGATCATTGATCTTGAATTAAAGAAACTTGACAAGCGAGGCTGCTCTGGAGTTCCGCCATTATGACGTTAGACCAGAGCATGTGTGGAGCACTCGGTTTATAAATTGATGTATATATACACGCGCGCAGTCTTTCTATTACACATATACCCGGTAGACTCTCTTTCAGCTTAGGGCTGTGCTTTGGTAAAAGATTTGTCAATAAATATGTATATATGTATATATTCAGGCACATACCCCATAGCTGGGGGTGGCCGACTCGGGACAGAATCTTAAGTAAAAAAATATCCAATCATCGGATCATTCAGAGACTGCAGGGTGAATAAAATATAATACCAGTACAGTATGTATAAAGTCTGTGTATTATACGTGTGTTGTTGTTAACCCCTTCAGACTCATATGATGCAGAGGTTGCCAGATTACCAATAAGAAATAGAGTTCTCTCACTCTTATAATTACCTCTCCAAAATTAGTTTTCTGCCCACAGCTAACTCAAAGACAACTGCAGAGGTTGAAGTAACTAAACTAAAGGTTTCTAAATACCCCTGATGGTAACAAAGGCTTTAAAGTATCCCCAATAGGCTCAACACAGCTAACTCAAAGACAACTGCAGAGGTTGAAGTAACTAAACTAAAGGTTTCTAAATACCCCTGATGGTAACAAAGGCTTTAAAGTATCCCCAATAGGCTCAACACAGCTAACTCAAAGACAACTGCAGAGGTTGAAGTAACTAAACTAAAGGTTTCTAAATACCCCTGATGGTAACAAAGGCTTTAAAGTATCCATAATAGGCTCAAAATCGCGTCATATGTCGGAGAGGGTTAATTCAGAAAGTTTTTGGCAGTGGAAGCAGGGTGGATAGAATAAATATATATATATATATATTTCTGGCTCTGTCTTGAGTCGGACACTCCCCCCCCAAAAAAATAGTGGGGATTGGGCCTGAGTGTATACTGTAGATAGATAGATAGATAGATAGATATATTTTTGATATAAAGTACTGTATACATGTTTGAATACCGGTAGGTGCGTAAAATGATCAGTATTACTGTACTGTATATCCGATGTTTATTATTACAGAGAGTGGTTGGTGTAGAGGGAGGGTGTGTCAAATTATCGCTATTACTGTATGCTATCCATATTTTTCATTAGTTTTCACTTATTTAAGCTTCTCTAAGCTCCCTACTCTGTGCAACTCTCTAACCCAAGAGTGAAACGTTACTCTCAAACTTTCTTCTATTCAACAGCTCAGCTCTGGAACTCTCTCCCAGAATCAGTCTTTCCCTCTTCCTATGACTTAAATTGCTTCAAACTCCGTGTGTCCAGGCATTTTGGCTCGATCGTCCCTTGATTTTGGCCCTGTCACTCTTTCAACAATGGGGGAGGCACTCGCTATAGGCAATTCTGCCTTTTGCCTCCCTCAATCACATAGAAAAGAAAAAAAAATTGCATCAATTTAACCCCTCTGAAGTAGACATAGCTTGATTTAGATTATAATTTGAAGTTAAGACAACCTAGAAATGGTTTTAAGTGCATTGAAAACAGTATATTTGGCTTTTCGTACACATATTTAGCTCTATTTAGAGGGACTCGTTTATCCGTAAAAATAGCTTATCCAAAATTTCAAAAGACTCAAGATTTTTGGATAAAAGTGAGTTTACTGTACTGTGTTGTTTAATATTTCAGAGTGTGGTTGGTGTAGAGGGAGGTGTTCGGGTGGCAGTATGGCAAGCTAGTGATGCTGATATGACCTTAGAGGCTGTATACTCTCGCACCAACATGGCTCAACTTGCACCGCTGTCATTCACCATCAGGGGTTCAGGTACGTCAATGGCAAACAAAGAAAGAAAGAAAAGAATAACTATTAACCCCTTCTGTACCGGCGACGTCTAAAAGGTGCAGGTTAAGACGGATCTGTGGTAGTAAAAAGGGTTCAGCTATTAGTGATTAGTTTGCTTGGGAAACAGATTAACTTGCTCATGTAGTAATGTACACCCTATGTGGTAGATTATGTTTTTTTTATTTATAGCCTAATATTATTTTGCTAAAGCGTTGTTTCCACAGCGATTTTATTCGTCCCAGTTTTGGTTTGTTTATTTTGCAAGTTTTACATTATAATGGTAATAGCGATTTTGATTAGTTCCTTTGCGTTTATCTTGTTTATCTTTGGTTTGTTTATTTTGCAAGTTTTACATTATAATGGTGTGTGGGTGTTTGTTTATAATGGTGTGTGTGTGGGTGTTTGTTTATAATGGTGTGTGTGTGTGGGTGTTTGTTTATAATGGTGTGTGTGGGTGTTTGTTTATAATGGTGTGTGTGTGGGTGTTTGTTTATAATGGTGTGTGTGTGGGTGTTTGTTTATAATGGTGTGTGTGTGGGTGTTTGTTTATAATGGTGTGTGTGGGTGTTTGTTTATAATGGTGTGTGTGTGGGTGTTTGTTTATAATGGTGTGTGTGTGGGTGTTTGTTTATAATGGTGTGTGTGTGGGTGTTTGTTTATAATGGTGTGTGGGTGTTTGTTTATAATGGTGTGTGGGTGTTTGTTTATAATGGTGTGTGTGTGGGTGTTTGTTTATAATGGTGTGTGTGTGGGTGTTTGTTTATAATGGTGTGTGTGGGTGTTTGTTTATAATGGTGTGTGTGTGGGTGTTTGTTTATAATGGTGTGTGTGTGGGTGTTTGTTTATAATGGTGTGTGTGTGGGTGTTTGTTATAATGGTGTGTGTGGGTGTTTGTTTATAATGGTGTGTGTGTGGGTGTTTGTTTATAATGGTGTGTGTGGGTGTTTGTTTATAATGGTGTGTGTGGGTGTTTGTTTATAATGGTGTGTGTGTGGGTGTTTGTTTATAATGGTGTGTGTGGGTGTTTGTTTATAATGGTGTGTGTGTGGGTGTTTGTTTATAATGGTGTGTGTGTGGGTGTTTGTTTATAATGGTGTGTGTGGGTGTTTGTTTATAATGGTGTGTGTGTGGGTGTTTGTTTATAATGGTGTGTGTGGGTGTTTGTTTATAATGGTGTGTGTGTGTGGGTGTTTGTTTATAATGGTGTGTGTGTGTGTTTGTTTATAATGGTGTGTGTGTGGGTGTTTGTTTATAATGGTGTGTGTGTGGGTGTTTGTTTATAATGGTGTGTGTGGGTGTTTGTTTATAATGTTTTGATGTTCTTATATTCCCCCATAGGTCGTGTGTTCTCCCTTCCCAATGGTCCGGTGTGGTTACAGTATCGTGTAGTATCGTGGAGCCTGGACCCTGCCCCCAGCTCCAGACTGTTGGCCACCCCCCCTGGGGTGTACTGCCCGGCACAGGAGAGGAAGTTCTTGCCCAAACTCACCAACCAGTTCTCTCTTACTATGGAGACTGTTATTGAGGTAGGTACACTCCAGGACAGGGATTTATTCTAATTGGTTCTGAGATGAGGACCAAAGATACAGTAGAAATATTGTTAAAATACAAGAAATACACTCTATCTCTGTCTATCTAGCTATATATATACTGTACTATATATACTCAGGCCAAATCCTAACTTTTCCTTTTTTCTTTTCATTTTTTTTTTTGGGGGGGGACTCAAGACAGAGCCAGAATAGGGACAACACAACAGAAAACAATGAACACACAAAAATAAAACACAAATTCACACACATCTGTACCCTTCTATTTCTCTGTCTTTGGTTTATTCCCTTCTTTACCGGCTACGTCCTTTTCACTATACTGTATTTACCTAATTGTAGTTTACAGGAGTTGAGCTAAGCTCGTGTTGTCCCGTCTCTCAGTCTACTTTCATCCAATTTTTTCTTGAAAATATGGATGTTCCTTGCCCCTACCACCTCCTCCTCCAGCCTATTCCATTTGTCAATACATCTACAGTATAGGGGAAGCTCAACTTCCTGATATCGTTCTTGCAGGTAGGTCTTTTTTACTTTGTAGCTGTGACCTCTCCAGCCCTCGGGTGCATTTGTACATCATTATCATGTCTCCCCTCTCTCTCCTCTCTTTTAGACTCGGTAGATTTAATTTGTCTAGCCTCCCTTCATATGGCAGTTCTCTGAGACTTGGAACCAATCTAGTAACTGCTCTCTGGATTCTTTCTAACTTGTGAATATGCTTCTTTAGATGCGGGGACCACACCACTGCTGCATTGGTCTAATCATACTTTTTATAATTTTCGCTACCATGGTCTCATCCAAGTAGTTCAGAGCAACTTTCATATTCCCGGCCATTGCATACATTCCGCTAAAGAGCTTGTTAATATGTTTCTCTGGCGACAAGTTATCTTGTATAATCAACTCTAAATCCTTTTCTTTTTCGGCCTTGCTAATTATATTATCTCCCATCCTGTACTCCCAATTTGGTCTATACACACTTCTTCCCATATTTAACACATGGCATTTACTTAAATTCAATTTAATTTTCCACTTGGTGCTCCATTCGTATATTTTATCTAAATCCCCTTGCAGCTCCTCACAACTACTTTTATTTGTTATTTGTCATAATTTTTACGTCATCTGCAAACATTGACATGTAGGAGTTTATGCCTATCGGCAGGTCATTCACGTACATAAGGAACATGAGAGGTGCCAACACAGATCCCTGCGGCACATCACTCTCAACTTTCCGCCACGATGAGTAAGTTCCTCTAATGTTGGTCCTCATTTCCCTATCTGTTAAATAGCTCTCCATCCATTTCAGCAAACTCCCCCTGACACATCCTAGCGTCTCAAGCTTAGATAACAATCTCTTATGTGGTACCTTATCGAATGCTTTGGAAAGGTCTAAGTAGACGCAGTCCACCCATCCGCCTCTTTCTTGGAGTACATCTATCACCCTACTGTAGTTACATAGCAAACTGGTAACACAAGATGTCCCTTCTCTGAATCCAAATTGCTTTGGGGTTATTATCTTCTTTCTCTCCAACATTTTCATCCATCTCTTCCTAATTAGCTTTTCACAAATCTTGCATACAATACTAGTAAGTGAAACTGGTCTATAGTTTAAAGGGTTCACAGGGTTTCCATTCTTGTACTGTATATCGGAATGATATTAGCTCTTTTCCATTCAACAGGAACCTGTCCTTTATCTAAGGAAGCTTGAATTATGTTCCTCACTGGCTCCACTAATTGCTCTGCACACTCCTTTAAAACCCAGGCAGACACTTCATCCGGTCCCATAGCTTTCTTTACTTCAAGTCCTCTCATCGCAGATAACAGCTCATCTCTAGTTATTTCAATCTTACTAAGACCACTCTCCAGTACTCCCGCCTGTGGTTCGTCAAAACTTTCCTCTCTAGTACAGTATTTTGGATACCGGTAACATGACGTAACTTCGGACGGGGAGATAACTTCGGACACTCTAGAAAAACTATGCAATGAACCACAGTTATGGGATAAATACATGATGTTATGGAAAAACAAGCATGTCTTCGGTGTTCTTCCATAATGCAGAGTAATTTTTCCATTACTGTACTTTATATACTTTTATCCAGAAATGTCCGATGTATAGCCCCAGTCCGAAGCTAGGGCATTTCACGGTACTATTTGACGATTTTATTCACCTACGACTCTTGTTTTCAGAATCTTGGGACCATTGCCTATGAGTCCCAACACTACGAGGCAGAAGAAAAGTTGGTGTCGTTCCGTTACCTCCCCCACCTCCACGCTGACGGCATGTTTCTCCTCAACCTCCCGGGACTCTCCGACCTCACCACTGAGACTTACCGGGTCATCCACGACTTTAAAACAGGTCAGAATAATTAGATTTAACCATTTCAGAGTTTCAGTACTCGATGATATATACAGACTTGCACACACAACAAAGCCACTCCAACAGCTTCCTCTCTCTCTAACGCCCCTTCTCCCCTCTCAACAAAAACAAAAACATTGTTTGTAGCATGTTGAAATATACTGTTGGTTGTAGTGGCTGTGATTGTGAGTGTTGTCTGTAACCCAAATGTCTGTGTGTTTCCCCCCAGGTATCCAGTATCAGATCAACGAGAAGACCAGTAACTGCAGCATCCAGGGCATCCCGATTACAGCCCTAGATGCTGCACCGGCCGAGGCTCAACACATCAGACTCCGACATGCCTCGGAACTCATCTCCATCGACCCAAACCTTTTCATCTATAAGGGCACGGTAGGTATTTCAGCCAGATTTTTTTTTTATTTTTTAGACATGTGAGGTGGCACTTTTTTTTAAACATACAATTTTTTTTTTTTTTTTTTTTCCCCATGTGAAGTGGGTGTCATCTAGCCCATAATGAACACAGATATTGGAACTGAGTGTTGATTAATGGAAGAGAACTTGAAATATCCCAAAGTTTTAAAAGTTAACGCTTTATCTCGTCTTATTTCGTTCATTAAATTATAAATGTATAACTAAAGTACCGGTATAATAAACGTGTATTGTTTTGCATACAGCGTGTGGTTCGAGGTATCCTATGTGACGTATGGGTGGCAGAGCGTGGGGTGAGGAAGGGACAGTACTGTACGGTGGAGGTCTACTTCTCCCATGAAAACTGGACCGTAGAGGTGGAAGTGTTCAACAAGGCTCGACAGGTCCCCATCGCTATCTCCTCCTACATTGCTGATGCTGTAAGTTGCTGTTTTAATTGACTAATTCCTTGAACGTGACGATAGTGCGTTGTTATATGTGCGATTAGTTTGCTTGGGAAACAGATTAACTTGCTCATGTAGTAATGTACACCCTATGTGGTGGATTGTGTTCTTTTATTTATTAAGAATTATTATTTTGCTTAAGCGTTGTTTCCACACAGCGATTTTGATAAGTTGTTTTGTCTTTTTACTGTGTTCGTCCAAGTTTTGGTTTGTTTATTTTGCAAGTTTTACATTATAATTACTGTGTTGGTGGTGTAATGGTTTAGATGTTTTATGTTCTGGGTGTGGTGTCCCGAGTTGGAATCCCGGGAGGACCATATGCCTTCATTAGTTTATTTAAGTGCATTGGGGTTTGTAATTGATGATTAATGTTAAGAACGGGGTGTTATATATTTCTCAACATTTTACAGGACAATCCGAACTGTTGGACCTCAGTCGTACACACGTTCTTCTACCAGTACCGCGATGGTCACCGTTCCTGGCATTAGTTTGACATCTCTCCTTGTCTCTACTACTTTGTACTCTTATTATATTATTATTATTATTATTATTATTATTATTATTATTATTATTATTATTATATTTCATTAATTGAGTTTAGAAGTGAAGTTGGTTGGTATAAAAAACCTAATAATTATATTATGTTTTCTCATATTTCTCTACATTTTATACAGGACAACCCGAACCGTTGGACCTCAGTAGTACACACGCTCTTCTACCAGTACCGCGATGGTCTCCCCTCCACCCTTCAGTTTAACATTTCTCCATCTATCCTTGTCTCAACTACTTCATACTGATGATTAATATTGTGCCACATGTATTTGGTCATTTCATTAATTGAGTTTAGATGTGAAGTTGGTTGGTGTAAAAAACATAATAATTATTTACTAGTTGCTTAGGATTTGACATTTTCCCTCTGTACTGTATAGCCCAACCACAGGATGTTAGTGATATTTCTAGAACGTTTCCACCGCTTGTTTTGATAAGTTGTTTTGTGTTTTTACTGTGTTCGTCCCAGTTTTGGTTTGTTTATTTTGCAAGTTTTACATTACAATTTCTCATATTTCTCAACATTTTACAGGACAATCCGAACCGTTGGACCGCAGTCGTACACACGTTCTTCTACCAGTACCGCGATGGTCATCCCTCCTGGCACCAGTTCGACATCTCACCTTGCCTCAACCGCATCAACCGCCTCTTCCTGCTGCTCACCCTGGAGGTTTCTTATACTGAGCTGGTCCATTATAACCTCGAAGCAGCCAAGAATTCTGTGAGGAGGGCGGTGGCCGGGATCGCTGGAGTCTCACCCCTTAGGATTACCGACCTATTTGTAAGTTCTGCACATATAGTTTGATATTTAATGGATATGGATAGTCTTTTGAGAGAGAGAGAGAGAGAGGGAGGGAGGGAGGGGGCATTGATTGATTTCATTAATCGAGTTTAGAAGTAAAAGTTGGTTGGTGAAAAAAAATATGATAACTGTGTTGGTGGTGTAATGGTTAAGACACTTATGATCTGGGTGTGGTGTCCCGAGTTGGAATCCCGGGAGGACCATATGCTTTCATTAGTTTATTCAAGTGCATTGGGGTTTATAATTGATGATTAATGTTAAGAACGGGGTGTTACAGTAAACCCTCGCTCTTTCGTACTTCACTCTTTCGGAATTCCAAGGCTTTCGGACAAGCATTTCAATTCGAACTCATGGTTCAGCCTTTCGGATTTGTCCGAAAGGCTGAGAAAAATTAAATCGCATTCGGACCGAAGAGCCGAGTTTCGGCCTTATATTTATTATATATTATATTTTTCAATTCCATTGCATTAGAAATGATTCAAAGATTACAAAAAGTCCAAATAAGACATAGTTATGTTAATGTATAAGGGAGTTACGTAGATGCATTAGAGAGATAGATAGATAGAAAGAGAGTTACAGAGGGGGAGTGAGCGATAAACACGAACTATTATGAGACGGACTTAATTGGTCCTGAAAAGCAAAGGAGACTTTTATATTGACTCTTTTTCATGTTATTATTTGTGTGCTAGAAGGATAATATTGTTTTCAATTCCATTGCATTAGAAATGATTCAAAGATTACAAAAAGTCCAAATAAGACATAGTTATGTTAATGTATAAGGGAGTTACGTAGATGCATTAGAGATAGATAGATAGAAAGAGAGAGTTACAGAGGGGGAGTGAGCGATAAACACGAACTATTATGAGACGGACTTAATTGGTTTTGAAAAGACAAGATAGATAGAGTTGCAGAAGGGGAAGTGAGCGATAAACACTAACTATAATGAGACAGACTTAATTGGTTCTGAAAAGACAAAGGAGACATTATTATTGACTCTTTTTCATGTTATTATTTGTGTGCTGGAAGGATAATATTGTTTTCAATTCAATCGCATTAGAAATTATTTATAGATTACAAAAAGTCCAAATAAGACATAGTTATGTTAATGTATAAGGGAGTTAGTTAGATGCATTAGAGATAAATAGATAGAGAGAGAGTGGCTAGGGGCGAGCGAGCGATAAAATACTAACATATACGAGACGGACTTATGTTTCTGAAAGACAAAGGAGACATTTTTATTTACTCTCTTTTTCATTTTATTATTTGTGTATTAGAAGGGTAATATTGTTTTCAATTCCATCGGATTAGAATTGATTCATAGATTAAAAAAAGACCAAATAAGACATAGTTATATATATGTATAAGGGAGATAGATGCATTATTTCAGACATTCGGACAAGTCCGAATAGCTGAAGTGTGAGTTCGGACTCGGCCCTTTCGGACTTTTGACTCTTTCGGACAGGGGTCTCCCCCAATTAGTCCGAAAGAGCCAGGGTTTACTGTACTTATTTTTACTGTGTTCGTCTAAGTTTTGGTTTGTTTATTTTGCAAGTTTTACATTTCAGTATAATTATACCATTTTGTTCTGTCCATCAGTTGTCAAGCCGTCAGAGCACAGGGGAGGTAGACGTGTGGTTCGTGTTACTGGAAAAGCCTGACGTGACGGGCCCGGTGCTAGCCCCGCGCCCACAACTCATGATGGCCGACGCTTACAAGTTGCTCCACGACATCACCCACAAACATAACGTCTCTGTCAAACTCGACCTGTCACCCAAAAAGAAACTGGTGAGTGGGAGTTTGGGGACTGATATCTACTATTTCTACTACTATTTCTACTACTATTACTACTACTACTACCATTACCTTTCAGTTTGTGACCATCAAGTGTGGTTCCCTGGAGACGACCACAGAGGCCCTACACCCCAACATGAGGCACCGTTCGCTCCGTTACCTCCAGGCCGGGTACACCGCTGGCAGTATGGCCGGCTTGGGCTTCTCTATGGCTATACTAGGAACCTGTGTGGGCATCTTTGTGGGCTTCCTACTCTGGAGACGACACTCTTCCGTACCCTACCATGTGGCCAACTGACGAAACGGTTATATCAACATTGACAGACCAACACAGCTAATATGAACCTTCCAGCATAACTTATATGAGCTCCCCTTAACTCATATAACTTGAACTACATTCCCATTCTCTAGTACTGTACTTTAACGCAATGACTGCTGCACTTGTCATATGACAATTGCTTGGTCACCACTGTACCATATAGGGTTTTTGGACTAAAAGTAACCTTCATTCCCTGCACATTTTCATGTGTAAACAAGAGCTAGAACGTATTTCAATTATATATATCTCTGAAAGCAGAGGGATAGACCTTTCCAATGACATCTGTACGACCACTGGTTGCCGTGCAACAATATTGCACATATGACGCTAAATCTAAATCGGTAAAAAATAGCGAGTTTGAGCGTTTTTTGCTATCCCCAAGTCTGTAAGGGAGTTGTAGATGTCTCCCACTGACACTAGTGATCGCCCAGACACGGCTGGCGGTGGATGGGACCGTCCCGCGCTGCTTATACTCGCTCGCCTGCCTCCCAGTCCCTGCTCAAGGCAGAATTTCGGCAATTGTCATATAACAAGTGCCGCAGTGATGACCATATTTTTTATATAACAGCCCACAGTTATTGAGTTAATAAGCTCCCATTAGCTCGTACAATTTAATATCAACTCCCATTCTCCCATACTTAACTTGAGCTCCGGCTAATTCATACAATTAAATATGAGCTCCCATTCTCCCTACATTACTTAAATGAGCTCCCCTTAATGCATATACCGTAAGTTAAAATACTGTACCATGCCTAAGTTAAAATACTGTACCATGCCTAAGTTAAAATACTGTACCATTGCCATTCTCCCATACTTAACTTGAATTACCTCCCCATAACTCATATAACTTAGTATACAGTGCATTCCTATCTTCTCCTAGTTAACTTGAATAAGCTCCCGTTAACTTGCACAACTTAATATCAACTCCCATTCTCCAACTTAATATCAACTCCCATTCTCCAACTTAATATCAACTCCCATTCTCCAACTTAATATCAACTCCCATTCTCCAACTAATATCAACTCCCATTCTCCAACTTAATATCAACTCCCATTCTCCCCTAATTAACTTAAATGAGCTCCCCTTAACTCATGCAACTTAAAATACATTCCTATTGCCCCTTACTTAACTTAAATGAGCTTCCCTTACTTATACAACTTTAAATACATTCTTATTGCCCCCAACATAACTTAATATAAGCTTCCGAACATACCTTCGTTCGTACTAGATCACGTCTCCATATTGACCACTTCCGAGTTTCATGCTATAAAGAATTTTGACGCATAGACATTGATATTTACCAGAATCAACAACTAAAATGAGGTTAGAGTGTTTACAAATCTGTGTGTGATAATCCAGGTTCGAATCCCGGTGGATCACATATATGCTTTCATTAATTTCATACGAGATGTTTGGTGTTATGGTGAAATTAATAAAAATATAGATTTATCTATTTGCTCAGGCCCATTCCCCCCCCCCCCCCCTTTTTTTTTGGTTAATGGGGATGGCCGACTCGAGACAGAGCCATCAGAAACCTAAAATATTATTGCATTTCTGGCCAACCCGTTAAGAGTATAATTTTGTGATTCAATGGTCTGATTAAACTATTTATTGAAAAAATATATATATATATATTGTATTTCTGTTCTATATCGATGGTTACGGCTCCAACTTCCTTGTAGCCTGAAACTCGCTAGTAGTGAATTGTGTGAACCTCATAATTATCTGGAACAAATAATTACCAATTCCCCACTGTCGAGTTTCAGGCTATAAGGAAGTTGGAGCTGTAGACATCGATAACCAGCAGAATAACCAGCTATAATACGGTTTTAGTACATTTATATATACACAAAACCAAATTCAACATGGTATTTATCCATCAGAAACCCCAACTCAACATGGTATTTATCCATCAGAAACCCAATTCAACATAGTATTTATCCATCAGAAACCTACATAATGCGGTTTTAGTACATTTATATATACACAAAACCAAATTCAACATAGTATTAATCCATCAGAAACCTACATAATTACTGTATTTGTGTTCAATATCGATGTTTACAGACCGAACTTCCTTATAGCCTAAAACTCTTAAGTGGTCAATTGCCAGTTAACAAAGAAGTGGCATACATACATACATACATACATACATACATACATACATACATACATACATACATACATACATACATATACAGTACAGTAGGCTACATATGTATATATGTAGCCTATGTAAGTGACATTCCTTGTTATTAGATTCTTATGCTAAACTAATATGTAGCTTTAAAAGCGTTACATACGTAGGCGACGCATACCGTGCGTCGCTGGTACTCAAAGGGTTAACTAATCTAACTAAGCCAAACCTAGGCTGTTTAGGATTATGGCCATTTTATGATTGTGGCCATTTAGGATTGTGGCCCTTGTAACCTGCATATAATAATGATGCCAAAGATCTCTTCCTAATGACAATATTATGGTAAGTTAAGGTAAGTGTGGAGGATTTACGTTTTTTTAGATTTATAATTTTTATATTTTGTATTTTGTTTTTGTGTGTTAATTGTTTTCTGTTGTGTTGTCCCTACCGGTATTTGGGCTCTGTCTTGAGTCGCCCCATTTTTTTTTATACTATATGTAATATTTAATGGTGACAGTATTACATGCAGTATTTAATGACGACAATATTAGATACTGATGTTTTCGTTCCCTAAGCTGCCTGGCCGAACAGCCCAGAGTCCCTAAGGAAGGCCATGGCCATGATTCGGCTTTCCCACAGAGCTCTCAAGGAGTGTAGATTGTGTTGTTGGCATAATTGATTGTGTGAAATGCAGTTTTCTATGATGTGTTTAATAGTATGGGGTGCTGTGTTACATCCTGGGCAGGTGTCGTCGACGGAGTTATCCAGTATCTTCTTATAGCTCAAAAGAGCTGAATGGTGCCCACATCTCGGCTGTATACTGTATATTATAATAGTGACAATATTACATGCAGTATTTTATAATGGTGACAATATTACGTGCAATATTTAATGGTGATAATATTTTTTGCAATATACAGTACTGTCCTGTATAATGATGACAATATTACATGCAATATGTTATGATGGTGACAATAAAAGCAGAAGACGTGACTGGTAGAGAAAGGGTTTATTTGTAAGTTAATTGGTGGGTTGGTGATATGAAATTATTGGGGTTTATGACCAGGCTTCAAACCTGGGCCTATAGCGTAGCAGTCCAACACAAACCAGGACTCTTCACAGTATGTAAGGCAGAGATTAACCCCTTCGGCGCAACGACCCCTTTTGACCTTTATTCTGGCTACGATTAGATGACTTTTTGCCGTTTAAGAAGGACCCACGTTATTCAGAGGGTTTATCAAGATCGTATTTACCTCTTTAAGTCCTCTATGCAGTTTAAGAAAGGCCTACTGTATGTTATTCAGAGGGTTTATGTACTGTACCCTCTGGATCCATTTCGTCCAGGTTGGGCCCAAGGCGCCAGGTCCGGGTCCAGAGGGAGCGACATCCACCGCCAGTGTGCCGCCATTAGGCAACTTGGAACAAGAACAATGAAGCCCTGTCACAGCACTGTCATATGAAAACAATGCCAGCGCCAATAACAAGGCTTCATTGTATAGTAATGGCTGTGTGTCCGCAAGTCTAACTCCAGACCCCCTATTAGTCGCCTTGTATGACACTCAGTAGGAAGCGTGAGGCATATTTTTTTTTCCTCCACCATAAGTGAAGGCCCCCTAACCCCCTGAGTCCTGTAGGTAGTTTAACCCTATCACACACAGGATGCAATTTGAGCCTATTCTGTGATACTTTAAAGCCTTTGTGACCATCAGGGGTGTTTAGAAATCTTTAGTTTAGTTACTTCAACCTCTGCACTTGTCTTTGAGTGAGCTGTGGGCAGAAATTATAATGTATAACTTGCAGGATAAACAAACCAAAACTTGGACGAACACAGTAAAAAGACAAAAACTTATAAAAATCGCTATCTGGAATCTAATTTTGGACATTTTTGGCGTGTCTTCACCTTCCTAGATTTGTTCACCTCCTGCCCTTCCCTATCTATCTTGACTTGATCAGTTGTCCATCTTGATCTATGAGAGTTCTTTTGTGGAACGCAGTGGTCTGGTTAAACTAATTTTATATATATAAGATGGAGAGAGCTCTATTTATGATTGTTAATTGGCCACACCTGCGTCCACACGTGCGTCAAAGGGTTGAGGCTAAAGATAATCGTCTAATGGTAACCATAATATGATAAAAATTCATTGTGCAGAGAGGGATAAATTATATTTAACTGTATATTATTCCTGAAGATACCTCTACTGGCCCTAAAGTATTTTGTTGTAGTTTATAAGTAACTTCACCCTCTCTCTCTCTCTCTCTCTCTCTCTCTCTCTCTCTCTCTCTCTCTCTCTCTCTCTCTCTCTCTCTCTCTCTCTCTCTCTCTCTCTCTCTCTCTCTATCTCTCTCTCTTTTCTCTCTGTCTCTCACTCTCTCTCTCTCTCTCTCTCCTCTCTTCTCTCTCTCTCTCTCTCTCTCTCTCTCTCTCTCTCTCTCTCTCTCTCTCTCTCTCTCTCTCTCTCTCTCTCTCTCTCTCTCTGTACGGAATACATTTGTGTGCCTGTATACTGTGTGTATGTGCGTATATACTGTATATATATATATATATATATATATATGTATTTGGGGTGGGGGGGGGGGGAGATATGGATAATTAGCTGTACGGTCGAGGTTAATAAGTGTTGTCAGATATTTCACAAAGTTTGGGACACTGACTAATGCTCTGAGGGATAAGCACTTTTCCCAGTAACTATAAAGATACCAATAACACTTGTTGAACGAAAACCACTGGAATCTATGACAACACTTAATATCCCCGATCGTACATAGATAGATACTGTAAATCGATAGAATAGATAGATTTTCTCTCTAAAAATAAGTAAAGCTTTCATTTATTTAACACAATATTAATCTCTCCAAAGATAACTGTAGTGTCCAATATTTCTCTAGTCTCAAAGTAGGTTTAGATCTGAAGGGGTGTATAGAGGTTTTTTGGGACCCCCGTCTCTCTCATGTTTATCCCCATTAGTTATGGTATTTTATGATGTTCACCCCATTAGTTTGTCGATTTAAAGACCTTTCGCCCCATTTCCTTGTCAATATGAAGACCTTTTGTGCTATTTAGGTGTCGATTTTTTCGTGGCGAGTGATAGCGAGCCTGTAATTTAAGAAGAAGCGGCCTTTGGCCGGAGCATTTTTCTACCGAATAATGTACAAATATATCTCAAAGGCAGGGTCTTGTTTTTTTTGGTTTTTTTAAAGCTTGATCGAGGTCTAGCAAGAAAACTAACAAAATAATAAATAAATAAATAAATAGATAGACCAAAATATAAACCTTACCCAAAGCATCCATTTATTCAGCGCGGTATTTATCGCTCTCCAAAGATAACGGTATAGTCCGTTCGTTCAAGGTTGGCCAGAAATCGTAACCCCTAACCTCTGTAACTCAAAAAGGACAAGAGACGTATACAGACTAATAACCCACAAAACAAAGTCACTCCAACAGCTTCCTCTCTCTCTCTCTCTCCAACACCCCTTCTCCCCTCTCTACACCTTTCAGAAAAATAGGAAAAGTAGAATGTAGATACGAGGTGCCGTTGTAAAGGCTTATCCCTCAATACCTTCACCTGACCTAAAGTAATCGAGCTAATATTTATACCACATAGGAAGACTTGGCTAGGGAATACGTGTGGAAATTGACAGCTCATTTGCTCTAGCCCCTTTTTGAGTTACAGAGGTTAGAAGTTACGATTTCTGCCCAACCCAGAATGAACATTTCTCTAGTCTCAAAGTAGGTTTAGATTTTAGTCGACCCATTCAGTTCCGGTGACGGCCTTTTCATTATATTCTGGCAATTATTAGAGATGATTGTATTCAGGTTAGGAAGAAGGTCTACCCATTGAAAGGTTAGACTAATAATTTTACCGTAGCTACCATATATCTTTCCTGTTATACAAAATCGTCAAATTTTGCTGAAATCCAATAAAACATGTCGGTCACTGATGTGGCTGAGCTGACTCAATTCCCCTCAGTAATGCATTTTTTCTACCTTAGTCCTGATCTTTCATTCTTGGCCCTTGATCGCTTCTTGGTTGGTGCTGCGGTGTAGCAGTTCTTGCCTCATCCTTCGGCCCTGCCCTATAAGAGCTCTAATGTGGAGCTCATGTGGTCTGGCTGAACTGATGAAATTGCGAGAAATGTCTGCGTGTCTTCACCTTCCTAGATTTGTTCACTTCCTGCCCTTCCCTATCTATCTTGACTTGTTAGTTGTCCACCTTGATCTAATCCTTCGGGCCAGCCCTATGCTAGTTCTGTTATGGAACTCAGTGGTCTGGTTAACCCTCGCACTTTGGCAGGCCTCTTATACTCCACACCGAACCTTCACCGTGGACCTCGGTAGGCTTATTATACTCCTGCGAGCATAATATTCACGACTGCGTAACTCAACAACCTGACGACATAGCGATGTCCGGTCAATACCAGGATAAAGATAACAATATGTACTTCATTTTCCAATTAAGTATGTCTTTCTACCAATAATCATTGCTTAGCTATTAAGAAAATAAGGCCATAATGCCCAACACGTGCCGATTCCACGGGTACAGAGCGTAAGAAGATTGCCGAGGCAGAAGGGTTAAACTAATTTTATATAAATATTAAAATGTACCGTGAGCGGCTCTATAAGCATTGTGGAGTGGACCTTACCCATACGTATATATTGTATCAGTCGTCCAATAGTCGTCCACTAGGATATAAGGCCGTGGGTGTAGCAGTGGTGTACAGTATAGCAGTACTGTACTGTATAGCTCACTAAAAAAAAAACATCACACCAGAGCTTTTAGTATACGTTTTCTTTGGCATTTTCGGTCTGGCAGATTAGGAATCCAACTTTAATAACGATTCCCTCCGCTAAAGAAGTCCATTTTCAGTCTAGTTTCCGATACCGGTGCAAAAGATCATGGAATTGACCACTTGCGAGTTTTGGGATATAAGGAAGTGGCCGTAAACATCAATAATGTATGTACTGTATATATATATATACCCAGGCATATACCCTATAGCTGTGGGTGGCCGACTCAAGACAGAGCCCACACAGAAACATTCAAAGCTCCAATTCTTAGGGTACGGGACTCTTTCGCGTTCCCTCGCCCCTTTCTCTGTCATGTCTAGTAGTCAAAATTTTCAAGAAGGAGGAGGATTCCTATCTTCCCCCCAGAAATAAACAATGATGGCTAGCAAGTATAATGAAGTTTATTTTATGTACAGTTTTAATATTTGCACCATAACCTTATTTCATTGGTTAGTTCTGTAAACTATCATTGTCTGCAGCTTCCCTTGTACTGTATAAATTAAGGAACATCCCTTTCTTAACATTAATCCTCCAATGTACTTGAATAAACTAATGAAAGCATATGATCTTCCCGGGATTCAAGCTCAGGACACCACACCCAGAACATAAGCACCTAAACCAATACACCACCAACACAGTTAATTGTTAGAAAGGTTGAGTACACAATCACGATTAATATCCATTTTTGAATTCTGGATATCAATCTAATCATGTACTCAGACCCAAAATAAAGCCTGAAATTTGCAAGTGGTCAATTGTTTTATCACCTAAAGGAATCCATCTTTTGTCTACTTTCCGATGCAAGTGCAGAAGTGTTGCTGTCAAAATGATAGCCATTGAAAACTGATGATAAAGCTCTTGTGGGATCCCGACTTAACACCTTCTGTACCGGTGACGTCTTATTCATTTTACTATATTTAGACGATTTTATAAAGCTTGGAAGGATATATGGTCGCCAAAGGATTAATTGAGGTAGTCTGTAGCCTTTTAATGGGTAAAGGTCCTTCCTAAGCTGAATAATATTATCTAATACCGGTAGTTGCCAGATTATAATAAAAAGGACGTCACCGGTACTGTATGGGTTAACCTTAGTAAACACAAACATTTAGCGGCTACAACTAAAGTAGAATTGTATTATGATCTCAAAGATCATCTTGGATTTGCATAAGTGCAAAATATCTAATTTAATCATTTGAAACCTATGTGAACATCGGCTTTAACTAATTTTGTTATGTGAATATTATTATACTGAATTTGTTATGTGAATATTATTATACTGATTTTGTTATGTGAATATTTTTATAATGATTTTGTTATGTGAATATTTTTATACTAATTTTGTTATGTGAATATTATTATACTGATTTTGTTATGTGAATATTATTATACTGATTTTGTTATGTGAATATTATTATACTGATTTTGTTATGTCAATATTATTATACTAATTTTGTTATGTGAATATTATTATACTAATTTTGTTATGTGAATATTATTATACTGATTTTGTTATGTGAATATTATTATACTGATTTTTTTATGTGAATATTATTATACTGATTTTTTAAATCATATACTGTAGTGTTTAGGTAGCACCAACGAACTTGACAATAATCTTGACCCCTGACCTCTCTGTGTAACTCAAAAGGGCCTTGAGCAAACTGGCTGTAAATATCCACACCTACTTCCTAGTGGACTCTTCCCAAATGATAGAAATGTCAGCCCGATTGCTTTCATTCATTTTGAGTTATAAGAAGTTAAGGGGTCAAGTTTGCTGGCGCTACCTACTGTATAGTACTCAGCCTTTCACACACAGGGTGAAATTGTATTAAAATATCTACAGTATTAAAATAACTAAACAATACTAATCTTGTATTATGTATGTATGTATGTATGCATGCATGTATGTATTTACTCAGGCCTATTCCCCAATTTTTTTTTTTTTTTTTTTTTTTTTTATATAAGTTGTAGGTAGTATTTCCACAGTACAATCCAGCACTGTTATATAAGCAATGTTGTGTGTTGTGTACAGTTGGCCACAGATATTTGTATACACTCCAGAATTATAATTACTGTACTGTGATTGACTTACAAGGGAACAGGTGGCTAGGAATCCTCCTCCCATGGTAAACTTCTACTCGACGAGACAGATAAACGGGCGAGGGAACGCGAAAGTGGTCCCGGACCCTGATATAGGAACTTTAAATGTTGTTTCTGTTCGGGCTCTGTCTTGTGTCGGCCACCCCCAGCAATGGGGTAGGTGCCTGAGTATACAGTATACAGTACAGACTTTCAAGAATAATTTGCTATAAAACCAGCAATTGATCATATGAATTAACTTCCGTGGATTGACCTCCCAATCTACCATGATTGGAAGCCAAAGCGTCACATTTTCCCTTTGCCCCTCAACTTTCTCTTCATGATTGCTGAGGGCACAGGGCCCTGGGTGGGGCTTTGGTTTCCCGGGCGTTTCCGCACCCTCCTCAGCTCCCCGCCATGGAGTCGCTTCGGTCACCCAAGCTTTATTGTGGTCGGCAGGGAGGGTTCTTTGGGGGCGCTCGATTATGGCCTTGGCCTTATTCGGGGCCTGTACTGTAATTTAATTGTACAGCATTTCCTTTCATACATAAAGTAGACTGGGATGGTATGGACATGTGGAGAGAATGGATGAACAAAATTGGGTGAAAAAATGCAGGTCTGTGATTGTGGAGGGAGCTGCACCAAGGGGTGGACCGAGGAAGACCTGGGATCGGACTATACGCGCCGATCTCAAATCCAAGAACTTGACAAGTGAAGCAGCCCTTAACAGGGTTGCCTGGAATGCCGCCATTAGGACAAGAGACTGAAACTGCACTGATGTGTGGAACACTCAGTCTTAAAATTTTATGTATGTATTATGTATGTATGTATAAAATCACTGTGTATGGAAATTTATGTGTCCAACTGTACCTGTATATACATTTATACCAGTAGAGGTTACAATCTCCATAACACAGGTCTCCCTCACTATCCGATGCCCCAATTTACCATATTATTATAGGTTTTTAGGAGTTAATTGGGTTTGAGTTTTGGCTGGTCCGAGAACGCATCCCCATTCACCCCATTAATTTTAGGATTCGCTATACGATTTTTCTATTTAAGATCGGGTTTTCAGGAACGCAACCCAATTGAGCACTTGCGAGTTTCAGGCTATAAGAAAGTTAGAGGTACAGTATAGACATCGATATTCAGCAGAATTAATTACTAAATTATAATGTAAAACTTGCAAAATAAACAAACCAAAACGTATACGAACACAGTAAAAAGACAAATAATACGGTCGTAGAACATTCATAAATACATAAAACTAAATTAATCGTCCTTTCTATCTATCAGAAATCTACATATTTACTGCCTTTATGCTTAATTTCCATGTTTTTACGGCTCCAACTTCCTTATAGCCTGAAACTCGCAAGTGGTCAATCGTATATCGAGGGAGACCAGTAGAGGTTAGAATCTCCATAATAACCATAATGTACAGTCGCGCTAATAAGTCGTGTCCCAGCTGTCATTACGTTTGACTTGCTCTGTGCTGGATTAATGTCTTAATTAAAATGTAAAACTTGCAAACTAAACAAACCAAAATTGGGACAAGGACAATATAAAGTCAAATTAAATTATCAAAATCGCTATGTGGAAACAACGCTTACTAAAATTAAAATTATTAAATAAAAGAACACAATCCACCACATAGGGTGTACATTACTACATGAGCAAGTTAATCTGTTTCCCAAGCAAACTAATCGCACATATAACAACGCACTATCGTCACGTTAAAGGAAGTAGTAAAGTTTGGGAAGTCAGATGTTGAATAGGGTGGGTAAGTGTAGGAACATGTTTGTATATTTCACTCGATATGAAAAAATTAAGCTTAGATATTGCTGATACCAATTATTGATCAAAACATACTTAGTGACGAGACATGACTTATTAGCGCGACTGTACAGTTGGCCGCAGGAATTTGTTCTTCCGGCTCGGCAGGAGGAACATTGCACAGTACCAGGACGTGCTTTCTAATTTATTCTGGGTAACATAGATAATTTTATATCACTTAAGGGGAGATGGTTCACTTTTTGCATGTACTGTATTCATTATTTTTCTAGTTTCCTCCCTAGACCTCCATCAAATTAAAAAAAACATCCATTAGATCCCCCTTCTAGATTAATTTGTACATTTTTCGGTAGAAAAATGTCTCGGCCGAAGGCCAGTTCTTCCAACATTACAGGCTCACTATCGTTCGCCAGGGAAATAATTGACACCTAAATAGCACGAAAGGTCTAAATATTGACGAAGAAATGGGGGGAAAGGTCTTAAAATCGACTAACTAATGGGGCAAACATCTTAACATCTGAAAACTAATGTGGCTAAACATGAGGGAGAAAGCGGTCCAGAAAACCGGCCCATCCCCCCTTAAGGAATGCCCTGCAAAATGTAATGGGGTATAAACTATCTAAATTACAGTACTTTTTGACTCCCACAGTGTAAGGGGGGTTATTTAGTATGTTCTCTCCACTAACCAACTTTACTCCTAAACTCGATTAATGAAATTAACAAACACATGTGGCAGTCCGGGGATTCGAACCCAGGACGCTCACACCGAAAATCAACACACTTTTTCTTCACAAATATTTTCTACCATTCTTATTTATCTTGGTTTATCTACATTAAATGGTCACACAAGATAGGACGATAGCTTAGGTTGTAAAGTTTTTATATCCATGTCAAATCTTTCACTGGTAAGAAAGCAATACATTTTTCTGTAAGAGTAAATACTATAGGTTTATTTATAAATGTAATTGTTAAACGTTGAGTGCGTATCAGTTTTTCAATACCATAGCTTTATTTATAGATGTAATTGTTAAATGTTGATTGCTTATCGGTTTCTCATCTTTATTTACATATGTAATATGTTAAATGTTGATTGCTTAAGTTTTTATGATATTCTAAAACTGTCATAAGGCTGTTTTTCGTTCGTTCGTTTGTAAAACTTACACTAGGTATATTTTTAAATGTGATCTGTTATATGTTGATGCGTATAAGTTTTCTCATGTTTTGTATGACTGACATAGGTATGGTCAGAACCTCTTAAACACTAGGTATAATTGTAAATCTAATTGGTTGTACGTTAATTAGACTTATTTATAAGTTTTCCTATGTTATGGCAATCTAAGACTCATAATCTTAAACCTATAGGGGTATATATAAATGTAATCGGTTATACGTTAATTGCGTAGAAGTTTTCCCAGTGTTTTTTTTTTTACTTTAGACAATGTACACTCGACCAAAAAACAATCTTTACACTAACGCTCCAAACATTCTGGAAGTGGGTCGAAATCTTATGAGAATACCTCACAGACGTATGTTTCACCCGATTAAGTTCGTTCACACAAGATTATTTACAGCTCACCAGTGTAAAGATTGTTTTTTGGTCGAGTGTACAGCAGACACTCTTGGTTAATATTTTATACACAGTCAATTCTTTCTTATCGCGCCTAACGGGGACGTCCGCATGCAGCACGTGGCCACAATTTTTTTCTGATTAAGCTACAGTATATGCGAAACGTTGTCAATAAAGTGCTCCTCCTCATATGGTGTTTATATTCAATTTTGTTCTTATTTGTTATGGACACAAACGTCTATCTATCTATCTATCTATCTATCTCTATCTACTCTTCCCAAATGGTATAAATATTAGCTTGATTAATCTAGTAGTTTTTGAGTTACAGGTCATGATTTCTCGCCTACTTACAGCGAATAGACTATAGCATCCGTTCCTGTGGACGTGGCAGGGGCTGGTAAATCTTATATGATAACCATGTGTGCAATTAGAATGTAAAACTTGCAAAATGATGCCGTTTTTACCCCCATACACTCCCTGCTGAATAGCAAGGCTAGGGTGGGTGCCCTGATGAATCAGGGACCTAGTGAATAGTTGCCACAGATTGCTAGACCGCACCGTTCACAAACAGCACTGACGTCTGCCAAGAACTCACTGGCTGGCCCGAGGCTCGAACCGTCAACCTCACGGTTAGCAGGCGAACGCTCTACCAATCGAGCTACGGCCAAAACTTAAGACGAACACAGTAAAAAGACAAAAGAACTGTCAAAATCGCTAGGTGGAAACAACGCTTTTGTAAAATAATATAAATAAAAGAACACAATCCACCACATAAGGCCACAATTTATGCCCTAGAGACTGTACCAAGTAATATATAACCTTACCATTAGATTTTAACCTTTTGAATACCAGCGACGTGCGTTATATTTTATTCTAGCTTTGTTTAGACGATATTTTGCAGCTAGGGAAGGATCTGTGGTGGTTGAAAGGGTTGGTCGAGATATTTTGAAGCCATATTATTGCTAGATGTCCTTCCTAAGCTTACTAAAATTGTCTAATAGTTGCCAGAATATGATGAGAAGGACGTTCCTGGTACTGTATGGGTTAATAACTACTTGGGAGTCTAAAGTCATGGGGCTAACATACTTTAAATTGACCACTTGCGAGTTTCATTCTACAAGGAAGTTGGAGCTGTAGACATTTATATTTAGCAGAATTACCAACTAAAATATGGTTGTAGTAAATTTATAAATACTGTGCATACAACCCAATTCATAAATACTTTTTATCCATCAGAAACCTACATTATCATTGTATTTCTATTCATTATCGATGTTCACGGCCCCAACTTCCTTATAGCCTGAAACTCTCAATTGGTCAATTGGTTGCTTGCTGTAGGCCTAGTCTAAGTTTTCTTCATTTGACCTGTAAAAAATATACACAATAAAAATATATAGTCTTGTATTATTGATGTATGATGCTAAAATGTATACAGTATGATGTTTTTTGATGAACCATAAATCTAGTGTTTTTACCATATTTAGGCCAGACATTTTGACCATTCACCCGTTGTAACTCAAAAGGGGCTTTAATAAATGGTATAAGTTTTCACATCTATTTTGTGCTAGAGGTGGTGGTTGTTGTCGTTCCCTAGGCTGCCTGGCCGAACATCCACGAGTCCCTAAGGAAGGCCATGGCCGCGATCGGGCTTTCCCACAGGGCTCTCAAGGCGTGTACATTATGTTGTTGGCATAATTGATTGTGTAGAATGCAGTCTTCTATGGTGTGTTTAATGGTATGGGGTGCTGTGTTGCATCCTGGGCAGGTGTCGTCGACGGAGACACCCAGTCTCTTCTGATGGCGCCCACGTCTCAGCCTGGCCAGGTGGACTCTGTCCTCGCGAGGAAGGGAGGATTCAGAAGGATGCATTTCCGGGGGTCGTGCCTGCAGCTTGTCTTTTATTTGAGTGATTGGATGGAACGACGAGAGATATGAGTATGGATGTGCTTCTGGAAGCTGGTTTGGGGTGGGGAGGGAGGGAGAGATGACAGTATTTGTGTGTGATATCGTATGCTGGGTGTTGTTTTGATATTCCTTGGCGTCTTGGCAGTGCATAGGTAGGATAGGCTGTTCAGAGCTTCCTCACTGGTCAAGGTTTTCAATTCAAGATTTATTTACTATTTTATATACTGTAGTCTAATCCCTCCTTTAGAAAGATTAATGGGTTAAATACGACTAATAACCACCTTTTGGAGGTAATCATCAGAGTTATTTA
Organism: Paralithodes platypus; assembly: GCA_032716605.1. Taxonomy (NCBI): domain Eukaryota; kingdom Metazoa; phylum Arthropoda; class Malacostraca; order Decapoda; family Lithodidae; genus Paralithodes; species Paralithodes platypus. Next base: position 2,846,381 of record CM064480.1, read on the forward strand.
TTTCACTCCCAACACCTCCCAATTAAATTAATGAAAGCATGTGATTCTACCGGGATTCTAACCTGGGTTATTATGTTTTTTCCACCAACCAACTTCACCTCTAAACTCAATTAATGAAATCAACAAATACATGTGGCACTCCAAGGACTCGAACCTAGGATACTCGCATAGAAATGCTGTGCACTTGTGCATTACGCTATCAAGACATACATACAGATCTTAAACACTAACCATTACACCATCAAGACAGTTAAAGGTTAAGTACAAATCAAAGAAAACATGTGAATAAAAAGCAAAGATACAAAATCATATTTTAATGACATCAAAGACCTTACAGAACAATAACATTTGCCAGTTGGCCAAACTGGCAAAACTTGTACACATTTAATACCCCTTTGACATTTGGAAATATGACTCCACACACAGGTACCTCGCTCCAAACGTCTAGTACATATTTACTGTACCTGTACTTCATTATGGTAAGCAACGAGAAAGCTTGAAAATTAAAGTTTAAGGATAGTTTATTGTAAAGTCTGGATGACTGTTAAAAGCTATATAAATAATTGAACCATCACATTAAAACTAAAGTTGCTTGCAGAACAGAAGATAAAAATTATTCCCTGATAATGTTGGAAAAAAAAAGTATGAGAAAATGCTAAACTCCTAACGAATGATGCTAATCTGGGTTATATTTTAGCTCTCTTCTGACAATTTCATTAAGAGTTAAAGGTTTAATTGAACAAGTATATAACCCCTTGATATCTACAGGTCCCTCCTAAGCTGAATATAATTGTCCAGACAGTTAAAATCAAATTTGGCATCCTAAGCTTGAAAACTGGGTTAAGTACTGTACAATGGCTACCGTAATTACAGATGCCATGGCCATCTATAATTACAGACAAGAAATCATACTTCCTACCAGTTTCAAATACTGCTACTGCTATCCAATACAAGTCTCCCTCACTATCCCAAGTCCCAATTTACGATATTAGTATAGGTTTTTAGGGGTTTGTGTTTGGGTTTTGGCAGGTCCGAGAAGGCATCCCCATTTACCCCATTAATATTAGGGTTCACTATACGATTTTTCTATTTAAGATCGGGTTTTCAGGAACGTAACCCAATCGTAAATCGAGGGAGACCTGTATTTTACTCCTTGAACTAGCGCCACACGGAGCTTCTAGCGGTGTATATATCAGTCGTACAGTAGATGATGGTGCGAGTTTTTATACTAGCCTTCTGAGCGAACGCCACTTATAAGGCTAATGATGTGTTGAGAAAATGGGGGGACAGATCAGTCAGATTTCATTGAGCATATGTATAGAATCGGAGTAAAAATTTGAAAATAAAGCTCTAATTTAAACTACTTTCACCTCCAATGTGACTTTTAAATTGAACAAGTTAAATGACATCTTTAAAAATCAACTGTTAAGAAGAATAAGTACCGTACCACAAATTACTCGTCCGACACCAGACCGATACAAATTAATCGCTAAAACCACAAGCGTGATGCCAGCTTAAGAATGCCGTCAAACAATACAAGAAAAAGAAAATACAGCAGCAAGCACTTTATTGATCCTTTCACTACATCGACACCTATTATAATTTGTATCACTTTAATTAAAATCAGCTTAAAACCTTTGATTACTAGGTCATCTATAATCTATCATTTCTATTTTGTAATCACTTTAATTTAAATCAGCTTAAAACCTTTGATTTCTAGATCATGTATACTCTTCATAAAATTGTCTAACATTGACCATAATATGAAATGGTGCCAAGGTAGTGAAAGGTAATATAGGCTACCCTTTAATCCGATGACACCAATCTGTAATATTTTAGCTACCTTATTATGTTATCAACTTGGTGACAATATGTCAATAGAATTAAGAGTTAGTTGAGCTAGCATCTAACCCCAATATCTCGAGATCCTTTAACTTGGGAAGAACTTGCCAGGGTGTTAGTTGAGCTAGTCACAACCCTTTTATACCTTGTGATCCTTCCAAAGCTTAATAAAATAATTTCAGGTAGCTAAAATAAAACAAATTGGTGTCATCTGCATAAAGGGGTGACTATAGAGAATGTAAGGTGAGGGGTGTGAGTACTGTGTGGCATGGTAGATGAATCTTGAGCCTGCTTCCCTTCACATTAACACCACCACCACCACAATAACAACAGCAGCAGCAGGGTAGTAACAGGAGCAGGTATGGTCCCAAAGGCAGTCCGAGTCCGTAGTCTATACTAGTCGAGCTTTGGTTCGCCAACAGTTTATCTGTAAATAGAGAAAACATATTACAGTACAGTACCGGTACCTCGGCGTCTATGGCACATTGTGTGGCCATCACAATCCCCGACTAATAAGCTACGCTCCATTAAGCATTCCCCATGTCTATGGCAGTCCTCTTTCCAGCCCTCCCGAGCTCTCGAGGTTCTGCTTGCTCGTCTTGGCATTGGCCATACTAGATTAACACGTGGGTATTTAATGTCATCACCGCACGACCCTCGACCTGAATGTACGTCTTGCCGCGTTCCTCTTTCTATATGTCGTATCCTTATCGAATGCCCGCTATACTCTCACCAACGTACTTTATGTTTTGGCAGGAAGACTTACTCGGATATAGGCCTACTGTCAGATTCTCCTACCTTTCCCATCTACCGTATTGTCCGTTTTCTTAAAGTTTGTTTGCTCATTGAAAAAATGGGTTTTGTCTCCTCTACTTCCATTCTTATTCTCTCGCCCGGACATCTCGCTCTCATTACTACCCTGATCCGCCCCCAACATTCCCAAACCTTTAGTGTTAGCTAATGCCAGCCCTATGAGTCTCTTGCAGTGACTCAGTCTGGTTAAACAGCTACTAATCGTTAAAAAAAAAAAAAAAATTTTTTTTTTACCAGTACCGGTATCTTTAAAAAAGGTGAGCCATTACAATGCAATGGAAAAGAACTTTAATCATAGATTATGTACTGTACTGTATATTAAAGCACTGCATCATACTTCATACATACAGTACATTAATCCATAAGGGGTACAATTTAACTTGTGTCCTAATGGCGTAATTCCAATATCATAGCTTAGCTGCTATTATGTTTGTTAGTCTGACTGTCAAATCTTCTTATATGCCTTGCTTCCTCTTGGAAAACCCCTGCTAAAGGATGGCCATGGCTAGGATCAGGAAAAAGATGACCACTCGTACTAAAGGATCTTGACTGAACAGTAATGAGCAACAGCTGCAAGGTGGATATAAAAGAATGAGCCATGTGGCAGGGTGGCAAACCAGGGCAATGTTTCAAGACCGAGTTAAGTAGGAGAGGGAATACAGGGTGGTTTTATTTTGGTACTGTAATATAATTACTTCCAGGGCATAAAGCCAAATATGAAGTACTGTACAGTACTGTATAATATTAACTTTGTACTGTATAATGATTAGAAACAAGGGACTTCCCTCAAATTGCCTAATCAATCTTTCCTTCAACCTATGACTTAAACTGCTTTAAACTTTGTGTGTCCAGGCATTTTTACCCCAACTTCCCTTGAATTTGGCGGTCACTCTTTTGGCTTTGGGGAAGACACTCGTTACAGGCTACCTGCCTTTTGTCTCCTTCTCACATAGAAAAAAAAACATAAAATACAAATTCCTGCATTCCCTCTCACACTCAACTCCGTCCATAAAATGTACCATTGGCCAAGTTTAACAGTACAGTACTGCTCTAAACTAATTCCATAGCTATAAAATTAAGGGAGCCCATCTCACTTTTGTTCTCTTTCTCTCCCACTCTCTTTGGCTTGTATCCATTTGGCCCCCTTCAGCCTACGTTTACCCCCATCCAGGTGTCGACACCTGGATGGGGATAAATGTCTTTAAACCGTTGACTGAATGGGGCCGAATGGGATACAAGCCAGAAAAAGAGAGAAAAGGGTAATTATAGAGAATAGGCTCGCACCCTTATTTTTCATGTTTTTCCCTCCAGATTTTGATAAATAAGTGCTTTTCATTAAAGTCTTCCAACAAAATTGCTCCGGGTTGACACCATTACCAAGAGTGAGATATGATAATCCCGCGAACGGGTTTGTACGAATCACTCAACTCGAAACGGGCAGACGTCAACAAACCTGGGAGACGAAAACAGGAAGTGGCGGTTCATCATGGACTTTGCTCTTACAGGTGCCTATTACGAAGTATTATGCTCATATTGGTAGGTGATGGACTAGTGCCAAGGATGTACAGTCGCGCTAATAAGTGATGTCTGAGCACCAAGTATATTTTGATCAATAATTGGTATCAGCAATATCTAAGCTTGATTTCTTCATATCGAGTGAAATATACAAACATATTTCTACACTTACCCACCCTAATCAACATCTGACAGACATTAATACAGCACAGAGCGAGCCAAACGTAATGACAGCTGGAACATGACTTATTAGCGCGACCGTACATATATAGTGTTACCGGAAATTGCGTTCACGTTCGGCATCAACAGTTATAGAACATTACGATTAGGCTAACTATACTTTGTACCAATAATCACAAATGTTTAGAATTGTTGACATATATGAATGTAAAAAGAGAGGCTAATGACACCAATATGGCGATAGTAAGCCGATCTCTGTTAGTAATAGGGACTAGAATCTAGCCCGAACTGGATTGGAAACACAAAAGAAAAGGCAGCCGACCTTCTTAGCTCCGAAGGTCGTTTAATATGCCTACGTTCATTGTTTAATATGCATTTCAGCTACCTAAGATCACACACAAAGCCTTTACTCAATCACAACCTAAAATGAAACATGAAAGATAATCGCGACTAGTTATTTTTATGCAGGAAAAACTATATATCATGCAAAGACAATTTAACACCACTGAGGCTGGCTGTGGTGGCCCGATCAGGGTTACCAACATTTTAAAATAATACCGCTAGAGTAAATGTCAAAAGTCGCCAGATGTTCCCAGCCAAAATATTTAGAATTATCAACCCCGGGTATTGAGCCGCCTGAAAATAGACTAGCCTATATAATGAACACTAGAAAATTAAATTTATATAATATCGCTTAAAATTGTCAAACTTACTGTTAAAACATAAATGCAGAACAACGCAATGCATTACACTATGTAGATTATCGCTCAAAATTACTAAAATCACCAGTAAACAACTATAATTGAAGTCGCTATATGTCAATAAATACCACTAGATCATTGTAAATAGTAACTTTTTAACCTAGCAGTAAATGAGATATTGGCAACACTGGTCATGATGGCTGCCTGGTAACAGCTGATACTCCAACCTCTTTATAGTGAACCTTTCCTCCTTGGGTTTATAATGTACAGTCACTGTCAGTAATGCAGCTACGTAAACAGGGTTAATTTAAACCTCCATATTTATTCTTAAACTGATATTTGCATTTTGGAAGTGCCTTTAAATTGTTCGAAGCTGCAAAAAGTATTATAATTAGGCCTAATGACAAACTGTTTCACCTTCCTATATTCAGGTCATCGAGTGTCATCGAATTAAACGTATTCGCTCACAATAAAGTTTATACATATATAACTTAATAACGAGCTTGAAATACTGCATACAATACATGGACAGCCAATATTACAAAAAAGGGCTTTATTCTTTTGCAATATACTGTTGCACACATTTTTCCCCATACAGGCTAAATTAATCCCCTTGAGCGGCTCTCTGCGAGTTCCACACAATAATACGGATTTGTTAATGAAGCTCTAGGCTAATTCAGTCACTTGCTTTACTTAGCTTCATATAAAGTCATGTCAATAAGGTGCTCCTCCTCATATGGTGGGTGGTAATATATGATTCAAAAGTTAGACACAAAAACCTTCAGCCTGTAGTCTTATTTTCACCTGATGGTATTAGGCATACAAAGATTTTATAGTAGGCCTATTTCAACTATAGGCCTACGCATAGCCTAATGATGAGAACTTGGCATTAATATGATGTATAGGCCTACAGACGTTTATCACATTTTTCCTTTAAATATCGATAATCAGATATTAAAGGATTGAATTTACCGCCAGGTGAAAAAGACAAAACTATGCATAACACATAACAAGGTTGTACAAAATAGCTCCAACTTACCACAGTAGTTAAATATAAGATGGGTTAATGTTTAATAGAGTTGGCCTGGGCCTCTCTGTTATTGGACTCGTTGTTCTTCATGTTATTGACGATCTTTCTGGTGTGTCCGTCAGTATCGTTGTGGTGTTTGTTCTGTTCGGCCTCCTTGCCTGATCTCTGCTTGCCACTGCCTCTCGAATGCACCAACTTATCGTCGAAGTTGTAGTGGTCGTATTTGTCAAAGTACTGGTCAGACATGATGGCTGTTTGGGGTTTAGATAGGGCTTTTACGTTTGGAGTTTGTGCGCGGTAGATCCTCACTCAATGCCTCACCAGCGAGAAATGGCGTCTTGGGCGCACAAGGGGTTTAAAAGGACACATGGGCAGTGTTGCCAACCTAGCGACTTTATAGCTAAATCGAGATGTGCATACTTCGGTCTAGCACCAATGGCATGAATTCTAGCCATATTTTGGATATTTGAGTAATCTTTCATTGTTATACTAGAGACTGTTCCATTTCCCTAGGGATATTCCGGATTTCTTACTCCTCAGCGTCATTCTAGCGATTTGTTAGGGTTAATCTAGCGATATTTAGTCGTAAGCCCTGCACATGAGCCACACCCCTCGCTTTCTGATTGGCCGCGTCTGTGTACATCATTGCCTATAGGTCATGCTATTGCAGTTTTGATTGGCTACAAAGTCTAAGGCCATGTAAACTCTTCAGTGATTGGTCTAACTTACCTGGACACATGATTTCAGGACCAAAACAAACAGCAAGCCTCTGAAGTAGACCCCGTAGCTGATGTTTTCACTACTGTAACTTCGTACTATAATAAATTCCACATTTCACGATGATAGTACTAATATTACCGTTTAAGTTCGATCTAGAAAGTTTCACCGCTTTCTCCTATGTGTTTGTTTTGTACAAATTATAAAGTAAGTCTTGAATTTAGGGGTTTGGAGCTCTCTCTCTCTCTCTCTCTCTCTCTCTCTCTCTCACACCTGACGGACAATCAAATCCCTTAGCAGCACATTCCTTGAACATCTGAAAATACTTGGTATCTGCCTTGCATTTATGTCACGTTTTCATAATTAACAAATAGTTCCCCGACAGTTTTAATAATAATAGCTGAGTAATAAAGATGGCGACATGACACATACAACAAAAAATAAATAAATAAATAAAATAAAATACAGTATTACAATATTTCAACTCTTCTATTTGTGTATCAACCATGTACACACACACACACACACATATATATATATATATATATATATATATATATATATATATATATATATATATATATATATATATGTATATATATATATATACTGTATACAGGTTTACAATACGGGGTACTCCACCCCCACCCCATACAACTTTAACATACTGTATACGGATTTAACAATCCCCCCCCCTCCACCTTTAACATACTGTATACGGGTTTAACAATACCCCCCCCTCCCCCCATACACCTTTAACATACTGTATACGGGTTTAACAATACCCCCCCCCCCCCCTCCATACACCTTTAACATACTGTATACGGGTTTAACAATGCCTCCCCCTCCACCAACATACTGTATACGGGTTTAACAATACCCCCCCCCTCCCCCCATACACCTTTAACATACTGTATACGGGTTTAACAATAACCCCCCCCCCTCCCCCCATACACCTTTAACATACTGTATACGGGTTTAACAATACCCCCCCATACACCTTTAACATACTGTATACGGGTTTAACAATACCCCCCCCCCTCCCCCCATACACCTTTAACATACTGTATACGGGTTTAACAATACCCCCCCCCTCCACCTTTAACATACTGTATACGGGTTTAACAATACCTCCACCTCCCCCCCCCCCATACACCATTAACATACTGTATACGGGTTTAACAATACCTCCCCTTCTCTCTCTCTCTCTCTCTCTCTTTCTCTCTCTCTCTCCCCCCTATTTGAAGACGGATTCCTCTAGTACCGTAATAAATGTTGGATGACTCGTTGTTTTAGGGCCTCAGGGGGGTGAACCAGTCAGTAAGGCGGCTTGGCTCTCATATTGAGGCCCTGTCTGGTTCACGTGTAAAGAACCTGCAGTATAATATATAGACTGTATTATTGACCACTTGCGAGTTTCAGGCTATAAGGAAGTTGGAGTCGTGAACATCGATGTTAAACAGAAATGCAATAATAATTTACGTTTCTGATGGATAAATAATATGTTGAATTAGGTTTTATGCATTTATAAACGTACTACAACCGTATTTTAGCTATAAATAGATTCCATGTTAATATATACGGTATATATATATATATATATATACGGTATATATATTAAAGTTAGCTCAAGACACGTGGAACCACAGACACACACACACACTACCTTGGCCTTTATTCGAGATAGCCTTAACCCCTTCAGTACCGCTAACGTCCTTCTCAGTATATTCTGGCAACTAGTAAACGATTATATTCAGCTTAGGAAGGACGGGTACCCATTAAAAGGATACATAATATCTCAAGTATTCCTTTATCAGCTAATATATAATATGATCCTTCCAAAGCTTCGTAAAATCGTCCAAAGGTAGTTGAAATCCAATACAAAATACGTCACCGGTACTGAAGGGGTTAAGGGGAGTCACCGGATTTTTTTATATTTCTCTTTCCCTGACTTGTATCCATTCGGCCCCATTCAGCCAACTGTTTTAAGACGTTTATCCCCATCCATTTGTCGATTTCTTCGCGAGCCAGCATTGTATGGAAAATCCGGCTTCCGGAGAAATTTGTCTATCGAAAAATGTACAAATTTAGCTCGCTGTCACAACAAAAATATATATATGCTGGCTCACTACCGCCCGTATACAGTATGTTAAAGGTGTATGGAGGGGGGTATTGTTAAACCCGTATACAGTATGTTAAAGGTGTATGGGGGAGGGGTATTGTTAAACCCGTATACAGTATGTTAAAGGTGTATGGGGGGGGGGCTATTGTTAAACCCGTATACAGTATGTTAAAGGTGTATGGGGGGAGGGGGGGGGTTATTGTTAAACCCGTATACAGTATGTTAAAGGTGTATGGGGGGAGGGGGGGGGGGTATTGTTAAACCCATATACAGTATGTTAAAGGTGTATGGGGGGGGGGGTATTGTTAAACCCGTATACAGTATGTTAAAGGTGTATGGGGGGGGGGGTATTGTTAAACCCGTATACAGTATGTTAAAGGTGTATGGGGGGTATTGTAATTGCTGATACCCATTATTGATCAAGACATAATTGAAGCCGAGACATCACTTATTAGGCCGACTGTACAATCCAACACCAACCAGAAAACGTTCGCCCCTTCGTTACGAAAGGTATTGCTAAACTCTTATATTACAAACCCAGACCGATTTATTTATTTCATCCTAGCCAGTTTTGGTTTTAGCTACCATCAGGCGATTGCATTCAGCTTAGTAAACACCTCTCGTGGTGACGTCATCAGAAACATGTCGCTGCATTTGTATTTCTGACTGTACAACTTAACTTAAGGGTCGGTATTTAGTTTGTTCCCTAGACCTCCATCAAGCTTAAAATTACACCCCCTTGAGTCCCTTTCAAGATAAATTTGTACATTTTTCGGTAGAAAAATTTCCCGGCCGAAGGCCGGTTCTTCTTAAATTACAGGCTCGCTATCGCTCGCCAGGATAAAATCGACACCTGCATGGCACGAAAGGTCTTAATATGGGGTGAAAGTTCTTAAAATCGCTAAACTAATGGGGCAAACGTCTTAAAATCTCAAAAGCAATGGGGCTAGACATGAGGGAGAAAGGGGTCAAGAAAAAAATCCCTCGAGTGGAGATCTCCCCTTAAGCCTTGCAAGATCCGCTTACGCATTTCTTTTTTGTTTTCCGGCTAAAATTAGACGATTTTATTCGGATTAGGATGAGTATAATTATGGCACTCAAAGGGTTGATTGAAATAGTCTTCACCCTTATAATAATTCCCACAGAGCCTTTATACAACCGTGTAATGGTAGCCAGAATTAACTGTCAACATGCGTCATGAACTTCAAAGGGTTCATGTTGTTTTGGTCTGAGTTTTACCGAGTCCCATGAAATCCTCAACTGGCTGGTACGGTATCTCATGTTATCTATATGGCCACTATCTTACACCACCACGATGATAACACAAAACACACACACACTTCAACAACAACAACACACACAACACACACATACACACACACTCATACACATACACACACACACACACCACCACGATGATAACACAAAACACACACACATAGTTTCAACACGCTTCGTGGTCTGCATTCATGGAACCAATTAACAAACTCAGGGTGGTGACACGTTGTACATTATAGTATGGCTTACGTTAGACGATTGTATTACGTTAGACGATTGTATTACGTTAGAGTCTAGACGATTGTATTACGTTAGACGATTGTATTACGTTAGACGATTGTATTACGTTAGAGTCTAGACGATTGTATTACGTTAGACGATTGTATTACGTAGAGTCTAGACGATTGTATTACGTTAGACGATTGTATTACGTTAGACGATTGTATTACGTTAGACGATTGTATTACGTTAGACGATTGTATTACGTTAGACGATTGTATTACCCAGAATAAAAAAAAAAAAAAAATTGTATGTGATGACCAACCAACCTGCGCATAATTATAGTTACATAGTTAAGGCGGGTCACCTGCTTTGTTTCTCTTTCTCTCCCTCTCTCTTTGGTTTGTATCCAATCGTCTCCATTCAGCCTACTGTTTTAAGACTTTTACCCCCATCCAGGTGTCAATATTTTTCTGGCGAGCGTTAGCGAGCCAGCATATATGTATTTTTGTTTTGACAGCAAGCTAAATTTGTAAAGTTTTCAATAGAAAAATGTCTCCGGTGAAGCCGGATTTCTCCATACAATGCTGGCTCGCTATCG
>CM064480.1:2862398-2864898 GCA_032716605.1 Paralithodes platypus
AGTATCTGCACCCCTACGCTGATCATCTGGTGTGTACAGCTTGATAGGTTTGGCACCTCTGCCTGCAACTATATCCATGTGTTCTGACACATGGATATAGTTGCAGGCAGAGGTGCCAATCCTACCGAGCTGTACACACCAGATGATCAGCGTAGGGGTGCAGATACTTCTTTGACCGAGTGTACATAATTAAAGCAGAAAGAAACCTGCAAGCATTTAGAAACAAAGAGAGAACAGGGGGTGGAGAAGCCTAGTTCTGCTTCGAGACAGTCTCACTGCTTCACTAGTGGTGAATTAGTCGGCGAGGTTGCAGAGACCGATATTTTTATCCGATTCGTTTGATGGATGACTAGAAATGGGCCATAGTGGATACTCCAAATATCTTACCAGGGTCCATCAATGTAATATAGTATCCTAATGGTTTCTACCTATTGATCTTGGATGGCGTTGTTAAGTAATTTTGAGCTTTGGAATGGACTCAATAATCATCTGTGCCTCATTTAAGCCAAGTACCAAAAGACTAGAACACAACCAGACCCCTGTTAATACATCTAGGTGTCACTTTAGTGAGGTTTAAGGCTATGCCTGGGTAGTGGGGTAGTCTTCGCCACCTCTCACTGTCATTTCTTTAATACCACACGTCTGGGTTAGGTAAATGGAGTCAAATATTATATTCTTCGGTCGTTGACATTATTTAATGTTTTGTTATGCTGTGTGTTGTGTGCGTCGAGTGCTTTGCCCTGTGAGGAATCTTCATTAACTATTATTATCCTCGGTCAATATACAGGAGGCGCTACAATATAGGTAGCAAAAAATGTATTTGGGGGCTATTAGGTTAGGTTAGGTTAGGTTTTTTGGTTAGGTTAATGACCAAAACAAAAAATCCCCCAAAAATAAATGAAAAATCCCAAGATTTTTTTTTTTTTCCCCCGGGGATAAAAAGTATATAGAAATGAAGCATATGATCATACGAACCCAAAACTACCATTATAATTTTGCTACCTATATTGTAGCGCCTCCTGTATATTGACCTTATCCTCGATAGGGTGTTTGAACCAGCCCTTTCAAGTTATTTTAATTGTTACTGACTCACAGCTTTGGCAAGGCTGAGGCAGACGATTTGCTTGAGGTGACTTGAAATAGACACACGAACAAGGACAGTATTGTATATATTGGGTGCCAACTCTACAACAACAGCAACAACAACAATATCCAGCAACAAAAACAAATCTTGAAGCTTGTGAACCTCAAAACAGGTAAGCCTGCCTTCCAGTACTGATTAATTGCTGCCTAAATAAAATATGCGATATATATATATGATTCATACATAATTTTTATATACAGTATATCATTACCTGTGGAAATTAAATTATATTATATTTGACTGTGGGTTAAATAAGGGAAAGGCAGCCATCTCGAATCAGTGGAGATCTAATTGTTTCCACTATTCCACCGTATTTTTATTATTTTGTCATCCTCTACAGTATATCAATGCTAAGACCAGCGGGGGTCTGGGGGCAACAACCCCCAGGTTTGGATAGGTTGTTAGGTTAGGTTAATGACAAAAATAGTGAAATTGTTGGGGTGATGGGGGATGGCTAAAACGAGACATTTCCGCAACAAATGGGTGCTAAAATCGGGTATTCTTGATTTTCACTCCCCTATAACATCATCAGAGTTATTTATGTACAGCAAGTCCAGGACACTTTGTTTACATTCTAGCCTCCTTGGAGGCTCCTCCCCTATGTTCAGTAGCCAATCAGAGTGGAGCTTCACCTACAGGAAGTCAGTACATTTTTATTGGTACTCTCCTGTTATCGACAACCAAAGCTAAAGATTGCAGAGTAAACACCATGGACTTTATCCCATTGATTTGTTATAGTTTTAATACCCAATCACCCATAATACTAGGATAGCTTATGTAAGGTTGTTAGGTTAGGCTAATGTCTTTTCAAAGTTGACTAAATCGAGTAAACTCCTAGATTGTTGGGGTTTCTGAATTACAATTAACAATGCAAATGCTAATAAAAAGTGCTTGCTGCAGTTTCTAACAATAAAATACACACTTATAAACCATTACAATATAAACATAAATAATATACAAATATAATAAAAGTTGTTGTTCTGCAGAATTACCAAACATAATATAAGAAATGCGTCATCGTATCTTGTAAGGGTCAATGATTCTGTTCGTGATATGTGACTCAGTCAATTTGACCTTCAACATAAGGTTTCATTCCTGACTTGCAGAATGACTAACGACACATGGGAGAGAGAGAGTGTGTGTGTGTGTGAGAGAGAGAGAGGGAGTGTGAGAGTGTGTGTGTGTTAGAGAGAGAGTTATTACTCGTACAAGTGAATCACACGACCTTGTGCATCATAATTGTCTGCCTTTGTTCAGTGGATGGCAGTGAAGTACAGAGAGAGAGAGTGTGCGTGTGTGTGTGAGACTAAGAATGAGTTTAGAGTTAGAGGCACATAGATGCACTCGCCAGAAATG
>CM064480.1:2872398-2888702 GCA_032716605.1 Paralithodes platypus
TGTGTTTCCTAGACTTCCACCAAGCTTGAAATTACACCCCCTTGACTCCCTTTCAAGATAAATTTGTACATTTTTCGGTAGAAAAATGTCCCGGCTGAAGGCCGGTTCCTCTTAAATTACAGGCTCGCTATCGCTCGCCAGGATAAAATCGACACCTAAATGGCACGAAAGGTCTTAAAATTGACACAAATGGGTTGAAAGTCCTTAAAATCATCAAAATAATGGGGAAAACGTCTTAAAATTAGAAAAACAATGGGCTAAGCATGAGGGAGAAAGGGGTCAAGAAAAAACTCCCTCAAGTGGAGATCTCCCCTTAATATGCCCCTCACTACAGAACCCATTTATAACAACCTTCAATATGTGCTCCTGATTCCTGAAAAAAACGTGAATCGGTCTAGTTTTGCGTATCCAGTTTATTACATGCCACGTTTTCTATTCAAAACCCATTTATACAGCTGTGTAATGTAATATCTCTCTCTCTCTCTCTCTCTCTCTATATATATATATATATATATATATATAAATTAAATCTGTGAATATGGGTATGGAAAGGGTGTTTAAGGAGTCCATTATAAAATAATATATTAATCGGGTAAACGAAATGCCTGACCTAATTTGCATAATCTTGTTGCTAGCTCGTATAATTATCTATAATGAGTCAGAGATCATATACCGTTTTATAGGGGCACCGATGTGATAACGATAGTCCGATAAATCCGATTTGTAAAGTCCGATAGCGATAAGCTGATAATTTGAATACCAAGTTATCGGAAATCATCCATAATCCGATAACGATAATTTATTTTTGTATTGAACATTAAATATACAACAACAACCACAACAACAACAACAACAACCACAACAACAACAACCACAACAACAACAACAACAACCACAACCACAACAACCACAACCACAACAACAACAACCACAACCACAACAACAACCACAACCACAACAACAACCACAACAACAACCACAACCACAACCACAACAACAACCACAACAACAACAACCACAACAACAACAACCACAACCACTACAACCACAACCACAACAACCACAACAACAACAACCACAACAACAACAACCACAACAACAACCACAACAACAACCACAACAACAACAACCACAACCACAACCACAACAACAACAACCACAACAACAACCACAACAACCACAACAACAACCACAACGACAACAACAACAACAACCACAACCACAACCACAACAACAACCACAACAACAACAACAACAACCATAACAACAACAACAACCACAACAACAACCACAACAATAACAACCACAACAACAACAACAACCACAACAACAACAACAACAACCACAACCACAACAACCACAACCACAACAACAACCACAACAACAACCACAACAACAACAACCACAACAACCACAACAACAACCACAACAACAACAACCACAACAACAACAACCACAACAACAACAACCACAACCACAACAACAACAACAACCACAACAACAACAACAACCACAACAACAACAACCACAACAACAACAACCACAACCACAACAACAACAACCACAACAACAACCACAACAACAACAACCACAACCACAACAACAACAACCACAACAACAACAACAACAACCACAACAACCACAACAACAACAACAACCACAACAACAACAACCACAACAACAACAACGTGATGCAATTATGTTATTATCTTGAACGTGGAAATCAGTCAGGCTCATTAGGGGGAGATGGCCGTATTTATTAGGGGGAGATGGCCGTATTTATTAGGGGGAGATGGCCGTATTTATTAGGGGGAGATGGCCGTATTTATTAGGGGGAGATGGCCGTATTTATTAGGGGGAGATGGCCGTATTTATTAGGGGGAGATGGCCGTATTTATTAGGGGGAGATGGCCGTATTTATTAGGGGGAGATGGCCGTATTTATTAGGGGGAGATGGCCGTATTTATTAGGGGGAGATGGCCGTATTTATTAGGGGGAGATGGCCGTATTTATTAGGGGGAGATGGCCGTATTTATTAGGGGGAGATGGCCGTATTTATAAAGGGGGGATGGCCGTATTTATTAGGGGGGGCGGGATGGCCGTATTTATTAGGGGGGGATGGCCGTATTTATTAGGGGGGGGATGGCCATATTTATTAGGGGGAGATGGCCGTATTTATTAGGGGGAGATGGCCGTATTTATTAGGGGGAGATGGCCGTATTTATTAGGGGGAGATGGCCGTATTTATTAGGGGGAGATGGCCGTATTTATTAGGGGGAGATGGCCGTATTTATTAAGGGGGGATGGCCGTATTTATTAGGGGGGGATGGCCGTATTTATTACGGGGAATGGCCGTATTTATTAGGGAGGGAAGGCCATATTTATTAGGGGGAGATGGCCGTATTATTAGGGGGAGATGGCCGTATTTATTAGGGGGAGATGGCCGTATTTATTAGGGGGAGATGGCCGTATTTATTAGGGGGAGATGGCCGTATTTATTAGGGGGAGATGGCCGTATTTATTAGGAGGGATGGCCGTATTTATTAGGGGGGGATGGCCGTATTTATGAGGGGGGGGATGTCCGTATTTATTAGGGGGAAATGGCCGTATTTATTAGGGGGAGATGGCCGTAGTTATTAGGGGGGGATGGCCGTATTTATTAGGGCGAGATGACCGTATTTATTAGGGGGAGATGGCCGTATTTATTAGGGCGAGATGGCCGTATTTATTTGGGGGAGTTGGCCATATTTATTAGGGGGAGATGGCCGTATTTATGAGGAGGGATGGCCGTATTTATTAGGGGGAGATGGCCGTATTTATTAGGGCGAGATGGCCGTATTTATTAGGGGGAGATGGCCGTATTTATTAGGGGGAGATGGCCGTATTTATTAAGGGGGGATGGGCGTATTTATTAGGGGGAGATGGTCGTATTTATTAGGGGGGGATGGCCGTATTTATTATGGGGATGGCCGTATTTATTAGGGGGGGATGGCCGTATTTATTAGGGGGGGATGGCCGTATTTATTAGGGGGGGATGGCCGTATTTATTAGGGGGGGATAGCGTATTTATTAGGGGGGGATGGCCGTATTTATTAGGGGGGGATGGCCGTATTTATTAGGGGGGGATGGCCGTATTTATTAGGGGGGATGGCGTATTTATTAGGGGGGGATGGCCGTATTTATTTGCTTATTTATATATCAAGCTTAAAAAAACACCATGCCCAAGACCCTCGTTTAAGATAAATTTGTAAATTTTTCGGAAGAAAGTTGTCCCGGCCGAAGGCCGATTCCTCCTAAATTACAGGCTCGCTATCGGTCGCCAGGAAAGAGTCGACACGTAAATGACACGAAAGGTCTTAAAAATGACAACGAAATGGGGCGAAAGGTGTTTAAATCGTCAAACTAATGGGCCGAACGTCTTAAAATCTCAAAACACATGGGGCACGGCGTACTGAAAGGGTTACCGCTTCCCTCGGGATCACAAAGAGTGATTGAGAAACGTGATGCAATCGACCACCTGCGAGTTAAAGGCTATAGGGAAGTTGGAGCCGTAAACATTGATACATTAGGTATGGAGGGGGGATGATGGGCCGATATATTTATTGGTTCATACCTCCATCAAGCTTAAGGGGAGGTTTTTAGTTTCTTCCCTAGACTTCCATCAATCTAAAAATAACACCCCCTTGACCCCCTTTCAAGATAAATTTGTACATTTTTCGGTAGAAAAGTGTCCCAGCCGAAGGCTGATTCCTCTTAAATTACAGGCTCGCTATCGCTCGCCAGGAAAAAAATCGACACCTAAATGGCACGAAAGGTCTTAACATTGACAGAAATGGGGTGAAAGTTCTTAAAATCACCTAACTAATGGGGCGAACGTCTTAAAATCCCAAAAGCAATGGGGCTAAACATGAGGGAGAAAGGGGTAATTAACAAAAATCCCTCAAGTGGAAATCTCCCCTTAAAAAAACGCCTGCCCAAGACTCTCGTTGAAGATAAATTTGTAAATTTTTTAGATAGAAAAATATGCAGGTCGAAGGCCGCTTCCTCTTACATTACAGGCTCGCTATCGCTCGCCAGGAAAAAGGTCGACGCCTACATGGCACGAACAGTCTGAAATGTTGACAAAGAAATGGGGTGAAGAGTCTTAAGGGGAGGTTTCTAGTGTGTTTCCTCGACTTCCATCAAGCTTGAAATTACACCCCCTTGACCCCCTTTCAAGATAAATTTGTACATTTTTCGGTAGAAAAATGTTCCGGCCGAAGGCCGGTTCCTCTTAAATTACAGGCTCGCTATCGCTCGCCAGGAAAAAATCGACACCTAAATAGGACGAAAGGTCTTAAAAGTGACATAAAAGGGGTGAAACTTCTTAAAATCGCCAAACTAATGGGGCGAACGTCTTAAAACTTCAAAAACAATGGGGCTAAACATGAGGGAGAAAGGGGTAAAGACAAAAATCCCTCAAGTGGAAATCTCTCCTTAAAATCGCCCAAAAATGTGAAAATATTATAATGGGGCTAAACATGAGGGAGAAGGGGGGGACCAGAAAAACGCCCCCTCTCCCCCTTGAACCAAATTTCGACTGGTTTTTAGTGTTGCAAGCATAAAGCCGGAGTCACACGTGCCTTTTTTTTTTCGGGCAATTTTTTACGGGCAATTACGGTCTGAAAGCTTCAAAAATGACACTTTATCAAAATTCAGCCGCCTGACATAATCTACCTTCAGTCTAGTTACCGATACCAGCGCGAAAATGTCCCGAAATATTATGAGCAAAAACTTGCTCATGGAAAATTGACGGAAAAAGTGCCCGTGTGACAGCGGCTTAAGGGGATATTTCCACTTCAGGGAGTTTTTTCTTGACCCCTTTCTCCCTCATGTTTAGCCCCATTGCTTGTCTAATTTTAAGACGTTCGCCCCATTATTTTGATGATTTTAAGAACTTTCAACCCATTTCTGTCAATTTTAAGACCTTTCGTGCAATTTAGGTGTCGATTTTATCCTGGCGAGCGATAGCGAGCCTGTAATTTAAGAGGAACCGGCTTTCAGCCGGGACATTTTTCTACCGAAAAATGTACAAATTTATCTTGAAAGGGGCTCAAGGGGGTGTAATCTTAAGCTTGATGGATATCTAGGGACCAAACTAAATACCTCCCCTTAACGTCGCGAATTCATAATCTTGTCACTAATATAATATAACTGTATGTCTGTATGTCTGTTTGATTCGACTTTGGCTGTACTATTAATCGATTTTATTCAGCTTAGGAAGGACCTCTAGTAATAAAAAAAAAAGGCTTCAAACTATCTCAACCAACCCTTTTAACCACCACAGATCCTTCCTAAGCTGCATACTATCGTCTAAATATGGGTCGAATACAATAGAACCCACGTCGCTGGTACTGAAAGGGTTAATTAGTTGTTTCCCGATGAACAGGAATCCTTATCAGTTACCATACGGTCATTTTCAATTTTTTTTGTTTTGTTCGTTTGCCCTTTAAGGGGAGGTATTTAGTTTGCCCTTTAAGGGGAGGTATTTAGTTTGTTCCCTACGTTTTCATCAAGCTTAAAATTACACCCCCTAGACCCCCTTTCAAGATAAATTTGTACATTTTTCGGTAGACAAATTTCCCGGCCGGAGGCCGGTTGCTCTTAAATTACAGGCTCGCTATCGCTCGCCAGGAAAAAATCGACACCTTAATGGCACGAAAGGTCTTAAAATTGACAGAAATGGGGCAAAATGTCTTAAAATGTCAAAACTACTAGGGCGAACGTCTTAAAATCTCAAAAGCAATGGGGCTAAACATGAGGGAGAAAGCGGTTCAGAAAAATATCCTCCAGGTGGAAATCTCCCCTTAAACCAACTTCAAGCTAAAGAAATGTCTCCCCAAACATCATCATCATGTGTGTGTGTGTGTGTGTGTGTGTGTGTGTGTGTGTGTGTGTGTGTGCTATCCTTTACCAATAGTATTATTTGGAGAAGGAAAGAATGTTTATGTATTTTAAAGTTGTAGGTAGGGTAAAGGGGTGGTCCAGAGGAGGTGTGTGTGTGTGTGTGTGTGTGTGTGTGTGTGTGTGTGTGTGTGTGTGTGTGTGTATGTGCTGCTATCCTTTACCTTGATTATTTTGAGAAGGAAATTATTTCTTTATCTTGTCACTTAATGACGAATGAGGCCCCAAAAGAAGGGAATCAGGGATGATATCTCGCATAACACAGGTATTCGAGGGTTCCATGTCATCTCAACCAGTGGACCATTTCAACCAGTAGCTCTCAATCAGTGCCAAATTAACCCAGACCAACCAAACCAGTGCCAAAATAGAGTACTAACCTAACCTAACCTAACCGTATTGGTTGATTTGATACTGGTTGAAATGGTCTACTGGTTGAGTTGACCGGTTACCGTATTCGAGGGAAGTACTTGGACAACTGTGGCCATTTCAAATATTTTGAATATCATCCAACACGGACTTTGGAAGACAATATTGGCCATACAAATTTTCATCTATAGCAACGTCACACGTATGGTATGCGAAAATAGGGTTGGAAACATTGACTGAGGTTGAAATATATCTTTGAATCTGGGCTTGATGAATGGTGACAGGAGGACTCATTTCTCAGATGCCCCGCCCACTCTAGTAGGTCGCCTTTTCCGGTGTGTGTATGTATGTATGTATGTGTGTGTGTGGGTGTATGTGTGTGGGTGTATGTGTGTCCGGTTTGACAAGTGGCCGATTTGACATGTGTGTGTGTGTGTGTGTGTGTGTGTGTGTGTGGGTGTATGTGTGTCCGGTTTGACAAGTGGCCGATTTGACATGTGTGTGTGTGCGTGTGCGTGTGTGTTTGTGTGTAGTGTGTGCGTGTGTGTGTGATACAGAATCCTATACCCAGGCGGGGACAACCTAAGACTTGACATATTCGGTAGTGGAGAAACTGACAGTGGGCGAATTGGAAGGAAGGGAAGCAGTGATGAAAGTATTTGGACAACTGTGGCCATTTTGGACCAGTTGTATTGTTTACTGTGGTTTACATTAAAGTATACAGACTAAACACACATAACAAAGCCACTCCAACACCTTCCTCTCTCTCCAACACCCCTTCTCCCCTCTCTACACTTCTGAAAAATAGGAAAAGGTGCCGTTGTAAAGGCTTATCCCTCAATACCTTCACCTAACCAAGCCACTCCAACAGCTTCCTCTCTCTCCAACACCTGACCCCCTAACCTCTGTAACTCAAAAGGGGCTAGAGCAAATGGACTGATCTGAAGTCTGTAAGGAAAGATTGAAAATATTGCCCATAAACATAATTGCTAGAAACAGAGCGGTACTGTCACACACGGTTATTAGGTCAGGTTCCTCCCCTTGCCACACCTGGTATTCTACTGTTGATGTTGTTGGTTTTTGTTGTTCTCCGGCATCTCTATGTTTTACCCTTCGCCTTAGCAAGCGATATTACACAATGTTGGTGACAAATGGTATTGTTCATTGGTGTGCCTTTTAAGGGGAGGTATTTAGTTTGTTCCCTAGACCTCCATCAAACTTAAAATTACACCCCCTTGAGTCCCTTTCAAGATAAATTTGTACATTTTTCGGTAGAAAAATGTCCCGGCCGAAGGCCGGTTCCTCTTAAATTACAGGCTCGCTATCGCTCGCCAGGATAAAATCGACACCTGAATTGCACAAAAGGCCTTACTATGGGGTGAAAGTTCTTAAAATCGCTGAACTAATGGGGCAATTTTTTTATAATATCAAAAGCAATGGGGCTAAACATGAGGGAGAAAGAGGTCAAAAATCCCTTAAGTGGAGATCTCCCCTTAATGCTCGTATGGTCAGATTAAAAAATATGGTCCTAAAAACCAAATTAATACAAATATATGAATGGCAACACGCTTGGAAGAGAGAGAGAGAGAGAGAGAGAGAGAGAGAGATAATTGGACGTTTTGGCTGGACGTGACGACCCAAAAGTATTTTTGGTACGGGGTGGGCAATGTCAAGATATTTCTGGTTTGGTATCTTTAAATCTGAACTCTAGGAATATGGTGCAAACAATATGATGAAAGAGAGAGAGAGAGAGAGAGAGTACAAAGGAGTACAAAGGAAATCAAGCAACAACAAGTCTAGTGACCCTTCTAGGCTGCTTGTCCTCCAAAACACTGAGGATCAAGTGTCCAAACAGTGGTTTAGAGTGGGTTAGGGAACATTTGAAAGGGAACTACTGCCCTGGAACTAATGTCCGTGGCAGGATTAGGAAGTTAGTAGGGGACAGATGGGTTAGTAACTGAGGGGGGGATAAAATAAAGATATTCATTTACAAACGCAGTCAGTCGCGGGTTTGATGCGAGATATTTGTCTAAGCGGAGTTTAAATGAATCAATGGTGCTGCAGTCTATAACGTCTCGGGGAAGCCCAAGGAAGAGAGAGAGAGAGAGAGAGAGAGACGATGATGCATTTCTATTAGGTTTTTTATTATAATTAGACGAGCATATTTATAATAGTAAGGATACATATGAACGTTGGAAAGTTAACAGTATCAGTATTCATCTTTCTTTTATAATTCCCACGAGGACTGATTTCTCAGATGGGACCCCGCCCACTCAGGTAGGTATAGCCTTTCCCGCCACTACCGGACACCCGCCGCCATTTTGGGGGACATTGGCTGTTTTGGCAATGGACGTTTTGGCATTTTTCTCTTCTACTTATATATATATATATATATATATATATATATATATATATATATATATATATATATATATATATATATATATATATATATATATATATATATACTGTATACCCTATAATATATTAAAAACTAAATATATATATATAATATCCCAAGATCCCTTTGAAGCTAAATTATTACATTGTTCTGACTAACTAAAGGGAATATAAAGGCGAGTGAGAGAGAGTGAGAGAGAAAGAGTTAGAGTGAGTTAGTTCTGATTTGATGTTCATTATGCACCAAATAAAAGAGAGAGAGAGAGAGAGTGACTGAGTGAGAGTGAGAGAGAGAGAGAGAAAGTGAGAGAGAGCGAGTGAGAGTGAGTGAGTGAGAGAGAGAGAAAGAGTGACTGAGTGAGAGAGAGAAAGTGAGAGAGAGCGAGTGAGAGTGAGTGAGAGAGAGAGAGAAAGAGTGACTGAGTGAGAGTGAGAGAGAGAGAGAAGGTGAGAGCGAGTGAGAGTGAGAGAGAGAGAGATGTTTGTTTTTATCTGGTTATTATGCACCAAATAAACGATAGAGAGAGAGAGAGAGAGAGAGAGAGAGAGAGAGAGAGAGAGAGAGAGAGAGAGAGAGAGAGAGATAGATAGAGAGAGAGAGATAGATAGATAGATAGATAGATAGATAGAGAGAGAGAGAGAGAGAGAGAGAGAGAGAGAGAGAGAGAGAGAGAGAGGCGGGTTGGTTACACAATGTTAGGCATTAGCGGGTTATCACAGTGACGTCACAGGCCCACTTCAAGTACCAGTATTGTCTTATTATTTCCACGCAATGGTGTCATCTCTTTGGGGGGAGGTATTTGTTAGATTTATGGTCCCCCTTCTCCCTCATGGTTAGTCCCATTAGCTATGACATTTTTAAGACGTTCGACCCATTAGTTTGGCGATTTTAAGACCTTTCGCCCCCATTTTTTCGCCAATATAATAACCTTCCGTGCCATTAAGGGACGAAATTGACCTTAGGCCGGGACATTTTGGTACTGAAAAATGTACATGTTTATCTCAAAAGGATGGTCTTGGTGTGTGTGTGTGTGTGCGTTTTTTTTTTTTTTTTTCCCTTTAAATTTGATATAAGTCTAGGGAGCAAACTAAATATAAAATATACTTAATAATAACAAAATAACGAACACAAATAAACCCCCCCCCCCCCCTCCCCCCCTTTAAGGGGATATCTCCACTTGAGGGATTTTTTTCTTGACCCCTTTCTCCCTCATGTTTAGCCCCATTGCTTTTGAGATTTTAAGACGTTCGCCCCATTTGTTTGGCAATTTTAAGAACTTTCACCCCATTTATGTCAATTTTAAGACCTTTCGTCCCAGTTAGGTGTCGATTTTATCGTGGCGAGCGATAGCGAGCCTGTAATTTAAGAGGAACCGGCCTTTGGCCGGGAATTTTTTCTACCGAAAAATGTACAAATTTATCTTGATAGGGGGTCTAGGGGGTGTAATTTTAAGCTTGATGAAAAAGTAGGGAACAAACTAAATACCTCCCCTTAATGAGACAACTATTGCCCCATCGATTTCTAGATGTCCTTCCTAAGTTGTATAAAATCGTCTAATCATGGTCAGCATAGAATACAGCATCATAAACTCATGAATTCCTATACAGGTCCTTCATAAGCTGTTTACAATAATCTGGCAGTAGCATTAATAAAAGTAGAGAGAGAGAGAGAGAGCGAGAGAGAGAGAGAGAGAGAGAGATGTAGAGAAAGATGTAAAGAGAGAGAGAGAGAGAGAGATGTAGAGAAAGATGTAAAGAGAGAGAGAGAGAGAGAGAGATGTAGAGAAAGATGTAAAGAGAGAGAGAGAGAGAGATGTAGAGAAAGATGTAAAGAGAGAGAGAGAGAGAGAGAGATGTAGAGAAAGATGTAAAGAGAGAGAGAGAGAGAGAGATGTAGAGAAAGATGTAAAGAGAGAGAGAGAGAGAGAGATGTAGAGAAAGATGTAAAGAGAGAGAGAGAGAGATTGCACAATGTTATGCAGTATATCAGGCTTCCACAGTGACGTCAGTTCCGGTTCCCGTTTTCTTTGTCTAGCCTTATTTGCTCTACGTGCTGGTGTCCGCTCTTAATTAAGGGATGGTGGCTAGTTTTTTGTTATATTAATTTATATATTAATTTATTTTTTAATGTCCTCGCTAGACCTCCATCAAGCTTAAAAAAAAACACCCCTTAGACACCCCTTCAAGATAAATGTATAAATTTTTCGGTAGAAAAATTTCCCGGCCAAAGGCCGGTTCCTCTTGAAATTTCAGACTCGCTGTCGCTCGCCAGGATAATATCAACACCGAAATGGCACAAAAGCTCTTAAAATTGACAACGAAATGGGGTGAAAGGTGTTAAAATCGTCAAACTAATGTTCCAAACGTCTTATAATCTCAACACTAATATGCTAAACATGAGGGAGAAGGGGGTCCAGAATAAACGAGTACCCCCCCCATTAACCCTTTCAAGATACACATGTTGACAGTGTACTCTGGCTATCAATAGACGATTTTATTCAGTTTAAGGGGAGGTATTTAGTTTAAGGGGAGGTATTTAGTTTAAGGGGAGGTATTTAGTTTAAGGGGAGGTATTCAGTTTAAGGGGAGGTATTTAGTTTAAGGGGAGGTATTTAGTTTCAGGGGAGGTATTTAGTTTAAGGGGAGGTATTCAGTTTAAGGGGAGGTATTTAGTTTAAGGGGAGGTATTTAGTTTAAGGGGAGGTATTCAGTTTAAGGGGAGGTATTTAGTTTAAGGGGAGGTATTCAGTTTAAGGGGAGGTATTTAGTTTAAGGGGAGGTATTTAGTTTAAGGGGAGGTATTTAGTTTAAGGGGAGGTATTTAGTTTGTTCCCTACTTTTTCATCAAGCTTAAAATTACACCTCGTAGACCCCCTTTCAAGATAAATTTGTACATTTTTCGGTAGAAAAATTTCCCGGCCAAAGGCCGGTTCCTCTTAAATTACAGGCTCGCTATCGCTCGCCAGGAAAAAATCGACACCTAAATGGGACGAAAGGTCTTAAAAGTGACATAAATGGGGTGAAAGTTCTTAAAATTGCCAAACAAATGGGGCGAACATCTTAAAATCTCAAAAGCAATGGGGCTAAACATGAGGGAGAAAGGGGTCAAGAAAAAAATCCCTCACATGGAGATCTCCCCTTAAGAAGAAGGATCGGTGGGCATTATAAGCGTACAGACTATCTCGATGCACCCTCTGACATCCATATGTCCTTCCTAAGCTCAATAAAATTGTCTACTAATAGCCGGGAAACAGAAAAGAAATGCGTCTTGGATATTGAGAGGGTTAACCTTTTCAAGATCCGATGACGCATAATATCTTCTCTGCGTATCTTCCTATTCTATATATTCTTCTCTGCGTATCTTCCTATTCTATATATTCTTCTCTGTGTATCTTCCTATTCTATATATTCTTCTCTGCGTATCTTCCTATTCTATATATTCTTCTCTGTGTATCTTCCTATTCTATATATTCTTCTCTGCGTATCTTCCTATTCTATATATTCTTCTCTGCGTATCTTCCTATTCTATATATTCTTCTCTGCGTATCTTCCTATTCTACATATTCTTCTCTGCGTATCTTCCTATTCTATATATTCTTCTCTGCGTATCTTCCTATTCTATATATTCTTCTCTGCGTATCTTCCTATTCTATATATTCTTCTCTGTGTATCTTCCTATTCTATATATTCTTCTCTGTTTATCTTCCTATTCTATATATTATTCTCTGCGTATCTTCCTATTCTATATATTATTCTCTGTGTATCTTCCTATTCTATATATTCTTCTCTGTTTATCTTCCTATTCTATATATTATTCTCTGCGTATCTTCCTATTCTATATATTATTCTCTGTGTATCTTCCTATTCTACATATTCTTCTCTGCGTATCTTCCTATTCTATATATTATTCTCTGCGTATCTTCCTATTCTATATATTCTTCTCTGCGTATCTTCCGGCTATTATTGCACTCCAATTTTGGCTCCCTCACTTCAAAGTTCCATTTTCATGTAAAGTTCAGATCTACTGTAGCCTATGATATATATATATATATATAATACGTTAAACCTTGACAGAGGTTTAGGGAGCTAACTACCCCACCTTCCATTAGTATGTAAGACGCAGTTCTACCTATCACCACCAGTATCTCCCAAACGGCTTAGCCAAGGGATATTAGGACGATTGGGCCCAAATCCTTAATAATATATAGAATGTTTGGTTATTTAGCTGATAGGAATTTATCTATCTTATTATTATTTTAGTTTCCTCCCTAGACCTCCATCAAGCTTAACCCCTCCCTAGACCTCCATCAAGCTTAACCCCTCCCTAGACCTCCATCAAGCTTAAGGGAGCCCACCTCGCTTTTTTTCTCTTTCTCTCCCTCTCTCTTTGGCTTGTATTCATTCGGCCCCATTCAGCCTACTGTTTTTAGACGTTTACCCCCATCCAGGTGTCAATATTTTCCTGGCGAGCGGTAGCGAGCCAGCATATATATATATTCTTGTTTTGACAGCAAGCTAAATTTGTAAATTTTTCAATGGAAAAATAATTGTCTCCGGCGAAGCTGGATTTCTCCATTCAATGCTGGGTTGCTATCGCTCGCCAGGAAGATATCGACACCTGGATAGGGATACACGTCTTAAAACAGTTGGCTGAATGGGGCCGAATGGATACAAGCCAGGGAAAGAGAGAAAAGGAGAGAAAGATCAAACAAGCCGGTGACCCCCTGAAAAGCACTGTTGCATGGTTTGCACGATGCATTACGATTATATTTATGTTGATTCAGAGGAAAAATTTATGGTGCAAGTCGTATTATGCCAAGTAGGTGGTTTGATACCTGGCTTGTTTAATCTGAATTTATGCTGACTAGGGATGGCGCGCTCATTCCACCATATCTCGCTCGCTATAGCTCTCTCTCGCTCTAGCTCTCTCTCGTTCTAGCTCTCTCTCGCTCTAGCTCTCTCTCGCTCTAGCTCTCTCTCGCTCTAGCTCTCTCTCGCTCTAGCTCTCTCTCGCTCTCTCTCTCTCTCTCTCTCTCTCTCTCTCTCTCTCTCTCGTCTGCGGGTTGAAATCAGATGTGTCGGTTGGTTAAATATATGTTGAGACAATTATAATATGAGCTCTCTTCCCTTGTGTGAGAGAAGACTTTAAGAGTGTGTATTAAAAAGATAAGAGTGAGTTTGTGTGAGAGAGTGTACGTGTGTGTGAGAGAGTATGTGTGGGTGACTGTCACTGAGAGAAAGTGTGTGTGTGTGAGAAAGTATGTGTGTGAGAGAAAGTATGTGTGTGTGATAGAACATGTGTGTGTGGGAGAGAGAGAGAGAGAGAGAGAGAGAGAGAGAGAAAAATAAAATAAAAGAAGAGTGTATAATTATGTGACAAAGGTTGCATGTAAGAAACAAAAATGTGTGGCAGTGTTATACTGAGTGAAATAAATATATGTGAGAACGAAAACGTTTGAGAAAAAGTGTGTGAGAGTTTGTGAGAGGGTGTATGGGAGAACAAGTGTGTGTATGAGAGAGGGGGGGGGGGATGTGAGGGAGATGTGTGTTGGAAGAATTGTTTTATATTATTAAAGTTATCCCTATAATATAGTTTTCTTTTATATATCCTTGTAGTTCACTTCATAGAAAACTAAAAATATAACACTAACTTTTCTATTTATAAAACATTTAAGGTTTCGTTCTGTTCTGTTGGTAATCCCTTCGTTATGATAATGGGTGACGTATTTTTATCTATATATGTAGCTATATTTAGAGGATTTTATACAGCTTAGGATGGGTCTTGGTACGTAAAGGGTTAATGGAGGTTCTAGCCTTATTTATTGGTTTAGATGCTTATTTTCTGGGTGTGGTGTCCCGAGTTCGAATCCCGGGAGGACCATATGCTTTCATTCATTTATGCAAGTGCATTGGGGTTTGTAATGGATGATTAATGTTAAGAACGGGGTGTTACTTATACTCAAACACAGACTAAAGAACCGAATTTTCATCGTTTTCTGGTTACCATTAGACGATTTTCCTTAGTTTATGATCTACCTCAAGGACTAAAATGGGAAAATACGATCTCAATACACCCTTTTTATAACGTAGGTCCTTCTTAAACTGTTTAAAATCATCTCCTTTTAGCCAGAATCAAAGGTAAAAAGACGTCATGGTGCTGAAGGGGTTAAGGAGAAGTTTTTTTATATTGGTCTATTTATTTATTTATTTATATATATAAATATTTGTATATTTAATGTTTCCTCCCTTGACCCCCTATCAAGCTAAAAACAACAACCCAAGATAACCCTTCTAGATAAATTTGTACGTTTTTCGGTAGAAAAGTATTCCGGCCGAAAGCCGCTTCCTCCTAATTTAAGGGCTCGCTTTCACTCGCCAATGGGGATAAACGTCTTAAAACAGTAGGCTGAATGGGGCCGAATGGATACAACCCAGAGAGAGAGGGAGGGAGTAAGAGAGATATATAAACGAGGTGGGCCCCCTTAACCCAATCTAGTGCAAGGTGGGACTCTCCCTGTTTCACTCTGCATAAGTTGAGAACATTTAAGGGGGTACTGCTTGGTTTTTGGTATATATATTTATTTATTTATTTATTTTTGAGTTTCCTCGCTAGACCTCCATCAAGCTTAAAATAACACCCCCTAGACCCCCTGTCAAGATAAATTTGTACATTTTTCGATAGAAAAATGTCACGGCCGAAGGCCGGTTTCTTCTAAAATTAGAGGTTCGCTATCGCTCACCAGGAAAAAATCGACACCTAAATGGCACGAAAGGTCTTAATATTGACAACAAAATGAGGCGAAAGGTCTCAAGATCACCAAACTTACGGAACGAACGTCTTAAGCCTCAACACTAATATGCTAAACATGAGGGAGAAGGGGGTCCAGAAAAAGCGAGTACTACCCCATTAGCCACAATTACCACAATTCCTGACATCTGTGGCCCCTTTTAACGCACACACACATACACACACACACACACACACACACACACACACACACACACACACACACACACACACACATACATATATACATACATACATACACAGCCCGTAGCCTAGTAGGTAGAGCTCTCGTCTCACACACGAGGTGTCGGGGGTTCAATCCCCGGCCGGGCGGAGACAAATTGGGCTTGTCTCTTTCATGTGTTAGCCTCAGTTCACCTAGCTGTAAATAGGTACCTGGAATAAGTGGACGACGTTGTGACGTCCCATCTGGGGTTGGCAAAAATGGTACAAGGCGAGATGGGTATCATATGGTTCACCTAAGCTGATGGCTACCTAAGCCTTCGGGCGAGACGGTACCGTCTATAGTGAGAATGGTACCATACAGATCCACCCTAAGCCTTCGTTTCCGATGTCGCCAATTGGCTAAATACAGACTACACACACATCCACAGCCATTCCAACAGTACATAAAACACTTAACATGCATTTTCACGCAATACATTCCCAGTTAAGGAGGCGCGATAATAATGAGCTTAGCTCGCATTGCGTGGATTCCCCTTGACGAACAAGTAACTGAGTGAGTAACATACATACACACACACACACACACTTTTTGTCTCACTCACACTCTCTCTCTCTCTCTCTC
>CM064480.1:2888802-3001302 GCA_032716605.1 Paralithodes platypus
TGTATCAAGTACAAGGGAGCCAAGATACAGGTACGCCCCCCTTCTCCCTCGTGTTTAAACCCATTGGTTTTCAGATTATAATACTGTATGTTCGACCCATTAGTTTGTCGATTTAAGCACCTTTCGGCCCATTTCGTTGTTAATTTTAATACCTTTCGTGCAATTTAGGTGTCGATTTTTCCCTGGTGAGCGAAAGTGAGCCTGTAATTTTAAGAGTAACCGCCATTTTTCTACCGAAAAATGTACAAATTTATCATGAAGAGGGATATAGGGGTGTTTTTTTAAGCTCGATGGAGGTCTAATGAGGAAACTAAAAAATAATAAAAAGATAAGCCCATTGGCGATGGGCTGGTCTATCAGAGTGAGACCTGAGCGATCTCTGCCATACCCATAGCTTACTCGGACTGTTCCTTTTACTTATATATTTTCTAAATCTCAAGTGACGGCGTCTCTTCCGTGGATTGACCTCCCAATCTACCAAGATTGGAAGCTAAAGCGTCACATTATTCCTTTGCCCCTCAACTTTCTCTGCATAATTGCTGAGGGGGGCACAGGGCCCTGTTGGGCTGGCTTTGGATTTCCCGGGCGTTTACGCACCCTCCTCAGCTCCCCGCCATGGAGTGGCTTTCGGTCACCCAGGCGTTTATTGTGGGTCGGCAGGGAGGGTCCTGTGGGGGCGCTCGATTATGGCCTTGGCCTTACTCGGGGCCTTGGGGCTGTTCGGCCAGGCAGCTTGGGGAACAACAACAACAACAACAACAATAAGGAAATATATACTTTTTAACCCCTTCTCTACCACCGTGCCGGGCTGCATCGAGTACAAGGGGGCCAAGATACAGGTACAGTAGAGTACTTTTTTTTAACGTAACAGTATACCAAGCACATTTTCCTCCTTACATCATCCTCTATAAGTGTGCGAAATCTCATTGAAATCGGACGAAGTTCAGTGTCACCACCCTAGTAAATACTGGGTGGTCCACTTAATTAGACCTGTATGTATGTACAGTGTGTATGATGGCAATTTTAGTGTAAAATATTTGTACCTCCTCTTTAGTTGCTGGATCTGCCTGGTATCATTGAGGGAGCGAAGGACGGTAAGGGTCGAGGGAAGCAGGTGATCGCCGTGGCCCGCACTTGCTCTCTCATATTCATTGTCCTCGACGTCCTTAAACCCATCGCACACAAGAAGCTTATCGAGAAAGAACTGGAAGGATTTGGGATTAGACTGAACAAGGTAGTGTGTCTTATTATCTTTATTATTAATTATATTCTTATTTTATTATAATTTTCATTTATTATTTTATTACTAGTTATTATATTTTTATTATCACTGTGTTATTGTACTACAGTAAACTCCCTTTTATCCAAAAATCATGAGTCTTGAAATTTTGGATAAGCGTTTTTTACGGATAAACGAGAGTCCCTCTATATAGAGCTAAATATGTGTACAAAATGCCAAATATATTGTTTTCAGTGCATTTAAAACCATTTCTAAGCTGTCTTAACTTCAAATTATCATTTAATCTATATTTTATTAATTTCACCACAACACCAAACAACCCCAATGAAATCAATTAAAGTATAATTATACTGTATGTAATCCACCGGGATTCGAACCTGGGTTATCACACACAGATTTTTGCCACCTTAATCATTACACCACCAGGACACCGCCTACGACTTATTATCTAATTCAAGCTATGTCTACTTCAGAGGAGATAAATTGATGCAATTAAGCACCCGGAGAGGCTTAAATAAGTGAAAAGTAGTGAAAAGTAGTGAAAAATATGGATAGCAAAACCTTAACTGAAATTTTTGGATAAGAGGGAGTTTACTGTACTGTACTATTATTTGTATTATTGTTATTAACCCCTTTTCCCCCGTTAGGATTTAAACCTTTGCACCACCTGTATTTGGTGGATTTTAGACCATTTCTATATTTTCTTGTATTCATGTCTCTGCAATGGAATATCCTAACCAAGGTATATACAGTACCAGAATATAGCACTCACTGTTATCTTGAGAGTGGTGAAGGCTATAGTCCGTTCATTCTAGTTTAGGCAGAAATCGTAACCTCTAACCTCTGTAACTAATATTATTTTTATTAATCTCACCACCACACCCCCAGTGAAATTAATTAAAGTATATATGATCCACCGGGATTCGAACCCGGGTTATCACACACATATTTTTGCCACCTTAACCATTACACCACCAGGACGGTTAAAGGTTTATGCACACGCCTACGACTTATTATCCATTCTCGAATACTGGATATTAATCTAATCATGTTCATATTCCCAACCGCACTATGGTAGCCTACTGTTTAAGTGAGAGGAAAGAATATTCATGGGGCACAGATCATATAGACCGGCCTCTCGAAGAAATATCCCTAAACCTACTAATAATATTATTTTTATTAATCTCACCACCACACCCCCAGTGAAATTAATTAAAGTATATATGATCCACCGGGATTCGAACCCGGGTTATCACACACATATTTTTGCCACCTTAACCATTACACCACCAGGACGGTTAAAGGTTTATGCACACGCCTACGACTTATTATCCATTCTCGAATACTGGATATTAATCTAATCATGTTCATATTCCCAACCGCACTATGGTAGCCTACTGTTAAAAAGGGCTAGAGCATATGAGCCGTCAATTTACAAACATATTCCCTGGCCAAGTCTTCGTTTTTGGTAGAAATATAAGCTCGATTACTCTAGTCCTTTTTGAGTTATGAGAGGCTATAGATTACAATATCTGCCCAACCGAGAATGAACAGACTATAGAACATATTGAACTATAGAAAAATTGTGTAGCGAGCCCTACAATTAATGGGGTAAATGGGGATGCATTCTCTGACCACCCAAAACCCAAACCCAAACCCAAACCCAAACCCAAACCCAAACCCAAACCCAAACCCAAACACCTTAAAACCTATAATGATAATACTGTATAGAAAATGGGGGCATCGGATAGTGAGGGAGACCTGTACCGATAACATAGACTATTGATTTACTTTTGATTCATTTTTTTGTGCATTTTGAAGTGTATTATTTTTGTGAGTAATGTTGTAGATATAGGTATTTGTATATTATGTATTTTTGTGAGTAATGTTGTAGATATAGGTATTTGTATTTATTTTTTGTGAGTAATGTTGTAGATATAGGTATTTGTATATGTATTTTTGTGAGTAATGTTGTAGATATAGGTATTTGTATATTATGTATTTTTGTGAGTAATGTTGTAGATATAGGTATTTGTATATTATGTATTTTTGTGAGTAATGTTGTAGATATAGGTATTTGTATATTATGTATTTTTGTGAGTAATGTTGTAGATATAGGTATGTATATTATTTTTTTGTGAGTAATGTTGTAGATATAGGTATTTGTATATTATGTATTTGTGAGTAATGTTGTAGATAAGGTATTTGTATATTATGTATTTTTGTGAGGATGTTGTAGATCTAGGTATTGTAATTATGTATTTTTGTGAGTAATGTTGTAGATATCGTATTTGTATATTATGTATTTTTGTGAGTACTGTTGTAGATATAGGTATTTGGTATATTATGTTTTTTGTGAGTAATGTTGTAGATATAGGTATTTGTATTTATTTTTGTGAGTATTTGTAGATATAGGTATTTGTATATTATGTATTTTTGTGAGTAATGTTGTAGATATAGGTATTTGTATATTATGTATTTTTGTGAGTAATGTTGTAGATATAGGTATTTGTATATTATGTATTTTTGTGAGTAATGTTGTAGATATAGGTATTTGTATATGTATTTTTGTGAGTAATGTTGTAGATATAGGTATTTGTATATTATGTATTTTTGTGAGTAATGTAGATATAGGTATTTGTATATTATGTATTTTTGTGAGTAATGTTGTAGATATAGGTATTTGTATATTATGTATTTTTGTGAGTAATGTTGTAGATATAGGTATTTGTATATTATGTATTTTTGTGAGTAATGTTGTAGATATAGTATTTGTATATTATTTATTTTTGTGAGTACTGTTGTAGATATAGGTATTTGTATATTATGTATTTTTGTGAGTGTTGTAGATATAGGTATTTGTATATATGTATTTTTTGTGAGTAATGTGTAGATATAGGTATTGGTATATTATGTATTTTTGTGAGTAATGTTGTAGATCTAGGTATTTGTATATATGTATTTTTGTGAGTATGTTGTAGATATAGGTATTTGTATATGTATGGATTTGTGAGTAATGTTGTAGATATAGGTATTTGTATATTATGTATTTTTGTGAGTAATGTTGTAGATATAGGTATTTGTATATTATGTATTTTTGTGAGTAATGTTGTAGATATAGGTATTTGTATATTATGTATTTTTGTGAGTAATGTTGTAGATATAGGTATTTGTATATTATGTATTTCTATATAGGCTACAGTAAACTCCCTTTTATCCAGAAATCATGAATCCCTTGAAATTTTGAATAAGCAATTTTTAGGGATAAATGAGAGTCCCTCTATACAGTATAGAGCTAAATATGTGTACAAATGGCCAAATATACTGTTTTCAATACATTTAAAACCATTTCCAGGTTGTCTTAACTTCAAATTATCATCTTATTCCTATGTCTAATTTAGATAGGTTAAATTGTTGCAATTAAGTTTACTGTATATTTTGTTGTTTATGTTTAGGAGCCGCCCCAGATCACTTTCCGCAAGAAGGAGAAGGGAGGCGTGAACCTCCAGTGTGCCGCCCAACAGAGTGAACTGGATATGGAGCTGGTCAAGGTTGGTTATATTATACACGTTAATTTATACATGCTGTTTGGATTTATGCTGGGATGTGGCACAACTGATGCTATCTTCATTCTTAGGCAAAGGCATGAGAGGTTGTTAGAGAAAAACAGGGAGTTATACCGAGTTTTTGTAGATCTGGAGAAGGCCTTTGACTGGGTGCCCAGGGAAGTAATGCAGTGGGCTACGAGAAAACTCGGAGTAGAAGAGTGGCTGGTGCGTGTGATAATGAGAATGTATGAGGGGTCACGGGCAGCAGTTGGAGTGAATGGGGGCCTGAGTGAAGAGTTTCCAGTGTAGTCCATTTCCGTTTGTTTTAGTCCTGGAGGCTCTGTCAAGGGAATTTAGGACAGAACTCCCATGGGAGCTGTTATATACAGATGATCTAGTTCTTATCACAGATAGTGCGCAGGAAGCAAAGGCAAAGTTCAAAAGATGGAGGGAGGGTATGGCAAATAAGGGTCTACGAGTTAACATAGATAAAACAAAGGTCATGATTAGCGGAGTAGGGCGTGGAACTATAATAATAATAATAAGCATAAGCATAAGAATTCACTTCCCTCGAATTGCTTTCCACAAACTTACAATCTACAAATGTTTAAATCCAGTTGTTACAAACATTTTATGAATGGAGGATGCCTTTAGGCACATGGACCTTTTTGTTTTATCTGTGTTTTTCCTTCCTCCGTTCATTGTCTCTTAAAAAAAAATAAAAATAAAAATGTTACTTATTTCTCATAAGCGCCAATTTTTCCGAAGAATTCACTAGCGCTCGGAAAGAGAAAGAAAAAAGAACAAAATCAATGCATCAAAAGAAGGCTTATATACAACACACATTTAACAATCACTAGCAGTGGCAAAACAGCCTAAACTCTATAGCCATCTGTCATGACACCTCTCTCAAGATCATAGCTTCTCTCAAAGAGAAAAGTCTTAAGTTGTCTCTTGAAGCATTCAACAGAACTCAGTTGTCTCATGGACAGCGGCAACCTGTTATACGGTTCCTCGGAGCCATGTAGGAGAATGACCTCTCAAAGAAAGAAGACTGCTGGAAAGCCCTTGGTTCATCAAGACGAAAAGGGTCATTGTCATGACGCACAACTACACCATGGTGTGCCGGTGGGCGCCTGAGCAGCTCCGCAAGGTAGGCTCACCAAATTTGAGAACCTTAAAAGTCACCAAACACAACTTAAATTCTATTCTTGCTCTTACTGGCAGCCAGTGCAGTTCTATGTGAAGAGATGTAGTAGGAGTTCTAGGTGGAACACCAAAAATGAGTCTTGCGGCCCTGTTAAGAACAGACTGAACTTTCTTTAAAATATAATTTGGAAGACCCACCAACAGGGCATTGCAATAATCAACACGAGAGAAGACCAATGAGTGAACCAACGTCAGGAGGCAACGTCTGGTTATAAACGGCTTCACCAAATAGAGATTTCTGATGTGCAAGTAACAACTTTTAACTATCTGGTTTACATGCTCTTTGAAATCTAATCGGGAGTTCACATATACACCCAGATTTCGAACAGAGTTGGCCGGTCGCAGCTGAGATCCACCCACATTGATGGAGAGGGCACCTACTATATCATCAGCTCTTCTATTTCCTCGGATGATGAGAATATCAGTTTTACCATCATTTAGTTTAAGTTTTCTCGCTCTCATCCACTTCTTGATATCAGACATCAACAATTCCATCTTACTCCGTATATCAACTATATTTGTGATTCTCACATAAATCTGGGTGTCATCTGCATAAAAGTGAAAGGTGACATTATGTGCACGAAGCAGAAGAGACAAACTGCTGATATAAATTATAAATAGGATAGGACCTAAAACTGATCCCTGCGGAACACCATACTGCAGGGGTGTCGAGTCCGAGACCATTTGATTTACCATCACACTCTGGGATCTACCTGACAAGTACGACCCAAGAAGCAAGAGAGCGGAGTCACGCACACCACAATCATAAAGATCACTCAATAACAACTCGTGATCCACTGTGTCAAAGGCCGCAGAGAGATCAAGCAAGACCAATAGTGAGGCCACACCATTGCAAATGTTCTCAACTAGATCATTATGTACTCTAATCAATGCTGTTTCAGTTGAATAAGCAGACTGAAAAATTGGGATAGTTTCATTCTGCTGAAGTAGTGGTTGTAATTGGTCAAGTATTGCACGCTCTAATATCTTTGATATGAAGGACAGGTTGGAGACAGGACGATAGTTCAACATGTTCTCA
Organism: Paralithodes platypus; assembly: GCA_032716605.1. NCBI lineage: Eukaryota > Metazoa > Arthropoda > Malacostraca > Decapoda > Lithodidae > Paralithodes > Paralithodes platypus. Next base: position 2,895,839 of record CM064480.1, read on the forward strand.
ACATCAAGTCCAGGTTTCTTTAGAGTAGGTCGGAGTAGTGCATGCTTTTCAGAATGTGGGAAGCTACCTTCAGAGAAGCACTTATTAATTATTTTGGAAATAAACTCAACTGTGTGATCATAGACTCTTGGTAGCTTGGAAACATTTATGGGATCCAACGGGCAAAATGTTTTATTGAGGTTTCTTATGTACGACGAGATCATGTCCACCTCTACTGAGTGAAAGGATGAGAGGACATTATTAGGAATGCGTCGGGGTTGGAGTACAACTGAAAGTTCTTCACCATCAGAAGCATCATCCAGTTCCTGTCTTATGCGAGTTATCTTGCCAGCAAAAAATGCCACAAAGTTGGCAGCCAACTCGGCATCGGGTACAGAAGGTCTTAAGCTGACTCTTGTTTTTCCAAGTAAACTGTTTACAATTGAAGCCAACCTCCTCTGGTCGTTACCACATGAGTCAACTTTTCCCTGATAATACACTTTCTTTTCATCTTTGATTGTGTGGACCACGGCTCTTCTGGCTGACAGATATTGCAACCATGTAGAGTCTGTTTTATTTTTCCGCCATTCACGTTCAACTCTTCTACGCGCTATTCTAAGAAATTTAACTCGAGAGTGCTATACCAGGGTAAATCATCTCGTACTATGATTTTCTTCTCTACTTCTGGACAGTGATGATCGAACACTAATTTAAGTGCATTTCCATGTACCTCCACCAGCTCATCTGAAGTAAGGTTGGAAGTATCAATACTTCCCAAGTACTGTTTTACTTCACTGCTAGCCAAATTTTGGTCTGTATTTTTATAATTTCTAAATCTGATTACTTTTTCATGTGTGAGTGGCTTAGGGAAATCAAAGCTGAAAGTAATCAAAGCATGATCAGAGGTATTAGGGTCAGCATTCTCAACATCAACATCCAGAACACCACCACAACCCACAGGAGAGAGAACCAAGTCAAGGGTGTGTCCTAAGATATGAGTTGGGTGGGACACATGGTTTACAAAATTGTTCTGATCAGTCAACTCAAGGAACTCAGGAGAGAAGCGGCGACTATCCATGCGCAGTATGTGGGAAGTAACTCAATTCAATGTTGCGTCTGTAGTGACTCGGTACACGAGATGTTGGAGCTAGAGGACCTTTGACAAGAATCATAGACTTTGAATGTGCAGTGTGCAAGGGAGATCTTGTATTAAATGACCCGCCTGTCGGTGTTGATTTTGACAGTGTAACGCTGGAGTGTGTGAATAAGTTCTGCTACCTGGGCGATACGGTTTCCGCCGGAGGTGGCACTGAAGCTAGCTTCATTGCTAGAGTCAGAAGTGGCTGGGGTAAGTTTAGAGAGCCGTTGCCACTCCTGACCTTGAGAGGGCTCCCACTTTACCTTAAAGGGAAGGTGTATACCTCGTGTCTTAGGAGCGCGATGACCTATGCCTCGGAGACGTGTCTGGTTAAAGCGGAGGATATCAATAGACTGGAACGGAATGAGAAGAGAATGGTGAGATAGAGAGATGGTGTGGGGTTAACCTCAGGGACACTATCGAGCGAGGAATTAAGAAGGCGTCTGGGCATTAGGAGTATCAGTGAAGTGATGCGCACGAGCCGGTTTGGTTGGTTTGGTCACGTGGAGAGAATGGATGATCAGAACTGGGTGAAGAAATACCAGACTGTGAACGTGGGGGGACCTAAAATGACGTGGGATCAGATACCCTGGTCCGATCTCAAAATAAAGAACTTGACAGGGTCGTCTGGAAAGCTATATTTAGGATGTGAGACTGTAACCACATTCTCTGTGGACATAATTAATGGTCTTAAAACTTGTATGTATGTTGCCTGTTATGAAAAGTGAATAAAGAATGTTCTGTAATTAGAAATATAATTTCCCATTTTGCATTCATAGCCGCCACCCTTCTATTTCTTAGGTTTCTCCTTCTTACTGTTTGAGATTAAATTTAGGTCATTAGTATTTAATACTTACCAAGAGTGGGAAATTATTGACACAACTATCCCTGATATAAGGTCCAGTTCCGAGCAGATGATGCAAATACAAGCACTAGGAAGGGCTGGCCATAATTTATAACCACCAGGGATAATTTTATATTATTATTGTGAATATATGATGACACTCATTGCTAACAACATTACTGCAAATAGGCAAACTCTTGCATTTACCTTTAAACTGTGAATTAACCCCTTCTTTACCGGCGACGTCTTTTAAATTTTATTGTAGCTATGTTTAGACAATTTATTGCAGTTTAGGAAGGATCTGTGATAGTAAATAAGGTTAAGAGAGATACTTCGAACCTGTTAATTGCTGGAGGCCCTTATTAAACTGCACAAAAATTGTCTAATAATAGCCAGAATAAGTTAAAAAGATGTAGCCGGTACAGAATGGGTTAATCTGTGAGAGGATTAAATCTAGCCACACCTCCCATCACCTGTATCTGCTTCATCTGCTCCCAACTGTACATACACAATACCTGATGACAAACTATCTGGAAGCATAAAGGTATATTTCATTTTTTCCTGATAGCGTAATGCATAGTGCGCTGAATTTCGATGTGAGTATCCTGGGTTCGAGTCCTCGGAGTGCCACATGTATTTGTTGATTTCATTAATTGAGTTTAGTTGTGAAGTTGGTTGGTTTAAAAAAAGCATAATAATTAAGCGTTATTTTCACATAGCGATTTTTATTAGTTCTTTTGCATTTATCTTGTGTCGTCCCAGTTTTTGTTTGTTTATTTTGCAAGTTTTACAATTTAACCCCTTCTGTAGCGGCGACATCTTTTGTATTTTATTTCAGCTACATTAAGAAGATTTTGTGAAGCTTAGGATAGATATATGGTAGCTAAAAGGATTAATTGAGATTGTCTGTAGCCTTTTAATAGGCAGACGTCATTCCTAAGCTGAACAAAATCGTCTAATAATTGTCAGAATAAAATGAAAAGTACATCACCGGTACAGAAGGGGTTAATGGCATGGCTTCTAATTTGTATTTTTTTTTTTGCACTAGATTTCACTTTTTTTAATTTGTGTTTTACTCCCCAGACCATCCTGGCTGAGTACCGGATCCACAATGCTGATGTGGTGCTGAAGTATGATGCCAATGCTGATGACCTCATTGATGTCGTTGAGGGCAACCGAGTCTACATCCCCTGCATATATCTTCTTAACAAAATTGGTAAGGTTTAGGTTTCTATCTATCTATCTATCTATTTACTCAGGCCTAATCCCCACTTTTCCTTTTTTTCCATTTTTTTTTGGGGGGGGGCTCAAGACAGAGCCAGAATAGGGAAAACACAAAACACAACAGAAAATAATGAACACACAAAAACAAAATACAAATTCACACACAGGTTTACCAAGTATATGTGTAGCCTATGTATTGTCTTGATAGCGTAATGCATAAATGCGCGGAATTTCGGTGTGAGTATCCTAGGTTCGAGTCCTTGGAGTGCCACATGTATTTGTTGATTTCATTAATTGAGTTTAGAAGTAAAGTTGTATACTGTATGTATACACTCAGGCACATAGGGTAGAGATACCAAAGGAGACGAATTGTCCAGTAGAGACGCACTTCATGCAAAAAAACTGCCATGCAAAAAACTAACGTACCTGAAAAGAAAACAAATACATCAAAAAATACTTTATGCTATTAGTGATGTTCTCAAAGACTACCAGCCTAATAGGACACACATTTATCATGAGAAAAAATAAACAAAAATTAAAATTAGATTTTCGGGGTATCTCTTAGCCCAAACCTAAGAAAGCGATTTTTTCACAGCTCATTTTTTTCCTACTTCTCTAACTCGGATCGTTTATCTTTTGTTTCAAATGGAAAGAGCATGTCTTGAACTATACTCCTGCATGGTTTCATGACTCTTGCATGAACGAGTGCTCGTGAAAGTGGGTGCGTCCCCATTGGTTCATGATTTGGTCCAAAACCAATGGAGACACATTTTTTCAAACTGGGTTTAGAAGGGCATAAACCGCATGCATGGTAAACCCCAATCTCGCCCCACCTCCTCCTGTATTCATGGTCGAGTTTCCTTTGATGGTGGTGGAGCTACCTTCATTTGACTTCGAGGCCCAATGGAGACGCACACGTGCGGGCCATATAGAGACGCGTCTGGATGGCGTGGTGGTGTGCGTCTCCATTGGTTTAGTGTTATTTATCAAAGTTATCTGCCCTATTTATAATATTATATCTTATTTCAGTTGCAAGAATATTGAATTAATAGTGCATGAACTACAACTACAAACTAACAGAAATGGAAAATAGAAATAAATAGTGTATGAACTATCGAATAAAGACTAAATAATGACAGAAATAATCGTACAATTTGTTTTTGTCACGTAGGTCTAAGTGTGAGCTCTCGATACCCAGCTTCACAACACACACACACACCCACACACTCACACTCAGGGGTCTAAATGTGGCCAAATTGCACTTTTTCATTGACCGTGACTGAACATCAACGAGACATAGGTCTACTTGTTTGGACGTCCCTCTGACTCCCTCACTGGAGTGACTCGTGCTGCCGTGCGGTGGGGCCAGTGGCACAACCCTTTAGTAGAGGGTTGTGCCAGTGGGGGGCGAAGGAGAGAGGGAAATCGACACTCCTTTATTTCTCTCCTCCCCCACTTCGCGAATCGGTAATTTGTGGGTTATTTCGCATATTTCTTTGTTACTATGCATCTTATATGCATTCATGTGCTTTGTGGTGATATAATATTGATATATATGAGAGATATAAGCGCTATTGCGTATTTCCCCCTCCTTTCCTCCCCCCTCCCTCGCAAACTAGCTAGGCAGGGGAAGGGTGGCGGGGTTGCTTTTTACCAACAAATGTGCAATTCTTGACCATTGTAACTTCACTGCGGCGCGATATTTTAAAGAAAATATATATAGAGTCGGATGTTGGTTGGTATTCACTACACGTTGATGTAGTTTTCGTAGCTATTTGGAAATGTTGCCAAAAATGGCTTAGGATTCGGGCAAAGTCTTTCACAAATTATTTTCTCTATAGATGTACAATGTAGGCCCACTATCAGCATGCAACTACTTTAGTTTAAGCTAGAAGTATAAGTGGTATAAATATATCTACTAAATAATCAAATTACTCACATATTAATACAAAAAAACAGACGTTCGTCTGCACTGGACTGGGGTGCGTCTACTTAGGGTTTGGTGGTCATAAGGACACGCACTTGATATTGGACCTCTTATCTCGGAAAATACTTGAAATATATCAAACATTGACACATCCATTAAAAGAATAACCATTTGGTAATATATCAAGTGAGTTTCAAGTTAAAAGAATGAATGAGCTTTGACACACTGATTTTTTTCTTGAAAACTTTCACACTTCTTGCGTCTCCTTTGGTGCCTCTACCCTACCCCATTGCTGGGGGTGGCCGACACGAGACAGAGCCCGAACAGAAACAACATTTAAAGTTCCTATTCTCAGGGTCCGGAACCACTTTCGCGTTCCCTCGCCCCTTTCTCTGTCTCGTCGAGTAGGAGAATTATAAGTAAAGTTGGTTGGTGAAAAAATGTTAATATATACCGTATACACAGGCACATACAGTACCTCATAACTGGTGGTGGCCAACAGGGACAACACAACATAAAACAAAAACAAAAATATAAATTCACACACATTTAGGTCATCCAGGAGAAGACCCAGAGACCCAGGATCACTAGGGGCCTACAGCATTTCCCCGGCCCCAGACCTCCCGGGGGTCAAGTAGGTAGTAGGGGTAGGCGCCCAGGGAAGTACTACCGCCAAGGTTTCGGGAGACTCGGGGAATAGCCTGAATTCCATTTTCTCTCCCAGGCCTTGGTAGCTGGATACATATCTTTCTGCCTCACATATCAGGAAAACCCTCGATTTTGATAATTTAATTTGACTTTATATTGTCCTTGTCCCAATTTTGGTTTGTTTAGTTTGCAAGTTTTACATTTTAATTTATATAACATACACATCCAACTTCACGACATTGCCCTACATCGCTATCCTCTATCCATAAAACACTACTCTTCCCACTACATATCATACATGTAACACCATACACCTACCTAATAAATATGGCAGTACAATTGTTAAGAGCAAACCTGGTGGTCCCTCGGTTATCCACCCCCGGCAGGGTTGGGTCATTGACACAGGGCCCTCCCGGTCGTCATCATGCGACTGTGTCAAGAGCATTGCAACGTCCCAAAGCTGCATCAAAATTAATTTATCCCAAGAACTACTATTCTTTGGAATTCACTTCCCTCGAGTTGCTTTCCACAAACTTACAATCTACAGAAGTTTCAATCCAGTTGTTACAAACATTTTATGAATGGAGGATGCCTTTAGGCACATGGACCTTTTTGTTTTATCTGTGTTTTTCCTTCCTACGTTCATTGTCTCTTAAAAAAAAAAAAAAATTACCGTAATATATTTCTGGCTATATGCTCAAGTATTGACATGCAAGTTGTGAGTAACCTTTTACTGGTATTACATTCATCGGTCAATATACAGGAGGCGCTACAATATAGGTAGCAAAATTATAATGGTAGTTTTGGGTTCCTATCATCATATGCTTTTTTTTTTTTTTTTTTTTTTTTTTTTTTTTTTTTTTTGGAGATTAACCTAACCAAAAAACCTAACCTAACCTAACCTAAATGTATTTGGGGGCTATTAGGTTAGGTTAGGTTAGGTTAGGTTTTTTGGTTAGGTTAATGACCAAAACAAAAAATCCCAAGAAAATAAATGAAAAATCCCAAGATTGTTTTTTTTTTTCCCGGGGATAAAAAGTATATAGAAATGAAGCATATGATGATAGGAACCCAAAACTACCATTAGAATTTTGCTACCTATATTGTAGCGCCTCCTGTATATTGACCCATTCATCTATACATTTGGCTACCATAGCGCAGTTGGAATATATGTACATGCTCAGATTAATATGCAGGATTCAAAACTACATAATAAATCATAAACTTGTGCATAATTCTTTAACTGTCTTGATAGCGGAATGCATAAATGCGCGGAATTTCGGTGTGAGTAGGCTATCCTTGGTTCGAGTTCTTTGAGTGCCACATGTATTTGTTGATTTCATTATTTGAGTTTAGAATTAAAGTTGGTTGGTGAAAAAATATGAATATATTTATGTCAAACCTTTTAACATACAAGTGGAGATTAACTATATGCCATTATTGATAATTGTTAAAGGAATATTGTTTAGATATTTACTTATTTGAACTTGTATTTTCAGATCAGATCAGCATTGAAGAGCTTGACATCATATACAAGATCCCTCACTGTGTGCCTATATCTGCTCATCACAAGTGGAACTTTGATGACCTCTTGGAAAGGATGTGGGAATATCTCGTCCTCTGCAGAATGTAAGATCTCTTATTTAATTATATACCTGTATAATATACTGTATATATATATACAGTACAGTGAACCCTCAAATTACGCGCAATTTATCTACGCGTAATCAAAACTACGCTTGAACCACAATTGAGGCAACAAATCGAAAAGTACGCTCAATTATTCGAATGTACGCGCCGAGCGTATGAGCGGGAGTCGATTCGTATCTGTTGGAGAGTTTTGGGCGGCCATATTGACGTGACGCCAAGCCCTCCAACGTCGTCACTGTTGACTGTGGAGAGAGACACATCTCCCGTACCATACGATTATGTATCTATAAAGCACAACAGGATACTATGAATCTATTAAAAGACTGTTCTTCGTTTTACATTGCATGTATCATTTATTGAGCTAACAAAATCGGAAATGGAAAATCTGTTTCTGTTCGGTAGTTGGAGGCGAGATTGTTTACACTTCTTTCGAAAGTCGCTTCAAAGCCCACTGCTCTCCCACTGGCTAAATGATGTGAAGCCAATTCTTTAATATGTATATGAGCTATTGAACTATCTCACTTGACACTATGTAGGCTATATGAAACTATAGGCTATACAGGGTGTATTACTTTTCGACTCAAAACTTTACCAGTAAGCCTAGGCGGCTAGGCCTATTATTTCGGTCGATCCGTTTCGGGCGCAGTGCTATAGATTGATGGCGCAGATCCGGCATTGCTCAACCACTACCAATGTGAGTTAATTTACGTTTGTTTCTTATTTGTATACATTAAATGTATTTTGTGTGGTAGATTAGGTTATGAAAACATATTTGTACAGTAATATGTTATATATTTGTGGATTTTAGGTGATGAAAGGTAGAAATAGTACAAATTTCGGTCGGACCCAGACCAATACCTATTTTCCCCATTTATATTTAACTCCCATGTACGCGCAAACGAACGTACGCGCCGACAACACAGTACGCATCCCACGCGTAGTTTGAGGGTTCACTGTATATACTGTATATATATATATATATATATATATATATATATATATATATATATACAGTAGGGTCTCACATAAAACGAGTTTATGGTCGATAAACGAGGGCGTTTTATGCGATTTCGTTTTATGTGAACACAGCATTTTGGTGGCGCAATATCGTCAATTTTCACTGTAAGCGAAAATTTTCGTACAAAGCGAACGATATTTCGTACAAAGCGAACTATATTTCGTACAAAGCGAACGACATTTCATACAAAGCGACGATATTTCGTACAAAGCGAATTTTAGGTCGGTCGTTTTAATCGAGACTCGTTTTATGCGGGACCCTACTGTATATATATATATATATATATATATATTTACTTTTATTTTATTTATTTTTTTTTTTTTTTTTTTTTTTTTTTTTTTTTTTTTTTTTTTTTGCTAGACGCCGTATTTCCCGTGAAGGGGTGGCCATGAACATTATGCTTTAGTCACGATTTGCTAGGTCAAGTTGCCCGGGCTTGACATTTACCAATAACATTTTGACAGAGCGGGTTTGACCTCCCGACCCTTTGCTCAGCAGCTGAAGCTTTACTGACTATGTCAAGGCTCGTGATACAATACATATACTGTATATATACAAGTAATTGATATCCCTTCCATTTTTTCAGCTACACCAAACCTAAAGGCCAGCTGCCAGACTACAGTGCCCCCGTTGTTTTGCGAGCTGACAAGAAATCAGTTGAAGATTTCTGTAACAAAATTCATCGCACGATTATACAAGAATTCAAATAGTAAGTATAATTTCATTTTTGTTGTACAGTATACCAAGGCCAAACAGCAGGATAGAATAACTAATGATGAGCTTAGGAGACGTTTAGGTATAAAGAGTATTAGCGAGGAGATGCGTACAAGTAGACTGGGTTGGTATGGACATGTGAAGAAATCGATAAACAAAATTGGGTGAAAAGATGCAGGTCTGTGATTGTGGAGGGAGCTGCACCAAGGGGTGGACCGAGGAAGACCTGGGATCGGACTATACTTGCCGATCTCAAATCCAAAAACTTGACAAGTACAGTATGTATATATGTATGTATGTATGTACAGTAAAAGTCCGTTAATCCGACGACCGATGATTCGAATCTCCCAATAGTCCGAATTTTTCAATTTGAGGCCAAATCCGAATTCACCCGATGGTCCGAATTTCAAGAAGTCCCAAAGTCCCCTTTTTGAGGCATTAGGCCACTCAAATGACACATAATGGAGCACACACATATCATATGTTCATGAATTCACTTTAAAAGTTTACCATTGTCATTGTAGCCTATTATCTACTTCAAAACATTCAGATTAATGGTCAAAGGAAGCTACTGATATAATCGTAAACACCTTCGTCTTCTTCTTCCACATCGTCTGCTAGAGAGTTTGTTTTGCTCTTGAACGCATCCTTGGGACGCTCCGATGCGCTACTGGCTTGCACCGCATTTTCTGCAAGCGCATTCAGTCTTGAGCTTGAAAACGCACCTTTCAAGAAGTCCCAAAGTCCCCTTTTTGAGGCATTAGGCCACTCAAATGACACATAATGGAGCACACATATCATATGTTCATGAATTCACTTTAAAAGTTTACCATTGTCATTGTAGCCTATTATCTACTTCAAAACATTCAGATTAATGGTCAAAGGAAGCTACTGATATAATCGTAAACACCTTCGTCTTCTTCTTCTTCCACATCGTCTGCTAGAGAGTTTGTTTTGCTCTTGAACGCATCCTTGGGACGCTCCGATGCGCTACTGGCTTGCACCGCATTTTCTGCAAGCGCATTCAGTCTTGAGCTTGAAAATGCACCTTTGGACGTATTAGTCTTGAGCTTGAAAACGCACCTTTGGATGTTCCGATACGCTACTATTTATAGTTCAGTGATCGGAGCATCCCAAGGGTGCTTTCAAGACAACAAGACAAGGGTGCTTTCAATACAACGTATTTTCACAGACCACGTCACAAAAGGAAAATCACAAAAGGAAAATTACAAGAACCTCTCAGGGAAGTGCCGTTGTTAAGGCATTACTTCCCGAACCACATCTGATCTTCAAGAGCAAGACAAACTCGCTAGTAGACGGAAGAAGAAGAAGACGTTTATATCAGCAGATTCCTTTGACCATTAATCTGAATGTTTTGAAGTAGTTAATAGGCTACAATGACAATGGTAAACTTTTGAAGTGATTTCATGAACATATGATATGTGTGTGTGCACCATTGTGTCATTTGGGTGGCCTAATGTCTCAATGTTTTCGTCATACACAGGTTCATAGGGGTAAAGTCCGATAATCCGAAAAATCCACTAATCCGAACGAGAGCCGGTCCGCTGCCCTTCGGATTAACGGAAGTTTACTGTATGTACTCCAATTGACCCACAGATATGCTATGCACCTAGTTTATTGTGTACCGGTAAAATTACGTAACTTTGGATGGGGAGATAATTTCGGACATTCTGGAAAAAAATATATTGAACCACAGTTATGGGATGGTGGTTCCCTGGTTTAGATGCTTATGTTCTGGGTGTGGTGTCCCGAGTTTGAATCCCGGGAGAACCATATGCTTTCATTAGTTTATTCCAGTGCATTGGGGTTTGTAATTGATGATTAATGTTAAAACGGTGTGTTACTTACGGTGTGTTGCAGTTGGGATGTGTGTACATGCTTAGATTGATATGCAGGATTCGAAGTTGCATAATAAATCGTAGGCAGTGTCCACCATTGTTTAACTGCCTTCGTGGTGTAATGCATAAGGTGTTGATATTCGGTGTGAGCGTCCTGGGTTCGAATCCACGGACTGCCACATGTGTTTGTAATATTTCATTAATCGATTTTAGGAGTAGAGTTGGTTGTTGGATAGAACATAATAATTAATAAATACATGATGTTATGGAAAAACAATTATGTCTATGGTGTTCTTCCATAGTGCAGAGCCATTTTTCCATAACTGAAACATTCTGAAACATTCTCAAGTTTCTTCCCTATAGCTCCCTTTACTGCTCTGGGGTAGGATTTATTATCACGCAGACACTGTTCCCTAATCTATCATTGATATTTTAAGTTTTTTAACCCTTTGAGTACCAGTGATGTGTGTTATATTGTTTTCTAGCTATATTTAGACGATATTATGCAGCTTAGGAAGGATCTGTGGTAGTTAACATCTCTGCTGCGTAGGTGGGGTATTGGCCACCCCTCCCTGTGCGGAGGTATTTAGACTGTTTCCTAAACTCAAATCGTCATCTATCTATTCTATCTATTGTATCTATTGTAAAGTTTGCCACAAGCAAGTGGCACCGATGAGCGTGCCACCCTTCGGTAATTTGTATAAGGTTTATTCCCCTAGACAGGTTGCCGACCAAGGCTGACGAGTCCCATCCACCCGGATTTATGTAAGGTTGTCTCCCCTAGATGAGTTACCGACCAAGGCTGACGAGTCCCATCTACCCGAAATACCATCGTACCATAAATATCATTAATACTTATCCATATGTGCCTATTTTACGTGGATTATAAAGGTAGTAACCTGTTACAACAATAAAACAAGTGGAAACAGCGTTTGGATGGTCAAAATCGGCGATAGAGGCCGGGAGTTACATAACTTATGGCTGAGGCAGCCTGCCAGCCAGCCAGCCGTCACTATGGCTGGAGAGACACTGTTGCGTGGTAGTCTCTCTCTCGCTCTTTCCCACGCTTGGTAACACAGATGACCACGCCCTGCTAGCAACTCGCTAATGTTAGCACAAAAATATACCTAAGAATAAGGGAATAACAAGGAGAATAGGTGATAATTGAAGGGGGGGGGTGGAGGAGTGACATTTGGCATGGCCAAGGGGCAATAAAAAAAAAAGAAAAAAAAAAATGATACGGGGCTGATTTAACCCTCCAGCCCCGGGGGCTATAGCTTGCGACTGTGCTCCGGTACCGGGTGTTTTTGACGATCTTTGGCCTATGTTAACTACTCTGTAGGTCAATGAATATGTCATGTAATGTTGTGAATAAAAAAGAATAATGTTCCACAAACCTTCCTCTGTCGAATGGCATTGAGTAGAGGTCTCTAGCCCCTCTGGTTGCATAATGGTGAGCGCGGGAAGACGAGTGCTTTTCGGCGGCAAATTCTTCCCGCGTTCGGACGCGTCGCCTCGGCCATGGCTACGACGCACCTAGCCGCTCGCCGCGCCAAAGTATTTATCTCCCTTAGACGATTTTAGTGTTTGATATTGAGAATGTGATGTTTATTTGATATTTTCTAGTTATTTTGAGGCCAATTATATAAAATATGTTTATTAGGGTATCACTGTCACTGATATTGCTAATTTTCACTCGATACCGTACATTTTATTAGTAATTGAGGTAGCTTATTGTTGTATTAGGCACTGATTATTCGTTATCACAGGTGTTTATTATACTTTGGCCATCAAATATTAGGTCTTGTGTCACTTTCACTTAGTTATATGATTTGTAAACGATTTATATACAATTTATTGTGTCTTTTTTCACTGATTTATATATTTCTATAGGTTCTAATCATATGAATGTCACTTGGTATATACATATGTGTCACTTTCACATATTATTATGGTGTAATTGTATTTGTATCAATGTTCTCATAATACATGACTTTGTATTACAATACATTGGTTTTCTTCCACTTTTTGCCTATATATAATTATAGTGTACATATTGTCATTTTATTTGGCAATTTCAGTATGATTATTAGAACTCCAGCTTGGAGTGGTAATCAAAGAAGCAATCTACAGCACAGAGTGCCACCTTGCACTCCACACACTCCAGGGTTCACTTTTTACCTGACCTCGGCTTCACCCTGCTGTTGTAGCAGACATGGCACCGCTTCTGCTGTGTTCTTCCGGATTCATTCTGAGGCAGGGAACCAAGCCTGTGCCTAGTCAAGTATTGAGCAGACTGCAAGCGGTCAATAACGGCGGGCCCAGGATGTGCCACTGCCCTCTGTGGCATAGCATACTTCTCCAGGAGCTCCGTCAACACCTGCTTTTGGAACCTCCGCAGGCTATTGAACTTCATGGTGTTCACATTCCGAAGCTTGTATATGTTGTAGGCATTCAGAACTGACATGTCCACCATATGCAGAAAGAACTTTTTGTACCATCTGCACGAGGTACGCAGGCAGTCAATGAAGCCTATCTGCATGTCGGACTTGTCCACCAGCCTCATGTTGATGTTGTAGTCCAGGACAGCATCGGCTTGGTCACCCTGGCCTGGGTGCGGCGATCCACCTTGCCAGTCTCCACCATTTCCCCCTTGTGGATGGTGGTCAGGAGGTTGACCTTCCGCTGGTCGTGCCAGTGGATAGCCAGAATGGGCCCCGACTTCTTCTTGAACACATCACCTTTTTTGGTCTTTGGAGGGAAAGGTGGCATGCCCTTCCTTTTCCCTCGTACTGTGCCTACAGTCCCCGTCTTGCGCTCATGCAGGTACTGTGAGAGAGTGGGGGACGTGTAATAATTGTCCGTGTAGAGGACGTGATTCTTATGAAAGTAGCGGTCCATCATGGCTTGCACCACTGCTCCGCCAAAGCCAATGAGGGGGTCCACAAGCAAGTCCCCTTCCTTCCCGCTGTAGACCAGGAAGTCCAGGACATAGCCAGTTTGGCAGTCGCACAGCACAAAGAATTTTATGCCAAAGCGATGTCTTTTTGAGGGGATGTACTGCCGGAAGCTGAGTTTTCCCCGGAACAGCACAAGAGACTCGTCAATGACGACCTTGCGGAAGGGCTTGAAGTAGGAGGTGAAGCGTTCTCGCATCATCTCATACAACGTCCTAATCTTCCACAGCTTGTCTGGGAGGTGGACGTCAAGGTTGGTGACAAGATGGAGCGCTGCGAGGATATCAAGGTACCGGTCGCGAGACATATATTTCCCGAAGGCAGGGGTGGATATCAGATCATTGGTGATCCAATAGTCAGGCAACCTATGCTTCTTGACATGAGGCATTAGCATGGTGAGTGCCAGGAACACCATGAACTCTTTATGAGTCACTGGGGTCCACTGCCTCATGTGGCCCTTGGTCACCTTTCCCAAAAAGTGGGCCTGGAATTGGTGCTGCTTATTTGTCTCTTTGACAACATAGCCTACCACCTCCTCATCAAAGAAGGCCTCAACAGTTCGTGTGGTGGAGCATTGGGGCCTGCAGGAAAATTGGGGGTAACGCCTGAACCCTCCAGTACCTCATCAAAAGCTGGCACATCAGGGTTGTATGCATCCTCATCAACTACGTCTTGCCACTGAAAAACGTAGAATGGGTCTTGTCTACGCTGACGAGGAGCTCCAGCTGGTGGCCCAGCACGCCCACGGCCAACTCGGGAGGCGCGCGCCCTAGGGCGGCGGCCAGGGCGGTGGGCAGCACGACGGGCAGCACGACGCCGGGCCAAGCGGATGGGTCGAGGGTCGTCGATGTCCATATAGTCATCGTCAGAGTGGTCATCTTGCCCTGACGGTGGACCTATGTAATCATGGCCAGAGTCTTGAGAGAGGTGCCCTTCATCATCAGTGGCCCCCACATAATCTGGCGGGGAACCAGTGATGCGTGGGCGGCGTGCGGGTGGGCGAGGTGGGGAAGGAGTGGCAGGTGAGGCTGTGTCCCCCCGAGGTCCCGGGCTCCTTGGCCTGCGACGAGTGACAGAAAGCAATGTTTCAGTGTCACTAGGGCCAGGTATTGGTGATGCGAGCTCAAAGACTTCTTCAGGAAGACATGTTGAAGGCGGGAGAGGTGGGGAGGACCGTGGGGAAAGTTGCGGGGACGTATGGCTGGGGCCGGCCGGGGTGGACGCCGCGGGAGCCTCGAACAAAACTCTCTTACTTTTCTTAATTTTCTTGGTATATTTCCTACCTTTCCCCTTTTCGGCAGCAGTATGTCTCCTGTCGGGGGACCTAGGAGGCAAATAGGCCGAAAGTGTGGGGTCCTCAACCCTTGGCAATGGTGGGGGTGGTGGGGAAGAATGCGGGGCATCCGGGTCATCTTGGGTGGCGTGGGTAGATAAGGGAGACAATGGCGGACGAGAAGGGTCACCACGCTGACCCTCACTCACAGCCTCATCCTCACCAAGTAGTTTTGCTTGTTCCCTAGCTGCCGCGGCCGCCTTCTCAAGTATTTTCTGCTTATACAAATGTAGCTTGAAAGGCGATTTACCAGGGGAAGGGCTTGGCGTCGTGTCACTTAAGCGAAATTTGGTGAGTGACCTTGAACTCTCCCACTCGCTCACTCTCTCAAGTTCACTGTCTTTAGGTAAACCAGCTTCCTCAACAACTGGTACATCACCTTCATCACTCTCATCACTGTCATGTTCTCTCGCAAATCCCAGGAATTGCTCTTCTTTATCACTCTCATGGCCATAATCACTCGACTTATAATTACTGGAGTCGTCACTGACTTCATCATCAACATTATGCTTGGCATCAGCTCGCTCATAAAGTCTCAATGTCGTCTCAATACCTCCGGGAGATAACACATTTAGGCGATGGCGTCGGGGTAAGGCGCGACGAACAAGCAAGGGCGTCGTAGGAAGCACGGTATCGGACACAGCGGAATCACTATTTGGCGTACTGTCCATTATGGCGTCGGGGTAGATACTGTTGCTGTGGCGGAGTTTACGCCTGGTGGCGCCACCTACCGTCCCACGATACCGAAAATGTACGCGCGGCATTCGAAAGCACGCATGCAAGCAATGGGCGTTCAAGAGCCCTTCCGGGTTGCGCGGGCCGAGTTTGTTATGGGCGTTCAAGAGCCCATCCGGGTTGGAGGGGTTAAATGTTTATTTTTTAGGCCTTGGATTATATGAGGAGATCTGCAGCGCAGCGGTAAAACTCTTATGATGAGATCCGCACTTGCTGGGTTAAAAGGGTTGCTGTTGTTGTTGTTCCCCAGGCTGTCTGGCCGAACAGCCCCAAGGTCCCGAGCAAGGCCAAGGCCATAAACGAGCGCCCCCACAAAACCCTCCCTGCTTACCACTAACAAAGCCTGGGTGACCGAAGCCACTCCAAGGCAGGGAGCTGAGGAGGGTTGGTTGAGATAGATTGAAGTCATATTATTGCTAGAGGTCCTTCCTAAGCTGAATAAAATTGTCTAATAGTTGCCAGAATGTGATGAAAAGGACGTCCCTGGTACTGAATGGGTTAAGGTAACACTGAATCAACAGATCGGTGACAAGGAAATTAAGATAATAGGCTACAGAGATTACAATAAGTAATACCGCATTCTTAACATCATACATTACAAACCCCAATGCACTCTAATAAACTAATGAAAGCATATGGTCCTCCCGGGATTTGAACTCGAGACACCACACCCAGAACATAAGCATCTAAACCATTACACCACCAACACAGTTAAAGGTTGAGTACACGATTACACTTAATATCCATTTTTGAATTCTGGATATCAATCTTATCATGTACTCAGACCCAACTGCATTATGGAAAGCGTAATGTTTTAGTGAGAGGAAAGATTATTGAATGGGGCCAAGATCACTAAGGACCGGCCTCGCTATACATTAGTTAACATTGAGATTATAAGATAAAAGTCTATGCTTATGTGAAAATAACAAGTACATTATCTTTTCAGCGCCCTGGTGTGGGGCAGTTCAGTGAAACACCAACCGCAGAAAGTGGGTAAGGAACACGTCTTGAACGACGAGGATGTTGTTCAAATCTGCAAGAAGGTTTAACCTCTACACCACCATGACATCTCTCTTTATTTTGTTCTGGCTATAGTCCGTTTATTCTAGGTTGGGCAGAAATCGTAACTTCTAACCTCTGTAACTCTAAAAGGGCTAGAGCAAATTATCTGTCAATTTATACACATATTCCCTAGCCAAGTCTTCATATTTGGTAGAAATATTAGCTTGATTACTCTAGTCCTTTTTGTGTTATGAGAGGTTAGGGATTTCGATTTCTGCCCAACCTAGAATGAACGGACTATAGTAGTAAACAATTTAATTCAGTTTAGGCTGGACCTCTGCATGTCAGAGGCTTATCAAGATAGATCTTCCCTCTTTCATTCATATTAATCCTTAATCTAAATTAAATTGTTTAAGATTTACAAGAATAAAATACATTGTGCAAATGACCATACATATTCCCAGCTACCACCTACTGTTATGGGTTCACTGTACAGTACAGTATTGTCAATATTTTATTATTATTATTTTTTTTTTTTTTTTTTTTTTTTTTTTTTTTTTTTTTTTTTAAAAAGAGACAATGAACGGAGGAAGGAAAAACACAGATAAAACAAAAAAAGATCCATGTGCCTAAAAGCATCCTACATTCATAAAATGTTTGTAACAACTGGATTTAAACTGTTGTAGATTGTAAGTTTGTGGAAAGCAACTCGAGGGGAAGTGAATTCCAAAGAGTAGTAGTTCTGGGGATAAATTAATTTTGATAAAGCAGAATTTCTGCATTGTGGAGGAGAAAGTGTAAATTCATGTGCGCTTTCAGCTGCCCTAGTTCTACGGGGAAAGATGTGGAGAGGCGGCACAATTGAAGCAATTTCCTCGGAACAATTGCTGTGAAAATATCTGTAGAATAATTAGCAAGGGATGCAACGTTTCTTCGTATGGATAATGTAGGAAGGTCCTGTGTGATTACAGGGTTATTGATTAATCTAATAGCTTTATTTTGAATTTTGTCCAACTGCCTCAATGCAACCACTCCACTTCCACTCCACAGAGGTGAACAGTAATCCATCTGAGAACGCGCATGACTTTTATATATTACGGGCAACTGCTCGTCAGTGAAGAATTCTCGAACTCTGTACAGGAGTCCCAGTTATTTAGAGGCATTCTTAGCAATGCTTCTAACATAATGTGTCCAGCTCAGGTTAGTAGTTAATGTTACACTGAGAATGTCAATACTAGGGGAAGTGGGAATATTTACATCATTAAAAAATATATGGGAGTCAGTGAGATTCTGTCGGTTAGAAAATTGAATGTACTTGGTTTTCTGTGCATTAAAGGAAACTAGATTCTTTTGTCCCCATTCATTAATTCTAGAAAGGTCCTGGTTCAGAGCAATTGCAGTGTTTATTTTTGAATTTATAAGATCAGGTTGGGTGAAAGAATTGGTAAATGTGAAGGAACTGTGGAGTGTTGAGTCATCTGCGTAGGAATGTATTGGATTATGAGTGGTAGATATGAGATAATTGATATGAATGAGGAACAGAGTTGGGGCCAAAACTGATCCCTGGGGAACACCAGCATTTATTGAGTGAAATTGAGAATAAAGGCCATCTACCATTACACATATTTTTCTGTTTTGAAGATAAGTAGAAATTAGTGGAACTAATGATGCAAGGCCGTAGTGTGACATCTTCGACAATAAGGATGGATGCCAGACTCTATCAAATGCCTTTGATATATCCAGTGCTATTGTATGTGTTTCACCATGTTGGTCTGTAGCTTGGTTGATTTGATGCGTAAGAAGGCAAAGTTTTTTTTTTTTTTTTTTTTTTTTTTTTTTTTTTTTTTCTCTATATTCCAACTTACTTCCTCTCAGGCATAGGCTGAGAGCCTTAACATTCACCGCTTTACAATGAACAGTGAAGCCTGTGAGGTCTTGTTCCAGTATAGGGAGTGTGACATGTGAAGCACGTAGAGTACAACGAGCACCTGCCATCTTGCCTTCACATGAGGCACGGTGCTCACTCATGGCCCGAAACGACCCCATCTCTGAAGCCACCTCGTTCCCGTGCTTCACTGTCTCATCCCCCTACACTTGGACTCTCACACTTACACACACACAACGCTACCTGTTGAGCAGATAACTCACCAGGCATTGCACCCCTATAGCATATTTTGAATATGGGAATATTCATACAGTGCTATTTAATCAGGGAACAATGAGGGTATTTTATTGACGTTTCGGTGGGCTTGTGGTAATGCACTGATACCAGGTACAGCACAAATTCCATCCCAATAATATCTTCCCATTGATACATCGGGATTTGAACCCGGGACCTTTGGATTACCAGGTCAGTGGCAAGACCACTCCACCACACCTCCCCTATGTCTGCAGTTGATCGACATCGTCTAAAACCATATTGCCTATCACTGATTAATTTATTATTCTCAAGATGCTTAATTATGTGATTATTTAATATAATTTCAAAGACTTTACTAAGAGTGGAAGTTATAGCTATTGGTCTGTAGTTTGATGGATCTGAAGAGGCACCTTTTTTAGGAACTGGATGGATGTTTGCTTCTTTCCAGGATACTGGGAAGCATGAGGTATGAGTACACAGACGGAAAAATGTTGCCAATACAGGAGCGAGCACCAAGGAGCAATTCTTTTACTATTGGAGGAATTTCATCTGGACCAGGAGTTTTATCTACTGAGAGATTCTGCAAAATAGTTTTGACATGTCTGGTGTGGATCTTAAGTGAGGGAATTTCAGGCGAATTAAAATTAAGTACAGGGACATCTGGATTTATTTCATCTAAGGTTGAGTTGGTGGAGAAAATATCCGCAAGAAGGTTAACTTTACCTCGTGGGTCACTTACAAGATTGCCAGTCGGAGATTTTAATGGTGGAATGGATGAAACAGTAGTGAAGGTGGATTTGAATGAAAGAGTAGACCAAAATATTTTGTTATCATTTGGATTATTTAGAAGTTTATTTGCCTGCTTGTGGAGAAAGTTTGATTTAGCTAGATTTAATACAATTTTGGCATGATTTCTGATGTTTCTAAAGTAATTAAAGGCTTCATGTGTTTTTGATCTTGTGTATGCATTGTAGGCTATTGCTTTTTGTTCAGTTACTCTAGCACAATTATGGTCAAACCATTTAGGTGAATTAGATCTTTTACTGTACTTTTGATGAGGAATAAAAGTTTCCATTCCAATTTTTATAAAATCTTGTATGTGGCTCAAGGTGGAGTGTGTAACATTATAAAAGAAAGAGGTCCAGGGAATATCAATAAAGAAATCTTGAAGACCCTCCCAGTCTGCCCTATCGTAATGCCATTTAGTCACCAAAACAGGTTCAGAGTGGGAAGGTGTGGTAGGTGATAGGCAGGTGGCCTGTATCAGACAGTGATCAGAAGATCCAAGCGGGGACCTCACTGTAACATCATAATTTTCTGAATTGGTTGTTAAAAATAAGGCCAGTAGGTGAGAATTATGATCAGGATTATCTGGTACACGGGTGGGTTGGTTGACTAGTTGAGTGAGATTAAATGAGTCTGCAAATAGCTCACATTCAAGACCAGCATCATCAGTCCTGGCTGAATGAATGAGCCATTCAACATTATGGACATTAAAATCACCCAACACAGTGATTTCAGAAGAAGCATTTAAGTTGAAGACGAGTTGTGAGGACAGAGAATCAAGAAGACTGCTCTGGAGGAGTATTTGGGGAATGGTAGATGCAACATATGTATTTAAATTTACCAGCAGAAATTAATTTGTATATAGAATAATCAAAATAGGGACAATTGAAACTAGTAACCTCCTCCAGGGCAATTTCAGATTTTGCGAAGCAACATATACCTCCTTTAGGTCTGAAATTTTGGAGCAGTTGATAACCTAGAAAATTAAATCTAGATGTGTCAGATGTGGATGTTACTCGAGTCTCTGTCAAAAAAAGGAGAGTAGGGGATTCTGCTTGAAGAAATTGGTGTACAGAATTGATGTTAGAGTGAAGTCCCCTTATATTGCTAAAAGAAAAAGCTGCACCGACGAGCAGCTTTGGGACGTTGCAATGCTGTTGACACAGTCGCATGATGACGACCGGGAGGGCCCTGTGTCGATGACCCAACCCTGCCGGGGGTGGATATCCGAGGGACCACCAGGTTGGCTCTTAACAATTGTACTGCCATGATTTATTAGGTAAAGATATGTATAGTGTTGCATGTATGATATGTAGTGGGAAGAGTAGTGTTTTATGGATAGAGGATAGCGATGTAGGGCAATGTCGTGAAGTTGGATGTGTATGTTATATAAAGAGGGTTTTCCTGATACCCCTGATGTGTGAGGCAGAAAGATATGTATCCAGCTACCAAGGCCTGGGAGAGAAAATGGAATGCAGGCTATTCCCTGAGTCTCCCGAAACCTTGGCGAAACTGAAAAATTACACATACTGTTCGGATGCTAAGACATGTATGTATTTATAGGTATCTTCTTCAGTGGTCTGGTTAAACTGATATTATAAAAAAAAAAAAAATCAAATCAAGCACATTCCCCCCCCCCCCCCCCCCCCTTTTTTTTTTTTTTTTTTTTTTTTTTTTTTTTTTTTTTTTTTTTTTTTTTATTAAAGCTGGGGGATGGCCGACTTGAGACAGAGCCCGAAAGGGACAAACACAAAAAAATAAATATATATAATATGAACACACAAATTCACACGCATCTAGGTCGCCCAGGAGAAGACCCAGGGATCACCAAGGTCCCTCTATTTGTATTAAATGCAATAATAGATTCGTACTTTGTAGTGTAATAATTCCTGGAAATTTACATGCTATACTATTGGATTTTTAAAGGTGAACCATAGGAATGAACGAAAAAACTAAGATTTATGCAGGGTCATTACTTGGCATGAATATACTGTAATATGTATATGGGCGATATCGATATAATTCCATTAAACGCCTGAAAAAAATACTAATATATGCAGCCCTGGACTGTCAGGTCTGTTTTTCGTAATTAATACCTTTCAATTCAATACTCAAGCTGTGCAAAAGATCGAACAACGTCCTGAAGATGTGGTGCACATCAAGAAATAATCCCATCTCGCCAACTATAAACATACAGCCAGTGTTTTTTAGTGTTTATCCAGATCTGGAGTTAAGGGATGTCGCTTGTAAGGCCTATTTCTTAATGATAATATAGTTTTCTGTTCAATTTATATATCGCGGTCCCTTGACTAGACAGTTGTGAAGCCAAATGTTGAGCTGTAAAAATGTGTACAATTTATATGAGTTTCTCAACATCAAAAATACCACAGATTCATCCATATTTCCATTGACGCCTGTGACGTCATGGTAAACACGCCAGTGCTCGCCACATACAATAAATTACATAAGCTATATTTCTATGTTGTTAGACACATTGATGAAAGTTCTTCAGTATCATTTCCCTAAAACCAAGCAGATCCCAATGGATATTGTAGTTTGAATAGGTTTAATCCCTGGAATTCACCTTTAAATGCAAAAAATTAAGACTGCTGAAATCAGCCTTCTCTTCTTCTTTTGTCTTTGATAGGTTGTTGGAATAAGATTAGTTATTATCAATGCAGTGTATAAGCATTTGGTAGTAGAATTTAAAACAATAGGGTAAAATAAGTGTTATTGCTTTTAAGCTAAGCCGGTGCCTTTCTGTTTTTCATCCCGAGGATATTGCTGTTTGAGACTGATTTTTATAATATTGGAAAAAACAATCTTTATGACTAAAGCTTGGGGATACTTTTATATTGTATTTATTATGCCCTTTTACTGAAGAATATAATTATTTTATGTTAGATTTTTAGAAGTTTAATTAGGGATAAAATGCATGTGACCTTATGTAGCTTTTATTTTTACTAATCGATAATATACTCATTAGTACAGTATGAATTTACTATAGTATTATAGTGTAATGTAAAACTTGCAAAATAAACAAACCAAAACTTGGACGAATACAGTAAAAAGACAAAAAACTTATAAAAATCGCATGTGGAAACAACGCTTAAGCAAAATAATAAATAATAATATAGTAATGTGAATTCAGGGGTGAGACTGGTGCATTCTGCCACCTACACTTTTCAACACTTGTATGGATTGGTTACTGGGCCAGACAGTCGGGTCGAGTCGCTGGGGAGTAGACATTAGCAAGTTCAGGATCACAGATCTTTACTGCAGATGATGCAGTAATCCTAGCGGAGACATTAGGTGTGGTATTCTTAAACATTTATTTCCCTTCGCAGTGCCTAATATCGAACGAATATTGTGGGAAGGATTGTTGTTTTCAGAGATTACACGGCTAACCAGCGATTACTCCATGAAACTGATTCAAGACAACAACAACTGATTCAAGATATACAGGTCTCTTTCACTATCCGATGCCAAGATTTATGATATTATTATAGGTTTTTAGGTGTTTGGGTTTGAGTTTTGGCTGATCTGAGAAAGTTTCCATATATGCCCCATTAATTTTAGGGTTTGCAATACAGTACGATTTTTCTATTTAAGATTGGGTTTTCAGGAACGTAACCCAATCGTAAATCGAGGGAGAGCTGTATTAGTTGCATGGTCGGTGTCAACTTCGGCTATATAGGCATGTGGTTCCCCTCCCTGAAGCATACCCTGCTCACCAGGTGGTCTCTACAGACGACAACCCTGAGTGGAGAAGGCCTAGAGGAAGACCACGGAACTCATGGCTGAGGCAAGTCGGCCAATCATGCGATAGGATACTTGATATGGGCCAGGGAGATGCCCAGGAGGATCCCCTGGTGTGGAGTCGCAGGTTGAGTACGGCTACACGCTGTTACAGCGTATGCCCCCATTGATTGATTCAAATATTATGTATGTATGTATATACAGTATATACTCGGGCACATACCCCATTGCTGGAGGTGGCCGACACAAGACAGAGCCCGAACAGAAACAACAGTTAAAGTTCCTATTCTCAGGGTCCGGGACCACTTTCGCATTCCCTCGCCCGTTTCCCTGTCTCGTCAAGTAGGAATAAATGAGAAGCAAGAGGACATGAACAGGTTGTTTGAAAGAAGAAAGTAGGACGTGCTTGTGCCGAGTGAAACCACGATGAAAGGAGAGGGTGAAGTGGATTTTGGAAATGTGAAAAGTAGAAAGTCTGGAGTAGATAAGAGAGTCCTAGCGAAAGAGGGTGTGGCTGTTATTATGAAAGAGGAACTGCGAGGGTTTATAAAAGAGTGGATATACTGTAGGTGTCATCAAGGTTAATGTGGGTGCGAATGCAGTTTAACCTAAGAAGTGCGCATGGAGGGTATGAGACACCACACTCCTGTGCTGACGTATTTGAGCTGTTCCCATCACTAACATCGTTATTTTACCATAAATAGCATTAATACTTAAACATATGCTCCTATTATAGGTTGATTATAAAGGTATTAACCTGTTACAACAATAAAACAGATGCAGATGGAGTGAGGAACTACATGAACGAAGGCGGTGCTGGTTGGGGGGAGGGGCGTCACATGCACACACCATGACCCAAAAAGAGCAACAGATCTCCTTCAACCCTATCTCAACACACTACATGGCTGGTGCACTACAAACAGACTTAATCTAGCCCCAGCCAAATCCACCGCAACCCTGCTCACAAGTTGGACAGAACACAAATACATCCCTCATCTCACCATAAACAACACACCCCTAACACATACACCCAAAATCCTAGGAGTAACATATGATACTCATATGACATTCAAACAGCACACCACAAACATTAAAAAGAAACTGACACCCAGACTTAACGCCCTCAGGTCACTTGCTCACACAAAATTTGGACACAACAAAGAAACTACCACCACAGTATATAAACAATACATAAGATCAGTGATGGAATACGCAAGCTCAGCCTGGGCTTCTAACCTAGCTGAAACACATCATAAGACCTTACAGACTATTCAAAACAAAGCCCTGAAGATCATTACAGGCTGCACAGCTACTGCACCCACAGATCACCTACATCAAGAAACCAAAATCCTCAAAGTCAAAGACCATCTGGACATGAGAGGCACTCAATTCCTGGCAGCAGCCTCCACGAACCAAGACCACCCACTAAACTACATGGCAACACACCCACAGACACCAAGAAATATCAAAACAACACCCAGCACACGGTATCACACACAATTATTGTCCTCTCTCCCTCCCTGCCCACCCTGAACCAACTTCCAGAAGCACATCCATACTCCTATCTCTCACCGATCCATCCACTCGCTCACAGACAACACGCAGCTGCATGCACGACCTCCCGAAATCCATCCTTCCGAATCCTCCCTTCCTCGCGAGGACAGAGTCCACCTGGCCAGGCTGAGATGCGGACACCATCCAGCTCTCCTGAGCTATCAGAAGAGACTGGATGACTCCGTTGTCGACGCTTGCCCGGGATGTAACACAGCATCCCATACCATTAAGAGTCTTCCCGTAGTTCCCGGGTTAAGGGTCAAACGTTGGTATTTGTGAGTTCATATGGGCCAGGAAGTGAAAGGACGGTAGAGGGAGGGTTTTTGGGAAGATATGAGGGATTGTCTACAAGAATTTGAGGAAAATGAAAATGTGGTAGTTGTAGGGGACCTGAATGCTAGGAGAGACGATGAATCTGTTGAGTGATAGGTAGTTTTGGTGTGGATGGAGTAAACTAGTGTGGAGAAAGAATGATTGAGAGCCTACAGTATACTGTATGTGGAGAGTGTAGAATGAGTAGGTAATAAGTTCATCAAAAAGAGACTTATAGGGCCTACATAAGTATACATGGCAAAGACTTTGAGGGGAGAGATTGTAGAGAGGGTATTGATGGATTATGTATTGGTGATGAGGGAAAGAATGTGCTGAGAGGTAAGGCTGAGGGTATGTTGATCATATCTTGTGGAGGGAAAGCTGAGAGTGAGGAGTTACAGGAGAATGCGAGACAAGTAAGAGGTAATAAAAGTTTGTGAGTTAGAGAAAAGTACAAAATAGAGGGAGTACCAGGAGAGGCTAAGTGAGAAATGGATGGAAGAGAGAGAAATAGAGGATTGATGGCAATAGCTTAAGGAAGGAGTGAAAGCAAGCACAGAAGTATGTGGTTGTTGTTGTTGATCCCTAAGCTGCCTGGCCGAACAGCCCCGAGTCCCTGAGGAAGGCCATTGCCACGATCGGGCTTTCCCACAGAGCTCTTGTGTTGTTTGTTGTTGTTGTTCCCCAAGCTGCCTGGCCGAACAGCCCCAAGGCCCCAAGCAATTCCAAGGCCATGACCGAGCGCCCCCACAGAACCCTCCCTGCTGAGCACAATAAAGCCTGGGTGACCGAAGCCACTCCATGGCGGGGAGCTGAAGAGGGTGCGGAAACGCCCGGGAAACCAAAGCCCCACCCAGGGCCCTGTGCTTCTCGGCAATTATGAAGAGAAAGTTGAGGGGCAAGGGAAAAATGTGACGCTTTGGCTTCCAATCTTGGTAGATTGGGAGGTCAATCCACGGAAGAGACGCCGTCACTTGAGATCTAGAAAATATATAAGTTAAAGGATCATTCAGCGTAAGCTATGGGTATGGCAGAGATTGCTCAGCTCTCACTCTGATAGACCAGCCCATCACCACATGACTAGAACCCAATCCTCTCAGCATCAGCTAAGAAAGGCCCTAGAAAGCCGCCTATGGCGGGGCGATATATCCCCCACCCGCCGCTCTTGTGTTGTTGGCATATGTGGTTGTGTGAAATGCAGTCTTCTATATGATGTGTTTAATGGTATGGGGTGCTGTGTTACATCCTGGGCAGGTGTCGACGACGGAGTCATCCAGTCTCTTCTGATAGCTCAGGAGAGCTGGATGGTGTCCGCATCTCAGCCTGGCCAGGTGGACTCTGTCCTTGCGAGGAAGGGAGGATTCGGAAGGATGGATTTCGGGAGGTCATGCTTGCAGCTGCGTGTCGTCTGTGAGTGAGTGGATGGATCGGCGAGATATATGAGTATGTGGTAAAAGGAGAGTATCTGGCAAAGGTATTAGGAAGGGAAGCGAGTGGTGAGAAAGACAGTTGAGGGGAAAAAAATGGTTTTACAGGATGGAAGTGTTGAGGGATGGGAGATGTAGCCTATGAGGAGAATAGGAGGGAGGCGAAACGGATGATTAGAGAAGTAAAGAAAAGATGGGGTTAAAGATTGAGTGAAACTTTTGAGGAATGTAAGAAAATGAAGGAGGTAAATAGAGTAAGGAAAGGAGAAGAAAAGAGGAAGAGTCGGCGAAAGATGCAAATGGAGAGTTAGGTTTACTAATGGGTGGTGTGCAAGTGAAGGAAAGATATGTTGAGTATTTTTAATTGTTGCTAACTATTAACTATTTTCATTATTTAGATATAGGGAACACAGTCCTGAAGTTATGCCATCTATTTTTGAAACACCCTGTATATAGAGGAGAGTGTAAACGAAACAGCGCTACAACAACCTTACGTTGAGGAGGAAAATCAAGTGATAGGAAATCTACTGTTCAAAGAAGAAAACCAGGAACGAGTGAAGATGTATGGGATGTGAAGAGCAAGAACCAAGAACATGAAGGAGCTGGAATAAGATGAAATAGATTATAATGCAACATATAGAAAAAAACCAGAAAAAGAAATACAATATACAGTATATAACAGAGCACGTCCCAAAAAGGAAAATTACAGGAACCTCTCAGGGAAGTGCCGTTGTTAAGGCATTACTTCCCGAACCACATCTCTGATTCTGATCTGATCTGAAATATAGTTATATTTTTTCTACTGGTGGAATTAGAGCATCTAATTTTCCGTTCCTAAGTTAAACTAACCTAATATTAAGTGATTTGAACAAATGCAAAGAAAGAACTACTAAATGGTCTTGGTGGGTTACTTGGCAACTGGGCGGCATGCGGCGGAAGAAGAAGAAAAAGAAGAAGGCCCTTTAAGAAGTTTAAGATTCAGCAGACTTGAGTTTCGACTGTCAAGAAGTGACGTATAGTGTTGCTTCCCCTTTCTCTGACTTAAAATACAACACAATAGAATATCTAGGTCGGATATTTTATATTGTATAATCTCCTTGTATCACGGTATCAATCCAACCCGAAGACAAGGTAATATAATACGTCAAATACGAGTTATTTGACAGTTGACATAGGCTAGCCTAGACATCTAGGTTGTCGTTTGGCGAACTTATTTTTAGCCTTCGGCCTATTAATAGCCTAGCCTACACATATTTTGTTCTGCTAGATATAGCCTAGTATTGTTGTTGATTTATTACTATATAGGCTAGCCTAGGCTATTACACTTGCAATGGAAAGCCGACAGTGTAATCTCTATTGGAAGAACAAATTATTGTATGCTGATATCAAAATAGGTAACCAGCTGGTTCCATTTATCATTGATACAGGGTCTAAGATAACCCTTATGAGTTATAGTCAAATAAGGCTATATGGATTGTTTGATCATTTCAGCAACCTTATTTATAGTAATTGTAATAGCTCAGGGCATTATTTTTCAGTTAAGAAAAACGTACCTGTGGAATTTCAAACCTCCCCTGAACCTGTTACTATTTGTGTAGATATTGCAGTTACTTATAGTACTGCAGATTTTGTGAGTGTAATCGGTATGGATATACTACGATCCTGTCGGTGTACTGTAGTGTTCGCACGGTACCAACCCTTGTTAATTATAAATGATTGTGTTAAGCCATACCCAAATCAGTTGCGGTATGAAAAAGAAGTCATCATAGGAAGCAAAAAGCAAACGATACTTTTTGACACTGGGTCGCCAATAAACTGTATTACTAAAAATATGGCAAACAAAATTAAACTTACACCTCAATATATACATGAATCTAAAGAAGCAGAACTGACTGTTCTACAACCTTTGAATAATGTCAGAGATGATGTTATTTATCAATATGTTAAAAATGTTAAAATAGATTCTGGTGATATTAACTACTCTGGTAACTTTTACATATCTACATTATGTGTAGTTGGCATAGATGCCTTTATTGATAAAACTATATCTTTCAGTCCTAATAGGCCTACCAGTGTCTTCACAAGGGCACTAAAGGGATTTGCCAAGATAAATAAATGGCGTAAAAATGTATATAGGGCCTAGGCCGGTCAATATACAGGAGGCGCTACAATATAGGTAGCAAAATGTTAATGGTAGTTTTGGGTTCCTATCATCATATGCTTCATTTCTATATACTTTTTATCCCCGGGAAAAAAAAAAAAAATCTTGGGATTTTTCATTTATTTTCTTGGAAATTTTTGTTTTGGTCATTAACCTAACCAAATAACCTAACATAACCTAACCTAACCTAACCTAACCTAATAGCCCCCAAATACATTTAGGTTAGGTTAGGTTAGGTTTTTTGGTTAGGTTAATAAAAAAAATAAAAAATAAATCCAAGAAAAAAATAAAAAACCCAAGATTTTTTGTTTTTTTCCCGGGGATAAAAAGTATATAGAAATGAAGCATATGATGATAGGAACCCAAAACTACCATTAGAATTTTGCTACCTATATTGTAGCGCCTCCTGTATATTGACCCCTAGGCCTATATGACAATATTAATGAGGCAGATTAGGCTATGAAATGAATGGTACTGGTGTCTGGTAATTATGAAAGGTAGCCTTTGAATCGATGGGCGGTTGGGCTTAAGAGTTAAGCAACCCTGCCCCGGCCCCCATGAACAGGTAAAACAAGCTAGGTAATCAAGGGAGTTGCCTAACTTGCCTCGGCATATGAAGGCCGCTAGGTGATTCATTCATGGCCACCCCCTCTCCGGAATTACATCGTCTGGCAATAGATAGATAGAATTTATCTGCTATGGTCAATTGTGGTAAAGAGGTAGGGTAAGGACGGTGTTGGGGCTGTTGGCGGGTGTATGGTCGCTTTGTTTACATAAGTCGCCCGCTCGCAGTTACGTTCACGTCTAGTTTGACTGCTTTTTTGGTAAGGTTGTTTATGGAGGACGGTAAACCTGACTTTTTGGACCGACAGCGATTTCAGTAAGTTTTATTTAGGCCTATTTATTTTTTTTCCTTCAGATATAGGCCTAGTGTTGTTTTATACTGAAGAGGAGCTGAAATGAGTATTTACCCTTTATCCAACAATCTAAAAACACGCCCCCCACTAGTGGGGAGGGCTATGAAGTTCAGGGAAAATGAGGGCTTAAAAGCGTAAAAATACAACAATATAGCGATTTGTATCAAAACTTGGCTCGGGTTTTTTCAAATTGCAAACCCATAAAACCCAATTTTTGAATACTCGAGCCTGATGTTTTGGACCGACAGTTAGCCCATCAATCTTTTTAGGCCTAATAGGTCCGGTAGAGCATATATATCATTGCTATATATGTCATTAAGAGCTGAAATGTATTATAATGGGGGAAAAAACCCCGCTAAAGTACATATATACTGTACTGTAAAACAATTAGTTTTTCAGCCAGTACCCAACCAGTGGGGGTGTGGGGGCAGCAGCCCCCACCCATATACTAGGTTAGGTTAGGTAAGGTTGTTAGGTTAGGCTAATAGCCTAGCACATTAAAAAAAAAAAAAAAAAAAAAAATAGCCTAGGCCTAACCCAACCAGCGGGGTGTGGGGGCGGCAGCCCCCACCCTGGCCACCCATAATACTAGGATAGGTTAGGTAAGGTTGTTAAGTTAGGCTAATGTCTTCCCAAAGTTGACAATTTTTATAACATAAGATATTAGGCTACCCACTCCACCCCGTGAAATCCGAGCCAGCTTTCGTCAAAAGTTGGCTCAGGTATTCACTAAATTAGGTTTTATGGGTTTGCAATTTGGAAAAACCCGAGCCAAGTTTTGATACAAAACGCTATATTGTTGTATTTTTACGCTTTTAACCCCTCATTTTCCTTGAACTTCATAGCCTTCCCCACTAGTGGGGGGCGTGTTTTTAGATAGTTGGATAATGGGTAAATAATCATTTCAGCTCCTCTTCAGTATAAAACAACACTATATCTGAAGGAAAAATTATAAAAAAACAAAATAGAACTTACTAAAATCGCCGTCGGTCCAAAAAGTCAGGTTTACCGTTTATTCAAGTACATTGGGGTTTGTAATTGATAATTAATGTTAAGAATGGGGTGTTACTTATATCCCACGGCAGTCAAAATAAACTGGAACGTGATCGGGCCCGCACAAGTATTGTAAAGAAAGCGGGTGATACGCCCGAATACTACGTGACTACGTCCTTACCCAAAACAATTTACCCAACAGCTGGTCGTCTGTCTAGATCGTCTTCAAAAATTATGTAAAATTTTTAGCCAATCGTATGGGGTTTCACAGGGATATCTAATGATGTCACACCCGGGCGGGTGCCCGAAAATAGGGGAGCTAGGGGAGTTGAAATAGGGGAGCTATCCCCCCGCCAAAGGCGGCTCTCTAGGGCCTTTCCTAGCTGATGCTGAGAGGATTGGGTTCTCGTCTTGTGGTGATGGGCTGGTCTATCAGAGTGAGAACTGAGCGATCTCTGCCATACCCATAGCTTACTCTGACTGTTCCTTTAACTTATATATTTTCTAGATCTCAAGTGACGGCGTCTTTTCCGTGGATTGACCTCCCAATCTACCAAGATTGGAAGCCAAAGCGTCACATTTTTCCCTTGCCCCTCAACTTTCTCTTCATAATTGCTGAGGGGCACAGGGCCCTGGGTGGGGCTTTGGTTTCCCGGGCCATTCTGCACCCTCCTCAGCTCCCCGCCATGGAGTGGCTTCGGTCACCCAGGCTTTATTGTGGTCGGCAAGGAGGGTTCTGTGGGGGCGCTTGGTTATGGCCTTGGAATTGCTCGGGGCCTTGGGGCTGTTCGGCCAGGCAGCTTGGGGAACAACAACAACAACACCGCTCACATAGGTACCGGTACGTAATTTCTCACAAGGCACATTATCATGAGGGAGAGGTTGGTTGCTGGCTCTCTGATGGTTGTGGTTGGCTATCACACGTTCAATTTATTTTTTATTTTTTAAGGGGATTTTCAGTGGATTTATATACTGAGGACCGTTGGAAGTGAGTACTGTACAGTACTGTACTGTATTTACCCATTATCCAATAATGATTCGGGTAGTGAAAACAAGATTTTGGCCCCCTTACTGTTTATATAGATGAGAATTTCAATAATACCTGTGAGGATGAGGAGCGGGCTCGACTCATCCTGTATTCTACGGCAAACAGTTAGTGCCAAATAGGGTGACCGAACAACTCAACTACTGTAGTAGCTCTCAACCCGTACCAAATCAACCAATACGGTTAGGTTAGTACTATATTTTGGTACTGGTTTGGTTGATTTGGCACTGGTTGAGATGTCTGGGAACCGCCAAATAGAGCTTATTTTTCCTCCTTTCCCCGATCTTCATAGCCCTCCCCACTATCGGGGGCTTATAATCATGATGACTTGGTGGGGCAGTGCTGTGGCTGGACTTTATTGTACTACAGTATACTCCAACTACTGAAAGGCAACCCCGTCTGAGCCGTTACAATGCATGTAATGGAAAAATGACGCTAAACCATTGTATTGTATAATGGATAAACACTCAAATTCGATGGTGCTTGGTATAAAACAACACTGTAGGCTAGGCTATATCAAATAAAAAATATAAACCAAAATAACTTGTGTCAGTCCTGATCTAGTTTTTCCAATTATTTTTTTTATTAATCCTAATATCAAGTGGTATCCGGTAACTTTGGCCCTTTGTCAACAGGTCTGGGTAAGATTAAGAGTAGTGGGCGTACCACTACCAACATACAGCATAACTCATTTCTTACAGTTTCTTACAGTAGATCCTCTGGAAAAAGGCAAACTATGCCTGTGTATCCAGCTCAGTACCAGTACTTGCACTGCTGCGGTCGTTCACGGTGTTGGCGGCGGCGGTAGCAGACGCAAAATTTTTACTATTCTGTATTTTTGTTTTATAATCAAACTTCAAATCTTGTCTTCCCCATGCTTTATCAAGATTACTTTCAAACTCCCTTATTGATTCGGAATCGACTACATACTGGGGCAGTGCGTTCCACTCATTTACCACTCTATCACAAAATGAGTTCTTTCCCTTCTCAAGCCTATTTCTTTCTTTATAAATTTTCTTAGAGTGTCCTCTCGTTCTTGTTCCCTCCCGCATCAAGAAGATACCTTCACACACATCCTCATCGTACTTTCCTGACACTATCTTAAAAGTCTCTATCATATCCCCTCTCTTTCTCCTATATTCCAGTGTCGGAAGCCCCAGTGTCCTCAACCTCTGCTCATAGCCCGCGTTCTTCAACGTCGGTACCAGCTTGCTAGCTCTCCTCTGCACTTTCTCCACTGCTTCTATATCCTTTACCATATATGGAGCCCACACCTGGTTCGCATATTCCAGGTGCGGCCTAACCAGCGCTGTATAGAGATTCCTGAAGATTTCTTCGTCAAGTGACACAAATGTCCTCCTTATCAGCCCTACAATTCTATTGGCTTTGTTTATCTTTTCCGCTAAATGTTCTGAGAAATTTAACGTATTGTCTATCACTACTCCTATATCCTTTTCTGCATTCACTTCCTCCATCGCTTCATACATACTGTATCCTACCTTGTCTATCTTGCTGGTCCCAATCCGCATGTACTTGCATTTTTTTGGATGAAAAGGCATTAACCAATGCTCAGACCATCCCTTCATGCCCTCCACATCTCCTTGAAGCAAACCCATATCTTCCTTACTCCCCACTCTTCTATACAGATTAGTGTCATCCGCATACAGGTATACCTCACTTCCATTAGTTATAACTTCAGGCAAGTCGTTGATAAATATAACGAACAGCAGTGGTCCCAACACAGATCCCTGAGGTACCCCACTTGTAATTTCCCTCCACCCTGAGCCTATTCCATTCACCAGTACCCTCTGTCTCCGATCTTTCAGGAAGGCTTCTATCCATATCACACATTTCTCCCCTATAAAACTCATCTATAAAACATTAACCTAACCAAACAACCTAACCTAACCTAACCTAGTATTCATGTAGTACTAGGTTAGGTTAGGTTAATGTTTTATAGATGAATTATGCTGTATGTCGGTAGTGGTACGCCCACTACTCCTAATCTTACCCAGGTCTGAAGTTACTTATTCTGTCCAATTGTTTATTCTGCATGACATATCGTAGCCTATTATTTTACTCTTTCTGTGCGGCAGATTCTACTCTAGCGACTATTATCTCACTAATTCCGCTCAATATACGTCACCTTAGTGCCATATCCATAGCCCTGAGTGATTTGGAACAAGCTCCAATGAAAAGATTGGGTCAAACTCTCCCTATATCAGTCACCATACCCAGGGTGTCAAACCGAAGCAAACAGCCATTTTTGGCCATTTCATCACTTCCAGATACACATTTTAAACTGTAATCCATAATTTTATCTTTACATATACAATGATATTGGACTCGCTTTTGTTTGACACCCTAATCATACCCTCCTTACCTCCTCACAATTACTGAGGAAAATCCATCAATACCGGTACAGGTCTCCCTCGCTATCCAATGCCCCGATTTACAATATTATTATAGGTTTTTAGGTGTTTGTGTTTGGATATTGTCTGGTCCGAGAACGCATCCCCATTTACCCCATACATTTTAGGGTTCGCCATACAATTTTTCTATTTAGGATAGAGTTTTTCAGGAACGTAAACCAATCGTATATTGAGGGAGACCTGTACTTTGCATGTTTCGTCGCTGAAAGCCGACTCCCCTCATTGCACTACGATTTTCTTGTTCATATCCACTTGCCATAACTCATTGATATTAAGCGTTATTTTATCATGTTTTGTGTTACAAGACAGTAGGAATTGTTCAAATGAAGATGAAATTAACCTCATATTTGTACCTGATATGGTATATAGCTGTCACAGTTAAATGAGTGGCCCTGTTCATCATCATCATCATCATCTCCGATGCCTTGTTTCCCCCTGGGAAACTCCCGCTAAAGGATGGCCATGCCAGAAACGCCTCCAGGCTACTTTGTCAAGACATGCTTCCTTTGCCCGTGCCACAATGCCCCTTCCACTACGTGGAAGTTTTCCCTCAATATACTTCCCTGCTTTCTTTTCCCATACCATAGCTGCTACTAGCTGCTCCACTCACTTGACTCCCATATAATTTTCTTGACATTCTGTCTTCATCCATTCTCTGAACATGACCATACCACCTCAAAGTGTATTTCTCTTCATCTACTCAACACACCATATTCAATGCCTAAAACTTTCTCTTCCATTCCAAAAAGACTCATACACTTTCCTATTACTTGGCCCATCAGGATCTGGAGTGGCAGCATCTACGCCGTGGATCCACCTCCCGGGACCGCCGACCGTGGATGGCTGCCGACTCTCCCGGCCAGGGACAAGATCGGCGACCGGTGGGGGACAGCCGGCCGCCGACCATTGGAGAGCAGCCCTGGTAGCCAAACCGTGAGGCTGTCCGGCCAGGGCCCAGGCAGCCTAGGGAACGACAACAACAACTTGGCTCATCAATCCTAGCTGTCATTCTGAAAAAAACTCTTCTTCACAGCTCTCAGTTTGGAGAGATCCTCGTCACTTGGTGTCAATGTCTCACTTCCATACGAGAGTGTTGAGGGCAGCACATTGTTCCTCAGTGACTTTTTCAATTCTTGACTAATCATTCTTCCTTTCAGCATATAATCAAGTTGTCCAATTACCTATCTCCCTTGCATTTTTCTCTCTTTTATCTCACTCTCCATTTTACCATATTTGCACAGTACAGCTCCCAAAGAGGTTGAAAGTTTTAAGTATTTGGGAGCTGTACTGTGCTTTCCTCCATTCCTCTGACACACTTTCCTTTTCCCATGCTAATTTACATAACCTAGGCACTATAATGAAATAGGGTAAAAAATAACCAGGGTTTTTTCAAGACAATAATGACTCCCCCCCCCCCCCTTTATCTATAAAAGTATATAGTTCTTCTCATGTTTAATGACCTGTGTTATTAGATGAACTACTGTATTCACCTTTATTACCAATGATATTGCCATTTATTTTAGTGAAATTATAAATTTATGTGCAGGAATTTTACTGAAAGTAGTGAACAAAAATGTGGAAACACTTATTAGCTATGTTGACAAATTCTGATTTTTTTTCTTCCCCAGAATTGTCAAGGAGCCAACTGATGGGGCAAAACATAACCAGTGGGACCCCTCCTCCCACCTTCTAACTCCCCCTTGGAGGATCAATGGGGGGGGGACAATATTTCTTACTCATCATAAGTCTAGCATAGATTGGGGCAAGAAAAAATCACTAATTCATGATTTTCTCTTACCCCCACTATGACTACCTTACCCCACCAATGTTTATTTCTTCCCCTATCACTGATTACGTTTTCCCCTTTTAAAGTTTCTCTTTCGTTTCAGGCTGAAAAAAAATAATTTTCAGACAATATAACGGATTTCACATTCTATGGGCCAGAAATTCTTATGATAAGGAAAAATCACATGTACTGTACTGATTGTTTTGTTACCCCATTGTGATTCTAACTTACCCAACCAATGTTTATTTCTTCCCCTATCTGTGGTCTAGTGGTTTAGGTGCTGGAATGCTGCACTACTGGCCTGAGTTCGAACCCTGGCTGGGACACGACAAATAATATTAATTGATTACTTTTTCCCCTTTTAACCCCTTCCGAGGATGTATTTTGTGTTATTCCAGCTATACAGTATTTAGACGATTTTATGCAGCTCAGAAGGAAATCGTGGTAGTTAAAATAGATCATCGATATAGTTTTAAGCCTTTTAATTGCTATACGTTCTCCCTAAGCTGGATAAAATCGTCTAATAAAATTCAGATTATAATGACTAGAACAACTCGGTACTAAAGGGGTTAAAGTTTCCAGGTTTCTGCCCGGGAACTTAAACGGAAAAACTATCTATTTATTTTGTTGTGAACAAATGATTATGATTATGGATTGAAGTGATGGTTTTAGTTTGAGTAGCCTATATCTTTATGTGCTTCCCATTATATATGTGGTTACAATAGTGGAAAAACTTTATATTTATTTGTTATGAACAAATGATTATGATTATGCATTGAAGTGATGGTTTTAGTTTGAGTAGCCTATATCTCTCATGTGCTTCCCAAAATATATATGATTACAATACAGTAGCGGAAAAACTATATATTTATTTTGTTGTTAACAAATGATTATGATTATGGATTGAAGTGATGGTTTTAGTTTGAGTAGCCTATATCCATAGGTGGGCACGATAACCAAAAACCTTAACTTCGTTAACGAAAACCTTAACGTCGTTAACCATTAACCGTTAAATCGTTAAATAGCTAAATCCGATCCTTTCGATAACGATATCGTTACTTCGTTAGTATCGTTATTTATCGAAGGTATGGATATTTATCATATTTTAAATAAAAAATCTTAAATGCAGCAATGCTATCATTATTTTATTAGAAAAAACCCACCTGACACTTCATTTGATTTAGTAGATCATTTAGATGATTTTCAGATTTAATGATGTCTAAGCTGGATCTCTAGGCATTTCTCTGAACACTGTAACACAAAAGTATACGAGACGGGGAACTGCTAGATGTTACTGCGACGGGAGCTGCTTGGAGAGTGAGGAGGAACGAGGGTGCGTCGTGGACTCGTGGTCACGTGACCGCCCAAGCGGACCGCATGGGTGGAGAAGAAATTACGAGGGTTCGGTTCGGCTTTTAGTTTACCTATTTATTGACTATTCCGCGGATTTCTGCCTGTTTGGCAATTAATTAACGATTATCGCTATTTTGGAACATAAAGTATCGACGTTACCGTTAATTCGTTAAAGCTGGGAAAAAAAAAATCCGATAATCGTTAACGCGTTACTTTATCGCGTTAGTGCCCACCTATGCCTATATCTCTCATGTGCTTCCCAAAATGTATATGATTACGATAGTGCGTTATTATATGTGTGATTAGTTTGCTTGGGAAACAGATTAACTTGCTCATGTAGTAATGTACGCCCTATGTGGTGGATTGTGTTCTTTTATTTATAAAGAATTATTCTTTTGCTTAAGTGTTGTTTCCACATAGCGATTTTCATTAGTTTTGTCTTTTTACTGTGTTCGTCCAAGTTTTGGTTGTTTATTTTGCAAGTTTTACATTATACTTGAGCCCCACCATGATTTTTTCTTCCTCTTTTTTTAGGGTAAAATATAATCACATAAATTTGACTCTAAAAATTTAACTAAACAATATAAATGGAAATTTGCAGTAGGGCTTATGAACCTTTTGACGGTGACCGAACAACTCGACCAGTAGACCATTTCAACCAGTACCTCTCAACCAGTACCAAATCAACCAATACGGTTAGGTTAGGTTAGTACTATATTTTGGCACTGGTTTGGTTGGCATTGGTTGATAGCTACTGGTTGAAATGGTCTACTGGTTGAGATGTTTGGGAACCCCTTTTGACACCACAAATAATGGTACTATACTGTATATGTAAATAAGTTATATAATATTATTTTTATTAATCTCACCACCACACCCCCAACGAAATTAATTAAAGTATATATGATCCACCGGGATTCGAACCCGGGTTATCACACATATTTTTGCCACCTTAACCATTACACCACCAGGACGGTTTAAAAGGTTTATGCACACGCCTACGACTTCTTATCCATTCTCGAATACTGGATATTAATCTAATCATGTTCATATTTCCAACCGCACTATTGTAGCCTACTGTTTGTGAGAGGAAAGAATATTCATGGGGCACAGATCATATAGACCGGCCTCTCGAAGAAATATCCCTAAACCTACTAATAATATTATTTTTATTAATCTCACCACCACACCCCCAATGAAATTAATTAAAGTATATATGATCCACCGGGATTCGAACCCGGGTTATCACACACATATTTTTGCCACCTTAACCATTACACCACCAGGACGGTTTAAAAGGTTTATGCACAAATTAGAGAAACTGTGAGACTAAAGTTTAGCATTTTGATTTTTTTTTTTTAATATGTCTACAGCTTCATCTACCCCATATATCAGAATTCACCTGTAATGTTATCTACACCAGCAGCTTTACCTATTTTAAGTTTATTAATTGCTTCTTTTATTGGTACTTCTTCTCTGCTTATCTGTCTTTCATCTACCCTGTTTATTCTACCTCTCCATTCCCATGGTTGAGATCTTTGCCTTCCCCCTACTCTTTACAGCTCTATTACTTATAATATGTTTACTTATATTGGTGTGGTGTGGATGTAGATGTGCTGGAAAGTGTGAAAAGGAAAACCTTGAAATGGTATGGCCATGTGGAACGTATGAGAAGCGAGAGAATGACTAAGAGAGTGAGGTGGAAGGATGGAGTTAGGAAGTATATGAGTGAGGTGGTGCTGGATGGGAGGAGGGGCGTTCTGGGGACAAAGGTGCATGGGGCCGTTTCGTTCGTGGCCACGCTTTCGGGGATCATGGCGTCCGGCAATAAATAGATAGATAGATTTAATTTCATTCAGGAACTTGCTTAGGCAATCAGGAGTGTCTGAATGAGCTCTATTATAGCAGAAATATGCCTACACTGATTGAGTTAAGGCTTTTTGCTCTGAAGGAGCAGGCCCAGAGCAGTCTCTCACCTGGATGGCACTTCACAACTGGTTTATTATTTTCTTTACCCCCGTGGGGGCCTTGGCCAGAAAAATATTTTCTTTACCCCTGCGGGGGTCTTGGCCAGAAAAATATTGAGCACAGAAATGTTTTGAAAGCAAGAGAGTGTATCATAAGAATAAGATAGATTGTATCTTTGTATAACTGAGGCACTAATCTAATAGAAGCAAAGGAGACCAGGTGTTGAAAAAGGATGTTTAGCAATCCTTACATGATCCGACTCCCACTACCCTCTGTGTCATGTACTGTACTGTACAGTTATGCTCTCGGTAACACAGCGTCGAGTAATGCGAATCTATTCTTACGGGGACATATTAAATGTGAAAGCTCTGAATAACACGGAACATTTTTAATCTACCGCTGAATCGACTCGGCCCTTGAAGTCACGCTTGGGTCCGATCGCCCTCCCTCCCGATTTGTTTATCTCTGTCGGTCCGCGTGTACCTCGATATTCTTGGCTATTATAAGGATCTCTCCCACTGTTACATAACCGTTATGCCTCCCCTGTTACCTTATTGTATTTCTATGATTTGTGAAGTGTACTTTATGGTATTTCTATGATTTGTGATGTGTACTTTGTGTAAAAAAAAAAACGGGAAATTTGGGACTTTGGCTGGGACAAAATAGGGGACTTTGGGATTTTGGCTGGTACGATATGATTATTTCCCATAAGGTATGTTGTTTCGTTAACGCACTTTTCGGTACCGCGAAAGGACAAAGGAACGCAGTGAATATGTTACCTCGAGCATGACTGTACTCTGTTTATCTAGCTACTGGTGACAGTCTCTCCGTATCCCAGTGAAATATATATATATTCAGTATATAAAATAAGTAGATACATACTGTAGTTGTTTATGTTAAGGGGTCAGTTTTGCTGGTGTCAGGTATAGGAGCAATCCAAAATTGTTCAGGTTAAGTGATGGTATTGAGAAATAAGCCTTTACAATGGCACCTCGTATATTTTACTTTTCAAAGAGTGTTAAGAGGGGAAAAGATGCGTTGAAACTGTTGGAGTGGCTTTGTTATGAGTATCATCAGCCTGTCTACGTCGTCGAGGTGTCCCCCGACTGTTTGTGAGCATGTGAAACACGCTAGGACGTACAGTACTTGATATTGAAGAGAGTTGCACCGGCTGCCGGTTAGAGCTAGGAAAGAATTTAAACCATGTCTCATGACTATTAAGGCTCTTAAGTTTGGTAAACCTAAGCATCTTGCTGAACTGCTAAAATATCCATTGGCACACCCGGGTGCGATCCTACGAAGCAATAAATAATCCTTTGCATCTCGAGGTACTGTGAGTTATCCCAGAAAAGTTATGATTTTGCAAATATCACAGTGACAAATTATTACAGGCTTTAGCTGCTGGCATTTCCATGGTTGCAGCTCCTAGTGTATATAAACAACACATTTCTCTTTACTTGTAAAGGGCGAAGCTATGGTAGATCAAAGGGTCCCGCCACGCGAAGGTATTTGGTTCTATTCTGACGAAAATCGCCATATTTCCATATACTGTATATTATTACTTATCCGTATGCGCCTATTTTGCTTTTAATATGAACATTTAAGGGGCGGCGAATATCCTTCCCCTCCGAGCTCGAGAGCGACACTGACGGCTCTGAATAGAAGTCTCTTTGTTGCAAGGATCTCTAGCTTCCTCACTTGTGTTAAAGAGACCACATAAGGGAAATTCGCGCCAAAAATTACCCTATAAAAGGGGGAATAAGAGGAAAAATAGTGGATGGGGAAAATAAGGGGAAGGGGAGGGGGGACACATGTTGGGGTGGTAGCAAGTAATGGAGGGGAATTATCTCGCCTAATCACAAATTCCTTTGTTTTGAGTGTCACTCGGGTGTTTTAAAAACAAATTTATGCTCTGGATCTATTGATGACGGTTGCAGTGCACCACAAAAAACTCTATTGTGGACAGCCGTCATTTATGGGTTGATAGTGGAGTAACCCGTTCTGGGCGCTAGTGAATTTCCCTCCTGAAGAACTGGCATCTTTGAGAAACAAAAGTCCAGATTATTATTATTATTATTACATGATAAAGTTTATATACTTATTTCAGCATAAGCTAATGGTTTGCGACGTGAGCTTATACAGAGATCGTAAGCGCAAGAAGGTATACATGCCCAAAGGGAAAGTGTGGCTGCTGAAGAACAAGGAAGTTGTTGTTGTTGTTCCCCAAGCTGCCTGGCCGAACAGCCCCAAGGCCCCGAGCAAGGCCAAGGCCATAACTGAGCGCCTCCACAGAACCCTCCCTGCCGACCACAATAAAGCCTGGGTGACCGAAGCCACTCCATGGCGGGGAGCTGAGGATTGAGGATTGAGGAGGGTGCGGAAACGCCCGGGAAACCAAAGCCCCACCCAGGGCCCTGTGCCCCTCAGCAATTATGAAGAGAAAGTTGAGGGGCAAAGGAAAAATGTGACTCTTTGGCTTCCAATTTTGGTAGATTGGGAGGTCAATCCACGGAAGAGATGCCGTCACTTGAGATCTAGAAAATATATAAGTAAAAGGAACAGTCCGATTAAGCTATGGGTATGGCAGAGATTGCCCAGTTCTCACTCTGATAGACCAGCCCATCACCACATGACTAGAACCCAATCCTCTCAGCATCAGCTAGGAAAGGCCCTAGAAAGCCTCCTTTGGCGGGGGGATAGCTCCCCTATTTCAACCCCTCCCGCCAAGAACAAGGAAGTTAGTGATAGGTTTCATAGTGACTGGAGGAAATGAATAGAAATAGGAAGCCAGGCCTAGCGATGTAAATAGTCAATGGAATTTTCTTAAGCATAGCCTTCTCGCTGCCACTGACAAAGTCTGTGGGAAAACAAAGGGTCACCCCAGGATTAAGACCTCCTGGTGGTGGAACGATGAGGTAGAACATGCTGTGAAAGAGAAAAGTAGATGCTTCAAAGCATGGAAGAAGGAAGGCAGCAAGGAGGAATACCAGGCAGCTAAACGAACTGCCAAAAGAGTTATTTACAATGCTAAAAAAGGCATTAAGGACCTGGTCCTCGAACAAGTGTGTAACACTGACAATCCCAATGGGATCATCAACCTAGCCTAGGCGAGTTAAAGATGACAGTACTGTATGGATATTATAGGTGAACAGTGTTCGAAATGATAATGGGAAGATTGTGCATGTAGAAAATGAAATCAGAGAAGCATGGAAGGCAAACTATGAACGATTGTTAAATGTAGAGTTTGAATGGGATAAGGAACAGCTTAGTATAAAAAAAACAATATCTGGACCCCTTCCTTTGATAGCACCATCTGTAGTGAGCGACGCAATCAATAAAATGAAGGACGGTAAAGCTCCAGGGTGCTCTGACATTGTCGCTGAGATTATAAAAGCCTCAGGGGAGACTGGTGTCAACTTAGTCACTGAGTTGATAAACACCATTATTAAAGATGAGAAAATCCCTGAGGATTGTCAAAAGAGTGTAATAGTAAATATATACAAAGGAAAAGGGGATGCGCTAGATAGAGGTAATTATAGGGGCCTGGAAATGTTTGACCAAATTGTGAAGGTCTGTGAGAGAGTCTTTGAGGGTTTAATCATGCAAAGTATCTCCATTGATTATATGCAATTTGGTTTTATGCCAGGACGCGGTACAACCGATGCCATCTTCATTGTCAGGCAGATACTTGCTAAAAGGCAGGGATCTTTAGTTTGTGTTTGTAGACCTGGAGAAGGCCTTAGATAGGGTGCCTAGAGATGTTGTGCAGTGGGCAATGAGGAAACTTGGTGTGGAAGAGTGGCTGGTGCGTGTGATAATGAAGATGTATGAGGATTCGCGAACTGCGGTGAAGGTGAAAGGTGTATTTACCTAATTGTAGTTTACAGGAGTTGATCTAAGCTCGTGTTGTCCCGTCTCTCAGTCTACTTTTTATCCAATTTTTTCTTGAAAATATGGATGTTCCTTGCCCCTACCACCTCCTCCTCCAGCCCATTCCATTTGTCAATACATCTATAGGGGAAGCTAAACTTCCTGATATCGTTCTTGCAGGTAGGTCTTTTTACTGAGTGATGAGTTCACAGTCTGTGTTGGAGTTCATCAGGGTTTAGTGTTAAGCCCCCTCCTCTTTATTATGGTCCTGGAGGCACTGTCTAGAGTTTTTAGAGGCGGACTTCCGTGGGAACTGTTTTATGCAGACGATTTAGTCCTAATAGCTGACGATATGGAAGATGCTGAGGCCAAATTCAGAAGATGGAGAGAGGGCATGGTGAGCAAGGGTTTAAGAGTCGATATTAACAAAACCAAGGTTATGCATTGTAGATTGAGACGGGGCAATGTGGAAAAGAGCGGTGAATACCCATGTGCAGTGTGTGGAAAGGGTGTGGGCGATAACTCGATTCGATGTAGCATCTGCCGATGTTGGGTACACCATGGGAATAAGCGCTGTAGTAGAATAAACGGACCCCTGCCGAAGAATAAGTCAGAAATAGAGAAATTTGAGTGTGTAGTGTACAAAGGCGAGCTTGTGTTAAGTGATGATCCTGTGGCTGAACTTTGGAAATGAGACTTTGGAGCTGGTGGACAAGTGTTGTTACCTATAGGAGATACCATCTCTGCCGGTGGTGGGGCCGAGGCTGCCACTGTCGCTAGAATTAGATGTGGCTGGGGGAAGTTCAGAGAAATGCTGCCAATTCTGACCATGAAAATAATGCCTCTCCCCTTGAAGGGAAAGGTGTATGCCTCATGTGTTAGAAGTGCAATGACGTATGCCTCAGAAACATGGGCCGTTAA
The DNA here is from genome assembly GCA_032716605.1 of Paralithodes platypus. Classification (NCBI taxonomy): domain Eukaryota; kingdom Metazoa; phylum Arthropoda; class Malacostraca; order Decapoda; family Lithodidae; genus Paralithodes; species Paralithodes platypus. The sequence goes on from CM064480.1 coordinate 2,940,291, forward strand.
AGTAGAGGATGTCAACAGAATGGAACGTAATGAGATGGAGAATGGCGAGATGGATGTGTGGGGCCAGGCTGCAGGATAGAATTACAAATGATGAGTTGAGGAGACGTTTAGGTATAAAGAGTATTAGCGAGGTGATGCGTACAAGTAGAGTGGGATGGTATGGACATGTGGAGAGAATGGATGAACAAAATTGGGCGAAAAAATGCAGGTCTGTGATTGTGGAGGGAGCTGCACCAAGGGGTGGAGCGAGGAAGACCTGGGATCGGACTATACGTGCCGATGTCCAATCCAAAAACTTGACAAGTGAAGCAGCCCTTAACAGGGTTGCCTGGAACGCCGCCATTAGGACAAGAGACTGAAACTGTACGTATGTGTGGAACACTCCGTCTTAAATTTTGTTAAGTATATATGTATGGCAATTGTTTTATGTTGTTTTTGTGTTTTCCCTGTTCTTGCTCTGTCTTGAGTCGGCTACCCCCAAAATGGGGATTGGGCCTGAGCATATAGATAGAATAGATAGATAGATGTATGTATGTATGTGTATGTATAGTCATGTACAGTACAATAGGCCTACTGATAAATATTTTCAATAAAACCAAACAACATATTTTATTTTATTTGCGGGTGCCCAACCCCGAAAGGGATTGAAATAGGGGAGCTATCCCCCCGCCAAAGGCGGATTTCTAGGGCCTTTCCTAGCTGTTGCTGAGAGGATTGGGTTCTAGTCATGTGGTGATGGGCTGGTCTATCAGAGAGAACTGAGCGATCTCTGCCATACCCATAGCTTACTCTGACTTTTCCTTTTACTTATATATTTTCTAGATCTCAAGTGACGGCGTCTCTTCCGTGGATTGACTCCCAATCTACCAAGATTGGAAGCCAAAGTGTCACATTTTTCCTTTGCCCCTCAACTTTCTCTTCATAATTACTGAGGGGCACAGGGCCCTGGGTTGGGCTTTGGTTTCCCGGGCGTTTCCGCACCCTCCTCAGCTCCCCGCCATGGAGTGGCTTCGGTCACCCAGGCTTTATTGTGGTCGGCAGGAAGGGTTCTGTGGGGGCGCTCGGTTATGGCCTTGGCCTTACTCGCCTTGGGGCTGTTCGGCCAGGCTTGGGGAACAGCAACAACAACAACAACAACATATTTTGTTGAAACAAGCCCATACCAATTTTTTTAACTTGCAACATATGGATATGATAATCAGCAGGAAGCTTACCTGCCCATACATGGTTATTATGTGTTGGTGGTTTAATGGTTTAGATGCTTATGCTCTGGGTGTGGTGTCCCGAGTTCAAATCCTGGAAGGACCATATGCATGCTTTCATTAGTTTATTCAAGTACATTTGGGTTTGTAATTGATGATTAATGTTAAGAACTGGGTGTTACTTATATCCTATTTATCCAATTTTGAAAAGTTGACAGAATTGATATAAGCACCATAGGAGGGGAAGCTATCTATGAAACGTCAATATAGTACTTCTCATATGGTGTTTAGATTATAAGACACTTCACCTAGTTTTGTCAATATAGCTACTTTCCCTCTAGATCTACAGGGATTTATAGCGAAGTGAATTCTGGCGATACTCGGGAGATTTGGGCCATTAACCCTTTCTCTGTGGGCATAATTGGGATATTTAGGGCATATTCAGGCACTCCTGAATGATTAATCAAGTGTCTGCATGAAATTAAATGTATTCAGCCGAAAACTAGACTAAAATAGCTTCAAAATGACACTAGAATGAGCTTCGTAGCTTGCGAAGTTCACCTGCAGCGCCACCATAGACATTGAGGAAGACACGCTATTTACGAGCAATGTAACGCTATTTTGCCTTTGGCAGCACTGCTGAGACCTGGGGCTGGGGTCTCGGTGCACGGACGGACGTGCTGGTGTCAGAGGTGGGTGCCCCGCGCTCCCGCCCACTGACACTCTATTTCTACAGCTTTAACAGGGTGGAAGAAAAGAAGAAAGCATGTAGAGAGTGGTTGGGTAGTAGAGGGAATGAAGATTTCGAGAGACAGAAACGAGCGAGGTACGTGGAGAGTAAGAGGGTGGTGAAGGAAAGTAAGAGAAGAGTAGATGAGGAATTTGGAAGGAATCTGAGTGTAAAATGGAGGGAGAGTAAGAAACTTCAGGAAAGAAGTAAAGAAAGTTAGGGAAGGTAGCAAGTAAGGGTGTGAAATATAAGAATGGGAGAATGCTAGCCGAAAAGCAAGAGAGAGTCGAAAGATGGAGGGAGTACTTCAATGAGTTGCTAAATGTAAGGAATGAAGAGCCAGCAAACACAGCTGGATATGGTATGGGAGGGAGAAGAAGAGAAGTAGTGGAGGAGGAGGTGGGGATCAGGAGGTCAGAAGTGTGGGAAGCCATGAAAAGAGTGAAGTTGGGGAAAGCACCAGGAACAGATGGAGTGTGTGGGGAAATGTTGAGGTATGGTGGTGAGATAGTGATCGAATGGGTATGGACAATGTGCAAACTAGCATGGGAGAAGGGGAGTGCACCTGATGACTGGAAGACTGGCATAATAATCCCCCTATGTAAGGGGAAAGAGGAGTGTGTGGTAACCACCGAGGAATATGTCTTCTAAGTGTAGTAGGGAAGGTATACAGTAGGGTAGTGATTGAGAGAGTGAGAGTGAGAACGGAGAAATGGATAGGCGACGAGCAGGGAGGTTTTAGGAAGGGAAGAGGATGTGTAGATCAGATATTTACCCTGAATTGTGTTGTGGAGAAATATCTGGAGAAGAAACAAAAGGTGTATGTTGCCTTTATGGACTTGGAGAAGGCCTATGACAGTGGATAGAGAAGGTTTGTGGAAAGTACTTAGAATATACGGAGTAGGGAAGGTGTGGTGGAGTGGTCTTGCCACTGGCCTGGTAATCCAAAGGTCCCGGGTTCAAATCCCGATGTATCAATGGGAAGATATTATTGGGATGGAATTTGTGCTGTACCTGGTATCAGTGCATTACCACAAGCCCACCGAAACGTCAATAAAATACCCTCATTGTTCCCTGATTAAATAGCACTGTATGAATATTCCCATATTCAAAATGTGCTATAGGGGTGCAATGCCTGGTGAGTTATCTGCTCAACAGGTGGCGTTGTGTGTGTGTAAGTGTGAGAGTCCGAGTGTAGGGGGTGAGACAGTGAAGCACGGGAACAAGGTGGCTTCAGAGATGGGGTCATTTCGGGCCATGAGTGAGCACCGTGCCTCATGTGAAGGCAAGATGGCAGGTGCTCGTTGTACTCTACGTGCTTCACATGTCTCACTCCCTAGACTGGAACAAGACCTCACAGGCTTCACTGTTCATTGTAAAGCGGTGAATGTTAAGGCTCTCAGCCTATGCCCGAGAGGAAGTAAGTTGGAATATAGAAAACAAAAAAAACAAAAAAAAATGGCAAGTTGCTGAAAGCAGTGAAGAGCATGTATGAGGGTGCAAAGGCGGCAGTACGTGTGGAGAGTGAGCAGAGCGAGTTTTTTTACCTGAATGTTGGTTTGAAACAGGGGTGTGTGATGTCCCCGTGGTTATTTACTGTAGATATGGGGAGTCATGAAAGAAATGCTGTCAAGAGCAGTGGATGTTGGTGTATCGCTGAAAAGGGAGGGAATTGAGTGGAAGCTACCTATACTGCTGTTTGCGGATGATACAGTTCTGATGAGTGATAATGAATGGGAGTTGCAGGGTCTGGTAAATGAGTTTGGAACAGTGTGCGAAAAACGGAATTTGAAGGTAAATGCGGGAAAGAGCAAGGTTATGGTCTTCAAAAGGGGTAAAGTCACAGAGTGTGAGGTGAAGCTGAACGGTCAGGCTATGGAGATCGTCAACTCTTTTAAGTATCTGGGCAGTGTGTTGAGTAAAGATGGGACTATGGATGAAGAAGTGTGGGAGAGGGTTGCAGGAATGCTGAAAGCAGTAACAAGAAATAGGGTGGCCAGTATGGAAGTGAAGAAGTCCTTGCATGACAGTGTGGTAATCCCGACACTGACTTACGGAAGCGAAGCATGGACGTTGGTTGAGAGACTCCGACCAAGAGTGAGAGCAGAGGAAATGAATTACTTAAGAAGTGCGTGCGGAGTTACATGGAGGGATAGACAGACTAATGAGGAAGTAAGAAGGAGGTGTGGTTTGGAGGTAGATGTGCTGGAAAGTGTGAAAAGGAACAACTTTAGATGGTTCGGCCATATGGAACGTATGGAAAGCGAGAGAATGACTAAGAGGGTGTACGAGAGCGAGGTGGAGGGACAGAGGGAGAGGTAGACCGAAAGAGAGGTGGAAGGATGGAGTGAGGAAGTATATGAACGAAGGCGGTGCTGGTTGGGGGGAGGGGCGTTGACTGACTGGGGACAGAGGTGCATGGGGGCGGTTCATTCGTGGCCACCCCTTCAGGGATCACAGCGTCAGGCAATAGATAGATAGATAGAACAGGGTTTAAAAGCCTGGAAATTGCTGTAAATTGCCATGGCGTTCCAGAACGTCTCCCGCAGCCAATGGGTTTAAGAGCTATATTGTAGATATTGTGGCAGCATTCTAGCGAAACTCGGCATTTACTTACTGTCTATTCCTCCATCTCCCCCCCCCCCCTCCTACTTATGCCTAATATCCTAATTTCTTTCTAAGATGTAGTGTACTTTCTACCCTTTCTGAGCTTAATACTAAGAAGGCGTACGGTCCGCGGACAGTGTTCCTCCTGTTGTACTAAAAAACTGGACTTCCGTGCTGACTCCCTGCCTAGGCAAACTCTTTCGTCTCTGTCTCTCTTATAATGTCTTCCCTTCTTGCTGGAAGTTTACTCTCATTCAACCTGTCCCAAAGAAGGGTGACCGCTCTCAACCCTTCAACTATCGTCCAAATGCTCTCATTTCTTGTATCTCTAAAGTTTTTGAAACTATTCTTACTTCCAAATTTCTTAAGCATTTCTCTTCTCATAATCTGCTCTCAGATCGCCAGTATGGCTTCTTTAACCTGGCAGCTGCGGGAAGACTCTTAAGAGGTCCTACTGGGTGGCTATGGGAAGACTCTTAAGATCCTAGCCCTATAAAAAACCCATTTAAAACACCCAGTGGCACTACAAAAAAAACAATTTGTGTTTAGGTGAGATAATCTTCCTCTATTACTTTCTACCACTCCTCCCCATGTGCCCCCCCCCCCCCCTTCTTTCCCCCTCCTCAATTATCCGGTATTTTCTCTATTATTCTTGATATTTATCGAGTATTTTCGAGGGAGGGAGGGTGGAGGAGTGTAACTCCGACCCTCCAAGCCAGTCTGAGTCCACCCCTAGTCTCTCAGTGCCATGCAAGATTAATGATGATTACGATGATTAATCAAGTGTCTGCATGAAATGAAATGTACTCAGCCGATAACTAGACGAAAATAGCTTCAAAATGACACTAGAATGAGCTTCGTATCTTGCGAGGTTCACCTGCAGCGCCACCATAGACATTGGGGAAAACACGATATTTACGAGCAATGTAGCGCTATTTTGCCTTTGGCAGCACTGCTGAGACCTGGGGCTGGGGTCTCGGTGCACGGACGGACGTGCTGGCGGTCGGAGATGGGTCCCTCGCGCTCCCGCCCCCTGACACTCGATTTCTACGGTATAACAGGGTTTAAAAGACTGGAAATGGCTGTAAATTACCATGGCGTTCCAGAACGTTTCCCGCAGGCAATGGGTTAAAGAGCTATACATATTGTAGATATTGTGGCAACATTCTAGCAAAATTTGGCATTTATTTACTATCTATTCCTCCCTTTTTGCCCCCCCCCCCCCCCCCCCTCTCCTACTTATGCCTAATATCCTAATTTCTTCTCAAGATGTACTGTACTTTCTACCCTTTCTGAGCTTAATACTAAGAAGGCGTACGGTCCGCGGACAGTGTTCCTCCTGTTGTACTAAAAAACTGCGCTTCCGTGCTGATTCCCTTTCGTTTCAGCTTCTTGCTCTGTACAGGGGCATGGTGCATCACTGTATTGAGTATGTGTAGGGAGGATCCCCTCACACCACACTCCTAGACAAAGTAGAAAGGAAAGCCTTTCGTATCATTAACTCCCGTCCACTCACAAACTCTCTGCAATCTCTCTAGGTCCGCTGCAATGTTGCATCTCTTTCGCTATTCTATCGCTACTATGATACTCAGTGTTCCTCAGAGTTCTCCCAGTGTATACCACCTCTTCTACATAAGGTACGTGGTACCCGTCTTGCAACACAATCCCACCCCTACTCTGTGCAACTCTCCGACCCAAGAGTGAAATATTACTCAACAGCTGAGCTCTGAAACTCTCCCAGAATCAGTCTTTCCCTCTTCCTATGACTTAAATTGCTTCAAACTCCTTATGTCCAGGCATTTTGGCTCGAACGTCCCTTGATTTTGACCCTGTCACTCTTTCAACTCTGGGGGAGGCACTCGCTACAGGCAGTTCTGCCTTTTGCCTCCCTCACTCACATAGAAAACAAAAAATCCTGCGGACTTGATTTGGTAACCTTGATTAAGTAACACCCCGTTCTTAACATTAATCATCAATTACAAACCCTAATGTACTTGAATAAACTAATGAAAGCATATGGTCCTCCCGGGATTCCAACTCGGGACACCACACCCAGAATATAAGCATTTATTAGTCTTCACCCCATATACTGTAGATGTCTTCGTGGAACAGTAGAAACAAGAAACTATAAACTGTTTGAGGTGGTGTAAACTGTTATTGTATTCTGGTGACACATACATGCACCCAAGCACACCCACACACACACACACAGACAAACCCACCTACACGCACACAGACACACACACACATGCATAAATACATACACACACACACACATCCTCCCACTTACCCCCCCACACACACACACTTACCCACACACTTACACATACACATCCTCCCACTTACACACTACACACACACACATCCTCCCACTTACATACATAAACACACACACACACCACCAAGATCAACAGCCAAGTCATTGTTTACATCACTTTCTTAACCCTTTGAGTATCAGCGACGTGTGTTATATTTCATGCTACCTATATTTAGACGATATTATGCAGCTTAGGAAGGATCTGTTGTAGTTAAAATGGTTGATTGAGATAGTTTGAAGCCTTATTATTGCTCGAGGTCCTTCCTAAGCTGAATAATATTGTTTAATAGTTGCCAGAATGTAATGAAATGGACGTCCCTGGTACTGGATGAGTTAACCCTTTCAAGAGCCGATGACGCATTTCTTTTCTTTTTTATGGCTAATACTAGACGATTTTATTCAGATTAGGAAGGGTGATTGGAAGTCAAAGGGGTTAATTGAGATAGTTTCTACCCTTATCATTCCCACAGATCCTTCCTAAACTGTATACAATCGTCGAATGCTAGCCAAGATAAGTGGTCAAAGCGCGTCCTAATCCTCAAAGGGTTAACCCCTTTTGTACCAGCGACGTCCTCTTTATGTTAATCTTCCTATTATAAGATGATTGTGTGCAGGTTAAAAAGGAACTCTGATAGTCAAAAGTGTTAAACGAGATAGTTGGAAGCCTGTTAATTGCTAGAGGCCCTTTATAAACTGAATACAATCGTCTAACAGTTGCCAGAATATAATGCAAAGTACATCAACGGTACAGAAAGGGTTAAGAAAACGTCCGCACTTACGTACGGTTCTCGTTATCATATGGACTCGATCTCTCATGGCCTTCCTTTATCATATCAAGCTGGTAAACATTTAAGCCGGTATCACATAAGAGCTTTTATAGTCAACATTCGATGATCAACATTTTTATGGCAACATTTCTGGAATATTTTGCACTTGTATCGGAAACTAGACTGATGATAGACGAAGTTAGGCAAGATGAATATTTTAAATGTTCTCATAAGCTGCCAGACCAGTGTTGAGCGCTCCTGTGATACCGGCTTTATGGTTCTCGGTATCATTTTACCCTTATAATTCCCACTGATCCTTCCTAAGCTGTATATAATCGTCTACTGATAGGCAAACTATAGGCTACGGTCAAAATGCGTCATAATCCTCATGTGGTTAAAATGCTTCACTCTATTAGTTTGGCGATAATGAGACGCTTCATCCCATTCAGGTGTTAATTTTTACTGGGCGAACGATATCTAGTCTTTAAGTTAGAAGAAATCTACCCTCGGCCGGGAAATGTTTCTATCAACATTTGTACAAATTTAACTGAAGGTGGGTGGGTGGAAATTTGTTTTTATTTTTATGTTTATTTTTTTTTGGGGGGGGGGGGGGGGGGGGGCAGAAATCCTAACTCAAAATGGGCTAGAAAATTTGAGCTGTTAATTCCCAACACCTATTCCCTGGATAACCCTTCCCAAATTTGTCTGGGAAGATAGTAGAAACCAATTGAGCAGGGAAATACCCAGGGAAGGCCTCATGGGCATGTGAAAAGGAGTTGCTGGAACTCCTGTTTCATTTGCCTGGCCTCCCTCACTGTTTCTGTTTCACCTACACATAGAGTAATCCAGCTAGCTCTTACAAACACCTCCTCCTGTGTATTTCACTACATTAAACAAACACCACATTTCTTTCCAATACACCATTTTTGATGGAGGCCCTTTTTAAGCTGAATAAAATAGTCTTATAGTGGTCAGAATAAAGTTATAAAGACGTCACCGGTACTGAAGGGGTTAACCCCTTCCGACTACCGGAAGTTGGTAATTTTCGGTGCCTGGCTTTTCCAGTGACGTCACCACCTCCCGGGAAATACGCCATAATATTAGTATTACGGGCATCCGGTGTACGGTTGCGGTAATAAGTAATGTCTCAGCTGTCATTACGTTTGGCTCGCTCTGTTCTATAGTAATGTCTGTCAGATGTTGAATTGGGTGAGTAAGTGTAGGAACATGTTTCGGGACTTCGGTGAGACTTTTTCTATTGCGCTAGACATACCGAAAACCTTAGATACAGAGAGTCTGGCACAAATCTCTTATTTCCATACTACCCTACTTCGGTTTCTATCCCTCTATCTGTGCCTTTGTCTATAATTTCCTTCCATAGCTGCGGTTGTGGATGGCCATCGCTCACTTCTCAACTGTGGTGTTCCTCAGGTCTCTGTCCTGTCTCCAGTTATCTATTTTAATATTCATTGATGATCTCAACTGTACCTACAGTCCCATCCACTCATAAGCTCATGACTATCTTACACTATGCAACTACTTTTTAACAACAATCCAGTATGCAATCATTCCAAGAGTTGTGAGACGAGGCCATAGAACGCCTATCTTCTGATCTATCAATTATTTATGATTGGAGCAGAGCAAATTTTGTTACTTTCAATGCCTCCAAGACCCAATTTCTCCATTTAACTAATCGTCGCAATCCTTCACAAGAATATACATTACTCTTCAACAATACACAAATCAACCCTTCATCTTCTCTCAATATCCTTTGTGTATATTTTTCATCCAACCTTTCTTGGAAAGATCATATTACCACTATTGCTGAAATAGCTTCCCAGAAGTTTAAGTGTGCTGAACTGTCTCTGTGGCTTCTTCACCCCCGCCCCTGCACAGCTTCTTGCTCTGAATAGGGGCACAGTGAGCCCATGTATCGAGTATTGTTCACATGTGTGATGAGGTTCCACCCATAGTTCACTCCTCGAAAGAGTAGAGTCCAAAGCATTTCGCCTAATTAACTCACTTCCTCTAACTGTAGTTCCCTACACTCTTTCTATATGCCGCAATGTTGCATCTATTTCTCTTCTATCGCTATTGCAATAATCAGTGTTCCTCGGAGTTCTCTCAGTGCATACCCGCTCCCTTGCGGCGAGTGCGAGGCACCCGCCTTCCAACACAGTCCCACTCCTATTCTGTTGAACTTAGTGAACTCTGGAACTCTCTCCCTTAATCAATCTTTCCTTCATCCTATGACTTAAACTGCTTTACATTTCGTGTGTCCAGGCATTTTGACCACAATGTCCCTTGAATGTTGTTCTCTGTCACTTTTATTTACTCTGGGGGAGACACTCATTACAGGAAACCTACCTTTTGTCTCCTTCATACAGAAAAAAAAATAGGACGATGATATTCCAACAAATATGCAGTCAGTCGTGGAGTCAAGGCAAGATATATATTTTTGTGACATGTACAGTTAAGGAGGAAGTACTCGCTTTTTCTAGACCCCCTTCTCCCTCATGTTTACACCCATTAGTTTTGCGATTTTAAGACGCTCGTTAACTAGTTTGGCGATTTTGAGACCTTTCGCCCCATTATTTTGTCAATATTAAGACCTTTCGTGCCGTTTGGGTGTCGATTTTTTCCTGGCGAGCGATAGCGAGCCTGTAATTTTTAAAGGAATCGGCCTTCGTCCGGGACATTTTTCTACAGAAAAATTTACAAATGTATCTTGAAAGAGGGCATAGGTTTTTTGTTTTAAGCTTGATGGAAGTCTAACGAGGAAACTCAAAATGTAATAAATAAATGAATAAGTAACCCCCCAAAACAAGCACTAGCCCCTGAATGCATGGACAATACAGCACTTTAAAAAAAAAACATCGTAACCAGTGAATTTAAGTTATTGTATCAAAATGTGAACACAATATAATTATATTATATTCATTAGAGAAGTTCATTTTGGAAATTAAAAAACAATGTGTTAATTAACTTTTAATTCAATCTTAATATTTGTATTTGCATCATCGTATTTTGGGGTATTACAACCAATTTGTATTATACATTTAATATGCAGGCTATATTAACAACTACAACCACACACCCAAAATCCTAGGAGTAACATATGATACTCATATGACATTCAAACAGCACACCACAAACATTAAAAAGAAACTGACACCCAGACTTAACGCCCTCAGGTCACTTGCTCACACAAAATTTGGACACAACAAAGAAACTACCACCACAGTATATAAACAATACATAAGATCAGTAATGGAATACGCAAGCCCAGCCTGGGCTTCTAACCTAGCTGAAACACATCATAAGACCTTACAGACTATCCAAAACAAAGCCCTGAAGATCATTACAGGCTGCACAGCTACTGCACCCACAGATCACCTACATCAAGAAACCAAAATCCTCAAAGTCAAAGACCATCTGGACATGAGAGGCACTCAATTCCTGGCAGCAGCCTCCACGAACCAAGACCACCCACTAAACTACATGGCAACACACCCACAGACACCAAGAAATATCAAAACAACACCCAGCACACGGTATCACACACAATTATTGTCCTCTCTCCCTCCCTGCCCACCCCGAACCAACTTCCAGAAGCACATCCATACTCATATCTCTCACCGATCCATCCACTCACTCACAGACAACACGCAGCTGCATGCATGACCTCCCGAAATCCATCCTTCCGAATCCTCCCTTCCTCGCGAGGACAGAGTCCACCTGGCCAGGCTGAGATGCGGACACCATCCAACTCTCCTGAGCTATCAGAAGAGACTGGATGACTCCGTTGTCGACGCCTGCCCGGGATGTAACACGGCACCCCATACCATTGAACACATCATAGAAGACTGCATTTCACACAACCACTTACGCCAACAACACAATCTACACTCAATGAGAGCTCTGTGGGAAAGCCCGATCGTGGCCATGGCCTTTCTCAGGGACTCGGGGCTGTTCGGCCAGGCAGCTTAGGGAACAACAACAACAACAACAACAACTTTGTATTACATATATTAAATGCAGGCTATTTAACAACCATTGTGTATTATAAATTCATATCATCACCATTCCACTATAGGTAGCGCCAGCGAACTTGACAATTCTTATAATTCGAAATTAATGAAAGCAATCGGGCTGACGTTTCTATCATTTGGGAAGAGTCTACCAGAAAATCGGTGTGGATATTTACAGCCAGTTTGCTCTAGGCCCTTTTGATTTACAGAGAGGTCAGGGATCAAGATTATTGTCAAGTTCGTTGGCGCTACCTATAATCAACTTATAAATAAACCTAATTAATAAAATCACTGAAATTAATCAACACATGGTACGGTACTCTCGGGATTTCAACCTAGGGCACTCACACAGAAATCAAGCACACTAACCATTACTAATATTTAAGAATGTTGTTATCAGGAGTATATTTAGGCCTATTACAGGAAGCATTTTGTTAGTTGGTCTATGTGGGTGAGGTGGTCTTTGTAGTTGCTCTAGAGGAGTTTTGGGCACTTTCTTTCGGCTTTAGGAGAGAGTGGAGGTCTTCTACTGGTTTAGGAGTATCTTGGAGTTCTTCTTAGCTGATCGTGGAGGTCTTCTGGAGTATCTAGGAGGTCGGTCTTCTTAGCTGGTCTAGGAGTGTGTTTTTTTTTTTTTTTTTTTAGGTCCATGTGCCTTTAGCTGGCAATTCGAGGGAAGTGAATTCCAAAGAGTTGGAGTTCTTCTTGACTGGTCTAGGTGAGTGAGTCTTCTTAGCTGGTCTAGATGAGTGGAAAAGTCTTCTTATAGTTGGTCTAGGAGTGTGTGGAAGTCTTCTTATCTAGATGAGTTCTAAGACTCAGTGCGTGCAGGTCTTCTTAGTTGGTCTAGGAGTGTTGGAGGTCTTCATAGTTGGTCTAGGAGTGTTGGAGGTCTTTTAGCTGGTCTAGGAGTGTTGGAGGTCTATTAGCTGGTCTAGGAGTGTTGGAGGTCTGCTTCGCTGGTATATAGGTGTATGTGGAGGTATTTTTAGCTGGATCTCAAAGCGCCGAGGAAGGGCAAATAAAGAGTGACCCCGCCCACTCTGCAGTCAGTCTTCATAGTCTTGTCTAGCCGAAACCAGCGAAAGGATTACGAATATCCGAAGAAGCACTGAGGAAGGGGATGTCGATAGTGATCCCCCCGCCGACTCTGCAATCGGTCTTCTTCCTACACCCTCCGTGGAACCTCACCTCACATTTTCCACACTTCAACAGCGGCTGGTCGTTCGTTATACCAACCCAGGGGTCAAAGTCACTACGATTCAATCCCTCTAGAGGGGTTGGAGCGCCCCCTACTCCTAACACGATGACGCACACCACCACGGCTATGTGTATGAGTGCCTTCACGTTCATTTCGGATTGTAGGTCAGATCAGATCAGATGAAAGTATTGAGTTATAAGTCTCAGGTGAAGGTATTGAGGGATAAGCCTTTATAATGGCACCTCCTAGCTACTTTCTACTTTTCCAATTTTTCTGAAGTCCTTACAACGACACCTCGTATCTATGGTCAGGTGAAGGTATTGAGGGATACGCCTTTACAACGAAGAGTGAAGAAAGGGGAGAAGGGGTGTTGGAGAGTGAGGAAGCTGTTGGAGTGGCTTTGTATAATGTCGATGCAAGGAGTTGATATTTTTACCATTACGTTCCTCAAGCTGTGTCCTTGTTTCCTTCTAATAAGAGTCCAGGTATCACAATATTCACACTTTGTTATGGTTCTATGCTGTTGTTGCTTGATTAATCACAAACTTATCGAAATGTTCAGTCAATGTTTATATATCTGGGGTTTTTACGATTAGATTCCGACAATCGAGGAGGAGGGTGGGACGGACGTGTGTAACCTAGGAGGTCTGGAGGGTAACTGTCAGTCTGTCACTGATGGCGTGTGACCGTGTGTGGACAGTGTGGTGTGTCGTCCACGGAAATACCAGACGGCCTCCAAACTTTCCTATCATTTCTAGATATTTAGCTGTAAGGGGGGATAGTTCACTATTTGGTCGATTTTTTCATTTATTTATTATCTTTCTAGTTTCCTCCCTAGACCTCCATCAAACTTTAAAAAAAAATCCATTAGATCCCCCTTCTAGATTCATTTGTACATTTTTCGGTAGACTGGTGCTTCTAAAATTACAGGCTCACTATCGTTCGCCAGGAAAACTGATACCTAAATAGCACAAAAGGTCTTAATATTGAGAAGGACATGGGGCCGAAGGTTTTAAAATCGCAAAAACTAATGTGCAGAAAGTCATAAAATCAATAATTGGTAGCAGCAATATTTACACCCGATTTCTTCTTTTTGAGTGAGATATACAACCATGTTCCTACACTTACTCACCCTATTCAACATCTGACAGACATTAATACATCACAGAGCGAGCCAAACGTAATAACAGCTGGGACATGACTTATTAGCGCCACTGTACATGGTCTATATATTTGTGTATGTGTTTATTTCTTTAGTTTCTTCGCTAGACCTCCATCAAGCTTAAAAAAAAACACCCCCTAGAACCCCTTTCAAGATAAATTTATACATGTTTTAACCGAAGGCCGATTTCTCTAAAATTGTAGACTCGCTATCGCTCGTCAGGAAAAGGAGTTAATGATAGCCAGACTAATCTATCAAACCGCATCCTGAGTGGTGATGGGCTGGTCTATCAGAGTGAGAACTGAGCGATCTCTGCCATACCCATAGCTTACTCTGACTGTTCCTTTTACTTATATATTTTCTAGATCTCAAGTGACGGCGTCTCTTCCGTGGATTGACCTCCCAATCTACTGTACCATGATTGGAAGCCAAAGCGTCACATTTTTCCTTTGCCCCTCAACTTTCTCTTCATAATTGCTGAGGGGCACAGGGCCCTGGGTGGGGCTTTGGTTTCCCGGGCGTTTCCGCACCCTCCTTAGCTCCCCGCCATGGAATGGCTTCGGTCACCCAGGCTTTATTGTGGTCGGCAGGGAGGGTTCTTTGGGGGCGCTCGATTATGGCCTTGGCCTTATTCGGGGCCTTGGGGCTGTTCGGCCAGGCAGCTTGAGGAACAACAACAACAACCGCATCCTGATCTTCGTAAGGGTTAACCCCATCTGTACTGGCGAAGTCTTTGTAATTCTATCTTGGCTATATTTAGACGAATTTGTGCAGTTTAAGAAGGATCTCTAGTAGTACAAAGGGTTAACCTAGATAGTGCGAAGCCTGTTAATTATTAAACTGAATAAAATCGTCTAATAGTAGCCAGAATAAAGTTAAAAGGAAGGCGCCGATATTGAAATGGCCGGTACAAATTTATCTTGAAGGGGGGGTCTAGGGAGTGTTTTTCTAAGCTTGATGGAGGTCTAGGGTGGAAACTAAAAAGATATATGAATAAATGAATTAATAGACCAAACAAACGGCCAGTCTCCCTTTAACCCTTTGAAGATTGTGACGCAATTTGACAGTTCATTCTGGCTATCATTGCATGAGTTTACACAGTTTAGGAAGGACCTATGTGTGTTATAAGGGTATAGACTATCTCAATTAACCCTCTGAATTCCATGTATCCTCTTTAATCTAATTAAATCAGCTCTTAACCCTTTCTGTACCGGCGACGATTTGTTGCAGTTAACAAGGGTCGGTGGTAGTAAAAAGGATTAAATGAGATAGTTCGAAGCCTGTTGATTGCTGGAGGCCCTTTGTTAACTGAATATAATCGTCTAATAGAAGCCAGAATAATGTTAAAAGGACGTCGCCGTCGCGGCTCGCTTGTGTAGTGACTAGCGTCTTGGACTTCCACCCAGAAGGTCCCAGGTCGCGCCCACGCTCGGCGCATTAAAGATTTTTCACAAGCACCGACTCGTTATCGTCCCTCATGAGCAAGTGGATGGGGTAGTAAGTAGTACAGGACCCCAATGGAAATACACCTAATCGGCCTTATTGGGCTATCCTTAGCTGGCTTAGCATGCGCTAGCTTTAAGAACTATTATTATTATTATTATTATTATTATTATTATTATTATTATTAGCCAGACTACACCGTCAAAATACGTCATAATCTTGAAAGGGTTAATATTAGTTAATACACGTTGATACCTTCGTCGAATAGTCCCGTTAGTTCACATACAGTATATATCTTGTCTGAAAGGGATATGTCACAGGGTAGTGTGTGTGTGGTGTGGAGGGGAGGGAACGACTAATGATTGTTGGAGCGGATGTAGTGCACAGTATAATATGCTGTGCAACGTTACCATATCAAGTCTGATACATAGTAAATTAATGCCGAATATCGCTAGAATAATGCCACAATCTCTAGAATATCGCTCTAAAATGGCTGAACTATTCCGAATATCGCTAGAATAATGCCACAATCTCTAGAATATCGCTCTAAAATGGCTGAAATCTCCGGAACATCGCTAGAATAATGTCACAATCTCTAGAATATCGCTCTAAAATGGCTGAAATATTCCGAATATCGCTCTAACATGGCTGAAATATTCCGAATATCGCTAGAATAATGCCACAATCTCTAGAATATCGCTCTAAAAGGGCTGCAATATTCCGAATATCGCTAGAATAATGCCACAATCTCTAGAATATTGCTCTAAAATGGCTGAAATATTCCGAATATCGCTAGAATAATGCCACAATCTCTAGAATATCGCTCTAAAATGGCTGAAATATTCCGAATATCGCTAGAATAATGCCACAATCTCTAGAATATCGCTCTAAAATGGCTGAAATATTCCGAATATCGCTAGAATAATGCCACAATCTCTAGAATATCGCTAGAATAATGCCACAATCTCTAGAATATCGCTCTAACATGGCTTAAATCTCCCGAATATCGCTAGAATAATGCCACAATCTCTAGAATATCGCTAGAATAATGCCACAATCTCTAGAATATCGCTCTAAAATGGCTGAAATATTCCGAATATCGCTAGAATAATGCCACAATCTCTAGAATATCGCTCTAAAATGGCTGAAATATTCCGAATATCGCTAGAATAATGCCACAATCTCTAGAATATCGCTAGAATAATGCCACAATCTCTAGAATATCGCTCTAAAATGGCTGAAATATTCCGAATATCGCTAGAATAATGCCACAATCTCTAGAATATCGCTAGAATAATGCCACAATCTCTAGAATATCGCTAGAATAATGCCACAATCTCTAGAATATCGCTCTAACATGGCTGAAATCTCCGGAACATCGGTAGAATAATGCCACAATCTCTAGAATATCGCTAGAATAATGCCACAATCTCTAGAATATCGCTCTAACATGGCTGAAATCTCCGGAACATCGCTAGAATAATGCCACAATCTCTAGAATATCGCTAGAATAATGCCACAATCTCTAGAATATCGCTCTAAAATGGCTGAAATATTCCGAATATCGCTAGAATAATGCCACAATCTCTAGAATATCGCTAGAATAATGCCACAATCTCTAGAATATCGCTAGAATAATGTCACAATCTCTAGAATATCGCTCTAACATGGCTGAAATCTCCGGAACATCGCTAGAATAATGCCACAATCTCTAGAATATCGCTAGAATAATGCCACAATCTCTAGAATATCGCTCTAAAATGGCTGGCTGAAATATTCCGAATATCGCTAGAATAATGCCACAATCTCTAGAATATCGCTCTAAAATGGCTGAAATATTCCGAATATCGTTAGAATAATGCCACAATCTCTAGAATATCTATAAAAGGGCTGAAATATTCCGAATATCGCTAGAATAATGCCACAATCTCTAGAATATCGCTCTAACATGGCTGAAATCTCCGGAACATCGCTAGAATAATGCCACAATCTCTAAAATGGCTCAAATCTGCAGAATGTCCCTAGAAATCATGCCGATAAATGTAAAAATTTGCCTCTAAATCGAATTAACCCTCTCCGACGTTATGAGGCTTTTTTTAGCCTATTGGGGATACTTTAAAGCCTTTGTTACCATCAGGTGTATTTAGAAACCTTTAGTTTAGTTACTTCAACCTCTGCAGTTGTCTTTGAGTTAGCTGTGTTGAGCCTATTGGGGATACTTTAAAGCCTTTGTTACCATCAGGGGTATTTAGAAACCTTTAGTTTAGTTACTTCAACCTCTGCAGTTGTCTTTGAGTTAGCTGTGTTGAGCCTATTGGGGATACTTTAAAGCCTTTGTTACCATCAGGGGTATTTAGAAACCTTTAGTTTAGTTACTTCAACCTCTGCAGTTGTCTTTGAGTTAGCTGTGTTGAGCCTATTAGGGATACTTTAAAGCCTTTGTTACCATCAGGGGTATTTAGAAACCTTTAGTTTAGTTACTTCAACCTCTGCAGTTGTCTTTGAGTTAGCTGTGTTGAGCCTATTGGGGATACTTTAAAACCTTTGTTACCATCAGGGGTATTTAGAAACCTTTAGTTTAGTTACTTCAACCTCTGCAGTTGTCTTTGAGTTAGCTGTGTTGAGCCTATTGGGGATACTTTAAAGCCTTTGTTACCATCAGGGGTATTTAGAAACCTTTAGTTTAGTTACTTCAACCTCTGCAGTTGTCTTTGAGTTAGCTGTGTTGAGCCTATTAGGGATACTTTAAAGCCTTTGTTACCATCAGGGGTATTTAGAAACCTTTAGTTTAGTTACTTCAACCTCTGCAGTTGTCTTTGAGTTAGCTGTGTTGAGCCTATTGGGGATACTTTAAAACCTTTGTTACCATCAGGGGTATTTAGAAACCTTTAGTTTAGTTACTTCAACCTCTGCAGTTGTCTTTGAGTTAGCTGTGTTGCGCCTATTGGGGATACTTTAAAACCTTTGTTACCATCAGGGTATTTAGAAACCTTTAGTTTAGTTACTTCAACCTCTGCAGTTGTCTTTGAGTTAGCTGTGTTGAGCCTATTGGGGATACTTTAAAGCCTTTGTTACCATCAGGGGTATTTAGAAACCTTTAGTTTAGTTAAGAACATAAGAACATAAGAACATAAGAAAATGGGAGTCTGCAGAAAGCCGATTGGCCTAAGCAAGGCAGATCCCTGTCCCACACAACCCCAATTACAAAGCCCAATTATAGGCTCAACACTCTAATACCCTGAGGATCATCTTACCAAAACGGTTAGAGATTAACGCAGGATTACGGGGGTCTGCAGAGCGCTGATTGGCCCAACCCTGCTGATCCCCCTTCACACCCAACCCTTCTCGTCCATATGCTTATCCAATTTTATCTTAAAGCTCCCTATCGTTTTTAATCCCACTATAGCACTTGGTAGTCCATTCCACCCATCTACAACTCTGTTACCAAACCAATATTTGCCTATATCTTTTCTGAAACGAAATTTATCTAATTTGAAACCATTGGTACGAGTTCTTTCGCTATCACTGAGCTTTAGTACATTTGTCATGTCCCCTTTGTTAATCCCACTAACCCACTTGAACACCTCTATCATATCCCCTCTAACTCTGCGTCTCTCTAACGAATGTAAGCCTAATTTCTTCAACCTTTCTTTATACGGAAGATTTCTAATATTATGGATCATTTTTGTCATTCTACGTTGTACTCTCTCCAATGAATCTATGTCCATTCTGTAATAAGGACACCAAAATTGAACAGCATAATCCATATGGGGTCTCACTAATGACAAGTAAAGTTTTAAGATAACATCAGCAGTTCTGTTACTCACACTCCTTGAGATGAACCCGAGAATCCTGTTTGCCTTGTTTCGAACGCTTATACACTGTTGTCTAGGCTTCAAATCATTGCTAACAAACACACCTAGATCTTTCTCACAATTCGAGTTTTCTAATTCCACATTAGCTAGTTTATATTTAACATTTGTATGCATCTTCCCTATCTTTAATACCTTGCATTTGTCAATGTTAAACTTCATCTGCCAATTTACTGACCATTCGTGTAAGGTATCTAGATCCCTTTGGAGGCACTCTATATCTCTATCTGAATCAATTGTTCTCCCCATCTTGGTATCGTCTGCAAATTTACTTATCCTACTAGTTATACCTAAATCAAGGTCATTTATGTATATAACAAACAACAGAGGACCTAATACAGATCCCTGGGGGACACCACTTTTGACTGCTCCCCATTCTGACTTCGTACCATTTATGCTGACTCTCTGCTTCCTACCAATTAGCCATGACCTAATCCATCCCAACAACGCCCCACCTATTCCATGCGCCTCAACCTTTCTCATCAATCTCTCGTGGGGGACTCTGTCGAAAGCTTTACTGAAATCTAAATATATTATATCATATGACTTGTCATTATCTACTGCTTCATATACCTCTGAGAAAAAACTAAGCAAATTAGTAAGGCAAGAACGTCCCTGAGTGAATCCATGCTGAGAAGAATTTATTAAATTAAATGTATCTAAGTGGTTTCTAATTTTACTAGCAATAATTGACTCTAGTAGCTTTCCTATGATTGATGTAAGACTAATGGGACGGTAATTGGATGCTATTGATTTGTCACCTTTTTTGAAGATCGGAACTACGTTTGCAAGCTTCCAAGCTTCTGGAACTATACCTGTCTCCAATGACTTGTTAAATAAAAATGTTAATGGGTAACTTAACTCATCCCTACATTCTTTTAATACTCTAGCATATACCTCATCAGGACCAGGCGATTTATGAGGTTTCAGTCTGTCAATTTCCTTAAGCACATCATTTCTACTTATAGTAACCGTACTTAACCTATTTTCTATACTATCGCTATATACCTTACGGACTTCTGGAAACTGTGCCAAATTTTCATTAGTGAAAACGGAAAGAAATTGACCATTTAATGTACTACACATTTCTAAATCATTTTCTGTCATTTCTCCTATCGAAGTTTTAAGGGGACCAATTACATCTCTAACCTTGGATTTATATAGTTGGTAAAAAGCTTTAGGATTATTTTTTGAGTCATTGGCAACCTTAATTTCATAATTTCTTTTTTCTTTCCTAATATCCTTTTTTACCTGTCTTGATAGATTCTGATAGTAAGCAAGTAGGTGAATTTCGCCTTTTCTAATTTTTCTATATATTCCTCTCTTTTGTCCTAGAAGATCTAATAGTCTATTATTCATCCATTTGGGTTGGTTCTGTGTTGATCTAAATTTTCTTTTGGGGATGTATTTATTTTGTGCATTGAATACTGACTTGATAAAATTATCGTATGTATCTACCAAGGTTGACGTCTCTTCCTGACTTAAGATGACAGGTGCCTGAGAAGGGGTACACTCATTTGGACACCTGGATCGACTTAATTTTTTGACCATAGGGTCCGCTAATAGGGCTCTTCTTAACCCATCAATTAAGTTACTTCAACCTCTGCAGTTGTCTTTGAGTTAGCTGTGTTGAGCCTATTAGGGATACTTTAAAGCCTTTGTTACCATCAGGGGTATTTAGAAACCTTTAGTTTAGTTACTTCAACCTCTGCAGTTGTCTTTGAGTTAGCTGTGTTGAGCCTATTGGGGATACTTTAAAGCCTTTGTTACCATCAGGGGTATTTAGAAACCTTTAGTTTAGTTACTTCAACCTCTGCAGTTGTCTTTGAGTTAGCTGTGGGCAGAAAACTAATTTTGGAGAGGTAATTATAAGAGTGAGAGAACTCTATTTCTTATTGCTAATCTGGCAACCTCTGCGTCATAAATGCGTGAAAGGGTTAAATACCTCTAGATCTAGCGAGAAAAGTGCTAAATTGGCAACACTGTACAGTACAAGTGTGTGTGTGTGTGTGTGTGTGTGTCTTTAAAGGGTTATTGCTTGGTTTTCGGTCTATATATTTATATGTGTTTTAGTTTCCTCGCTAGACCTCCATCAAGCTTAGAAAAAACACCCCCAGACCCACTTTCAAGATGGCCGAAGGCCGGTTCCTTCTAAAATTAGAGGCTCGCTTTCTCTCGCCAGGAAAAAATAGACACCTGAAGGTCACGAAAGGTCTTAATATTGACAAAAAATGGGGCGAAAGGTCTCAAAATCGCCAAATTAACGGAACGAACGTCTTAAAACATGAAAACTAATATGGTAAACATGAGGGTGAAGGGGGTCCAGAAAAAGCGAGTACTACCCCCTGGGAGATTTTCGCTTGAGGGATTTTTTTCTGGACTCCTTTCTCCCTCATATTTAGCCTCATTGCTTTTCTAATTTGAAGACGTTCGCCCCATTATTTTGACGATTTTAAGAACTTTCGACCCATTTCTGTCAATTTTAAGACCTTTCGTGCCATTTAGGTGTCGATTTTATCCTGGCGAGCGATAGCGAGCCTGTAATATAAGAGGAACCGGCTTTCAGCCGGGACATTTTTCTACCGAAAAATGTACAAGTTTATCTTGAAAGGAGCTCATGGGGGTGTAATCTTAAGCTTGATGGATATCTAGAGACCAAACTAAAAACCTCCCGGTACCGATACCCCTTGAAATGAAATCATTATAATCAAACCAGTAATTTTGCACCCATTGTATTCGGCTCAAACTGGTGTGTTTGATGGTATTTTTGTATACGATCAGAATTTGTATTTGTAATTGTTTTTCTGGACTCCCTTTTCCTGCGTGTTTAGCCCCATTAGTTTTGATATTTTAAGACGTTCGACCTATTAGTTTGGCTATGTTATGACCTTTCGCCCCATTTAAATTCTTTCGTGCCATTTAGTTGTTTTTTTTTTTCCTGGCGAGCGATAGCCTAATAACGAACCAATGTTAAGGGGAGATCTCCACTTGAGGGATTTTTTTCTGGACCCCTTTCTCCCTCATGTTTAACCCCATTGCTTTTGATATTATAAAACGTTTGCCCCACTAGTTTAGCGATTTTAAGAACTTTCACCCCATAGTAAGACGTTTTGTGCAATTCAGGTGTCGATGTTATCCTGGCAAGCGATAGCGAGCCTGTAATTTAAGAGGAACCGGCCTTCGGCCGGGACATTTTTCTACCGAAAAATGTACAAATTTATCTTGAAAGGGACTCAAGGGGGTGTAATTTTAAGTTTGATGGAGGTCTAGGGAACAAACTAAATACCTCCCCTTAAGCCCTGCTATACCAGCGACCTCTGTTTAACAGTATTCAAAGGTTTATATAATGTACACTAGACCCTGTTTTAAGCAAGTAGGCCAAAACTCTGCACATCAACCTCTATAACTCACAAACTAATGGGGTGAACGTCTTAAAATCTCAAAAAGCTATGGGGCTAAACATGAGGGAGAAAGGGGTCAAGAAAAAAATCCCATTAACCTCTATACCTCACAACGACACGAATAATCCAGCTAATATTTCGACCATTTGGGAAGGGTCATGAGCCTGCAGGGAATAGGTGTGTGGAGATTTTACAGCCCATTTGCTCCAGCCCTTTTTGAGTTACAGAGGTTAGGATTCAGGATTTCTGGCCTAGCTATTTGGAACATGGTATAGTGGGTACCAATAATGCCGCTTTTAGGTTTATTTGAGGTTATTAGACCATTGTATATAGTTTGAGGGGGTGCTTTTTCTCCCTCATGTTTTGCCCCATCAGTTTTGATATTCGTCCCATAAATTTGGCGATATTAAGACCTTTCGCCCCATTTTGTGGTCGATTTTAACTTTGTATGTCCTTTTGTGCCATTTTGGTGTCGAATTTGTCCTGGTGAGCCTGTAATTTGTCCTGGTGAGCCTGTAATTTAGGAGGAATTGGCCTTCGGCCAGTACATTTGTCTACCGAAAAATGTACACATTTATCTTGAAAAGGGGTCAAGGGGGTGTAATTTAAAGCTTGATGGAGGTCTGGGGAACATACTAAAAACCTCCCCTTAACTCATCTTTTATAAGGAAAGCAAGGCAAATCACTATCAATATACCCAATGATCTTATCTGATTATACATAATTTGCATCATTGATTTGTTGCAGCGCAGTATAGTTTGAGCCCGAGTAATGCGAGTTTCTACAGGCTCAGTGTGTCCCCAGCCTTGAGAGTGGGAGGATGTGCGCCGCTCCTCCTCCTCTCCCCCCCCCCCCACGTTGTTCCCTATCGCGCTGGGAATCCTATATTAATTTAGTTTTTCGCCGATGAACAATTACGAAACATACTAAAGGTAGCGCCAACGAACTTGACAATATTCTGGACCCCTTAACTTCTTATAACGCATAATTAATGAAAACAATCGGGCTCACGTTTCTATCATTTGGGAAGAGTTCACCAGGAAATAGGTGTGGATATTTACAGCCAGTTTTCTCTAGGTCCTTTTGAGTTACGAAGAGGTCAGGAATCGAGATTATTGTCAAGTTCGTTGGCGTTACCTATGGTACTGCGCATAATAATGATAAACTGCAATATTTACAGTGTGATAATCGAATGTGTAATATTGAACCCTGTAAGTAGGCGAGAAATCATGACCTCTATCCTCTGTAGCTCAAAAAGGGCTAGAGCAAATTGGCTGTAAATGTCCACATCTATTCCTTGACCAACTCTTCCCAAATGGTAGACATATTAGCTCGATTACTCTAGTCGTTTTTGAGTTACAGAGGTTAGAGGTCATGATTTTTGAGTTACAGAGGTTAGAGGTCATGATTTTTGAGTTACAGAGGTTAGAGGTCATGATTTTTGAGTTACAGAGGTTAGAGGTCATGATTTTTGAGTTACAGAGGTTAGAGGTCATGAATTCTCACCTACTTACAGCGGGTAGACTACAACAAAACTATACCCTGTTCCCAATAAGTAGGCTCAAACTCCTCACCATAAACCTTTTAAGGGGAGATATCCACTTGAGGGATTTTTTTCTTTACGCCTTTCTCCCTCATGTTTAGCCCCATTGCTTTTGAGATTTTAAGACGTTCGCCCCATTAGTTTGGCGATTTTAAGAACTTTCGCCCCATTTATTTAACTTTTAAGACCTTTCGCGTCATTTAGGTATCGATTTTTTCCTGGCGAGCGATAGCGAGCCTGTATTTTAAGAGGACCCGGCCTTAGGCCGGGAAATTTTTCTACCGAAAAATTTACAAATTTATCTTGAAAGGGGGTCAACGGGGTGTAATTTCAAGCTTGATGGAAGTCTAGGAAACACACTAAAAACCTCCCCTTAAGGGGGTAGTGCTTGGATATTGGTTTATGTCTTGATAGCGTAATGCATAGCGCGCGGAATTTCGATGTAAGTATCCTGGGTTCGAGTCCTCGGAGTGCCACGTGTATTTGTTATATCTATCTATCTATCTATCTATTGCCGGACGCCTTACTCCCCTTAATGAGGGTGGCCATACACAGAAGGCCCCCAAGTGAACCTATTCCCTGAGAGAGGGACAACCCGAGCCAGTTTACTGAAGAACTTACAGGATTGACCACTCAATTTAGGATCCGTCCGACTCCAAGGCCCTCTATGTATCTTGTTAGCACTATTTTTCTACAGTGGTGTTCGGCTAACCCATCCACTAACCTGCCTTACACTTAGGTAAGCAGTTTGGATTTGTATCAGGTTTACTCCCCTAAACAGGTTGCCGACCAAGGCTGACGAGTCCCATCCACCCGAATTTTTATAAGGTTGTCTCCCCTAGATGGGTTGCCGACCAAGGCTAACGAGTCCCATCCACCCGGCTATTTGTTGATTTCATTAATTGAGTTTAGAGGTGAAGTTGGTTGGTGTAAAAAACATAATTAATATTTTGTGTTTAAGTTTCCTCGCAAGACCTCCATCAAACTTAGAAAAACACCCTCTAGAACCCCTCTCAAGATAAATTTGTACATTTTTCGGTAGAAAAATTTCCCGACCGAAGGCCGGTTCCTTCTAAAATTAGAGGCTCACTATCGCTCGCCAGGAAAAAATCGACACTCAAAGGGCACGAAAGGTCTTAATATTGACAAAATAATGAGACGTAAGGTCTCAAAATCGTCAAACTAACGGAACGAACGTCTTAAAACCTCAAAACTAATATGCTAAACATGAGGGAGAAGGGGGTCCAGAAAAAGCGAGTAGTACCCCCTTAAGTCACAAACGAGTAGAATAATCGAGCTAATATTCAGCCAGGGAATAGGTGCGGTAATTTACTGACCATTTGCTCTAGCCCTTTTTGAGTTACAGCGGTTAGGGTTCACGATTTCCAGCCTACTTACTTGGAAGAGGGTGTAGGACATTATGTAATCTGTGTTGGTGGTGTAATGGTTTAGGTGCTTATGTTCTGGGTGTGGTGTCCCGAGTTCGAATCCCGGGAGGACCATATGCTTTCATTAGTTTATTCAAGTGTATTGGGGTTTGTAATTGATGCTTATGTTCTGGGTGTGGTGTCCCGAGTTCGAATCCCGGGAGGACCATATGTTTTCACTAGTTTATACAAGTGCATTGGGGTTTGTAATTGATGCTTATGTTCTGGGTGTGGTGTCCCGAGTTCAAATCCCGGGAGGACCATATGTTTTCACTAGTTTATTCAAGTACATTGGGGTTTGTAACTGATGCTTATGTTCTGGGTGTGGTGTCCCGAGTTCGAATCCCGGGAGAACCATATTATGCTTTCATTAGTTTATTCAAGTACATTGGGGTTTGTAATGGATGATTAATGTTAAGAACGGGGTGTTACTTATTTGAACACGTTTTTGTTTAATTATTAACCCTTTGGAGATTAGACGCATTTTAGCAGTTTATTCTGGCTATCACTAGACGATGTTCTTCAGCTTAGGAAGGATCTGTTGGAATTCAAAGGGAAAAGACTGTCTCACTTAAGGGGAGGTTTTTAGTTGATTCCCTAGACTTCCGTCAAGCTTAAAATTACTCTCCCGAGACCCCCTTTCAAGATAAATTTGTAAATTTTTCGGTAGAAAAATTTCCCGGCCGAAGGCCGGTTCCCCTTAGATTACAGGCTCGCTATCGCTCGCCAGGAAAAACTCGACACCTAAATGGCACGAATGGTCTTAAAATTGACAGAAATTTGGCGAGGGTTCTTAAAATAGCCAAACTAATGGGGCGAACGTCTTAAAATCTCAAAAGCAATGGGGCTAAACATGAGGGAGAAAGGGGTCCAGAAAAAAATCCTCCAGGTGGAAATCTGCCCTTAAGGGGAGGTAGTGCTTGGTTTTTGGTCTATATATTTATTTATTTATTTGTTTTTGAGTTTCCTCGCTAGACCTCCATCAAGCTTAGAAAACACCCCCTAGACCCCCCTTCAAGATAAATTTGTACATTTTTCGATAGACAAATTTCCTAGCCGAAGGCCGGTTCCTCTTAAAATTACAGGCTCGCTATCGCTCGCCAGGAAAAAATCGACACCTAAATGGCACGAAAGGTCTTGAACTTGACAAACAAATGGGGCGAAAGGTATGAAAATCGCCAAACTAATGGAAGGAACGTCTTAAAATCTCAAAACTAATACGCTAAACACGAGGGAGAAGGAGGTCCAGAAAGAGCGAGTACTACCCCCTTAAGGGGAGATCTCCACTTGAGGGATTTTTTTCTTCACCCCTTCTCCCTCATGTTTAGCCCCATTGCTTTTGATATTATAAAACGTTTGCCCCATTCGTTTAGCGATTTTAAGAACTTTCACCCCATATTAAGACCTTTCGTGCAATTCAGGTGTCGATTTTATCCTGGCGAGCGATAGCGAGCCTGTAATTTAAGAGGAACCGGCCTTCGGCCGGGACATTTTTCTACCGAAAAATGTACAAATTTATCTTGAAAGGGACTCAAGGGGGTGTAATTTTAAGCTTGATGGAGGTCTAGGGAACAAACTAAATACCTCCCCTTAACACTAATAACCCCCGAATGAAATAACTGAAATCATGTGATTCTCCCGGGATTCGAACCTACGATATCCCACACAGAACTTACGCGCTCTTACCATTACACCATCAAGACAGTTAAATTAATGAAAATATGTGATTCTTCCGGGATTCGAACCTAGGATATCCCACAAAGAACTTACACGCTCTAACCATTACACCATCAAGACAGTTAAATTAATGAAAATATGTGATTCTTCCGGGATTCGAACCTAGGATATCCCACAAAGAACATACGCGCTCTAACCATTACACCATCAAGACAGTTGGCGCTATATTTTTGATTTTGAAAGTCGATATAAAGTCTCAAAAAAAAAAACGGAGGGAAATATGTGGATATGAATTAAAATGTAAAACTGGTAAACTAAACAAACCAAAACTGGGACAAAGACAATAAAAAGGCAAAATAACTAATCAGAATCGCTATGTATAAACGAAAGAATAAATCAACATCTGCTAGCAATTACGTCTACCAGGAAATCTAGACTAAGTAGTTAAAATAGGACTTCAGAGGCTATCAACCCTTCGGGATTATTAAGCCAGCACACTGTAAGTCAAGAATATCGTCAGGACTAAAGCCCCTTTTCGAGAACACAATTTTTGTTTTCATCTTCGTAAAGTATTCTGCTGTGCCTTCACTTAGTACGAGGTGAGTGTCGCATTAGGACTATTATGGGGGTGTATTTATATATATATAACCCTTTGAGTACCAGCGACGTGTGTTATATTTTATTCTAGCTATATTTAGACTATTATGCAGCTTAGGAAGGATCTGTGGTAGTTAAATGGGTAGATTAAAATAGTTTGAAGCCTTATTATTGCTAAAGGTCCTTCTTAAGCTGAATAGAATCGTCTAATAGTCGCCAGAACATGATGAAAAGGACGCCCCTGGTACTGGATGGGATATATATGTGTTTATATAATTATTCGTGTCCTCCCTAGACCTCCATCAAGCTGTACAAAAAACACCCCCAAAAACCCATCTTCGAGACCAAATTGTGCATTTTTCGGTAGAAAAATACCTCGGCCTAAGGCCGATTCCCCTTAAATTGTAAACTCGCTATCGCTCGCCAAGAAAAAATCGACACCTACATGGCTCGAAAGGTCTTAATATTGACACATAAATGGGGTGACAGGGTGACAGGTTTAGATACTTATATTATGGGTGTGGTGTCCCTAGTTTGAATCCCGGGAGGACCATAATTATGCTTTCATTAGTTTATTCAAGTACATTGGGGTTTGTAATGGGTGGTTATTACTCAACACGGAACGGGGTGTTACTTATATTGGTCAAAATAAACGGATCTAATATAAGGATAGAAAGATAAATACTATCGATATACCCAATGATTATATATATATATATATATATATATATATATATATATATAGAGAGAGAGAGAGAGAGAGAGAGAGCAGTATGAAATATGTACAATTGACCTACCGGATCTTTCTCCAGCTCTTTTCTGTCTGTACTTACTCTTATTCTCTCTCTCTCTCTCTCTCTCTCTCTCTCTCTCTCTCTCTCTCTCTCTCTCTCTCTTAGACTGCAGTTATAGACTGCAGCACCGTTGATTCATTTAAATTCCGCCTAGACAAATATCTCGCATCAAACCCGCGACTGACTGCGTTTGTAAATGAATAACTTTATCCTCCCCTCAGTTACTAACCCATATGTCCCCTACTAACTTCCTAGTCCTGCCACGTTAGTGGCAGGGCAGTAGTTCCCTTTCCAATGTTCCCTTACCCACTCTAAACCACTGTTTGGACACTTGATCCTCAGTGTTTTGGAGGACAAGCAACCTAGAAGGGTCACTAGATCTGTTGTTGCTTGATTTCCTTTGTACTCCTTTGTACTCCTTTGTACTCTCTCTCCTCCCCCCTCTCTCTCTCTTCCTCTCTCTCTCTCTCTCTCTCTCTCTCTCTCTCTCTCTCTTTCTCACTCTCTCTCTCTCTCTCCTCTCTCTCTCTCTCTCCTCTCCTCTCTCTCTCTCTCTCTCTCTCTCTCTCTCTCTCTCTCTCTCTCTCTCTCTCTCTCTCTCACTACCCTTTGCATGTCTGGCCCACCTGAGCCCTATATTGGGCTTCCCGTCAACAGGGTCGCATTCCTAAACGGCCGCGAGAGTGTGTGTGTGTGAGAGAGAGTGAGAGTGGGTGTGGGTGAGAGAGAAAGAGAGTGAGTGTGTGTGCTATACGGAATAGTTAGTATCTACGAGATATCTTGCGGTCTATTCAGAGGAGATACCGGTACGTGAAAGGGGGACTAGGTGGTGTTTTTCTAAACTTGATGAAGGTCTAGCGAGGACAAAACAAAATATATATATAATTTATATAAATATATAGACCAAAAATCAAGTACTACCCCCTTAAGAGCGATGTTAGATATAATACCCTTCTCTCCCACCTAGATGAGAGCCAACGGAACAACCACTAGCCAACACCCGCCTTGTGTTCATATAAGGTGAGATTCATATATATATATATATATATATATATATATATATATATATATATATATATATATATATATTATATATTTCTATGTGCATGGAAGAGGCAAAAGGCAGGTTGCCTTTAACGAGTGTCTCCCCCAAAGTTAAAAGAGTGACAGAGCCAAATTCAAGGGACGTTGGATTCAAAATGCCTGGACACACAAAGTTTAAAGCAGTCTAAGTCATAGGATGAAGACAAGGCTGATTGAGGGAGAGAGTTCCAGAGTTCACTTGTTGAGTAGAAGAAAGACAGAAAATAGATTTGCTATGACGCGTTTCTACATTATAATCTATGTCCAAAGGAAAACAAGCAACAACATATATATAGATCCTTACGAGGCTGCTTGTACCTAAACTACTGATCCTATGTGGACACACGAAAGGATAGTACAGTATAAAGTGGTGATAATCGGGGGTTAAGAGCGAGATATTTATCATAACGATTTTTGAAAGTTTGTGTTCCAGGCCTGGTGGTGTGGAGGGTTTACTACTACTACTACTACTACTACTACTACTACTACTACTACTATTACTATTACTACTTCCAGGCCTGGTGGTGACTGTGTGGAAGGGTTACTACCAGCAGTATATCAGGCTGCCTTGGTACATTCTGAGACTACTACTACTACTACTATTACTATTTTTTTTTTTTTTTTTTGTATTTAATATTGTTCATACATTTTATTTTACAAGCATCAGATATTACTATTCAACACCATGCAACTTCAATCCAGTCTCCTTCCTATGCGACCCTCTGCCACTGCTGCCTCGTAGTCCACTTCTGCCACCGTCGCTGGTTGTGGTGCAGACAGTCTTGTTCCCCGCAGGCATAGTAGTGCTGATCTGAGCAACGAGAAAGATAGACGGCACCTCATCCAGGCTACAACGTGGCTCCTGGGCTGTTTCTTCTTCTCTGCGATGATCTCTGCAAGCCTTGAATAGAAGCACTGGGCCCTAGGTCCCATCCCTCTAGATGTGGTGAAGACTAGTGGGGTAAAGCTGCCATGTTCGATATTTAAGATCCTTTCCCCATATGCCCTGACCTTCTCTTGTTCATTCCTCTTGTGTGCAGCCTCCAGAGACAGCCCGCTGTAGCTATGGGCCATTGGGTCGAATATTCTTACGTCAAAGAATGCTCGCTGTGCTCTTGTCCAAAAACTTCTTGCACTAACGTCGACTCGTGCTTCGTTGGATGTGTTGGCCGTCCTGTGCTGCAAGATCTCTCCCTCCAAGGGAATGAGTGATGGTTCGCGCACCACATCTCGACACACCTCCCTGAGCATGTTCGCCGTTACATCTCTTACTTCATCGTGCCTGATGCTGATGAATCCTCCCTTCTTACATATCATGCTGTGGTCTGCATCGTTGTTGATTCCACAAACGCATCGATCGGGCAGTCCTTCAATCGGCCAATCATACCTCAGTGCAATAGCATCATTAAATTCTTGTTTGTTTAGATTGTAGCCTTTTGCCTTGATTGGTAGTGTTGTCAGCCAATTTGAAGCACCCGTTTCTTGTGCTATTTGTACTTTTCTTGTTAGTCTCGGGGAAAGTTGTCGCATCAATTGTGCCAGGTCATTTTTCTGTGAGTTTTGCCTCTCTGACGTGATGGTCTTTCTGATGTTGTAGATGTCCGCCTGGTCCACTTCGCCATCAGGATCTTGCGCTACGATGCGTTCAGTGAGAGATTCTGTTATCTTTACTGAGTTCTCGTGTTCCGTTGCCGCCCTCCTCACCGGATTGATGATTCCAAGCCCTCCTAACCTAGGAGGAAGTGCGAGCAACTCCCTCTCTGTAGCATTTGGGGTGTGGGACTTCATCCAAGCTGGGATGAGTTTGTCTCTGATGGCATCTTCTAGCGGTTGAAGTTGTGGACCCACATTTGGAATGGTACGCATCAAGTAGGTCCAGCGGTGTTTGACCCCATATGTGAATGCCGAATATGCAGCCTGTGGTTCCGTCTTTGCAATTTTGGCTAGTATTTCTATTTCGTTTACCCACTCTCTGACCTTCTCTTCCATGTATTGCTTCTTGAACTCTTCTGTGCCAATCACTGCCCTTAGATGACGCTGTCCGTCCTTTGTTACGACCACTTCACTACCGTTGAAAGCTTCTAAGGCATTTTCGTAATGTTCTGCTTTTACTATCAGTATAGACTTACTAGCATTTGGAAAGTATCCTATTTCTGGTCCCACTTGTGATACTTGCTCCCACCAGCTCTTGAGATCATTGACTTTCCCTGCTCCAGTGAGATCATCTGCATAGGCCGCCTGCTTAACATGTGTCGTCTCATGTCTTGTTAATGATAGCAACACCGAGAGACCTAATGCGTACATCGCCATTGCTACTGGGTCCCCTTGTGTGGTTCCTTCCATTGATTTCAGTGCCGTTCCACGTCGTGAGTTTTGGTTGTTTACTACTACTACTACTACTACTACTACTACTATTACTATTACTACTTCCAGGCCTGGTGGTGACTGTGTGGAGGGGTTACTACCAGCAGTATATCAGGCTGCCTTGGTACATTCTGAAACTCATCATTCAAAACACCACCACAACCACACCGACCAAAGTACTTCAGCTATTATATATGTTACGGTGAGTAGTGTGTGTGTGGGTGTGTAATAATAATAATAATAATAATAATAAACGGTTTATTAAAGAATGGCAGCCTCATGAGCTGAAAATACACATGTTACAATTTAGTGGATGAACATGAGATGTAAAGATATGAAAATGGTAAGCTCAGTTTACATGCACTATACAAATTATCATAAATTAACCATGAGAGTAAGTGATTTACAGTGCATATACAGTACACATTTATTTTACTTAAATATATACAGAACATACATATTATACACATACGTACACACATACAGTACATACGCATATATATATATATATATATATATATATATATATATATATATATATATATATATATATATATATATATATATATACATACATATATAAGAACATAAGAACATGCAGTAAGTGTGCACATGCCCGTATACATAAACGCTCACGTATGCAAACAAACATACATACATACAAAAACTGTTCTGGTAGGGTCAGGTGAGGCTAATAATGGGAGTTAAATTCTTGGGAGAGATTAAATGAGGGAATTGGAAAAGGGGTAATGGGGCAACGGACTGTAGGTCAGTGTGTGTGTGTGTGTGTGTGTGTGTGTGTGTGTGTGTGTAAGTTTAATGATAGTCCTCTCTCTTTCTCTCCCTCTCCATCTCTCTATCTCTCTCTCTCACACACACACACACACACAGACACACACACACACAAACCCACACATACACACACACACACACACACTGATCAATCTCTCCAGTAATTACTTCTCCAACTTCTCTTATCTTCCTCCATTTCTCCTTCTCTTTCTCTCAAACTTTAGGAAGGGTTTTGGGTTTTTCCATACCCCCTTCTCCCTCATGGTTAGCCCCTTTAGTTTTGAAATTTGAAATGTTAAAATGTGAAAAGGCTCAATAGTCAATACAGTACACCCACACACACCCACACACACACATCCACACCCACCCACACACATACACACACCCACACACACACACACACCAAACCCCCATACCCCCCCCCCCCCCACACACACACAAACACTTTATTCACAACAATAGGACTGGGATCGGATGAAGATAAAAATGTGAAAAAGGTAAATATTCAATACAGTACTCTCTCTCTCTCTCTCTATTATAATTAAGTCTTGACCACCTCGTTTGGACCGTAAGGTCTGTGTGGTCAGTGTATACTGTACAGTATATGTAAATCTATTAAAATCTCCCTCTCTCTCTCTCTCTCTCTCACACAATATATTTTGAACAATAAGACCTGACATTAAAGAAGACAAAACTGTGAAAAGGATCAATATTCAATACAGCCCTCCCTCTGTTTCTCTCTCTCTCTCTCTCACCATACAGGTAGTGGTGATCATACAGGTATATTGGTGATCTTGTGTGTGGTATAGTGGTATAATGTTCACCACTAAACTTCTCTCTCACTCTGTCTGAACCATCATCTGAACACCCGCTCCGTTCCATACAGGGGCCCTCACACAGTCAGGAGTGTGAGCTAGTTGGAGTCTAACAGGAGTCGCTAGGAGTCGCTAAGAGTCATCGATTATCACTGCAAGCGAGTGGGAGTCTAACAGGAGTCGCTAGGGTCACTAGGAGTCATCGATTTTCACCGCGAATAGGCCCGCGAGTCCGAATTGTCCCCTACTCCTAGTGACTCTAGCTTGCACTCCTGACTGTGTGAGGGCCCCTTTAGTTTGGCGATTTTGAGACCAATGTTTTGATCCGTTTTCTATGCCAATGTTCACCACTAAACCTCTCTCTCACTCTCTCACCACATACAGGTAGTGGTGATCTTGTAACTATGTGGTATAATGTTCACCACTAAACCTCTCTCACTACATACAGGTAGTGGTGATCTTGTAACTATGTGGTATAATGTTCACCACTAAACCTCTCTCTCACTCTCTCACCACATACAGGTAGTGGTGATCTTGTAACTATGTGGTATAATGTTCACCACTAAACCTCTCTCTCACTCTCTCACCACATACAGGTAGTGGTGATCTTGTAACTATGTGGTATAATGTTCACCACTAAACCTCTCTCTCACTCTCACCACATACAGGTAGTGGTGATCTTCTACGTGGTGATCATTGTGGTGTTGGTGGGGACTACCTTGCGTCGTGGAGGAGGTCACCAACAAGCCCTGGAGGAGGAGGAGGTGGAGGAGTCCCGTCACCTACTACTGTATGATGACCGCACTCACTCGGTTAAACACACCGCAGCCCTAACCACCTCTAGGATATATGAAGCTGGTCTCCTAACTGTCTGAACCATCATCTCTTTTTTTTTTTTTTTTTTTCTCTCTCTCTCTCTCTTTCTCTCCCTTTCTCTCTGAGTTGTATCCATTCAGCCTACTGTTTTAAGAAGTTTATCCCTATCCAGGTGTCTAATTTTTTAAGTGTTTTTGACAGCAGGCTAAATGTGTACATGTTTCGATAGAAAAATTTCTCCGGCAAAGCCGGATTTCTCCTTACAATGCTGGCTCGCTATCGCTCGCCAAGAAGAAATCGACACCTGGATGGGGATAAATGTCTTAAAACAGTAGGCTGAATGGGGCCAAATGGATACAAGCCAGAGAAAGAAAAAATGGAGGGAAAAAATACCTTGCGTCGTAGAGGTCACCCGGCCCTGGAGGAGGTGGAGGAGTCCCGTCGCCTATTACTATAATTATGATGACCGCACTCGATCCGTCAAACACACATCTCTACCCATCTCTAGGATACATGAAGCGGGTCTCCTTACTGTCTGAACCATCATCTCAACACCCGCTTATGTTCTGGGTGTGGTGTCCCGAGTTGGAATCCCGGGAGGATCATATGCTTTCATTAGTTTATTCAAATACTGTACAATGGAGTTTGTAATTGATGATTAATGTTAAGAACGGGGTGTTACATATTTAATAACCAAATTAAAGAGCAAAATCGTGCCCTAGGTTACAGAATACACTCATATGCACAACCATTTCATCAGTACGGTAATATTCAACTGCAAGAAATAATTAGCAAATATATCTATAACATATCATTGTGACATTAATAAGACTTTAACCCCTTCTGTACCGGCGACACTTTTTTTCCTCTGATTCTAGCTATATTTAGACAATTTTATTCAGCTTAGGAAGGACGTCTACCCAAATATAAAGGCTATACAGGCTGGGCTGGTCTATCAGAGTGAGAACTGAGCGATCTCTGCCATACCCATAGCTTACTCTGACTGTTCCTTTTACTTATATATTTTCTAGATCTCAAGTGCCGGCGTCTCTTCTGTGGATTGACCTCCCAATCTACCAAGATTGGAAGGCAAAGCGTCACATTTTTCCTTTGCCCCTCAACTTTCTCTTCATAATTGCTGAGGGGCACAGGGCCCTGGGTGGGGCTTTGGTTTTCCGGGCGTTTCCTCACACTCCTCAGCTCCCCGCCATGGAGTGGCTTCGGTCACCCAGGCTTTATTGTGGTCGGCAGGGAGGGTTCTGTGGGGGCGCTCGGTTATGGTCTTGGCCTTGCTCGGGGGCTGTTCGGCCAGGCAGCTTGGGGAACAGCAACAACAACAACAACACTTATGCTGCGGGCATGTTTCCGCCTATTTTCACCATATAAGAGCTCATTGAGGCACTCCTGATTGATTAAGCAAGTGTCTGAATGAAATTATATGTATTCAACCAAAAAACTAGATGAGCTTCGTAGCTCGCGGACTTTACCCGCAGCGCTACCATAGACATTTGCTAAAATGAGAAATTATCGCTAATGTCGCGCTACATTTGCCTTTGGCAGCGCTGTATATCTAGCGAGAGTACGGCTCATATTCTTCAGGCTGGCTGGAGGAAGAACGGGTGGCTTGTCGCGCTCCCGCTCCCTCGCACTCGATTCTACAGGCTTTAAGAGGCTTTAAAATCCTGTAAATTGCTGTAAATTGCCAAGGCGTTCTGGAACATCTCCCGGAGTTAATGGGTTTAAGCTTCATAAAATCGCCTAAAAATAGCTGGAATCAAATATAAAATACGTCGCTGGTACAGAAGGGGTTAACTATGATGTATTCTTTCGTTTAATGACATATCCTACAACAGTAATTTAAGCACGGTATATAATTACAAGCGGTATATAATTACAAGCGGTATATAATTACAAGCGTGTCATACCAAAATCTGCCTATCAATGTCTAATCCAGTGTGTAAATTGGACGTAAAACAGAATAAAGGCGGTGTAAAAAATACGTCGTGTCTGTAATGTAACCCTAATTTAGCAAGTCATTTGGTTAGCGTGGAGGTCTGAGATAAAAACAGGTTATGAAATGGAGAAAACCCGGCTTGGGACTTTGAGTATTGTTTAAGGATAAATTGGATTACATGTATATATATTATACATATATATATACTGTATATATATATATATATATATATATATATATATATATATATATATATATATATATATATATATATATATATATATATATATAATTATATACAGTATATATATATATATATATATAGAGTATATATATATATATATATATTATATATATATATATATATATATATATATGTATATATAAAATAAATCCCAGAAAGGATTAGCTTGTCACTCCCTCTCAAGAAAGCAAGAGAGGCTAAAAGTTTGTGAGTGTGTCTTTGTGAGTGTATGTGTGTGTGTGTGTATGTATGATTGTATAGTTGTATGTGTGTGTGTGTGTATGATTGTATACTTGTGTGTGAGTGTATGATTGTATACGTGTGTGTGTGTGTGTGTATGATTGTGTACTTGTGTGAGTAATTTATAGATGTGTGTCTGTGTGAGTTCATTTAAGAGTTTTACCTAGATTTACATAGATATACTGACCTCACATACACACACACATAAATATATATATATAGTATATATAATAAAGTAAATCCACACTTTTGATAGTGTGTATGTACTGTAGGCTACATTATATATACCGGTATATAAACAAAAATGGTTTACCATTGTGAAGGAGGTCTTTGTTTACTAAGGGAGTTTGTTGACATAAGGTAGGGCTGAAAAGAACATGTAGAAAGGACTGGGAAAAAATATATGTCACAATACGAAGGGTCTCTCTCTCTCTCTCTCTCTCTCACACACATACACATATGCGCACACATACACCTAGTCTTCCCAGTCATTCTCTCTCGCTCTCTCTCTCTCTCTCTATATATATATATATATATATATATATATATATATATATATATCTTCATAGAATTCAAACTTCTGTCATTCTTTTTACCGTAGGCTACTCAAAATGTTTCCCCACTAAACATAACAAAAATACTCCATACACTACAACACAATAGGATTAATCAGCTTTCCAAATACTTAATTATGCACTAGGTCTAGATAAAAATTGTACAAGGACCCCAATGGAAATACGCCTAACGGCCTTATTGGGCTATCCTTAGTTGGAATTATGCAAGGCTGGTACATGTCATATTTGTAACAAACTATGTGGTACCAACTCTGTAAATTGCTGACTGAATAAATATTATTATTATTATTATTATTATTATTATGTTTCAACACTTAAAATGTTTAACCATTTTAACAAAGCGACTGGACCAGACAATTATACCCTGCAGGATACTCAAGGTGATTTTTGTTTTGTTTTCTATATTCCAACTACTAGTACCCTCTCGGGCATAGGCTGAGAGCCTGTACGTTCACCCTTTATGAACGGAGAAGCCCGTGAGGTCTCGTTCCAGTCTAGGGAGTGAGACATGTCAAGCACTTTTTAGCTGCAACCAGCCTCTGCCATCTTGCCTTCGCAGAATGCATGGGGCTTAGTTGCTCACTCACGGCTCGAAGCTGCCCCATCTCTGAAGCTGCCTCACTCCAATGCTTCACTGTCTTTACTCCTAGATTCGGACCCTCACTCTCAGAACGCCACCTATTGAGCAATGAATGCTGCTATTGTTGCCCCTATCCTGCAGGTTATAGTCTCACAGACCTTTGACACCGGAGAACTTCCCCATGACTGGCTATTGGCAAATGTGACACCAATTTTCAAATCCGGAGACAGAACTCTCCCTGTTAACTATAGATTATTGTCAAGTTCGTTGGCGCTACCTATACCATTATTGTGCTCTGCTAGATCAGTGTTCCCAGCGCACTTTTGTACTACGGTCCTCTCTACCGTCAGTACAATATGTTGCATCGGGAAGAGAAACATTGAAGCTGCAAGGGTGTGGAGGAGCCCAGCACGAACATGTGTACGAGGTAGTCACCCTCTGCAGCAGTACAAGGATAAGGATAGAACTTCATCCTTAATAGTTGCCAGAATATAATTAAAAGGATGTCACCGGTAGTGAATCTATCTATCTATCTATCTACAGTATATACTCAGGCCCAATCCCCACTTATGTTTTTTTTGTTTTTGTTTTTTGGGGGGGGGAGAATGGCCGACTCAAGACAGAGCCCGAATAAGGACAACACAACAGAAAACAATGAAACAATGAAAACAATGAAAACAATGAAAACAATGAAACCTCAAAAATCGCCTGGTCCTGACGAGGTATATGCTAGAGTATTAAAAGAATGCAGAGATGAGTTAAGTAGTCCATTAGCATTTATATTTAACAAGTCATTAGAAACAGGTTTAGTTCCAGAAGCTTGGAAGCTTGCAAATGTAGTTCCGATCTTCAAAAAAGGTGATAAATCGATAGCATCCAATTACCGTCCCATTAGTCTCACATCAATCATAGGAAAGTTGCTAGAGTCTATTATTGCTAGGAAAATTAGAAGCCACTTAGTAAAATTTAACTTAATAAATTCTTCTCAGCATGGATTCACTCAGGGACGTTCGTGCCTTACTAATTTGCTTAGCTTTTTCTCAGAGGTATATGAAGCAGTAGATAGTGACAAGTCATATGATATTATATATTTAGATTTCAGTAAAGCTTTCGACAGAGTCCCTCATGAGAGATTGATGAGAAAGGTTGAGGCACATGGAATAGGAGGGTCGTTGTTGGGATGGATTAGGTCATGGCTAATTGGTAGGAAACAGAGAGTCAGCATAAATGGTACCAAGTCAGAGTGGGGAGCAGTCAAAAGTGGTGTCCCCCAGGGATCGGTATTAGGTCCCCTGTTGTTTCTTATATACATAAATGACCTAGATTTAGGTATAACTAGTAGGATAAGTAAATTCGCAGACGATACTAAAATGGGGAGATCAATTGATTCAGATAGCGATATAGAGTGCCTCCAAAGGGATCTAGATACCTTACATGAATGGTCAGTAAATTGGCAGATGAAGTTTAACATTGACAAATGCAAGGTATTAAAGATAGGGAAGATGCAAACAAATGTTAAATATAAACTAGCTAATTTAGAATTAGAAAATTCAGACTGCGAGAAAGATCTAGGTGTGTTTGTTAGCAATGATTTGAAGCCTAGAAAACAGTGTATAAGCGTTCGTAATAAGGCAAACAGGATTCTCGGGTTCATCTCTAGGAGTGTGAGTAACAGAACTGCTGATGTTATCTTAAAACTTTACTTGTCATTAGTGAGACCCCATATGGATTATGCTGTCCAATTTTGGTGTCCTTATTACAGAATGGACATAGATTCATTGGAGAGAAATTCAGCGTAGAATGACAAAAATGATCCATAATATTAGAAATTTTTCCGTATGAAGAAATTAGGTTTACATTCGTTAGAGAGACGCAGAGTTAGAGGGGATATGATAGAGGTGTTCAAGTGGGTTAGTGGGATTAACAAAGGGGACATGACAAATGTACTAAAGCTCAGTGATAGCGAAAGAACTCGTACCAATGGTTTCAAATTAGATAAATTTCGTTTCAGAAAAGATATAGGCAAATATTGGTTTGGTAACAGAGTTGTAGATGGGTGGAATAGGCTACCAAGTGATATAGTGGGATCAAGAACGATAGGGAGCTTTAAGAAAAAATTGGATAAGCATATGGACGAGAAGGGTTGGGTGTGAAGGGGGATCAGCCGGGTTGGGCCAATCAGCGCTCTGCAGACCCCCGTAATCCTGCGTTAATCTCTAACCGGTTTGGTAAGATGATCCTAAGGGTATTAGAGTGTTGAGCCTATAATTGGGCTTTGTAATTGGGGTTGTGTGGGACAGGGATCTGCCTTGCTTAGGCCAATCGGCTTTCTGCAGACTCCCATTTTCTTATGTTTTCTTATGTTCTAATGAACACACAAAACAAAATACAAATTCACACACATCTAGGTCATCCAGGAGAAGACCCAGAGACCAGGGTCACCAAGGTCCCTCCAGCATTTCCCTGGCCCCCGACCACCCGGAGAGGTTTCCGATCCCAGCAGGCAAATGTGCAAGGCCGTACCATGCAAGAAATAATATATTTTATATTGCACTTTTTATAATGGATGAATCAAACTTTTGATAAAAATGGTCCGTCTCTGACAGGTGTTAATGTGCAGTGCAAATTGCTGGGAGAGAGAGAGAGAGAGAGAGAGAGAGAGAGAACGGAAAGGAGGGGGATCTTAATTAGAAATCTCTGCCTTTGCTTCCTGATGTTGGTGGTGTATGAGAGAGAGAGAGGGGGAGGGGGGGGGGGGGAGGGGAGAGAGAGAGAGAGAGAAACGTTAGCTACCCCCACCTTCTGCTCTCAACAAGAACTTAACTTCTCAAGTAGCTTAACTTTCTATAATATGCAGCTTGGGTGAATCTCTCTACCTACCCACCTATCTAGGTACCTATATATCTATCTACCTACCTACCTATTTATTTACCTACCTACCCATCTACCTACTTACCTACCTATCTTCCTACCTGCCTACCTACCAACTCTCTCTACATACCTACTTACGTACCTACCTACCTGTGTTTGGTGTGGGTGTGTGTGTTTGATGTGTGTGTGTGTCTATTTTCTTGTTGAGTTTTTTTTTTTTTTTTTTTTTTTTTTTTTGGTAATGTTTAGCGTCTTTAGCCCATATTTATACTGTGTTTATTTACTATTATATTTTTCTTTACGGCATACTGTATACAGTATACATACATTGGGTGAGGGTTGGTCCTATCCAGAGTGAGGTTTGGCATCCTCTACCCAACTTTAGCTGTTTTTATCTATCTATCTATCTATTGCCTGACGCCGCGATCCCCGAAGGGGTGGCCACGAACGAACCGCCCCCATGCACCTCTGTCCCCAGTCAGTCGACGCCCCTCCCCCCAACCAGCACCGCCTTCGTTCATGTAGTTCCTCACTCCATCCTTCCACCTCATATTCGGTCTACCTCTCCCCCTCTGTCCCTCCACCTCGCTCTCGTACACCCTCTTAGTCATTCTCTCGCTTTCCATACGTTCCATATGGCCGAACCATCTCAAGTTGTTCCTTTTCACACTTTCCAGCACATCTACCTCCACACCACACCTCCTTCTTACTTCCTCATTAGTCTGTCTATCCCTCCATGTAACTCCGCACGCACTCCTTAAGTAATTCATTTCCACTGCTCTCACTCTTGGTCTGAGTCTCTCAACCAACGTCCATGCTTCGCTTCCGTAAGTCAGTGTCGGGATTACCACACTGTCATGCAAGGACTTCTTCACTTCCATACTGACCACCCTATTTCTTGTTACTGCTTTTAGCGTTCCTACAACCCTCTTCCCCTGTTGTACCCTCTCCCGCACCTCTTCATCCATAGTCCCATCTTTACTCAACACACTGCCCAGATACTTAAAAGAGTTGACGATCTCCATAGCCTGACCGTTCAGCTTCACCTCACACTCTGTGACTTCACCCCTTTCGAAGACCATAACCTTGCTCTTCCCCGTATTTACCTTCAAATTCCGTTTTTCGCACACTGTTCCAAATTCATTTACCAGACCCTGCAACTCCCATTCATTATCACTCATCAGAACTGTATCATCCGCAAACAGCAGTATAGGTAGCTTCCACTCAATTCCCTCCCTTTTCAGCGATACACCAACATCCACTGCTCTTGATAGTATTTCTTTCATAACTCCATCCATATATACAGTAAACAACCACGGGGACATCACACACCCCTGTTTCAAACCAACATTCAGGTCAAAGAACTCGCTCTGCTCACTCTCCACACGTACTGCCGCCTTTGCACCCTCATACATGCTCTTCACTGCTTTCAGCAACTTGCCCTCTACTCCGTATATTCTAAGTACTTTCCACAAACCTTCTCTATCCACTCTGTCATAGGCCTTCTCCAAGTCCATAAAGGCAACATACACCTTTTGTTTCTTCTCCAGATACTTCTCCACAACACAATTCAGGGTAAAAATCTACACATCCTCTTCCCTTCCTAAAACCTCCCTGCTCGTCGCCTATCCATTTCTCCGTTCTCACTCTCACTCTCTCAATCACTACCCTACTGTATACC
Source organism: Paralithodes platypus (assembly GCA_032716605.1). Taxonomy (NCBI): domain Eukaryota; kingdom Metazoa; phylum Arthropoda; class Malacostraca; order Decapoda; family Lithodidae; genus Paralithodes; species Paralithodes platypus. The sequence goes on from CM064480.1 coordinate 2,983,077, forward strand.
TTCCCTACTACGCTTAGAAGACATATTCCTCGGTGGTTACCACACACTCCTCTTTCCCCTTTGCCCTTATATAGGGGGACTATTATGCCAGTCTTCCAGTCATCGGGTGCACTGCCCTTCTCCCATGCTAGTTTGCACATTTTCCATACCCATTCTATCACTATCTCACCACCATACCTCAACATTTCCCCACACACTCCATCTGTTCCTGGTGCTTTCCCCAACTTCACTCTTTTCATGGCTTCCCACACTTCTGACCTCCTGATCCCCACCTCCTCCTCCACTACTTCTCTTCTTCTCCCTCCCATACCATATCCAGCTATGTTTGCTGGCTCTTCATTCCTTTCATTTAGCAACTCACTGAAGTACTCCCTCCATCTTTCGACTCTCTCTTGCTTCTCGGCTAGCATTCTCCCATTCTTATCTTTCACACCCTTACTGTTTCCCTTGCTACCTTCCCTAACTTTCTTGACTTCTTTCCAGAACAGTTTCTTACTCTCCCTCCATTTTACACTCAGATTCCTTCCAAATTCCTCATCTACTCTTCTCTTACTTTCCTTCACTACTCTCTTCACCACCCTCTTACTCTCCACGTACCTCGCTCGTTTCTGTCTCTCGGAATCTTCATTCCCTCTACTACCCAACCACTCTCTATATGCTTTCTTCTTTTCTTCCACAGCTATTCTTACCTCTTCTGTCCACCATGCTGTACCTTTCACTCCCCTCCCTCTTCTCCTCACTCCACACACCTCCTCACATGCTGCTGTTTCTTAGCTGTTTCTGTCTGTCTATTTTACTGTCCTACTTTTCCTTCTGGGGGCGGGTGGCTAAGAACCCTCTTCCCCTTGTATAATTCTTCTACTCGACGAGACAGATAAATGGGCGAGAGAGAACGCGAAAGTGGTCCAGGACCCTGAGAATAGGAACTTTAAATGTCGTTTCTGTTTGGGCTCTGTCTCGTGTCTGCCACCCCCAGCAATGGGGTATGTGCCTGAGTATTATACATACATACATATCTGCAGAGAGTTGGTGAGTGGACGTGAGTTAATGAGACGGAAGGATATATTTTCTGCTTTGTCTAGAAGTGCTGTGTGAGATGATCCTCCCCACATATTTGAACAATATACTCAATACATGGACGCACTGTGCAGAGCAAGAAGCTGCGCAGGGGTAAAGAAACCCCGGAGGCGGTATAGCACACCCAGCTTCTGGGAGGCTGTTTTTAGCAAGAGTGGTATTATGATCTTTCCAAGTTAGATCAGAAGAAAAGGAGACACCGAGAATATTAAGAGAAGATGAAGGGTTAATTTGTATGTTGTTGAAGAGTAAGTCATAGTTTTCTGGAAGGGGCTATGAGTAGACAGATGGAGAAATTGAGTTTTGGAAGTAACAAGGTTTTCGCTGCCCCATTTAGAGATAGTAGAGAGATCAGAAGATAGGTGCTTTATGGGCTCCTTACGTGAGTTTTGGAGTTCCTGCTGTGAATTATGTTGTGGAAGGCTAGTGGAATAGAGTCGTCACCATATGAGTGTGTAGTTACATTGGGTCAAATTTATCCCGTTTAGCTTTTCCAATCCCCCCCCCCCCCCGGTACTACTCTCCTTGTCGAGGTTGGGGGGCTTCGAGGATGGTGACTGGGGCTTGATGGGGGAGGTTTAGGGTTATTTCCCTCCCTCTTCCCTCGAGCTTTCGTCGTCGGCTTGACTAATTTTGAGAAATTTGTCTTTCCTCTTTCTATGTTTTTTCCCTTCTATTCTTATTCTGTCCCATTTGGTTGTCCTCGGGCAGCCTGTAGCTCATGCCTCCCTGGCCTGGCTAGGGTATTAGGCTCCTGACCTGATTCGTCTCTTCGGTTGCTGTTGCGGCCAAGCTGACTTGATTCCCCTCAGTCGTGCATTTCTTTTGCATCTCGTGATTTTTTTGTTCTACCTTAGTCCTGATCTTTCATGTTTGGCCCTTGATCACTTCTTGGTTGGTGCTTCAGTGTAGCAGTTCTTGCCTCATCTTTCGGCCCTGCCCTATAAGAGCTCTGCTGTGGAGCTCATGTGGTCTAACCCATCTGTCCCCTACTAACTTCCTAATCCTGCCACGGACATTAGTTCCAGGGCAGTAGTTCCCTTTCCAATGTTCCCTTACCCACTCTAAACCACTGTTTGGACACTTGATCCTCAGTGTTTTGGAGGACAAGCAGCCTAGAAGGGTCACTAGACCTGTTGTTGCTTGATTTCCTTTGTACTCCTTTGTACTCATGTGGTCTGGCTGAACTGATGACATGGCGAGAAATGCCTGCGTGTCTTCACCTTCCTAGATTTGTTCACCTCCTGCCCTTCCCTATCTATCTTGACTTGATTGGTTGTCCATCTTGATCTAATCCTTCGGGCCAGCTCTATGAGATTTTTTTTTTTTTTTTTTGTGGAACTCAGTGGTATGGTTAAACTATTTTTTGTATATAGCTTTTCCAAAACATGACCATATATAATTAAAGAGTTTTTTACACGAGAGGAAAGAAAAACCCGTTGGCATTCGTCTATAAATACAATACAACATCAATTTACAACATACAGGTGTGATATTTCTGTACACTAGGACCAACACTCGGAGGGCCAGACAGCGAAATGAATATAGTCGATTTACTTTAGATAGATAGATAGATAGATAGATAGATAGACACTTTGGTCAGTGAGACGAGATTTGGAAAATGCCATGATCCTCCATTTTTAAACTTAGCTCTTAACACTGATTTTAAATATATTCAAGTCTCTGTCTGCCCACTGAGGTCCATGTTATGTAAAGTTAACAATTTACCACTTGTGAGTTTCGGGCTATAAGGAAGTTGGAGCCGTGAACATCGATATTAAACAGAAACGCAATAATAATGTGGGTTTCTGATGGATAAATGTTATGTTGCATTGGGTTATATATATATAATGTATAAATGTACTACGACCGTATTAAATATGTCGGCTGTAAATTATGTTAAATATCGTTTTCTACAGCTCCAACTTCCTTATAGAACCAAACTAGCAAGGCGGCAATACTGAAGTCACCATTGCATTAAATATCACCTTAAATATCACCAATACAGTTTAATTGTCCATTCGTTATGTGTTTAGCTATACTCACATAGGATATAATGGTGATATGATGATTAAGGGGGTAGTGCTTGGTTTTGGGTCTGTATGTTTATCGATTATTCTATTTTTGAGTTTCCTCGGTAGACCTCAATCAAGCTTAAAAAAAACACCCCCTACACCCCCCTTTCAAGATTATTTTGTACATTTTTCGGTAGAAAAATGTCCCGGCCTAAGGCCGATTCCTTCTAAAATTAGAGGCTCGCTATCGCTCGCCAGGATAAAAATTACAGCTAAATGGCACGAAAGGTCTTATTATTGACAAAGAAATGGAGCGAAAGGTCTCAACATCACTAAAATAACGGAAAGTATACGTTTTAAACCTCAAACTAATATGCTAAACATGAGGGAGAAGGGAATCCATAAAAAGCGAGTACTACCCCTTTAATAATATTGAAGTTGGTGACTTAAATGTGCTACTGGTGAATTTAACCCTTTGAGTACCAGCGACGTGTGTTATATTATAGTCTAGATATATTGACACGATAATATGCAGCATGGGAAGGATCTATGGTATATAAAAGGGTTGGTTGACATAGTCTGACGTCTTATTATGGCTAGAGGTCCTTCCTAAGCTGAATGAAATCGTCTAAGCATTGCCAGAATATGATGAAAAGGACGTCCCTGGTACTGAACGGGTTAAGTACGATTAGCTACAGCTATATCTTAAAGGAGAGAAACATCCGTATAAAAATGCGTTCATCTCACACACGCGGTTATTAAATACATATACACGTCAATAAGTCACATATAAAAATGCGTTCATCTCACACACGCAGTTATTAAGTACATATACACATACATATACACGTCAATAAGTCACATATAAAAATGCGTTCGTCTCACACACGCGGTTATCAAATACATATACACGTCAATAAGTCACATATAACAATGCGTTCATCTCACACACGCGGTTATCAAATACATATACACGTCAATAAGTCACATATAAAAATGCGTTCATCTCACACACGCGGTTATCAAATACATATACACGTCAATAAGTCACATATAAAAATGCGTTCATCTCACACACGCGGTTATTAAATACATATACACGTCAATAAGTCACATATACAAATGCGTTCATCTCACACACTCGGTTATTAAATACATATACACGTCAATAAGTCACATATACAAATGCGTTCATCTCACACACTCTGTTATTAAATACATATACACGTCAATAAGTCACATATACAAATGCGTTCATCTCACACACTCGGTTATTAAATACATATACACGTCAATAAGTCACATATACAAATGCGTTCATCTCACACACGCGGTTATCAAATACATATACACGTCAATGTCACATATATAAATGCGTTCATCTCACACACTCGGTTATTAAATACATATACACGTCAATAAGTCACATATACAAATGCGTTCATCTCACACACGCGGTTATCAAATACATATACACGTCAATAAGTCACATATATAAATGCGTTCATCTCACACACGCGGTTATCAAATACATATACACGTCAATAAGTCACATATCAAAATGCGTTCATCTCACACACGCGGTTATCAAATACATATACACGTCAATAAGTCACATATAAAAATGCGTTCATCTCACACACGCGGTTATTAAATACATATACACGTCAATAAGTCACATATATATATGCGTTCATCTCACACACGCGGTTATTAAATACATATACACGTCAATAAGTCACATATATATATGCGTTCATCTCACACACGCGGTTATTAAATACATATACAAATACATATACACGTCAATAAGTCACATATAAAAATGCGTTCATCTCACACACGCGGTTATTAAGTACATATACACGTCAATAAGTCACATATAAAAATGCGTTCATCTCACACACGCGGTTATTAAATACATATACAAATACATATACACGTCAATAAGTCACATATATAAATGCGTTCATCTCACACACGCGGTTATTAAATACATATACAAATACATATACACGTCAATAAGTCACATATATAAGGTATATATACAGAATGTCAATAATAACATTTGGTCATATCAAAATTAATACGCTGCTTTCCAATCAAGGCCAATCAATTCCACTTCATCAACCCGTGCAGTACCAGAGACGTCGCTTGATTTCAGCCACCTTTAGACGATTTTATAAAGCATAGAAAAGATAATAAGTTAGCTAAAAGGAATAATTGAGATAGGCTGTAGCCTTTTCATTGATAGACGTCCTTCCTAAGCTGAATAAAATCGTCTAATACTTGCTAGAATGTTATGACAAGAACGGCACCGATACTGTACGGGTTAACTAACTCTAAAAAGGGATATATTATATTTTAGTCTTTAATACACAGATAATGTTTGCTCTTCAGATTATGGGGTATTATACTCTTCTGCTATGGGACTGAGTTTTCTTCTTTAAAGAGAATGCATTGATAAGCATTCCCTGTTTCGAAATGTAACATCATAATTCAAGTTATTTCGTCCATACACAAGTGAGACATGCAGCTCTGACAGGGTTACTTGGAGCGCCGTATGTATGCATGTATGTATGTATGTATGTACAGGTATATCATGGTGAGGCTTAAGGCTATGGCCAAAAGTCAGCCTGAGAAATCCCTCCAAAATCTTAACCCCTTCTGTACCGGTGACGTCTTTTAAAGTTTCTTGAAGCTATATTTAGACGATTTTGTGCAGTCTAAGAAGGATATGTGGTAGTAAAAATGAATAAGGGAGATAGTTCGAAGCCTGTTTATTGCTGCAGGACCTTTTTAAACTGAATACAATCGTTTAATAGTAGCCGAAATCAAATAAAAGAGACGTCGCCGGTAAAGAAGGGGTTAAGGGGAGTCACTGCATGGTTTTTTTTTTTTTATCTTTCTCTCCTTTCTTTCTTTCCCTGGTTTGTATCCATTCGGCCCCATTCAGCCAACTGTTTTAAGACGTTTATCCCCATCCAGGTGTCGATTTATTCCTGGCGAGCGATAGCGAGCCAGCATTGTATGGAGAATCCGGCTTCGCTGGAGACATTTTTCTATCGAAAATTTACAAATTTAGCTTGCTGTTAAAACAAAGATATATATATGCTGGCTCGCTACCGCTCGCCAGGAAAATGTTGACACCTGGATGGGGGTAAACGTCTTGAAGCAGTAGGCTGAATGGGGCCGAATGGATACAAGCCAAAAAGAGAGGTAGAGAAAGAGCAAAAAAGCGAGGTGGGCTCCCTTAATAAGAAATAACCATATATATAATATAATAATTGTATGTTCAAATACAACACAAAATAGGGTGGGTAAGTGTAGGAACATTTTTGCATATCGCCCTCGAAATAAAGAAATCCTGTTTAGATATTGTTGATACCAATTATGGATCAAAATATACTTGGTGCCGAGACTTCACTTATTTGGCCAAATAAGTCATATCTCCGCTGTCATTACGTTTTGCTCGCTGTGTGCTGTATTAATGTCTGTCAGATGTTGAATAGGGTGTGTAGAGATAGGAACATGTTTGCATACCTCACTCGAAATGATGAAGTAATGTTTACATAGTGCAGATACCAATAATTATGGATCGAAATAGACTTGGTACCGAGACATCACTTATTTGGCCGACTGTACGACCATTGAAGAGCCATTTTTTATATTTATCTTATTTGTTACATTTGCACACACAATTATTATCTGCTAACAGTTTGATAGTTGATATATTATGTAGAACAGTATAATATGTAGTATGATAACCCATTGTGTTATAATGGCTTGTAGTTTTGAAATATAGACACTGAAGAAATTATACATATAGTTTACCCTATATATATATATATATATATATTGGTCACACCTCTGTTCATATATAATCAGGTATATGTGAAGGAGATCTGTGACTCCAACAATACTATTCAGACAAGTTGACATACTGAATATAAACACCATATGAGGAGGACCACTTTATTGACAACGTTTCGCAGGTAGGTGAAGGTTAAGGTATTGAGGGATAACTAGCCTTTCCAACGGCACCTCGTAGCTACTTTCTACTTTTCCTAATTTTCTGAAGTGTGTAGAGAAGGAAGAAGAGGTGTTGGAGAGCGAGGAAGCTGTTGGAGTGGCTTTGTTACGTGTGTTATTAGTCTGTATAACTTTCTCACGTCACCCACTGAAAAAAGTATCTGCGAAACGTTGTCAATAAAGTGCTCCTTCTCGTATGGTGTTTCTATATTCATGCTATTCACTTTCACGTTTTCAAGTTACTTGAGGGGAGATTTCCACTTGGGGGATTCTTTCCTGGACCCCTTTCTCCCTCATGTTTAACCCCATTGCTTTTGAGATTTCAAGATGTGCGTCAAAGACATGGCATATTACTGCATCACCATATGAGGAGGAGCACTTTATTGATAACGTTGCATAGGCCTGCGAAACGTTGTCAATAAAGTGCTCCTCCTCCTATGGTGTTTATATGCATTCTGACAACTTTTCTGAGTTTATTATTATCAATAATACTTCAGCTACACAAATCTAGGAGACCTATTGGGTGAGGGTCTCCTCGGGTGGTCCTGATCTGGGGTCGTTGGCGTTGGGGCATGGGGGGAGGAGGAGGGGGAGGAGCCAGGACTGGGGGAGGGGGAGGGGGAGAGTCTAGCCTCAGGGTGTAGTAGCCTAGGAGATGTGGCGCCAGGAGACTCCCTGGCGCCAGTGCGGGGGACGTACTGTGGCGACACCCGCCCTCCTAGTCTCCTCCCTGCCAACCCTCCATCACCTTCCTTCTGGCTACTCGTTCTGGCTTTGGTTTCCACCGTCCGTGTTGCTTCTTGCTCTCCTTCCCCGCCTCTACCGACCGCCGCGGGGACCTGAATCCTGACTCTGTTTTCATCAAAAGAGGACTTGGGTGCCACGACCGTAGTAATGGTCCTCTTGGTGTCGTACTGAGCTATAGTGGAGCGGGTGAGGAGCACAGAGGGGCCTAAGGTGACCATGCCTGCCCCAGCACCTCCCCCACCACCAGTACCACGCCCTCCAGCACCTCCTCTGTCCCGGCCTAGGTAGGGGGACACATACCCAGACTCCCCCCCACTGCTGCCACTGCACCCTGTAGAGGGTATAGTAAACCATGAGTCACACAAACTGGATGGCAAAGGCAATACAAATTAATAGTTCAGGTGGGAAAACTCAAAATATCAATAAAGGACAATATGAGTTATAAGTGAAGAAATATAGTGTACAGTATATAAGTAACACCCCATTCTTAACATTAATCATCAATTACAAACACCAATGTACTTAAATAAACTAATGAAAGCATATGGTCCTCTAAGGATTCGAACTCGGGACACCACACCCAGAACATAAACATCTAAACCATTACACCACCAACACTAACATAATGGAAGTATTGTTTGATGCACACTAGCTAAACGGAACCCCAGTGGCTATAAACAATAAGCGTTGTTGCAACCTGACATACAACTATAGTCCGTTCATTCTAGGTTGGACAGTAATCGTAACCCCTAACCTCTCATAACTCAAAAAGGACTATAGTAATGGAGCTAATATTTCAACCAAATAGGAAGACTTGGCGAAGGAATATGTGTATAAATTGACAGCTCATTTGCTCTAGCCCATTTTGAGTTACAGAGAGAGGTTACGATTTCTGCCCAACCTAGAATGAACGGACTATTGTACCCTGGGCAGCAGTTGTCTGTTAAGCCGGTATCACACGAGAGTTTTTATAGTCGACATTCAATGATAATTGTTTTTTTTTGGCAACAACTAGAATGACAATAGATGAATTTAGGCAACCGAAATATTCTATATGTTGACTACTACATATGCTGCCAGACCAGTGTTGAGGATAAATGTTGAGTGAAAAAGCGCTCGTGTGATACCGGCTTTAGGATGCAACGACTCTTCCAAAGACAGTGTAGGATAATGGTAAGCACGTTCCCTTGAAGATCAATTGGATTAGGGTTCATTTACAGAGGTGTGTGTGTGGATTGTCTGATTTGGGATTAACCCCTTCTAATGTGTACCGGCGACGTCTTTTTAATTATATTCTAGCTATATTTAAGCGGTTTTATGCAGTTTAAGAAGGATCTGTGGTAGCAAAGAGGGTTAAGTACAAAGGAAATCAAGCAACAATAGGTATAGTGACCCCTCTAGGCTGCTTGTCCTCCAAAACACTGATGATCAAGTGTCCAAACAGTGGTTTAGAGTGGGTAAGGGAAAATTGGAAAGGGAACTACTGTCCGTGATAATTGCTGGAGGTCATTAAACTGAATAAAATCGTCTGAATATAGCTAAACCAAAATGTAAAAGACGTCGCCGGTACAGGAGTTAAGGGGAGATCTCCACTCGAGTGATTTTTTTCTTGACCCCTTTCTCCCTCATGTTTAGCCCCATTGCTTTTGATATTATAAAATGTTTGCCCCATTAGTTTAGCGATTTTAAGAACTTTCACCCCATATTAAGACCTTTCAGTGTCATTTAGGTGTCAATTTTATCCTGGCGAGCGATAGCGAGCCTGTAATTTAAGAGGAACCGGCCTTCGGCCGGGACATTTTTCTACCGAAAAATGTACAAATTTATCTTGAAAGGGGCTCAAGGGGGTGTAATTTTAAGGTTGATGGAGGTCTAGTGAACAAACTAAATACCTCCCCTTAAGTAAATGAGTAATGCAAAATGAAAATTAATTAATATATTTGTTTTTACTTAAAAACTGAAGCTCATTTACTCTAGCCCTTTTTGAGTTACAGAGGATAGAGGTCACGATTTTTAGCCTACCCATAATGAACAGGCTATAGTAATATCTCAATTATTAACCCTCTCCGACATATGACGCGATTTTGAGCCTATTAGGGATACTTTAAAACCTTTGTTACCATCAGGGGTATTTAGAAACCTTTAGTTTAGTTACTTCAACCTCTGCAGTTGTCTTTGAGTTAGCTCTGTTGAGCCTATTGGGGATACTTTAAAGCCTTTGTTACCATCAGGGCTATTTAGAAACCTTTAGTTTAGTTACTTCAACCTCTGCAGTTGTCTTTGAGTTAGCTGTGTTGAGCCTATTGGGGATACTTTAAAGCCTTTGTTACCATCAGGGCTATTTAGAAACCTTTAGTTTAGTTACTTCAACCTCTGCAGTTGTCTTTGAGTTAGCTGTGTTGAGCCTATTGGGGATACTTTAAAGCCTTTGTTACCATCAGGGCTATTTAGAAACCTTTAGTTTAGTTACTTCAACCTCTGCAGTTGTCTTTGAGTTAGCTGTGTTGAGCCTATTGGGGATACTTTAAAGCCTTTGTTACCATCAGGGTTATTTAGAAACCTTTAGTTTAGTTACTTCAACCTCTGCAGTTGTCTTTGAGTTAGCTGTGTTGAGCCTATTGGGGATACTTTAAAGCCTTTGTTACCATCAGGGGTATTTAGAAACCTTTAGTTTAGTTACTTCAACCTCTGCAGTTGTCTTTGAGTTAGCTGTGTTGAGCCTATTGGGGATACTTTAAAGCCTTTGTTACCATCAGGGCTATTTAGAAACCTTTAGTTTAGTTACTTCAACCTCTGCAGTTGTCTTTGAGTTAGCTGTGTTGAGCCTATTGGGGATACTTTAAAGCCTTTGTTACCATCAGGGCTATTTAGAAACCTTTAGTTTAGTTACTTCAACCTCTGCAGTTGTCTTTGAGTTAGCTGTGGGCAGAAAACTAATTTTGGAGAGGTAATTATAAGAGTGAGAGAACTTTTTCTTATTGCTAATCTGGCATTCTCTGCGTCATATGAGTCTGAAGGGATTAAATATCTTGGCATGCACATACTGTTTATTAATCCTTTGTGGGACGGAGTGTTTTTGGTTATTCTAAACCCCCTTCTCCCTCATGTTTAGCTCCATTACATTTAAGATTGTAAGACGTTCGCCCCTTAAAGGGTTAAATTTAGAAATATGTAGAAGAGGGTAACATAGTCGATTTAGATACATGTAAAAATAGGTAGCATAGTCAATTACAAATATTTGTCAGGCAGAGCAGAGATTTACATAAGGGAAAATGTTTACTAAATTAGGATTAAAAAACGGAGCTAATTTAACGCACACGCAACAAGTAACAGTCACACACACACACACACACACATGCTGTTAGAAAATACTGAACCCTTAGCAGATACGATGACGCATTTCGTTTCTGCTTTCTGGCTATTGATAGACGATATAGTATAGATTAGGAAGGGTATGTGAAAGTCAGAGGGTTAATTGAGGTAGTTTTTACTCTTATAATTCCCACAGATCCTTCCTAGGCTGTTTAAAAAATAAAATAAAATAAACAAATCTCGAAAAGTGACCCCCCCCATAATTTGTCATGTGTCTGTGATACGGAGGAAAGGAAACGGAAGATATAGTCAGTCAGCCATTAGTTTGGCGATTTTAAAACCTTTCAACCCTTTTCTTTGTAAATTTTAAGACTTTCCGTGTCATTTATGTGTCTATTTTTTCCTGGCGAGCGATAGGAAGCCTGTAATTTAACAGGAACCGGCCTTCGGCCGGGAACTTTTACTACCGAAAAATATACAAATTCATCTTGAAGGGGGATCGTAGTGTGTGTGTGTTTTTTTCTTTCTAATATGTTTGATGGATTTCTAGGGAAAAAACTAGCAAAATAATAGATAAATGAAGAAAAAAAATACGAAAAGTGAACTCCCCCCCCCCCTTAAATTTGTCATATGTCTGTGATCTGGAGGAAAGGAAACGGAAGATATTATAGTCAGTCATCCATTATAGCATTGACTTGGGTTGTATGATATAGTGCTTGGTTTTTGGTCTATATATTAATTATTTTTTTATTTTCCTCGCTAGACCTCCAGCAAACTTAGAAAAATACCCCCTAGACACCCTTTCAAGATAAATTTGTAAATTTTTCGGTAGAAAAATTTCCCGTCCGAAGGCCGGTTCTTTTTAAAATTGCAGTAAGCTATATCATCTGAATATAAACACTTTACAGACATTTCGCATATCGCTTCATCAGGTTAAGTGATATTTGGCCTGATGAAACTATCTGCGAAACGTTGTCACTAAAGTGCTCCTCCTCACATGGTGTTTGTATTAATCCTGTCTATTAATATCTAAGTTTATTTCTATCTATATTATCTGAGCCACACAAACAAAAAACAAACAAGACTATTTAAAGAAGCTGGAACCACTTACACAAAAGTTGCCAGTTTCTCGAGAAGGAAGAGATTTGGTTTCGTTTTTTGTTTAGTTGTGGAATAGTTTAAGTTTGCTTTAAATTTATCGCTTTTTCGGTTAACGATGGCGCCTTCCTGTGCCTTTGTTATGTGCTGGCTCATGGTAGACGATTTTCTTCAGCTTAGAAAAAAGAAAGAACAAAAAATAGGAAAAGTGGGGATTGGGCCTGAGTTTGTAGAATAGAATAGAATAAAATAGCCATTATGGTAGTCGGAAGTTTAAGGGGACCGACCTGCTTTTTCTCTTTGGGTTTTATCAGTTCGTCCCCATTCACCCTACGGTTTTAAGACGTTTCTCCCCATTCAGGTATCAATTTTTTCCTGGCGAGCGAGAGCGAGCCATCATTGTATAGAGAAATCTGGCTTCGCTGGAGACATTTGTTTACCGAAAAATATACAAATTAAGTCAGCTGTCTAAAACATAATCCAAAATATGCTGGGTCGCTATCGCTCGCCAGGTTCAAATCGACACCTGGACGAGGATAAACGTCTTAAAACAGTAGGCTGAATGGGGTCGAATGGCTTCTAGAAAGAGAACAAATGCAGGTCGGCCCCCTTAATCGAGGTCTAATGTCCCTCTTCTATCCCAAGAGGGCTTTCCCAAACTGAATAACATCGTCTATTGTTAGCGTTATGTTATGATTGTTATTAGAGGATTTAATTCAGCTTAGGAAGGACGTTTGGACATCAGAGTACTAATTGAGAATCTACATCACCCCATTGATTCTTAAAGAGCTTTCCAATACTGAATAACATCGTCTGACGTTAACCTGTTCGACTCCTTGGAGTGCCACATGTATTGGTTGATTCCATTAAGTGAGTTTAGAAGTAAAGTTGGTTGGTGAAAACATAATTCCAAATAATTCCAACTAAGGATAGCCCAATAATGCCGTTATATGCGTATTTCCGAAGCCGAAGAAAATAGTCGAATGAAGCCTAGCAAAATCGTCTCGCCTTAGCCAGAATAATGGAGGCCGGAATACGTCGTGTTTGATAGTGTTAAGAGCTCGACCCGCTGGAGTCTTCACTGGTGGCTCGAAGGTAGGGAGCTGAGAGAGAGAGAAAGAGAGAGAGAGAGAGAGAGAAAGCGAGAGAAAGAGAGAGAGAGAGAGAGGGGGCAAACAGAGACGGGTTAGCGAGTCGACCACCACCACGTACATTTAATTAAGGGGAGATGGGGTCCTTTCTCCCTCGTGTTTAGCCCCGTTAATTTTGAGATTTTAAGACGTTCGGCCCATTAGTTTGGCGATTTTAACACCTTTAGCTTCATTTCGTTGTCAACGTTAAGCCCTTTCGTGCCATTTAGGTGTCGATTTTTTTTACTGGCGCGCGATAGCGAGCCTGTAATTATAAGAGGAACCGGCCCTTGGCCGGTACATTTTCTACCGAAAGATGTACAAATTTATATTGAGGGGGGGGGGTCTAGGGGTGTTTTTCTAAGTTTGAGGGAGGTCTAGTGAGGAAACTAAAAATAAATCAATGAATAAATTAATTAATAGACCAAAAAAAACATACTAAGAATATAATAGAATAATACTTAATAATAGAAATTTAATAATACAAAATAATAGAATATTACTTAATAAAATAAATGTAATCCTACAAATAAAATAATAATAGTTAATAATATTTAATGTAATAATAATAGTAAGATACTGAATTACTGTCATACTAATACAATAATAGACTAATACTTAACCTGCTTTTTTCTCTTCTTTTCTCTCTTTCTCTGGGTTTTATCCATTCGGCCCCATTCAGCCAACTGCTTTAAGACGTTTATCCCCATCCAGGTGTCGATTTCTTCCTGGCGAGCGATAGCGAGCCAGCATTGTATGCCGAAATTCGGCTTCGCCGGTGAAATTTTTCTATCAAAAAATTTACAAATTTGGCTTGATGTCAAAACAAAAATATGTATATGCTGGCGAGCGGTATTGACATTTGGATGGGGGTAAACGTCTTAAAACAGTAGGCTGAATTGGGTCGAATGGATACAAGCCAAAGAGAGAGGGAGAGAAAGAGAAAAAAGTGAGGTGGGTTCCCTTAAAAGGATTAATAGAGATAGTCTGTAGCCTTTTAACCCCTTCTGTACCGGCGACGTCTTTTTACTTATATTCTAGCTATATTTAGACGGTTTTATGCAGCTTAAGAAAGATCTGTGGTAGTAAAAAGGGTTGATTGAGATGGTTCGAAGCCTGATAATTGCTGGAGACCCTGTTTAAGCAGAATAAAATCGTCTAATAGTAGCCAGAATAAAGTTAAAGAACGTCACCGGTACTGAATGGGTTAATGGGTAGATAGATGTCTATCCTAAGCTGAATAAAATTGTGTAACAGTTGCCAGAATAGCCTATAACAAAAAAGGATGTCACCGGGACTGAAGGGGATAACCCAAAGAATGTAAAGTAGTTGAGAGAGTAATGGTGATTTTTTTTTTTTTTTTATGTGAGTGAGGGAGACAAAAGGCAGAACTAAAGTATCTAACCTGAGGAGTAGCTGTGAACGGAGCGAGGCGGTGGATCGGGCGGGTCCTCTGGCGGCTCAGAGCTGTGGGAATCAAGCTCCTGTGAGGATGAGTCGGAGGAGGTGACGGATGAGGCGAGGTTGTCCAGTGAAGGGTCCCGGGAAGCAAGGCCCGTCGCCCGTGGCACCGACGCGTAGGAGAGGGACCTTGGCGGCACGAGTCCCTGTGATACAAGTGGGTCCGTGTGGCCAGGGGGACGAGGCGGGGGACATTCATAGCTCTGGTCTGAATCTAATGAAGAGTCCGTCCCACTGGCTCGACCCGACCGGTGCTGGCCCAGTACGGGTGAATCCAGGGATGAATCTGTCCCGCTAACCCGACCCGACCGGTGCTGGCCCAGTACGGGGGAATCCAGCGACGAATCTGTCCCACTGACCCGACTTGACCGATATTGACCCAGTAATGGCGACACTCTCCGTCCCCCCGGCAGGTGACCTCCAGTCTGGATTTGACTTTGGACCTGAACCTGACCTTGCACGCGGACAGGACTCGGGCTGGTTGGCTCCTGAGGCATACCTGTTGTTCGAACCTCAACCTGTCGGGAAAAACAATCACCTTTAACTGTGTTGGTGGTGTAATGGTTTAGATGCTTATGTTCTGGGTGTAGTGTCCCGAGTTGGAGGACCATATGCATTCATTAGTTTATTCAAGTACATTGGGGTTTGTAATTGATGATGAATGTTAAGAATGGGGTGTTACTTATTACAACATGGGAAGTGTAACGATAAATTGATCTTCACAATTTAGTTTCAATATTATTCATAGCAACGTATTTTTCAACTTTTTTGTGATAGAATTATATGTTGGTTGTTTTCTACCTTTAGTTCCTTCAAAAAGCTAATCTGCTCGCAACTATGCTGTAGTAACTGAATACAAACTTTATATAGTGTTCACTAATCTGTCAAAAGGATTATCTACTTAAATATTATTATGCATAAACTTACAAACCCTACTTTTGAACCAATATATGTAGCATAAAGTATATTAGTCATAAAAACATAATGACACAAATATATTATGGTATCATGGGGGCATGCCCACCACTATGCATTTCTGTTTGAATTGTCGATGTGTGGAAAAAAAAAAATATATGATTTTGGTCCCCATAAAAGAACAAAATATACTTACCCTTAGTTCTGTTTCTCCTATGCTAGCCTTGGAGCCACTCTTGTACACCGTCTGAGTCCTGGCCACGGATGGTAGGATCGTGGTTGGTGTCGTTGAGCTTGTGGTGGTGGTGGTGGTGGTGGGTAGTGATTGTAATTGTTGTTGTTGGTGGTGGTGGTGTTGTAGTCTCGGTCTCTCTGTCTCGCTTTCTTCGGGTCTCTTACGAATCAAGTCTTGCTTTTGGTATTTCTTCTCTTCATGGTACCCCTCGACGCCCCCCACGCTACCCCCCCGCCTAATACCTTCCTCCGCTACCACCGATCTTCGCGGGAGGTCGAGGGAGGAGGAGGTATTCAAAGTGGGGGAGGTGGTAGTGGGGGTCATAGCCGCGGTGGTGGAGGGAGGAGGGGGTAGGGGGGGATGGGGAGACAAGGCACTGGTTGAGGAGGAGGGGTGAGGAGAGGCACTGGTTGAGGAGGAGGGGTGAGGAGAGGCACTAGTCGAAGAGGAGGGTTGAGGAGCAGACAAGGCACTGGTCGAGGAGGAGGGGGGAGGAGCAGAAAAGGCACTGGTTGAGGAGGAGGGGTGAGGAGAGGCACTGGTTGAGGAGGAGGGGGGAGGGGGATACAAGGCACTAGTTGAGGAGGAAGGGGTAGGAGGAAGAGGAGGAGCTAAGGCAGAGGAGGAGGGGGAGGACCTTAGTGAGGAAGAAATATCACTAACGGTCTTCCTAAGCTTCTGGTGGACTGAGTCGACGGCATCATGGGCTGTGTGGAGGCCTGACGATACATGCAGCGCCATCTGACATATAAAGATGGTGGTTACTACGGTGGCAGGTGATACTAGACAGGTGGTATAAGACAGATGGTATACTACAATGGTATATAATAGGTGGTATAAGACAGGTGGTATACAACAATACAATAGATGGCAGAAGACAGATGGTATAAAATAATGGCATCTAATAGGTGGTACTTGACTATGGGGGGGGGGGGGGGGGACTTTGAGTCGAGCTAAAACACCAGGTAAAGTAGGGTGCAGTTGTACAGTCGCTCATAAAAGTTCGTGGACCTCATCTCTCCTTGATTATATAATGTATAAATGTTTGGAAGCGAATTTGGGCATATAATTGTCCACACATCAACTACAAAACCATCTATACTATTTATTAAGGGGAGATATCCACTTGAGGGACTTTTTTGTTGACCCCTTTCTCTCTCATGTCTAGCCCCATTGCTTTTGAGATTTTAAGATGTTTACCCCGTTAGTTTGGCGATTTTAAGAACTTTCACCCCATTTTAAGACGTTTCGTGCCATTCAGGTGTCTATTTTATCCTGGCGAGCGATAGCGAGCCTGTAACTTAAGAGGAAACGGCCTTTGGCCGGGACATTTTTCTACCGAAAAATTTACAAATTAATCTTGAAAGGGACTCGAGGGGGTGTAATTTTAAGCTTGATGGAGGTCTAGGGAACAAACTAAATACCTCCCCTTAAAAAGCAAGTTCCATCCATAAATCAATCCACATAGTTATATTTGCATAAAGAAAAGCATAAGGGGTCCACGAATGTTTATATGTGACTGTACGGTCGCACAAATAAGTCATGTCTCAGCTGTCATTATGTTTGGCTCACTCTGTGCTTTATTAATGTCTGTCAGATGTTGAATAGGGTGGGTAAGTGTAGGAACATGCTTGTATATCTCACTCGAAATGACTAAATCAAGTTTTAGACATTGCTGATACCAATTATTGATAGAAATATACTTGGTGCTGAGACATAACTTATTAGGCCGACTGTACAGATGAGTAGAGACGAGTGTTTGGGCAGTCTACCCTACCTTTATTTAGTCATCTTCAAGAGTTATGTTATAATTTTATAGTAGATAACTCCTCTGTGGTCTAGTGGTAAGTGGAATACACCTATAGTCTATATTTGTCCAGCCGATGGTTAACTGAATCTTTTAGCAGCGAATTTCCCGATACTTAAGGGGAGATTTCCACTTGAGGGATTTTTTTCTGGACCCGTTTCTCCCTCATGTTTAGCCCCATTGCTTTTGAGATTTTAAGACGTTCGCCCTAGTAGTTTTGACATTTTAAGACATTTTGCCCCATTTTTGTCAATTTTAAGACCTTTCGTGCCATTAAGGTGTCGATTTTTTCCTGGCGAGCGATAGCGAGCCTGTAATTTAAGACCAACCGGCCTCCGGCCGGGACATTTTTCTACCGAAAAATTTACAAATTTATCTTGAAAGGAGGTCTACGGGG
>CM064480.1:3006302-3046302 GCA_032716605.1 Paralithodes platypus
GATTGCACCTCTTTCTAGGTCTACCCCTTCGTGCAGCTTCCTCCACTTTTACAGACCTGCATCTCTTCGTTCATCCATCCTCTCCACATGCCTGAGTACATTGGTTACAGATTACATTCACAAACACAGCCATACCAACAATACGGTAAAACACTCCGCTCTGAAGATCGGCTGATGAATATGGACAGCCAATCTAAGTGCCACTCTCTCTCTCTCTCTCTCTCTCTCTCTCTCTCTCTCTCTCTCTCTCTCTCTCTCTCTCACCTGATAAACTCCGGATAGAGCCTGAAGGATAATATAGGTGGTTCTGGCAGTTGTCGCAGGTAGAGCTTCAGGACGTTAGCTATCACGTTGGACTCTCTCTCTCTCCCTCTCTCTCTCTCTCTCTCTCTCTCTCTCTCTCTCTCTCTCTCTCTCTCTCTCTCTCTCTCTCTCTCTCTCTCTCTATGAATGGGCTTCCCCGAGACGTTATACTGTAGACTGCAGCACCGTTGATTCATTTAAACTCCGCCTAGACAAATATCTCGCATCAAACCCGCGACTGACTGCGTTTGTAAATGAATAACTTTATTTTATCCTCCCCTCAGTTACTAACCCATCTGTCCCCTACTAACTTCCTAATCCTGCCACGGACATTAGTTCCCTTTCCAATGTTCCCTTACCCACTCTAAACCACTGTTTGGACACTTGATCCTCAGTGTTTTGGAGGACAAGCAGCCTAGAAGGGTCACTAGACTGTCGTTGCTTGATTTCCTTTGTACTCCTTTGTACTACATCTCTCTCTCTCTCTCTCTCTCTCTCTCTCTCTCTCTCTCTCTCTCTCTCTCTCTCTCTCTCTCTCTCTCTCTCTCTCTCTCTCCCTTACCTGATCATCTCCGGATATAGCCTGAAGGTAAGAAGCGGCTCTGGCAGTTGTCGCAGGTAGAGTTTCAGGACGTTAGCTATCACGTTGGGGTGTTGGTCGGTTAGGTCCACCAGGTGAGGGCCGTTCTCGAAAGCCTGACACAACTTCTCCACACGACTCTTGACCCCAGATACTCGATAGATGCCCTGAGAGAAGGAGATTACAGTGAGAAAGTTACATAGATACTCGGTAGATACATATGAGAAAGATACATAGATACTCGGTAGATACATAGATACTCGATAGATGCCCTGAGAGGAGGAGAGGTACAGTGAGAATGATATATAAAGAATCGTACAGTACCGGTATATGGTGTAAATATTCGTTCCGTCAACTTTTCCGAGTCTGTTTTTATCAATATAGTGAGGGCATGTTCAAATTGACAACTATACAAGTTACTGACCTATTGAGGATCCTTGTATAGTTCACTGGTGTAGAGTGTTGGACAAAAGTCAGTGCAAGTCACTTTAAACATGGTTCGAGTGCCGAGCCGACCAGGGCCTGCCCATGGAAAAAAATATTACATCCCCCCCCCCCCCCCTCTCCCCAATAAACACACAGAGAGAACCACATACACACACACAACCGCGCACACACACACGACCACACCCACACTCAGACACACATACAGTCACATGCAATCTATTATCTCAACTGGAAAATCATCTGCTAACCTAGTACATAATATTTATCTCGTCAAACAGCTCTTATACAACCTCATGCTTTGGTCCTTAGTATAAGATAATATAAATTAGAGTTAAGTTACAAACTGTTCCTCTGTACATTTTCAGCCTACGGCTGCAATTATCAATAAACCGTTTATTATCATACACACACACGATCACACCCACACACACACATACACACACCCACACAACACACATACACACACACCCACACTTTTCACACACACCCACACACCCACACACCTTAATATCGGTGCCCCTGTCGTCGATCTCCTTCACACACTTAAGCACCAGGTGGGGTATTTGTGCGCTGCTCTCTTGTAGGTGCTGTCCTAACTCTACCCCAAAGGTCGTCATCTTGCCCGCCAGCCGCTTGTGTCCGCATTGTATAGCCAGCGTCTCCAGACACTTCTTGTGGCTGCCCAAACCGCACTGTAGGGGAAGATAGAGGGTTGTAGGTTAGATATAAGGTAAGATACTATACAAGACCTGTTTTCAGATAGGTATGAAGCTGATAAAATGTGTAGAATAATATATAATATATATATAACTTTCACATAAAAAAACAAAAAACAGAACTAATCTTAGCCACTGACCTCACTGCACTCGTAGCCGTGGAAGTATACATAAGAGTCACACTCGCGGCACCTAGAGGGAGTCTTGAGTCTCTTGAAGGAGTGTGTGTCGGCTGCCTTGCTCATCACCTGTCTCCGGGTACTGTAGCTGTAGTGGTGAGGGTCTGAGGGGAGAGAGAGCACTATAACCTATTAAAGGTATTGCCAACGAACTTGACAATAATCTTGATCCCTGCCCTCTCTGTAACTCAAAAGGGCCTAGAGCAAACTGGCTGTAAATATCCACACCTATTTCCTGGTGGACTCTTCCCAAATGATAGAAACATCAGCCCGATTACTTTAATTAATTTCGAGTTATAAGAAGTTAAGGGGTCAATATTATTGTCAAGTTCGCTGGCGCTACCTATAGTAGACTGTTGGTGATAGCAGGAAAATATAGGATTGAGGATCATGACACATCTTTGCCGTTTCTTCTGGCTACTCTTAGATTATGTTGTACAGCTTAGGAAAGACAAAGTCGATCACAAGTAACCTTTTGACTAATCAGATCCCACTTTTACTTATTAAAATCGTTTAGTAATAGCCAGAATATACTGTCAAAATATGGCATAATCTTCAAGGGGTTAAATTATCAATAATAATAAATAAATATAGAAGTACAAAATTAGTGGTTCTCCACAACTTCCAAATGGATCCTTGAGGTGGCAAGTTGGTGCCGGAGTCGGGGGTTCCAACATAACTGCCATGATGTAGCTGGTGCCGGAGTCGGGGGTTCTCACATAACTGCCATGATGTAGTTGGTGCCGGAGTCGGGGGTTCCCACATAACTGCCATGATGTAGTTGGTGCCGGAGTCGGGGGTTCCCACATAACTGCCATGATGTAGTTGGTGCCGGAGTCGGGGGTTGCCACCATAACTGCCATGATGTAGTTGGTGACGGAGTCGGGGGGTTCCCCACATAACTGCCATGATGTAGTTGGTGCCGGAGTCG
This sequence comes from Paralithodes platypus, assembly GCA_032716605.1. Taxonomy (NCBI): domain Eukaryota; kingdom Metazoa; phylum Arthropoda; class Malacostraca; order Decapoda; family Lithodidae; genus Paralithodes; species Paralithodes platypus. The sequence goes on from CM064480.1 coordinate 3,009,459, forward strand.
GGGGTTCCCATAATAACTGCCTGTAGTTGGTGCTGGAGTCGGGGGTTCCCACATAACTGCCATGATGTAGTTGGTGCCGGAGTCGGGGGTTCCCACATAACTGCCATGATGTAGTTGGTGCCGGAGTCGGGGGTTCCCACATAACTGCCATGATGTAGCTGGTGCCGGAGTCGGGGGTTCTCACATAACTGCCATGATGTAGTTGGTGCCGGAGTCGGGGGTTCCCACATAACTGCCATGATGTAGTTGGTGCCGGAGTCGGGGGTTCCCACATAACTGCCATGATGTAGTTGGTGCCGGAGTCGGGGGTTCCCACATAACTGCCATGATGTAGTTGGTGCTGGAGTCGGGGGTTCCCACATAACTGCCATGATGTAGATGGTGCCGGAGTCGGGGGTTCCCACATAACTGCCATGATGTAGTTGGGAATTCCCCTCTCTGTTTCCATTACCAAGAGTGACATCTTTGGGTAACCGAGACTCACATACACATACACATACATGGCTGTTATGTATGCATGTGTCTAAGCCTTTTAAAAACATATCTTGATTCATATCTTGACACATGGTAACTTCGTCCTTGAGTTCCATTAACATATTATAATTTTTATATAATTTTTCATTGATTAGAAATAATGTTATCAGTATTAAGCACTAGTTCAATCAATATTTGTATTTTAAGGAATTCAATTATTTTTGTCTATTACATAAATCACGGGCTGAGAACATAACACATGTAATAAGGATTATCAAATACTCAATAATAGACATCTATTTCCTCTGAGAGCTCTAGCATTGGTCGAGTCACTTGTTTAGGGTCCATTATCATGGCTTAACCCTCGTCTAGCGGGGGGTTTTGGGCTATTTTGGGCATATTCAGGCCCTCCTAAATGATCAATCAAGTATCTGTATGAAAAGAAATGTATTCAGCAAAAAACTAGGCGCTACAAGCTTCAAAATGAGACCAGAACGAGCTACGTAGCACTCGTCGTTTTGATGCAGTGGTACCACCAACATGGGAGATTAGCGGCATATTTTTTCCAGCTACACTCACTACTGTCTACACTGCCGGCCTCTCGAGAACAGAGGGAGCGTGAGTCAGTGGGCGGCGGTAAGCCTTGGGTGTCGGCCGTGTGGCCTGCTGCGCTCCCGGCCATTTGCACTCTGTTTAACCCTTTAAAAGCCTTAATAATGCTCCTAACTTGCTGCTTTTTAGATACAGACTTAAGTCGGGCCCCGCTCTTTAAGTGTTAAAAATCCCTTTCAAGGTCACTACATGGCGGGAATTGGCTGGCATCTATTGGGTCAGGCTAAAAATCGGTCCCATCAGAGAGGGCTTTTAGCTACACTAATATTTTATACATGATTTTATTCTTAGTATAGTAGAGACGTTATTCGTTATGATCAGCAAGGCCATTGAGTTCCCATATAATATAATAGACGTGTATTTAGCATTCGGCTGAAATTTAGAACAGGGTATAGTACCAGCGACGGCTCTCATCCGTCAGAAATATGCGACCCTTATTCTTGCTAATATCGAGTGGGAGCCGCTAACATGACTTGGAGGCACTGCTGTGAGAAGTTGGCAACACTGCTTATACTTCCCCCTAGACTATTCGGTGTAAGTAGGCGAGAAATCATGATATCTATCCTCTGTAGCTCAAAAAGGGCTAGAGCAAATTGTCTGTAAATTTTTACATCTATTCCTTGACTGACTCTTCCCAAATGGTAGAAATATTAGCTTGATTACTCTAGTCATTTTTGAGTTACAGAGGTTAGAATTCATGATTTCTCGCCTACTCAAAGCCAGAGGAGTCAGTCACCCACCAACTCTCGTGGTGGGAGGATGATGAGTCATTTTGGCCATAAATCCTGGTACTGAGGTCTACATTTCATCAAATATGCTATGGTACACAGTAGGGGTTGTCGGGGGGCCGGGGGAGTGCTGGAGCGACCTTGGTGACCCTGGTCTCTGGGTCTTCTCCTGGGTGACCTGGATGTGTGTGAGTTGGTGCTTTTTATCTGTGTTTATTCGTTGTGTTTTGTTGTTTTTGTGTTTTCCCTATTCTTGCTCTGTTTTGAGTCGGCTATCCCCAAAATGGGGATTGGGCCTGAGCATATAGATAGATAGATAGATAGATAGATAGACAGTAGGGGTTAAGATATGTCTCACCAGTATCCGGATCAGTCTCCAGCTCTTCCCCAGACGATCCTTGTGGTGGGTGGTGGTGGTGGTGATGGTTGTGGTGGTGGTGGGGTGACCTACGTGGGGGTGGTACTGGGGAGGCTCTGGGGGAACCTTCCACACTCTTGCCAGACCTGGAGGACCCCACACTGTCTGTATCACTACCACCGGGGCCCACCAGTCCACCCACTGACCCTGGTGGAGACAACACTACAATAAAAATAGTAATAATAATACTATTAACCGGCCCTCGGCCGTGATATATTTCTACCCAATAGTATATACATTTATTTTGATGGGGGCAGATATTTTAAATGTGAGCAAACTAAAGATAATATAAAATACTGTAGATAGATATATGAACAAATAAATACAAACTTCATTGTCTGGACCAGTAGGTTTTTTGCAGATTTCCATATTGTCCTTTAACCACATTGTGGGTAAGTAAAACTTGCAAAACAAACAAACAAACAAAAAGCCTTCCAGAGATTGTGGCACCATTCTAGCAACTTTTTGCAAATATTTAGTATCGAGACGATATTCTAGCGCCTTTTGAGAATGAGTCTAGCGATAAGCATTTTCTCTAACTGTACACACAGTGGTAATTGTTTTAGATATACTCACCAGCCAGATCCTCATGGGTGGGTACTGAGCCGTTGGTGGTGTGGGGGTGGGGGTGTTGGGGGCTGTGGGTGTCTGTGGTGTCGGGGGAGAAGGGGGTGAAGGAGAAGGGGGCCTGGGAGGGGTCTGGGGTGGTGGGGGGCGGTGGACCCAGTCGTCGCACAAACTCCATGTACTGGGACCCCGGGTCGTACAGGCGGGCACTCTCACACAGGGTCTGCAGCTGGAAAAGGGGAGACATGTGGTTGAATATAAACACCATATGAGGAGGAGCACTTTATTGACAACGTTTATATTCATTTATTTTTTTAGATTCTTCGCTAGGCCTCCATCAAACTTAATACAAAAACACCCTCCAGACCCACTTACAAAATCTATTTGTACATATTTCGGTAGGGCTCCATCCTAAGGGCCCCAATATAGCAAGGCAAAATAGCAATGCGCCCTCTATTGTATCTAATATCTTGGATGCAAACAACTACATTAGTTACCCCTAGTGGACACACATACACACACTCACATACACACACACACACACATACACACTCACTCACTCACATACACACACACTCACACATACACATACACACACACTCACTCACTCACACATAAACACTCACTCATTCCCTCACTCACTCTCACTCAATCTCACACTCTCTCTGATGACAAACACAGACACAACCAGCCAATATTGCAATGTAACACAATTTAGTTTTTATTTATGATTTTTGTCATTGGTTTCGGGAAATTCAGAACGGAAATACATATATGTTGCCAATTATTGCAGCAAATTGATACAGTTATATTTACCAGCGGAAATTAAGGGGACAGGGGCTGTTTGTTTGGTCTATTAATTCATGTATTCATATATTATTTTAGTTTCCTCCCTAGACCTCCATCAATCTTAGAAAGAAAAAAACCTAGACCCCCCTTCAAGATAGATTTGTAAATTTTTCGGTAGAAAAATGTACCGGCCGAAGGCCGCTTCCTCTTCAAATACAGGCTTGCTATCGCTCACCAGGAAAAAAATCGACACCTAATTTTTTTTTTTTTTTTTTTTTTTTCCTATATTCCAACTTACTTCCTCTCGGGCATAGGCTGAGAGCCTTAACATTCACCGCTTTACAATGAACAGTGAAGCCCGTGAGGTCTTGTTCCAGTCTAGGGAGTGAGACATGTGAAGCACGTGGAGTACAACGAGCACCTGCCATCTTGCCTTCACATGAGGCACGGTGCTCACTCATGGCCCGAAACGACCCCATATCTGAAGCCACCTCGTTCCCGTGCTTCACTGTCTCACCCCCTACACTCGGACTCTCACACTTACACACACACAACGCCACCTGTTGAGCAGATAACTCACCAGGCATTGCACCCCTATAGCATATTTTGAATATGGGAATATTCATACAGTGCTATTTAATCAGGGAACAATGAGGGTATTTTATTGACGTTTCGGTGGGCTTGTGGTAATGCACTGATACTAGGTACAGCACAAATTCCATCCCAATAATATCTTCCCATTGATACATCGGGATTTGAACCCGGGACCTTTGGATTACCAGGCCAGTGGCAAGACCACTCCACCACACCTCCCCGAAAGGCACGAAAGGCCTTATTATTGGCAAAGAAATGGGGCAAAAGGTCTGAATCGCCAAACTAATGGGGCGAATATCTTGAAATTTCATAAGTAATAGAGCTAAACACGGGGGAGGAAGAGGACTCGTAAAAACAACTGCCTCCCCTTAAATTGATACAGTTTTATTCACTAGAAGAAATTAGTATAAAGATTACAATACAGAGAATATTTGTTTGGACAATCAACATGGGAGACCAATATACCGTCAATTATTGGAGGAAATTAATGCGCTGTAAAAAATGTTGAGTGCATAAGTTAAAAGGGCGGGAGCAGTACTGAAAGGGTTAATCCTAATAATTAGTTTTGGCATTTGTGGGTTGTATGTATGTATGTATGTATGTATGTATGTATGTATGTATGTATTTATGTATTTACTCAAGGCTATTCCCCACTTTTCCTATTTTATTTTATTTATTTGTATTTATTTTGTATAATTAAAAAAAAATTGGGGTGGGGGCCGACTAAAGACAGAGCCCGAATAGGGACAACACAACAGAAAAGGGTTAATCGTAATCATTTGTTTGTCTATTTACCTGTACCGGTGCCGGAGCTGCGACCGTGTGTTGTAGTTGGAAGTAGCCGACAGTAACAGCCTTCATGGTGGTGTCACACTGAACTAACAGCTCCCGCGCCTGTTGTACCACCTCTCTCTTAACCCGTACAAGGCCAGCGTGACGTTCGTTAGCCTCACTCACACAACGGCGGTACCACTCCTCACTCTCGCGGGCCTGTTAAGAAATATATGTTAAGTTACATCTCAGGCATATTTGTGTGTATGTATGTATGTATTTACTCAGGCCCATTTCCCACTTTTCCTTTTTTTCTGGGGGTGGCTGACTCAAGACAGAGCCCGAATAGGGACAACACAACAGAAAACAATGAACACTCAAAACAAAATACAAATTCACACACATCTAGGTCACCCAGGAGTCATACAATTCACACACATCTAGGTCACCCAGGAGTCATACAATTCACACACATCTAGGTCACCCAGGAGTCATACAATTCACACACATCTAGGACAGCCAGGAGAGTCATACAATTCACACACATCTAGGTCACCCAGGAGTCATACAATTCACACACATCTAGGTCACCAGGAGTCATACAATTCACACACATCTAGGTCACCCAGGAGTCATACAATTCACACACATCTAGGTCACCCAGGAGTCATACAATTCACACACATCTAGGTCACCCAGGAGTCATACAATTCACACACATCTAGGTCACCCAGGAGTCATACAATTCACACACATCTAGGTCACCCAGGAGTCATACAATTCACACACATCTAGGTCACCCAGGAGTCATACAATTCACACACATCTAGGTCACCCAGGAGTCATACAATTCTGGCTTTATCTGTATCAGGCCTACATGATGCTCATTGGTGTCATTGGCACACACGCGGTATCATGACACACTCTCCTCAGCCTAAAGGAAAAATTAGTAATAAAGTAACACCCCGTTCTTAACATTAATCATCAGTTACAAACCCCAATGCACTTGAATAAACTAATGAAAGCATATGGTCCTCCCGGGATTCGAACTCGGGACACCACACCCAGAACACAAGCATCTAAACCATTACACCACCAACACAGTTAATGATGTGATGATGCGATCATTTACCACCATACACTACCTGCTAAAGAGCTGGGCTAGGGTGGGTGCCCTGATGATCAGGGACTTTAGTGAATAGTTGTCACAGATTGCGAGACCACACAGTCCATCGACAGCATTGTCGTCTGCCAATAACACACACTGGTTGGCCAGAGCCTCCAACCCTCGACCTCTGGGTTTGCAGGCGAATGTTCTACCAACCGCGCTATGGCCTAAGTTAATTTACATATACTCCCTCTTCACTATAGTCTATTCACTGTAAGTAGGCGAGAAATCATGACCTCTATCCTCTGTAACTTAAAAAGCGCTAGGGCAAACTGGCTGTAAATTTCCACATAATCCTTGACCGACTCTTCCCAAATGGTAGAAATATTAGCTCGATTATTCAAGTCGTTTTTGAGTTACAGAGGTTAGAGGTCATGATTTCTCACCTACTTACAGCGAATAGACTATAGCACCAAGTCCTTATGTAGCTTGTTAACTTCACTCACACATGTGTGGTACTACAACTCACTGTCGTAGGTCTGCAAGCAAAACGTAATGACAGCGGCGACACGACTTATTTCGACAACAGCACATATCGTTCATACATAAACAACCCCACATCTCTTATAGTCTAACCTTCTGCTGTGCCTCATCCCGTTTTCGCTCGGCCTTATCCATTCCTTCCGTGTTCTCTGCCTTGGTCACCGCCTCCTTCGCCTTCACCACCTCCTGCAGCACAAAGGGAACACAATAAGTTAAGGGGGGATGGTTCACTTTTGGGTCGATTTTTTTCATATATTTATTATTTTTCTAGTTTCCTCCCTAGACCTCCATCAAACTTGAAAATACAACACTAGGATTGTATTTTAAGTTTGATGAAGGTCTAGCGAGGAAACTAACAAAATTATAAATATATGAATAAATAGGCCCACCAAAATAACTGCACTGTCCCCTTAATAAATCTAATTTCACATTATGCAATACTTAATGTTTCTAAACATATAATTTGTCCTTTATTAGTTATGTATTACCTTCCTATAACCCTTCTCTCATACTTTTATATATTGATCTTTCTCTCTCTCTCTGTAATACGGGAGTTAAAGAGGAAGGAAGGGCATAGATAGCTACTAGAGAAAAAATAGAGGTTGAACGTAAGCTTAAATCGGTAGGGGGAGAAAGAGGTATGAATTAATGGGATCACTCTCTCTCTCTCTCTCTCTCTCTCTCTCTCTCTCTCTCTCTCTCTCTCTCTCTCTCTCTCTCTCTCTCGCGGAAAGAATATAATATTATGTCATCAGATGCTGAAATTATTATTATTATTATTATTATTATTATTATTATTATTATTATTATTGCCATGGGGATCACAGACACGAAACATTTCAATCGGCTTTTGTAACATGTCCCTTGATCCGATAGAATTTAATAAAGCAACCAGCCCTTGAAGTTGTGTTGGTGGAGTTTTGTTTCAGGGAGGGGGGCAGAGAGAGAGTTTATTATTTTTTCTCAGCGTTCCTGTCGTCAAAAAAAAAAAAAAATCACAAAAGTCATCATAAGTATTGTATTGTATTTTAAGGGGGGTGACCTGCTATTTTTAACTCCGTTTCTTTCTTTCTCTGGCTTGTAACCATTCGGCCCCATTCAGCCTACTGTTTTAAGACGTTTATCCCCATCCAGGTGTTGATTTCTTCCTGTCGAGCGATAGCGAGCCAGCATTGTATGGAGAAATCCGGCTTCGCCGGAGAAATTTTTCTATCGAAAAATGTACAAATTTAGCCTGCTGACAAAAACATACAACACAAATATGCTGCTTCGCTACCACTCACCACGAAATAATCGACACCTGGATAGGGATAAACGTCTTAAAGCAGTAAGCTGAATGGGGCTGGTTTAGTTTGGTTATTTAGTTTTGTAGATGTTTAGGTGACAATCACCACGGTCGATCTGGGAATCCGCCGCTAATGAGCTCGTCCTGGAATCTTTACGACTCTGAATCTTACGATTCTTTACAGGACTGAACATGCCATTTTTATCGGCAATAGCTCAGAGAAGAGTGTTGAGAGGGGAGAAGGGGTGTTGGAGAGAGAGGAAGGTGTTGGAGTGGCTTTGTTATGTGTGTTTTGTCTGTATACGTCGTCAGGATGTCCCCTGACTGGGTGCAAGCATGTGAAACATGCTAGGACGTATTACCGCACCCACTCAATGTCCGCCGAGGCAGGGATTCGATCCCGGGTCTTTCAGATTCACACGCGAGCGTGCTCACCACTTGACCACCACGGCCTAAACTGGTTATGTCGGGTTAAATTTCATAGGTCAAGAGACATTGGCCATTTAGGAGTGTGGCCGTCTAGGAGTGTGACCGTCTAGGAGTGTGGCCGTCTAGGAGTGTGACCGTCTAGGAGTGTGACCGTCTAGGAGTGTGGCCATCTAGGAGTGTGGCCATCTAGAAGTGTGGCCGTCTAGGAGTGTGACCTTAGAAATGTGACCTTATCTGACCTCTCACTAACCTGGTGTCGCTGGAGATAGGTCAGTCTAGCCTTCTTGAGGTTGGCGACGGCCTCGGTGACTCTCTTCAGTTCTCGGTGCCAAGCTTCCTTCAACACCTTCCTCGCTCGCTCGTGTTCGCTGCGACGGAGACTTAGAGGCTGTTGGGAAGTAAAATACATGAATGAATAAATTGGGTATTATTTATGGTTTAGTATATTATAGGCTATATTTGTGAGGTGTTATATTACAGGCTAAGAACATAAGAAATCGGAAATATGCATTTATAGAACTTGTATATATATATATATATATATATATATATATATATATATATATATATATATATATATATATATATATATATATATTATATATAATATATATATATATATATATATATATTATATATATATATATATATATATATATATATATATATATATATATATATATATATAGCAATTCCCTCCCTCATTGCTTCCTATCTCTTTCTTTCTTTCTTCTTTTTCCCTTCCTCCCTTCTCTTATATCCACTCTTTAATTTTGTCTTCCTCTTCTCTCTCTCTCTTCCTTCCTATCTCCTTCTTTTCCTTCCCCCCCCCCCCACCCCCCCTCTAAGGCAGTATAGTCCTTCCTTGGTTAATTCTCGTCCTCCTTCCTTCCTTCCTTTCTGCATTTCTTGCTTTCTTCCTTCCTTCATTCCTTCAGTTCTTCATTCCTTCCTTCCTTCCTTCCACCCTTTCTTTCTTCCTTCCTTCCTTCCTTCCTCTCTCTCTCTTCCTTCCCCCTAAGCCCGTATACACTCTCTTCCCTGTTCAAGTCCTCCCCTCATTCTTAATGCAGGCTTGGCTATTGAAAGAACGGGGAAAAAGACGGAGAAAGAGAGAGAGAGAAGAAAAGGATTGCAAACTTTCATTAGGTAATGCAACAATTTTAATGATCTCTCTAACTTTGTATAAATATTAATTAAACACACACACACACACATATATATATATATATATATATATATATATATATATATATATATATATATATATATATATATATATATATATATATATACTGTATATCTTTGTGTATGTCTTTCTATATACGAGTATATCGTCTACTCCCCTCTCTCCTTTATCACATCCCCTTCCTCTCCTTCCTTCCCCTTGTGAGTTACATCCTCATTCTCTCTCTCTCTCTCTCTCTCTCTCTCTCTCTCTCTCTCTCTCTCGCATAATATATTGGAGGTGTCAGGCATTGTAAGTTAAGGGGAGGTGTGGTGGAGTGGTCATGCCACTGGATTGGTAATCCAATGGACCCGGGTTCAAATCCCGATATGTCAATGGGAAGATATTATTGTGATTGAATTTGTGCTGTACCTAGTATCAGTGCATTACCACAAAGCCCACCGAAATGCCAAAAAAAATACCCTCATTGTTCCCTGATTAAATAACACTGTATGAATATTCCCATATTCAAAATATGTTACAGGGGGACAATGCCTAGTGAGTTCACTGCTCAATAGGTGGCGTTCTGAGAGTGAGGGTCTGAGTCTGGAGGATGAGACGGTGAAGCACTTGAGCGAAGCAACCAGCCGCTTCAGAGATGGAGCTCCTTCGAGCCATGATGGATGCTTCACATGTCTCACTCCCCAGACTGGAACAAGACCTCACGGGCTTCACCGTGTTGAGCGGTGGAATGTACAGGCTCTCAGCCTATGCCCGAGAGGGAGTAGTTGAATATAGAAAAAAAAAAAAAAAAAAAATTGGTGGGTTGGTGATGGTATGAAATTAAAGGAAAAATTCATGCATGGATAAGAAGCTGACTCACAAACAGAAGGCAGAGAGTTGTGATAAATGGAGTAGAATCTGAGTGGGAGCCAGTTTATAGTGGAGTGCCTCAGGGATCGGTCCTGGGGCCAGTTTTGTTTCTTATTTATATAAATTAAATTATGTAAGACTAAATGTTCGCTGATGACACAACGATAGGAAATTCAGTATTATCTGCTAAATAAACCAAAACTGCACACCCACCTCGACGAACTTGTCTGTCTGTAGCAGAGTGGATGTTTGGGCCACCTGGGTACTGTTTTCTATGTCCTGGTCTAGTGCTGTGCAGTAGATGGACTGTAGGGGCAGGAAACTCTGAAACACATAGAATAGTAGTAATAATAATAATAATAATAATAATAATAATAATCATTATAATAATGTTTGTCAAATAGTGCTTATTTTTGCTTTTCTATCGTCTTTAGCCCCACATCTTCCCCGATCTTCATAGCCCTCCCCACTATATCGTCTTTAGCCCCACATCTTCCCCGATCTTCATAGCCCTCCCCACTATAGATAGCGCCAACGAACTTGGCAATAATCTTGACCCCTTAACTTCTTATAACTCGAAATGAATGAAAGCAATCGGGCTGTCGTTTCTATCATTTGGGTAGAGTCCACCAGGAAATAGGTGTGGATATTTACAGCCAGTTTGCTCTAGGCCCTTTTGAGTTACAGAGAGGTCAGGGATCAAGATTATTGTCAAGTTCGTTGGCGCTACCTATAGTGGGGGCCATGTATTTAGATTGTTGGATAATGGGTAAATACTCATTTCAGCAACTCGTCACTATACGAAAACACTTTATATGAAATTACCGTTGGTCCTAAAAGTAATATTTACCTTTACATCTTTCTAATAATTTATATCATTCTATAATTCAAAACAAATTAATCTCCTATGTCTCTCACATTGTCTTCCATTTAAATTATAAACAAACCATTTACGTCTATATAAATACTACAGTATTGATTTTATAGTATTTATATAGTACTTATATAGGCTATAAATAGTATATAGTATTTATAAATATAATTATCTATATGCAACACCAGTAACAAAGCTCATCCTCGCTAATATGGTAGAACAATTAATTTAAAGTGTGTGCCATTATTTAGATTTAATTAGCTAATCACGAGCGGTCTGCTATAAATTTTGACAGTTTAATGGAATGGGATGTGATGTAGGGCAGTTATTCTCTTTTTCTCACTCTCACACTCTCTCTCTCACTCACTCACACACTATCTCTGTCTCTACTAGACTTAAGTCCTGACCACCTCATTTGGATCGTAAAGTCTGTGTGGCCAGTGTATCTATGTCATTCTATGTCAATCTCTCTCTCTCTCCCTCTTTCTCTCTCACACACACTCTCTCTCTCTCTACCCCCTTAATTAACTGACCTCCTCTTTGAGTGCGGGCCTGACGGAGTGTGCGAGCTTAGCCAGGGAGCGGGCATGGTCGTGGTCCAGTTGGGTCCTCTTCTCTATATAAGTGATCACATCCTTGGCGTACTTGCTCCACACCTTGGCTCGGTGTAACGCGTACTCCACACCTGAGGGAAAGATATCCGGACCATTATTAGCCCTTTCAGCACGATGACGTCATTTTTGTTTTATTCTGCTTACCATTAGACGATTTCCTTTATGGCCACCTCACACATTCACGACTTGGACAGCGACTTAGCGCGTATTGAGTTTTGCGAAAAAGTCAGAGATATCGAGCACAACAAATTATAAGAAGACACCATCTCGAGGGCATCTCGTACCCACTATGAACAAGCACAACATTAAACCGGAAACAGAACGTACCCAATACGAGGCATCGCTACCCCAGCCAGAGAATTTGCCGTTAACAGTTCGGATCATGCGAAATCAACAGGAAACACCAGGACATCACAACGTACCTACAACTTACCCAGTACGTGTCGGACCAGGTACGCGCAGATGACGTCCAGGTTTTGGGACAAGAGCACGGCCCAATATAAAAAGGAGGTTCCTTCCTTGTCTAGGTGGTTTCGCTATGTATGTTCTGTGTACGTTATATGTACTGTGTGTGTACGTCCAAATTTCTTGAAACACTGTCAAATGTCGTCAGTGGGTGATAAATTGTCGGTGGGATATCGAGATATTGTCTTTGTGGTTACGTTGCGTTCAGTCTGGCTACGTGACGCTACGGGATGACTTCTGGCTGTTGTCTTTCACACCTCGTAACGTCTTTTCTCGTTGTGATGTCGCGCGACTTGCAGCGATGCTACCTAAACGTTACCCAGTACTGAAAGAACTCATAACGTAATCACATCGACATGCAATGACAAAAACTTAGGTCACGACTCAGCGCAAAATGTTAAGGACTACACTCAAATTACGCGGACCTCGCACACATCGCCCGAGACTGCCAGACATGGAGAGAGACGTCACATTTTTCTACAAGACTTCATCACGAGACAAAATACGAGCTAAGTTGCCATCCAAGTCGTGAATGTGTGAGGCGGCCATTAGCATAAAAAAAAAACAAGCACTACCCCCTTAAGTATCTGTCTCTTACCCTGATCATGGCGGTGCAAGTAATCATCAATTTGCTGGGGCGTCAATATGTCCATCTCCTTCAGCCCCCCTTCCATGCCCCCCATGCCCCCAGCTGCCGCCGCCCCCGCCACCACCACAGCTGCCGCCACTGCTGCAGCTGCGGTAGTTGTCTCACCACCACCTGTTCTGTCTCCTGTCGTACTCTCCGCATCGCTGCTCATTAAATTCTCCAGAGACTGAAATACAAAATAAGATGCAAATTATGAGTGATTAGTATGGAGGCCTATCTATGTATGCATGTATATACTCAGGCATATGCCCCATACTTGGGGGTGGCCAACACGAGACAGAGACCAAAAAGAAACAACATTTAAAGTTCCAATTCTTTGGGTGCGGGACCTCGCCCCTTTCCCTATCTTGTCGAGTAGGTGAATATTACAAGGGGAGGAAGATTCCTAGCCTGCCCCCAAAAGGAAAAATATAGGACAGTGAAAGAGACAGACAGAAATGGCTAAGGTTAGGTAGAGGATGCCAAACCTCACTCTGGATAGGACCAACCCTCACCCTAAGTATATTCATATAATAACAATGAGATGCATCAGAATCAACCACACCTAGCGCTACCCAACTACAACAGTCTACCAGCAGCACATTTAGAGAAAGTGGGAAGCATCATAGAAAATGATGCTCCAGTCTCTTTATAATTCCCAATAAATAAGTCGTGTCTCCGGTGCCATTACGTTTTGCTTGCTCTGTGCTGTATTAATGTCTGTCAGATGTTGAATAGGGTGGGTAAGTGTAGGAACATGTTTGTATATTTCACTCGATATGAAGAAATGAAGCTTAGATATTGCTGATACCAATTATTGATCAAAGCATAGCCTACTTGGTGACGAAACATGACTTATTAGCGTGACTGTACGGTTGGCCAAATAAGTCGTGTTTCCGGTGCCATATCGTTTTGATCGTTGTGTGCTGTAATAATGTCTATCAGATGTTGAATAGGGTATGTAAAGATAGGAACATTTTTGTATATCTCATTCAAAACCGCGACATCACTTATTTGGCCGACTGTACCTGTATTCTGTTTCCTGTTATACTCGATTTTCGCTACTCATCACATTTTCATTTTCTCTCTCTCTCTCTCTCGCTCTCTCTCTCTCTCTCTCTCTCTCTCTCTCCTTCTTCTTCTTCTTCTTTTCTATCCTTTCCTTCAACTTTCCTTTTCTATCGGATATGTCATCTACTAGAATTAAGTCCTGACCACCTCGTTTGGATCGTAAGGTCTGTGTGGCCAGTATATCTATGTAAATCTATATCAATCTCTCTCTCACACATGCATTTCTTTCTCTCACAGTCACTCACTCTCACTTGCTCTCACACACTCTCTCTTTCACTCACCCCCCCACCAGTGTGTATCTGACGTGTACTGACTACTTCCAATAGAATCAATTTATTATTACCACACTATAACTTAAATGTGTGTGTGTGTGTGTGTGTGTGTGTGGTGAAAAGAGAATGTGTGTGTTTTTTTTCTTCTATGTGGATGAGGGAGACAACATGCAGAACTACCTGTGACGATTGCCTCCCCCAGTTGAAAGAGTGACAAGGCCAAAATCAAGGAATGTTCGAGCCAAAATGCCTGGACACACGGAGTGTGAAGCAATTTAAGTCATAGGATGAGAGGAAGATGGATTCAGGAAGAGAGTTCCAGAGTTCAGCTGTTGAATAGAAGAAGGTTTGGGAATATCGTTTCACTCTTGGATTGGAGAGTTGCCGAGTAGGGATGGGATTATGTTGCAAGACGGTTGCTACGTACTCTACGCAGAGGTGTGTTCATGTGTGTATACTTGTGTGGTCGTATACAGTATATGTGTGTGGTCGTGTATGTGTGTGAGTTCGTGTGAGTATGTGTGAGGGAAATATTATGTGTGTGTGTGTGCTAAAGTGTGTGCATGTGTGTGTGTGTGTGTGTTTGTTTGTGTGTGTATGTGTGCGAGAGAGCCTTGCATATTCTTTGGCTAGGCAATGTGTTTACGTTGCATATAAACATTGAACGTATGAGGCGAGGGAGGCCATGTTTGATCCTTCATGGCTCTCTCTCTTTATATCTATCTATCTATCTATATATCTACCCAGCTATCTCTATATTTATCTATCTATCTATCTATCTACCACCATTTATGTTACCTTACTATCTCCACCATCACAACTACTGCCATCTCTACCACAGCTACCATAACTGCCACCAACACCACCACAACTACCACTTCTACTACCACAACTACCACCATAAATGCAGCCTCAACTACCTCCATATACGTTATCACCGTTACTGTTACCATCCCGGGATTACCACCACAACTACCAACATTTACAACACTTAACCACTACAATTACCAACACTACCACCAATTACGGAACCTTAATACCATAACTACTACCATTACTACCTCAACTACTAATACAACTACTACCGCAACTACCACCCACCTCAACTACCACCACAACTACCACCACCACAACTACCATCACAACTAAACTACCACCACAACTACCACCACCACAACTACCACGTATCACCACAACTACTACCACAACTACCACCACAACTACCACCACAACTACTACCACAACTACTACCACAACTACCACCACAACTACTACCACCACAACTACCACGTATCACCACAACTACTACCACAACTATCACCACAGCAACCACCACAACTATCACCACAACTATCACTATTTATGATACCTCGCCACCACCACTATCGCCCCTATTAAGGATATTACAATCTTTATCATGCCATACCCACCCCCCCTCTCTCTCTCTCAATCTCACTTTCACTCTCTCTCTCTCTCGTATGTACCTTCTTGTCACATATATATTTCTTCCCAACTTTCCACTGTCTAAGGTATTGTGCCTCATTTGTAAACATGAGAGAGAGAGAGTGAGTGTGTGTGAGTGAGTGAGTGAGAGATAGGTAGATAGATAGATAGATAGAGAGAGAGAGAGAGAGAGCTAAAGGGCACGAAAGGTCTTAATATTGACAAAGCAATGGGGCAATAGGTCTTAAAATCGACACACTAATGGGACAAACGTCATAACATTTCAAACCTAATGGGGAAGAAAGGGGACCAGAAAAACGGCCCATCTCCCCTTCATACAGTGGCTGTTAGGGGTTTAGGTTTGTCGTTGATAGTATGTATATATGTATGTACTCTGGCACCTTCCCCCTTTTTTTTTTCTTTTTTTAGCCTACAATATACCGCACATAATCTGTTCCTGAAGATCTCGGTAATATCGTATCTTGTGAGAAAGTGGTCCAGAAAACCGGCCCATCTCCGCTTAAAAGTAACTTAAACTACACATAAGTGGTCATCGTATTGAAGAGGTTTACCGAATTTGTACTTTATTTCTCCTTTTACTAGAGGTCCTTCTGAAACTAGAAGTAATATGATGGCAGTAACTCTCTCTCTCTCTCTCTCTTATATAAATATATATTTACAAAGGAATGTGAACAGCAACACACAGGCTGCTTATTTATTAAAGAGAACGGAGAGGCAGAAGTGGTGTGAGTTTGATTGCGTGGATTTGTCCAAGGAAATAAAACAAAACGAGAAATCGAATTTTCGCGCGTAAAATTTAGTCCGAGACTCTTACTCTAGCGAGGTGATTCAGGTAAAAACTGCATGCCAATAACGGACTTCTAACCCCTGTGAATAGAGGTGAGATACCTTGTGTGGGAATGGAAATTCTGATAAGAGTCTCTGATCTATGCGCGGCAAAAGGTTGCAGATCCTAGCCAATGGTGTGTAGAGTATCGGCCTCCTGGCTTACATCTCTGGCTTGGCCAATCACATACTGCCTAGAGAGTCACCGCGCCTTTAACGACACCAGGAAGCCATTCTCACTTGCCGACTGTTTTCGTGCGTTTTTAAGCATTGTAAAGGCTAATAATGTCTTCTAGTGACAGTGAAAGTGTAGAGGAAGAACCAGTGGTTACTAGGGAAAGACTTAGGCGGCCTCAACAGTGGAAACAAACAGTTGCTATGATGAAAATAAACAGTGGGAAAAGCTACGTGAATCGGGGTACCAAAACAAATGTCGAAGCTCACAGTTGGGCCAGCTTATACTTGCACCCCTGCTTGTACAGTCGCGCTAATAAGTGATGTATCGGCACCTATTATGTTTTGATCAATAATTGGTATCAGGAATATTTACACATGAATTCTTCTTTTTGAGTGAGATATACAAACATGTTCCTACACTTAGCCCACCCACCCGGCACCCTACATATTCAACATCTTACAGACATTAATACAGCACAGAGCGAGCCAAACGTAATGACAGCTGATACATGACTTATTAGCGCCACCGTACCAATAGGTACGATAACCATGAGTTGGATTGGAGTAGCCTATGTGCATACGATATTTAGTGACTAGGCCTATTGGGGTTTCGGTAATTATTGTGCACAGCGGCGTACTTAAGCTAGTTAGGAAAGTGGCGATTAGCCTAATCAGTAATGAAGTGAAACGGCAGAGAGTGGACTGTGGAGTGTAAAAGTCTTCGGAAGATAAACTTGTGGCTTACAGGTGGTTGTGTGCAAAACAGCTTTCCTAAACATACACAATATAGCCTAGGCTAGGTACTTTTGACTTATTCAAATAAGCAACAGCATTATAAACAGTTACTTGTTACTTAGGCTATTCAAATTATTCCAAAACTAAATGATGTAATATAACTTAAAATATGAGAATCCGAAAACGCCAGATTTTAAAATATGAGAATCCGAAAACGCCAGAGAATAGAGGCTATGATGAGGCTTGAGTTACAGGCAGCTCTTGGGTGGCATAATGTGCAGGGTTTTTACTCTTTGATATTCGAATAAGTAACAGAGTATTGAACACAGTTATTCGTTGCTTATTCGATTGCCAGTAAGGAGCATTACCAAGAGTAAGATATGATAATCAAGTATGCTGGTACATCCCGCGCGCGAGTTGGTATAAAAGGACCAGACAGGCCGCCAGGTAGTCAACAAACCTGGGAGACGAAAACATGAAGTGGCAGATTTATCACGGATTTTACTCTTACAGATGCCTCTAACACGAAGCATTGTGCACATATTGGTGGGTGATGGACTAGTGCCAAGGATGTACCGGTACATTGTGTTTCACGGGTACCGTAGTACTGGAAACTACGTTCACGGCGAAAATATGAAGGTGATAAATCTGCACCAACAGTTCTAGCCTAGTAGGCTGCCGCTACCGTACGGAAAAAAAAAATAATATTGGGTTTGAACCTCGTAAGTCTGATACATGCAACTTTTGTGACAACATAAATAATAACATAGTCACTTGACAGTGAGACCGAGCAGGACAAAACAAGAAAACTTAAGTGTGAGCTATGGCAGCACATTGCAAGGGCGAGTGCAGGACCGAAACTAATGGAGTAAAAAAAAAAACAATGATGAACATTTGGTAGCTATTGCCTACCCCCAAATTAAGCACAGGTTTTCAGTAATACAAGCAAAAGTTTTGGACCTACAACTTTGGGATTCATAAAAGAGAAGTGTTACATATGCGTTTGGAATGAAACAGTTGCTAACAGTGGTGCAGGCCTGTGTTAGCCTATATCACCAAAGGGAAGTTAAAAGATGTTCTCCAAATCAGCGAGTATTTGAGCTCAGAACACAAGCCATACCACGCTAAGCTGAAAGAGGAACAGGAGGCCCTTCGTGGATTAGTAGGCTACTCGCATCATACGCTTCCACTGGCGCCCAAGTTTTAAGGTAAGTGCCCATTATTAACATTAGGCCTATACTAATGCTTTATTTTATTTTGTATTATAATTATGATTAATAATGTATCCCCCACTCCCACACAAACACATGCATACACACATTTTCATTCTTCTTTTCTTGCAGTTTCTTATCCATTCATTCATTTATTCATTCATTCATTCTCATTCGCATTCGTTGGGTAGCCTATAGTCCTCGCCGGGTGGCAAACGAGAGGCTTTTCATTATTCAGTCCCAGAAGTAACTCTGGCATTTTGATCCAATATTAACCCATGATTACCAGTAATTGATAATTTAGGCATGATTAAAAATTAAATTTTTCATTTTGTAGGCCTAGGCTATATCATTTCTGTCATATTTTTTCTTGGGCCGTAGATATCCCACGGACCCACCACCCACCCTAGAGGCATTTATTTCTGGGTGTACCGGCACTTAACGAATAGGCTACGTATGATTTGTTTTCCTACAGTTACAATTATTGTTCGTGTGAATAAAATATAATGAACAATTGCACAACATCAATTTTGTTATTATTAATACACATTTCCAAGTGAGTAGTCACTAGCTTATTTTTGACGAGTAAAAACGCCCGAAAAGTGCCCGTGTGATGTCTTCCTGATTATATATTTACGTCGCGCGCTCACACACACACACACACTCTCTCTCTCTCTCTCTCTCTCTCTCTCTCTCTCTCTCTCTCTCTCTCTCTCTCTCTCTCTCTCTCTCTCTCTCTCTCTCTCTCTCTCTCTCTCTCTCTCTCTCTCTCTCTCTCTCTCTCTCTCTCTCTCTCTCTCTCTCTCTCTGCAATGGTGTACAGTACCTTATTTCTAGAAGATGCCGTTGAACAGTTAAGGGCTGCTGATGAACTATCTATGTCACCCATAAGATACTCGGACACTCTGGAAAAGAAGAGGATAGGAGCTTAGTTTACATCATTATTATGATAATAGAAACAAACATTGGAAAGTAGCCTACATACGCGATACATTGAAATACGACCTACCGGTACGTTAGAGAAATACCGTAGCCTACCTATATAATGACACACACACACACACACACACACACACACACACACACACACAGCCCGTAGCCTAGTAGGTAGAGCTCTCGTCTCACACACGAGGGGTCGGGGGTTCAATCCCCGGCCGGGCGGAGACAAATTGGGCTTGTCTCCTTTCATGTGTTAGCCTCAGTTCACCTAGCTGTAAATAGGTACCTGGAATAAGTGGACGACGTTGTGACGTCCCATCTGGGGTTGGCAAAAATGGTACAAGGCGAGATGGGTATCATATGGTTCACCTAAGCTGATGGCTACCTAAGCTTTCGGGCGAGACGGTACCGTCTATAGTGAGAATGGTACCATACAGATCCACCCTAAGCCTTCGTTTCCGATGTCGCCAATTGGCTAAAATACAGACTACACACACATCCACAGCCATTCCAACAGTACATAAAACACTTAACATGCATTTCACGCAATACATTCCCAGTTAAGGAGGCGCGATAATAATGAGCTTAGCTCGCATTGCGTGGATTCCCCTTGACGAACAAGTAACTGAGTAACTGAGTAACACACACACACACACACACACACTCTCTCTCTCTCTCAGGAACTGTCGATACCGGTACCACCCACAGCTGGGGCTGTCAAACGCGAGACAGAACCCGAAACACACACACACACGCACACACTTTCTCTCTCTCTCTCTCTCTCTCTCTCAGGAACTGTCGATACCGGTACCACCCACAGCTGGGGCTGTCAAACGCGAGACAGAGCCCGAAACACACACACACACACACACACACACACACACACACACACACACACACACACACACACACACACACACAGAGTTAGTCAGTAATAATAAAGGCAAGCAGAATAATACAACAATATACATACGGTACACCCCGGTAAAATAAAATATAAATATAAAAGTGGGAATGGGCCTGAGCAAATATTAGCTACATTATTATTAATTTCACCACAACACCAAACACCTCCAACGAAATTATAATGAAAGCATATATGTAAAATAGAAAACTAGAAGATACATATGCATAGCACCCCCCCCCCCCCTCCCTAATACTTGACCTTGACCTTATAGCCTACACAACAAAGCCCTCCTCCTCCTCCTCGAACTAAATCTTTACACGCCTTGCCCATCACTCCTCCTCCATCCTCGTATATTACCACAACATAGTCTTCAACATGTATTCGTTTTTTAGTTTCATCCTTAGACTTCCATCAAGCTTAAAAGAAAAACACCCCAAGACTACGCATTAGGATAAGAAAATTAAGAACTATAGTCGGTATCGTTTCAGCTGGCACTAAATTACTGTCCCATCTTGTTTACTCCCCTAATACCAAGATTTTGTAGCGAAATAGGCCTATGCTGTGAATCACGAGTTCGGTGTTTATATGAAACAAAAACGCAGTTGTTTCAGATTTTCCTGAAGGGAAGTTTTTTTTTAGTTTGCTCCCTATACTTCCATCAAGCTTTAAAAATATACCCCAAAGACCCCCCTTCGAGATAAATTTGTACATTTTTCGGTAGACAAATTTCCTGGCCTTCGGTTCCTTCTAAATTGCAGGCTCGTCATTGCTCGATAGAAAGAAAAGAAGGTGGTGGAGGAGGAGCCTGTGTAGTAGTAGTACGGTAGTAGTAGTAGTAGGAAGAGGAGGAGGAGGAGGTGGTGGAGGAGGAAGAGGTGGAGGAGGAGGAAGAAGAGGAGGAAGAGGTGGAGGAGGAGGAGGAAGAAGAGGTGGAGGAGGAGGAAGAAGAGGAAGAGGAAGAGGTGGAGGAGGAGGAGGAGGAGGAGGAGGAGGATGGTAAGAAGAATCATCCAGGTGGTCCAGACATAATGACCATCGTATGTCATGAGAGAGAGTGAGAGTGAGTGTGGGTGAGATTGAGGGTAAGGGTGTGTGTGTGTGAGAGTGTGTAAGAGCCACAGTAAAGTTAAAAGGACGGCTCCGGTACATAAAGGGTTAAATAGTATTAATTAAGGGGGCTAGTGGTTATTTTTTGGTCTATTTACTTATTCATATATTTTTTAGTTTCCTCGCTAGACCTCCATCAAGCTGGGAAAAAAAATCCCTAGACTCCCTTTCAAGATAATTTTGTACTGTTCCGGCCGAAGGCCAGTTCTTCTTAAAAATACAGGCTCTATCGCTCGCCAGGACAAAAAATAGACACCTACTATGGGTTTCAGAGGCCGTGTGGCATCGTTTTTCGGGAATAACTTGTTAACAAACAGTTGGATCAGTATGATATATTTACACAGGGTTAGGTGGTGGCTGATAACTACCGTGTTTGATGGAGGAGCAATAATGGTTTGGTGGTTCTCACAAGTAAGGCATGGTAGCCTTATCCGTGTGTTAGTCATCAATGTGCTACTTTAACCTCATGACACAGGGACAAGTGGCTTATTTCTACACTTTTGGTAATGCACTATAGCCTATTGAAAAAAAATTAGGGGACGGTGTGAAAACAGCTGTCAAAATATCATACTGATCCAACTGTTTGTTAATAAGTTATTCCCGAAAAACGATGCCACACGGCCTCTGAAACACATAGTAAATGGCACGAAAGGTCTTTAAATTGACAAGGAAATGGGGCGAAAGGTGGTAAAATCGCCAAATTAATGAGCCGAACGTCTTAACATCTGGTTAAACGTGAGGGAGAAGGCGGTCCAGAAAAATCCTTTTCCTCCCTTTAAGGTACTGGAAGGTCGAATCACAGGAGGTTGGCTTCACTGTTTCGTCCCTGGTACCGTACTCCCTCCTCTAGCATACTTCCTCCAAGAGAGAGAGAGAGAGGTACGGTAGGGTCTGTATATGGGTGGAAGGGGAGAAGGCTGGAGTGTGTTAAGGGAGGGGGGGAACCTGCTTGTTGTTTATCTTTCTCTCCTTTTCTCTCTTTCTCTGGCTTGTATCCATTCGGCCCCATTCAGCCAACTGTTTCAAAACGTTTATCCCCATCCAGGTGTCGATTTCTTCTTGACGAGCGATAGCGAGTCAGCATTGTATAGAGAAATCCGGCTTCGCCGGAGAAATTTTTCTATCGAAAAATATACAAATTTATTAGCTTGCTGTCAAAACAAAAATATATATTTGCTGGCTCGCGGACAATATTGACACCTGGATGGGGGTAAACGTCTTTAAACAGTAGGCTAAATGGGGCCGAATGGATACAAGCCAAAGAAAGAGGGAGAGACAAAAAATGAGGTGGGCCCCCTTAAGTGTTAAGCGTCAGTTGTAATCGTAAAGGGACGTATGTCTGAGGTCCTGTTTATCTCTCTCTCTCTCTCTCTCTCTCTCTCTCTCTCTCTCTCTCTCTCTCTCTCTCTCTCTCTCTCTCTCTCTCTCTCTCTCTCTCTCTCTCTCTCTCTCTCTCTCTCTCTCTCTCTCTCTCTCTCTCTCTCTCTTCACTTTGTAGTCTATTCGCTGTAAGTAGGCGAGAAATCCTGAACTCTATCCTCTGTAACTCAAAAAGGGCTAGAGCAAATTGGCTGTAAATGTCCACATCTATTCCTTGACTGACTCTTCCTATTTGGTAGAAATATTAGCTCGATTACCGGTACTCTAGTAATTTTTGATTTACAGAGGTTAGTGGTCATGATTTTTCGCCTACTTACAGCGAATAGACTATAGCACCCATCCATCCCACGAGGCTCTCCTATACTAAAATATGTATCGAAACACACACACACACACACACACACACACACACACACACACACACACACACACACACTAATAAAAAATAATACTATATATACTATACCGATATATATATATATATATATATATATATATATATATATATATATATATATATATATATATATATATATACTGTATATATAGGCCTATATATAATATATATATATATAATTATATATATATACTGTATACATACACACACACACCTTTAAGCCCCATTGAGCAGACTAATCAGCACAAGAAGCTTACCCAGATACAGGAGATGTAATTATTTTGTTAATCTGTACAGGGGAGCTGATGTGAATAGATGGCCAGATTAACATGGAGAGAGAGAGAGAGAGAGAGAGAGAGAGAGAGAGAGAGAGAGAGAGAGGACATCTAGCATACAACACCCCAGAGGTTTCATCTTACCACGACAGGGAGAGAGAGAGAGAGAGAGTGAGAGTGAGAGAGGACACATGGAGTTTGAAGCAATTTAAGACAAAAGGCAGAACTGCCTGTAGCGAGTGCCTCCCACAGAGTTCAAAGAGTGACAGGGCCATAATCAAGGGATATTCGAGCCAAAATGTCTGGACACACGGAGTTTGAAGCAATTTAAGTCATAGGAAGAGGTAAAGACTGATTCTGGGAGAGTTCCAGAGCTCAGCAGTTGAATAGAAGAAAGACAGAATAACGTTTCAGTCTGTGTGTGTGTGTGTGTGTGTGTGTGTGTACAGTATATATAAATTGTATGTGTGTTTGTAACCAGACCATATCCCCAGTGTACCATAGCTTTAAAGGGGTAGGCTACTACTCGCTTTTTCTGGACCTCCTCCCTCGTATTTAGCATATTAGTTTTGAGTTTTTAAGACGTTCCTTCCATTATTCTGGCGATTTTAATACCTTTCGCCCCATTTCGTTGTCAATTTCAAGACCATTCGTGCCATTTTGGTGTCGATTTTTTCCTGTCGAGCGAGCCTGTAATTTTAAGAGGAATCGGCCTTCGGCCGGGACATTTTTCTATCAAAAAATGCACAAATTTATCGTGAAGGGGGGTCTAGGGTGTGTTTTTAAGCTTCATGGAGGTCTAGCGAGGAAACTAAAAAATAATTGAAGCCGGTAATGAATTTATAGTGTAGGCCTATGTGTGTATGTATATATGTATGTGTGTGTGTGTGTGTGTGTGTGTGTATGTGTGTAACCAGACTATATACCCAGTGTAGCCTACCATAGGTTTAAGTAACATGATTCCCCAAGAGTCTAATAGGCAGAGCAGAGGGAGGAAGGGGCAGGCATTAATTGGGAGAGGTAAAACTAAGTAAAAATAAAATAAATAAAATAAAGTAAATAAATAAATAAATAGGCCTATATGTGTGTGTGTGTGTGTGTGTGTGTGTGTGTGTGTGTGTGTGTGTGTGTGTGTGTGTGTGTGTGTGTGTGTGTGTGTGTGTGTGTGTGTGTGTGTATATACTGTATATGTGTGTATAACCAGGCTATGTCCCCAGTGTACCATAGTTTTAAGTAACATGATTCCCCGAGAGTCTAATAGGCAGAGGAGAGGGAGGAAGGGGCAGGAATTAATTGCCAGAGCTAAACTAAGAAGACAAAAATATGTCTGTCTGTCACTCTCACTCTCATCTCACTCACTCTCACTTCTACACACTCGCTCTCATTCTCACGCAGGCTAACAGGTACGTAGACAACAACGACTGGTATCAATGGTGTTTCTTCTGAGTGGACTCCAGTCACTTCTGGAGTTTCACAGGAATCTGTCCTTGGATCACCTGTTTATAATATATATATGGCAATGACATAGATATTGGTCAGATCAGATTAGATGAAGTATTGAGGGATAAGCCTTTACAACGGCACCTCGTATTTACAACGGCACCTCGTATTTACAACGGCACCTCGTATTTACAACGGCACCTCGTATTTACATTCTACTTTTCCTATTTTTCTGAAGCGTGTAGAGAGGGGAGAAGGGGTGTTGGAGAGAGAGAGAGGAAGCTGTTGGAGTGGCTTTGTTATGTGTGTTTAGTCTGTATACGTCGGTTTGTGGAGTGTGATCTCCAAGTTTGCAGATGACATAAAACTTGGAATAAATGTGAAAGACCCCAAAGGGGTTGAAGTTTGAACAGCTCAGGATGGACCTCAACAAACTGGGTGAATAGTCGGAAACATGGCAGATGCCTATAAACTTGAAACAGTGCAAGGTGATGCATATCGGCCAAGCAAACAGTGCAAGGTGATGCATATCGGCCAAGCAAACAGTGCAAGGTGATGCATATCGGCCAAGCAAACAGTGCAAGGTGATGCATATCGGCCAAGCAAACAGTGCAAGGTGATGCATATCGGCCAAGCAAACAGTGCAAGGTGATGCATATCGGCCAAGCAAACAGTGCAAGATGATGCATATCGGCCAAGCAAACAGTGCAAGGTGATGCATATCGGCCAAGCAAACCCCAAGTCAAGACTATTCACTATTGGTAATGTTTCTTGGAAGTGACTGACTTGGAAAAGGATTTGGGTGTTCTGATTAGCAGTGACCTAAAGTTCTCCAAACAGTTCATTGAAGTAGAGAAGAAAGCTCAGAAATGATTGGGCTATATTTACAGTAGAGGCAATTTAAGTATAGAAATAAGGAAACCGTCCTCACACTTTACAACGCTCTGATACGGCCTCTCCTGAAGTACGCTGTTCAATTCTGGTCTCCAGCACTCAGGAAAGATATAGAACGACTTTTGGTAATGCACAATATTGACGAAAATTAGCGGACTGTGTGAAAAAAGCTCTGGCAAAATATTATACTGATCCAAATGTTTGGTAATAAGTTATTCCCGAAAAACGATGTAACACAGCCTCTGAAACCCATATTAGATGTTTCATAAATTTAATCACCATCACCACTAGACGCTTCATAATCACCACGATCACCATCACCAATTGTCATCACTAACGCACCATTTATTTCTAACATCACTGCCATTATAACTGAACATGATTTTCTACATTGTCACTTGTTCTTCATTAGCAATAGTTTCCAATGGTAGGCTATGGCAAGATAGTGGTACCGTATAGCCATCATTATCTTAGGGGAGTCCAGACGGTTTTGTGCAACATAATTTACTGGTTCGGCTCATTGGTTTAAGGAGGGGGTTTAGTTTGCTCTCTAAACCTCTATCAAACTTAAATCACCCACAAGACCCCCCTTCGATATATATTTGTACATTTTTCGGCAGAAAAATTTCTCGACCGAAGGCCAATTCCTCTTCACATATTGGCTCGCTATCGCTCACCAGGAAAAAATCGACACCTAAATGGCACTAAAAGTCTTAATATTGGCAAAGAAATGGGACAAAAGGTCTGAAAATCGCCAAGCTAATGGGGCGAATGTCTTGAAATCTCATAACTAATAGGGCTAAACATGAGGGAGGAGGAGGACTCGAAAAACCAACTGCCTCCCCTTCATTACCAATATTTTTTCCAGTGTCCTTATTCAATAAGAAAGTATTTACAAAATTATATTATTTATTATGGATATTAATCGTGATCGTGTACTCAACCTTTAACTGTGTTGGTGGTGTAATGGGTTTAGGTGCTTATGTTCTGGGTGTGGTGTCCCCAGTTGGAATCCCGGGAGGACCATATGCTTTCATTAGTTTATTCAAGTATTAATATAATGATTAATGTTAAGAACGGGGTGTTACTTATTATTATTATTATTAGTTAAGTTATTATTTTTATTACACCAAATATTATACACTTACCCCCTTATTTTGAAACTACATTCCTTATCAGGCTAACAGTTGCCAGTTACGATCTATCGAAATTTCCTATTTAGATATGTACAAATATAGTTACCGGTAAGTTACCCTTCTAAAATAGTTTTCTTTCAGTTCACGGTTCATAGAAAACCTCAAGAGTTTAAGGCTGACTAAATAAAACTCTCCAAACTTTCCTGGGGGTAGTTTCAGTTATAAAATATGCCAGTGAATACAGGATTCGTGTCGTAAGTGCAATAGGGCTTCCCTAAATATTCATGAACGAAATAAACAGAGACAGATAGTGATCTTTTTAACACTGAATGAATTTAGCCCTATAGCCTATCACAAACTAGCACTGTTGCTGGAATTATTTCAGATTTATACTTGCGCGAGATATCTCGCAATGTTATTAAGTTAACTCTTTCTAGATCCGATTACACATTTCATTTCTGTTTCCTGGTTATTATTAGACGATTTTATTCAGATTTGGAAGGGTAGGCCTATATGGAAGTCAGAGGGTTAATTAAGATCATCTTTACCCTTATCATTCCCACAGATCCTTCCTAAACTGTATAAAATCGTCTAATGACAGCCAGAATAAATTTTTAAATATGTATAAGTTTATACATATAGGCTACTGTACTGTACATACATACACAAATTTAATGATCATGTACTCCACACTAAGTGCGGTACCGGTACCGGTCTCGTGTCTTAATGGCGGTGTTCCAGCTGCCTCTCTTGTTAGGTTCTTTAATTTAAGATCAGACCTCAAGGTATGATCCCACGTCTTTCTTGGTCTGCCCCTTGGTGCAGCTCCCTGGCCACGTTCATGGACTTGCATCTTTTCACCCAGCTTAGTTCATCCATCCTCTCCACATGTCCAAACCATCCAAGCCTACTAGTACGCATGTCATCACTGATACTCTTGATACCTGACCTTCTCCTTAGCTCTTCACTAGATATTCCATCTTGCCGTTTGGCACCACATATCCATCTCACTATTCTCATTTCGTTGCGTTCCATTATGTTGGTATCATCCGCTTTGATAGACCAAGTTTCTGAAGCATAGGGCCTACCGGTAACGTTACATGACGTAACTCCGGACGGGGAGATAACTTCGGACACTCTAGAAAACATATACAATGAACCACAGCTATGGGATAAATACATGATGTTATGGAAAAACAAGTATGTCTGCGGTGTTCTTCCATAATGGAGAGTCATTTTTCCATAAATGTAGCTTACATACTTTTATCCAGAAATGTCCGAAGTACGTTATAGCCCCCGTTCGAAGCTAGGTCATTTCGCGGTACCGTATATCATTGTACTTCTAACGAATGAAGCATACACCTATCCCTTCAAGGGGAGAGGGAGTCTTCTCTTGGTAAGTTGTGGCAACAGTTCTCTAAACTTTCCCTAGCCACATCTTATTCGATAGTGGCGGCCTCAGCCCCACCACCGGCAGAGATGGTACGGTATCTCCCAAGTAGCAAAACTTGTCCACCATTTCCAGCGCCTCATTACCGAAGTAAATATACATGAAAGAGAATCGACGATGCCAGGAGAGAGAGAGAGAGAGAGAGAGAGAGAGAGAGAGAGAGAGAGAGAGAGAGAGAGAGAGAGAGAGAGAGAGGTCTATGACTACAGGTAAGTGTGAGTGCATTATACATATGTGTGTGTGTATGTAAGAGTGAGTGTGTGTGTGTATGTGTGAGTGTTGTATAAAAGAGAGAGTGTGTATGTTATGTGTGTATGTATGTGTGTGTATATATATATATGATTATGTGAGTGCGTGTATGTTATGTATGTGAGTGTATGTGTGTGTGTGTGTGTATGTGTTGATATTGCAGTGGCCCTATTCTCAAGCTGAAGCAATACCGGATCATCTTCAAGGAGAGGTGGAAGAGGAGGAGGAGGAGGAGGAGGAGAAGAGAAGGAGGAGGAAAAGAGAGAAGGAGGAGGAGTTGGGGAAAAAAGGAGAGAGAGACAGATAAGGTGGAGGGAGAGAAAGAGTAGGAGGAGGAGGAGAGAGAGAGAGAGAGAGAGAGAGAGAGAGAGAGAGGAGGAGGAAGAGAAGGAGAAAGATAGAGAAACAGGAGGAGGAGTACGATAGAGAAAGAGGAGGAAGAGGAAGAAAAGTAGGAGGAAGGCTTGGGGAGAAAGAGGAGAGAGAGAGAGAGTGGGAGGGAGTAAGGTACCGGTATTTCGTGCTATAAGGAGGGTTAGAGGAGGGATTCCACCAAAGGCTGGGGGATAATAGCAGAGAGTTTAATACATACATACACACATACACACCCACCCACACACACATACAGAGAGAGAGAGAGAGAGAGTGAGTGGGAGGGAGGAAGGTATTTCGTGCTATAAGGAGAGTTAGAGGAGGGATTCCACCAAAGGCTGGGGGATAATAGCAGAGAGTTTAATACATACATACATACATACACACATACACACCCACCCACACACACATACAGAGAGAGAGAGAGAGTGAGTGGGAGGGAGGAAGGTATTTCGTGCTATAAGGAGAGTTAGAGGAGGGATTCCACCAAGGGCTGGGTGGATGATAACAGAGTTTAATACATACCGGTACATACATACCCAATATACACACATACAGACTCACACACATACAGACACACACACTCCTACATCCAATGACACACACACACACACACACACACACACACACACACACACACACACACACACACACACACACACACACACACTGACACACACATACACACACAGACAAACCCAATACACACAGACTCAAACACACACACAACCTCACATGCGCATTGTATATATATATATATATATATATACAGTGTATATATCCGGGTGGTCGGGGGCCGGGGGAGTGCTGGAGCGACTTTGGTGACCCTGGTCTCTGGGTCTTCTCCTGGGTGACCTACAGTAAATGTGTGTGAATTTGTGTTTTGTCTGTGTTTGTTCGTTGTTTTATGTTGTGTTTTGTGGTTTCCCTGTTCTTGCTCTGTCTTGAGGCGGCCACCCCCAAGAAAAATAAATAATAATAAAATATACATGTAATTAAATAGAAAATATACAGGTAATTAAATAGAAAATATACAGGTAATTAAATAGAAAATATACAGGTAATTAAATAGAAAATATACAGGTAATTAAATAGAAAATATACAGGTAATTAAATAGAAAATATACAGGTAATTAAATAGAAAATATACAGGTAATTAAATAGAAATATACAGGTAATTAAATAGAAAATATACAGGTAATTAAATAGAAAATATACAGGTAATTAAATAGAAAATATACAGGTAATTAAATAGAAAATAGGTAATTAAATAGAAAATAGGTAATTAAATCGAAAATAGGTA
Source organism: Paralithodes platypus (assembly GCA_032716605.1). Lineage (NCBI taxonomy): Eukaryota > Metazoa > Arthropoda > Malacostraca > Decapoda > Lithodidae > Paralithodes > Paralithodes platypus. The sequence continues at coordinate 3,040,003 of CM064480.1, forward strand.
ATTAAATAGAAAATATACAGGTAATTAAATAGAAAATATACAGGTAATTAAATAGAAAATATACAGGTAATTAAATAGAAAATATACAGGTAATTAAATAGAAAATATACAGGTAATTAAATAGAAAATATACAGGTAATTAAATAGAAAATATACAGGTAATTAAATAGAAAATATACAGGTAATTAAATAGAAAATATACAGGTAATTAAATAGAAAATAAAAAATATAAATAGGAATAGTGGGGATTGGGCCTGAGCATATAGATAGATAGAATACACACACATATATATATATATATATATATATATATATATATATATATATATATATATATATATATATATATATATATATATATATATATATATATATATATATATATGAGAGAGAGAGAGAGATTTATTTTAATTTTGCCCCGAGGGGCGAGTTTATTGAGCAGCGCCCCCCATCCTGTGAGGGGACAGAGAGAGGGGAGAGAGTGAGAATGACATATGTATCGAATATCAGTTTACCGATTTGTCAGCTATTGTGTGTCTGTGTGTGTGTGATTGCATGTAGGTGTCTGTGTGTGTGTGTGTGATTGCATGTAGGTGTGTGTGCAATATCAATGACATTTATAATATGTACAAATTTATCTTGAAAGGGGGTCTAGGGGGTGTTTTTCTAATCTTGATGAAGGTCTAGCGAGGAAACTCAAATTAAATAAATAAATAAATATATATATAGGCCTATACGGTACAAAAAACCAAGAACTACCCCCTTAACAAGCACACGGCACTTCTTTCCCACACACCTAAATTACCTCTAACGTACGGTCGCTCTAATAAGTAATGTCCCAGCTGTCATTATGTTTGGCTTGCTCTGTGCTGTATTAATGGCTCTCAGATGTTGAATAGGGTAGTTAAGTGCAGGAATATGTTTGTATATTTATCTCGATATGAAGAAATAAACTTTAGATATTGCTGATACCAATTATTGATCAAAATGTCTGTCAGATGTTGAATAGGGTAGTTAAGTGCAGGAATATGTTTGTATATTTCTATCGATATGAAGAAATAAAGCTTAGATATTGCTGATACCAATTATTGATCAAAATGTCTGTCAGATGTTGAATAGGGTACGGTAGTTAAGTGTAGGAACATGTTTGTATATTTATCTCGATATGAAGAAATAAAGCTTAGATATTGCTGATACCAATTATTGATAAAATAAAATTATTGATAAAATTATTGATAAATTATTGATCAAAACGTCTGTCAGATGTTGAATAGGGTACGGTAGTTAAGTGTAGGAATATGTTTGTATATTTATCTCGATATAAAGAAATAAACCTTAGATATTGCTGATACCAATTATTGATCAAAACATACTTGGTGCCCCGACATCACTTATTGGCGCGGTTGTACATTAATTTTGGCTTTCTACCACTCTTTAAACAATAGGGGGAACACTTGTTACAGACGGTTTTGCATTTTGTCTCCTTTATACACAGATAAAACAATATATATATATGACTTTACCTACATTTTTAACACTGCATACAACGCCATTATCTCTGTCTCATCCTTGAACACTTGTTACAGACAGTTTTGCCTTTTGTCTCTCCTATACACACAGACAAAAAAATATCACTGTACCTAAATTTTTTACACTTTAAACCTTGAGGGAGACACTTGTTACTGACAGTTTTGCCTTTTGTCTCCTTTATACACAATATATATATATCACTATACCTACATTTTTAACACTGCATACAACGCCATTGCTTCTGTTTTATCCGTGAGCTTCGTATCACTATTAACCCTCTTCGACATATGACGCGATTTTGAGCCTATTAGGGATACTTTAAAGCCTTTGTTACCATCAGGGGTATTTAGAAACCTTTAGTTTAGTTACGGTACTTCAACCTCTGCAGTTGTCTTTGAGTTAGCTGTGGGCAGAAAACTAATTTTGGAGAGGTAATTATAAGTGATAGAACTCTTTCTTATTGCTAATCTGGCAACCTCTGCGTCATATGAGCGTGAAAGGGTTAAGGGGAGGAAGTTGGTTTTTCGAGTCCTCCTCCTCCCTCATGTTTAGCCCTATTAGTTATGAGATTTCAAGACATTCACCCCATTAGTTTGGTGATTTTCAAACCTTGTGCCCTATTTCTTTGCCAATATTAAGACCTTTCGTGCCATTTAGGTGTCGATTTTTGTCCTGGCGAGCGACAGCGAGCCTGTATTTGAAGAGGGATCGGCCTTCGGCTGGGACATTTTTATATCGAAAAATTTACAAATCTGTCTTGAAGGGGGGGGGGGGGGGGCGCTAGGGGGTGTTTTTTTAAGCTTTATGGAGGTCTAGGGTGGAAACTCAAATATAAGTAAATAGATCAAAATGTAGATCGAAAACCAAGCACTACCCCCTTAAGGAGGGGAGTTTAGTTTGCGCTCTAAACATCTATCAAACTTTAAAAAAAAAAAACACTCACAAGACCCCCTTTCGATATAGATTTGTACATTTAAAATATGTCTCGACCAAACAACCCACGCAGGGTGTCAAACGAAAGCCAAATCCATTATTTTTAAGTCTTTATTATCGTACATGCAAAGATAAATATGGAGTTTATAGTTCAAATTGTGTGTTTGGCAGCGATAAAATGGCCAACACAATGCTATCTCAGGTTAATTTCCTTGTATTCCTTCCCATATTGTCTTTGGAAGTGATAACATGGCCAAAACAAAGTTACAGTATTCCATGTTCATTTTCTTGTATTTCTTCTCATATTCATTCAAGTTTTCAAACAAAATTGCTCCGGTTTGACACCACACAACCACGACCACCAAACTACCATCACAACCACAACCACCACCCCCATAGGTATCACTGACCACTCAACCACACAGACAGGGTTACCAACATCACAAAATCCGCTACTCATTCTCCTAAAAGCGCTAGATGGTCGAATATGTAGCTACTTTACCGCTAGATCTAGAGATATATACTTCGATCTAGCGGTAAATAGCTACATCTACCCTAAACATGTATTAGGTACGGTATGAAAAGGATAAGTGTCGTTCCAGTCTAGGGAGTGAGACATGTGAAGCACTTTGGGATACAACCAGCCCCGGTACAACACAAATTCCATCCCAATAATATCTTCCCATTGATACATAGGGATTCGAACCCGGGACCATTGGATTACCAGTCCAGGGGCATGACCACTCCACCACACCTCCCCATATATATATATATATATATATATATATATATATATATATATATATATATATATATATACCGTATATATATATGGATATAATCACTATAAATATACCCAATGATTTTATATATCTTTAATGCTTTACACTTCACCTAGATAATTATAATGTCGCTAGATGTACTTAAAAACCGCTAGATTGAAGTAAAGGTATCCATATCTAGCATTAATATTGGCAACACTGTCCTCTATACACATAAATGTTATTGTTTACTCCCATGTGGCAACACCCTCAGGCCTATTGTTACCATGTACCGCCAGAGACATATTTATACCAACACCAATATCCTATAAAATAATCGAAGTTATTAATTAAAGGATAAATATTAATACTATAGCAATAACGAAAGGTATTAATTGGTGTATGTTTGCTATTTAATGCTTGGTTTTGAGTCTTTGGTGGAAACAGAAGAGGTTGGCATTATCTCCTTGAGGGCACGCGAGTAGGTGTGTGTGTGTGTGTGTGTGTTTGTGTGTGTGTTACGTGAGTAGGTGTGTGTGTGTGTGTGTGTTACGTGAGTAGGTGTGTGTGTGTGTGTGTGTGTGTCGTATATGTGTGTGTGTGTGTGTGTCGTATATTATGTGTGTATGTTACGTGAGTAGGTGTGTGTGTGTCGTATATACATAGTGTGTGTAGGTGTAGGTGTATTTGCTTGTGTATGTGCCAATGTGCTTGTCTATGTGTGTATTTAAATGTGTGCGTGTGTGTATACTTGTGCTTGATTATGTGTGTTAATAGGTGAATTTATTATAGGCTACATGTATGTGTGTGTGTGTGTGTGTGTGTGTGTGTGTGTGTGTGTGTGTGTGTGAATGTATGGATCTGGGTCTATGTGTGTATTTGTATATGTGAAACCAAATACCCCACAGGCATTTCCCCTCTAACCCCCCCCCCCCTCCCCCCTCGTCTCTCTCTCTCTCTCTCTCTCTCTCTCTCTCTCTCTCTCTCTCTCTCTCTCTCTCTCTCTCTCTCTCTCTCTCTCTCTCTCTCTCTCCTCCACTTGTTCCCCTCTCTCCATATTGTTTTTGTTGTTGTTGTTGTTGTTCTTCTTCTTCTTCCTCCCTACTTGTTTTTCTTCTCCTTCCACGTCACTCGACTATAATTAGTCTCCCCTCACTTAACCTGTTCCACTCACTCTCACTCTCTCTCTCACACACACACACACACACACACACACACACACACACACACACACACACACACACACACACACACATACACCATATCCGTCTACTCACCTTACCATTCTAACAATACCGTACCCCTAACATGGGTGCAATATACGTAACTAATGTGGCTAAACACGAGGGAGAAAGGGGTCCAGAAAAAAACAACCATCCCCCAAGTAGATCTGATGTTGCTTTCTATTTTATTTCCATGTAGGCTACACATATGCTTCAAAACTATATATATATATATATATATATATATATATATATATATATATATATATATATATATATATATATATATATATATATATATATATATTCACCACCTCCTTTCACCCCCATCCCCCCCCCCCCCACACACACACACACACACACACACACACACACACACACACACACACACACACACCGACCATCCTACCTAACAGTACCGTAACAAGCAATCAGTTCAGTGGTTCTCATGCTTCTATCTATCCTATATCTCTCTCTCTCTCTCTCTCTCTCTCTCTCTCTCTCTCTCTCTCTCTCTCTCTCTCTCTCTCTCTCTCTCTCTCTCTTTAATGATCAAGATATGTTTGCCAGCAGTAACACGCAATTACCGGTAATTCAATAGTTATCAAGGTCCTATCTATATATCTATCTATCAATCTATCTATATGTGCATCCAGCTATCTATCTATCTCTCTCTCTCTCTCTTTCTCTCTCTCTCTCTTTAATGATCAAGATATGTTTGCCAGCAGTAACACGCAATTACCGGTAGTTCAATAGTTATCAAGGTCCTATCTATATATCTATCTATCAATCTATCTATATGTGCATCCAGCTATCTATCTATCTATCTCTCTATCTATCTGTGCATCCAGCTATCTATCTATCTATCTATCTATATATTTAACTGTGTATCCAGATATCTATCTATCTATCTATTTAACTGTGTATCCAGCTATTTATCTGTCTATATATATGCATCCAGCTATCTATCTATCTATCTATCTAACTGTGCATCCAGCTATCTATCTAACTGTGCATCCAGCTATCTATCTATCTATTTATCTAACTGTGCATCCAGCTATCTATCTATCTATCTGTCTGTGCATCCAGCTATCTATCTATCTATCTGTCTGTGCATCCAGCTATATATCTATCTATCTGTCTGTGCATCCAGCTATCTATCTATCTATCTATCTGTGCATCCAGCTATCTATCTATCTATCTGACTGTGCATCTATCTATCTATCTAACTGTGCATCCAGCTATCTATCTATCTATCTATATATATATATATATATATATATATATATATATATATATATATATATATATATACCAGTATATCTACCTGTGTATCCAGCTATTTATCTATCTATTAATGTATCTATCAATGTCTCTCCCTGTTTATATCTATCTGTTTGTCCATATGCCCGATCTATCCACTTATCTATCAACCTATATATTATTCTCTCTCACACACACACACACACACACACACACACACACACACACACTCTCTAATGATCAAGATATGTTTGCGACCATTAACAAGCAATCAGTTCAGTACGGTAGTCCTCGTCTTCCTCCTCCTCCTCCTTCTTCTTTGCTATCCTTTTCTCTACCTCGTAGTCAATAGATTAATAGTTTTAGATATCCAAACTGCCCCGTAAGGACCAATAGGTCTTGCAGTTTGTTCTCCTTTGTATTTGATCCCTTTCCTCCTCCTCCTCCCGATTAACACAGTTTACGTCAGAATAACGCGCAACGAAGTGTCAACGCATACCGCAATGTATATTGATATTCATACATCTGTTCCCTTTCAGAATTGTAGTACGGTAATAGAGTTATCTTAGATTACTAATCAACTTCATTTT
>CM064480.1:3048802-3053802 GCA_032716605.1 Paralithodes platypus
CTCTCTCTCTCTCTCTCTCTCTCTCTCTCTCTCTCTCTCTCTCTCTCTCTCTCTCTCTCTCTCTCTCTCTCTCTCTCTCTCTCTCTCTCTCTCTCTCTCTCTTATAAAACCGACCTCGCTATAAGTACCTCTCCATTTTTAAGAGGAGATGGGTCGCTTTTCTGGACCCTTTCCTCCCTCATGGTTAGTCCCATTGTTTTTTAGATTATTAGACGTTCGGCCCATTAGATTGGCGATTTTAAGACTTCACGCCCCATTTTTTTATCAATATTAAGACCTTTCGTGCCATTTAGGTGTCGACACCTGGATGGGGATAAACATCTTAAAACAGTAGGCTGAATGGGGCCGAATGGATACAACCCAGATTAGGCCTAAGAGAGAAAACGAGAGAAAAAAAAGCAGGTAACCCCCCTTAAGATATGGAATGTGTTTATCAGGTGAGCGCTACTACAATCTTATCTGTTATCTGACGCCGGAAGCCAGCAGTTAAGAATGACAGATAAGACGGAGGTGCATTTACACCTTCAGTCAAGTCAAAGGTTAAATTATATATACTAAAAGAAAAGGGACTCAATGGACATAATTGATACCGGTACGTGTTCGAGACAGTTCCATTTTCTACCGAAAATTGATTTATCGCTAATGCCCAATTCTTCGCTAAAATTGTATGTATGTACGTATGTATAATTGTATAATTGTATAATTGTATATACATACTCAGGCACATAACCCATTTCTGAGAGTGGCCGACACGAGACAGAGCCCAAACAGAAACAACATTTAAAGTTCCTATTCTCAGGATCCGGGACCACTTTCACGTTCTCTTGCCCGTTTCTCTGTCTCGGCGAGTAGGAGAAACCTGCTCTACTGACCTGTCTTGCTTGGAGCGCTTGATCCACTGCTTCCTCCTCGTCCTTTCTGACCCTGGCGCAGAGGTCACGGGGTCGGGAAGGTTGGTGAGGTGTTTGGGCATGGAGGTCACCTTATACGACGGGTAGATTTGGTCATACAGGGTGGAGGTCAAGTCATCGGGGGGGTAGATCATCTGATGCTTCATCTTTGGGGTCAGACGCTGGCTCATGCTCTTCATTTTTGACCTCACGCTGGTCATGTTCGACTTTCCGCTTGCCTTCCTGCTTGACCTCAGACTTGATCGTCGGCTGAACCTTGTGCGTGTCATCGTCCTATTTAACCTCCCACTTGATCTTAAGCTTGATCTGCTTAACTTTGTGCCGAAATTCCTATTTGAATCACGGTCTACATCATATGAACTCGCAGAAGATTTTTCTGTTGGCTTTATGCTAGATTTCTCGCTGAACTTCTTGTTTTCTTTTTTGTTGAACTTCCCAGTGTTCTTCTCATTTGATCTTGCAGTTGTTTTTTTAGTCGACATCTCATATACTTTCTTAGTTGGCACATTTTCTTTCTCCATCGACCTTGTCTCTGATTTTTCAACTATAAGTCCACCACTTGTCACTTCCTCTAACGAACTTACTGTCCTCTCCAGTGGTTTCTTACTAGTCGACTCAAAGAAGCATTCATCTGATGTACCAGAGATCTCACTTTCTCTCTTTGATCTATCCAGAAGCTTCATATCTGTCATGCTCTTGCTCTCTGACAGTCGTGTGTCATTCTTCGACTTAGGCAACCTTCCGCTCGCTCTAAATATAGATCCGACACTGAAGCTCAAGTTTGAATTCATGCTCTGATTCCTCTCAGGCTTGGCAGAATTCCCAGTTGACCTTAATCCCATTTCAATCAACTTCATCTCGCTCGACCGCAAACTTTTCACTCCTAGGCTCATCCTCCTCTTTGTACCGGTAAATGGTCCTGCTTTTGACCATGTCCCGCCCGAGATTGGCTGAGCATTATCCCAAGTTGACTTAGAGTTGGTCCCAATTGATTTAGTGAGGCTATTGTTCCCATCTGATCCCCATTTTGTTTTCAACTTGCCCAGCTGAGCCCTCCATTTTGATTGCACTCCAGCTGACTTAGACTCAGAGTCGATGAATGAAATTGAGGAGGTCGACTGTCGAGTACCTTCGGATACCTTGGGAGTCTCTGTAGCAACTGCCATAACTGAAGATTTGAACACGGCATTTGAAGTTTGTGATGCCGTAACTGAAGATTTGAACACAGCATTTGAAGTTTGAGATGCTGTTACTGAAGATTTGGACACAGCATTTGAAGATTGAGATGCCGTTACTGAAGATTTGGACACGGCATTTGAAGATTGAGATGCCGTTACTGAAGATTTGGACTCGACATTTGAAGTTTGAGATGCCGTTACTGAAGATTTGGACACAGCATTTGAAGTTTGAGATGCTGTAACTGAAGATTTGAACGTAGCATTTGAAATATCCGTCACCATAGTTTGAGGTTCTGACACAAGTGTAGCTTCTGAAAGAGATATTGAAGACTCGGACACCACACTTGAATCCTCGAACCACACTGGACAACTTCCGTCATTTCTCTGGTACCCATGATCTGCCTCTAAAGTCTTGGCCTTTTCATACGACTTTTTGTTTGATATTTTGGACTTTTTCAGGCCAGACTTGGACACATTGCTGGTGGACCTGGACATAGGTGGTGAAGACTTGGATATTGTGGTCGTAGATTTGTGTGCTGGGGTGCTATCTGAGTCTTCTGTTGATACACTAGAGAGACTTGAAATATCGGAGGCCACGCTACTTTCTGATACATTACTGATTGATGTATTTACAGCCCTGCCATCAAACTCCTTTATATTCGACAATGCTGGAGATTCCAAGATGGTCGGGTCACACACAGTCGAATACTCGGTAAAACCACTCGATCTGGCATTGATATAGCTCAGCAAATCACTGAAATTCACGACCGATTGCGTAGTCTCGGAGTCGCTCATTTTGACTTAGGAATCATCTATTTAGCACAAACAACACAGACTGGCATTGATATAGCTCAGCAAATCACTGAAATTCACGACCGATTGTGTAGTCTCGGAGTCGCTCATTTTGACTTTGGAATCATCTATTTAGCACAGACAACACAGATGCTTAAGCGTTGTTTCCACATAGCGATTTTGATAAGTTGTTTTGTCTTTTTACTGTGTTCGTCTAAGATTTGGATAAGTTGTTTTGTCTTTTTACTGTGTTCTAAGTTTTGGTTTGTTTATTTTACAAGTTTTACATTATAATTAGCGATTTTGATGAGTTGTTTTGTCTTTCTACTTTGTTCATCTAAGTTTTGGTTTGTTTATTTTGCAAGTTTTACCTTATAATTTAGCACAGACAACACAGAGCAGACCCCATACCTGCTCAGAACCAGGGGAGACTGAGGGAGATATACACGATAGGAGGTATTTACAGACCACGTGAGAACTTTGATAAGATAATGGAAGGTGGACAGGTGAACCGCGGACAACTCGACCATTAATCTGTTTCAACTAGTAGCTCTTAACCGGTGTCAACTCAACCTATAAGGGGAAATATTTGTACCGGGTATTTTTCTGAGCCCCCTTCTCGTTCATCTTCAGCCCTTACCTCACGTTCCTCTCCCACAATGTCCTCCCTCTCCCACAATGTCCTCCCTCTCCCCACCATTCTATACCACCAACCCTTTCCTTTCCCCAACACCATCACTCCCACAATTGCCCCTCCCACCACCACACCTCCCCTTCCCATCTCCCACAGTGCTCACCCTCTCTCCCCAATACCCACACCCACCCACAATTCCTCGCCACACTTCACAACACCCCTCCCACAACAATGGCTTTCCCAACCTCCCACCTCCCACACCTCCTCTCCCTACTTCCACAATTCCTTCCTATTGCCACCTCCCCACACCCCCCCCCCCCCCCCCTCCACCCACCCCCACGCCTCCTCTCCCTACTTCCACACTTCCTTTACACCCCCTCCCAACACTCTCCCTCCCCACCATCCTTCCAACACTCTCCCTCCTCCCCACCTTACACCTCCCCTCCCTACTTCCACAGTCCCCCTCCCCCCCTCCCCACCCCCACACCTCCTCTTCCTACTTCCAAAATCCCTTCCAACAATCCCCTCCCCACCATCCTCCCCCCCTCCCCAAATTACCCACCCCCTTCCCCACACTCACCCTCCCTACACTACCTCCCCCCCCCCTCCACCCCCACATCCCTACACACAATATAAGACCTCCAGTAAATACCTCCCCCCCCCCCTACTTAGTGACAGACACCCTACTTCAACACGGTGACACAGAGAGAGAGAGAGAGAGAGAGAGAGAGAGATGTAGGTTGATTGATTGATTCATTGGTGTGTGTGTGTGAGTGAGTGAGAGTAGAAACACAGTATAATTTATAATATCTCTCCCTCTCTCTCTCTCTCTCTGCGTTCAATCCTGGTACCCTTATTACCAAAAAAATATAGACAAGCTAGAACGAGTTCAACGTAGAGTTACCAAAATGATACCTAGCCTAAAGAACAAACCATACGAGGAGCGTCTTAGAGAATTAAATCTATTTCCTTTAACCCAGCGCAGATTAAGAGGCGACTTAATTCAAGTGTTCAAAATCATCAAAGGTATCGACAATATGAACTGTAGTAAGTACTTCACTATCGACCAATCTAATTACACGCGGGGAAACGGGTGCAAAATTATTGGTAAATCTTTTAACTCACACGAAGCTAAAAATTTCTTCTTCAATCGAGTTGTCAACTTATGGAATGGGCTTCCCCGAGATGTCATAGACTGCAGCACCGTTGATTCATTTAAACTTCGCCTAGACAAATATCTCGCATCAAACCCGCGACTGACTGCGTTTGTAAATGAATCACTTTATTTTATCCTCCCCTCAGTTACTAACCCATCTGTCCCCTACTAACTTCCTAATCCGGCCACGGACATTAGTTCCAGGGCAGTAGTTCCCTTTCCAATGTTCCCTTACCCACTCTAAACCACTGTTTGGACACTTGATCCTCAGTATTTTGAAGGACAAGCAGCCTAGAAGGGTCACTATATCTGTTGTTGCTTGATTTCCT
>CM064480.1:3058802-3069693 GCA_032716605.1 Paralithodes platypus
TTCTAAAGGAAGCTAAGGATGAGCTCTCCAAACCACTGACATTACTATTCAATAAATCCTTGCAGTCTGGAACTATGCCTGATCAGTGGAAGCTAGCCAACGTAACACCGATATTCAAAAAAGGCAGTAAATCCCTACCCAGTAACTATCGTCCAATTAGCTTAACCTCAGTTGTATGTAAAATGCTAGAAACAGTCATACGAGACAGACTCGTAAATCACTTAGAGGAAAATAACATACGTACTTAAAGATACTCAACACGGCTTTCGTAAAAAACGTTCCTGTTTAACAAACCTCTTAGACTTCTTCCACGATATCCTCAACCTCTACGATGAGAGTAAAGCTGTAGATATTATATACCTTGATTTTCAAAAGGCCTTTGACAAAGTTCCCCACAAACGTTTACTGCTAAAATTAAAAGCGCATGGAATACAAGACGGTGTGTTGAAATGGATAGAAAATTGGCTCAGCAACAGAAAGCAAAGAGTAGTCATAAACGGTAAGGCATCTAAATGGACCAATGTAAGTAGCGGGGTACCCCAGGGATCTGTACTAGGACCAATTCTCTTTCTAATTTACATCAACAACATAGATGAGGGTCTCACCTGTACAATCTCAAAATTTGCTGACGATACAAAAATTGCAAATAGCGTACTCTCAAAAGAACAAGTTGACGATATGCAACACAATCTAGATAAATTGTCATGTTGGGCCCAAAATTGGCAAATGAGTTTCAATGCGGATAAATGTAAAGTACTACATATCGGATACCTAAATGAGAAAGCAAACTATTCGATGAATGGCACTCAGCTTAAGAATGTAAACAGAGAAAACCGATCTGGGAGTAAACAATATCGAGTAACCTAAAACCGAGTCAACAATGTTCAGAAGTTGTTAAGAAGGCAAACAAAATAATTGGCTTTATAGGCAGGTCATTTGAGCATAAATCCAAAGAAGTTATCCTAAACCCTTTACAATTCCTTAGTCCGCCCTCTTCTGGAATACTGCGTTCAATCCTGGTGCCCTTATTACCAAAAAGATATAAACAAGCTAGAACGAGTTCAACGTAGAGTTACCAAAATGATACCTAGCCTAAAGAACAAACCATACGAAGAGCGTCTTAGAGAATTAAATCTATTTCCTTTAACCCAGCGCAGATTAAGAGGTGACTTAATTCAAGTGTTCAAAATCATCAAAGGCATCGACAATATGAACTGTAGTAAGTACTTCACTATCGACCAATCTAATTACACGCGGGGAAACGGTTGCAAAATGATTGGTAAATCTTTAACTCGCACGAATCTAAGAATTTCTTCTTCAATCGAGTTGTCAACTTGTGGAATGGGCTTCCCCGAAACGTTATAGACTGCATCACCGTTGATTCATTTAAACTCCGCCTAGACAAATATCTCGCATCAAACCCGCGACTGACTGCGTTTGTAAATTAATAACTTTATTTTATCCCCCCCTCAGTTACTAACCCATCTGTCCTCTACTAACTTCCAAATCCTGCCACGGACATTAGTTCCAGGGCAGTAATTCCCTTTCCAATGTTCCCTTACCCTCTCTAAACCACTGTTTGGACACTTGATCCTCAGTGTTTTGGAGGACAAGCAACCTAGAAGGGTCACTAGATCTGTTGTTGCTTGATTTCCTTTGTACTCCTTGTACTCTCTCAGGTCAGGTCATACACTGAATAAAACTGAGGCACACAGGATAGGTCGACCACACGATCTCATGTTTCTTTACCACTCACACATGTTTCACTAGGGGAGAGAGTGTGTGTGAGAGAGAGAAAGAGAGAGAGAGAGAGGGATTAATAGTGAGTGAGAGAGAGTAAGTGAGAGAGAGAATGAGTGAGAGATAGCTTCTTCAGGTCAACTTTTCGTTTCCTCCCTAGACCTCCATCAAGATTATAAATAAATACCCCCAAGAACTCTCTTCAAGATAAATTTATGCATTTTTCGGTAGAAAAATGCTTGCCAGGAAAATATTAACACCTAAATGGCACGAAAGGTCATAATATTGTCAAAGAAACGTGGTGAAAGGTCTTAAAATCCCCAAAGTAATGGGGTGAATGTCTTACAATCTGAAAACGAATGGGGCTAAGCATGAGGGAGAAGTGTGTCCAGAATACCCCCCCCCCCATCCCTTGAATTGTTGGCTGTATTAAGTAACACCCCTTACTTTACATTAAGCATCAATTACAAACCCCAATGCACTTGAATAAACTAATGAAAACATATGGTCCTCTAGGGATTCGAACTCGCGACACCACACCCAGAACATAAGCATCAATTACAAACCCCAATGCACTTGAATAAACTAATGAAAACACTAAAAAAAAACCCCGGTCCTTTCGGGATTCGAACTCGGGACATACCGGTACCTGCTAAAAGTAAACATTGACGTACCTGCTGGAGAAGGCCAGAGCCAATTGGTCAATGGCCTCCAGGAACGATGTGGGGTCTGCCTGCTCATCCTCGTACCCGAAGCCTGGAAAATAAATATAATAATAATAATAATAATAATAATAATAATAATAATAACAATAATAGTAATAATACTAATAATAACAATAATAATAATAATAGTAATAATAAATACACGCTTCACTGACAAACACATACATAGACTAGCCTATACAGAAAGATATATATATATATATATATATATATATATATATATATATATATATATATATATATATATATATATATAATACAGAGAGAGAGAGAGAGAGAGAGAGAGAGAGAGAGAGAGAGAGAGAGAGAGAGAACAATATTAATAGTCAGTAACAGTGAGTGACAGACGTTCACTTGGTTGTCATGTGGGCCTGCATATCAATGGCGACACCATATATATACGGTATATGTACCGGTATATATACAGTATATATATTCACCTTGTTCCGGGACTTCTATATCGGGCACCTTTGAACATGTGAGCGGTTCTAACAGGCTGGTCGTTCCTCACCAATATTGTCGAGGAACTTCAAAGGGAATACAAACACGGTATGAAACAGTACTCTGAGGTTAACCCCTTTAGGATCATATGATGCGTTTTCAGTTCATTTCTTCGCTATAATGGTGCCAATTGATTCTCTCTCTCTATCTCTCTATCTATCTATCTATCTAGCTCAGCAGTACCAAGGTTAAGTACTGAAGAAGCTACGTAAACAAAACAGACGTCTCCCGATAAGATGAATATTATGCCAGACAAAAACATTAGGTGGCAACTCGTGCTGTTTGGAGACCCTATCGTAACAGAGATCGGCCAACCTCCGCTATAATGGTGCCAATTGATTCTCTCTCTCTCTCTCTCTCTCTCTCTCTCTCTCTCTCTCTCTCTCTCTCTCTCTCTCTCTCTCTCTCTCTCTCTCTCTCTCTCTCTCTCTCTCTCTCTCTCTCTCTCTCTCTCTCTCTCTCTCTCTCAGAATGCTTCGATGTAATGGCTATCACTGAATCCTGGATTCACAGTGATACCAGAGATTATGTTGGTGAATTTGAAATACCTGGATATACAATGTTCCACAAAGACCGAACCATGCAGGAAGGGGGCGGAATTCTTTTGTACATCAGAGATATTCTAAACCCAATTGACTGCAAGATCAGGTCAGAACATGGAACTGCTTGGAGTAGACCTCAATCTACTGCAGGTAACTCTAGCTATACGGTACTGCTATGTGAACAGCAGGAAGCCATTCAAAAGTAGCATTGGACTTCTAAAGAATCCAACAGGCCAACTACAAACCAATTTTTGGCTTACGTTTATATTCCGGTGTGTATCCGTGTGTTAGAGGGAGAGAGTGAGTGAGGGAAAGAGGGAGTGTAGTAAGAGAGAGAGAGAAAGGAGTGAGTGAGGGAAAGAGTGAGTGTGAGTAAGAGAGAGAGTGAGTGTGAGTAAGAGAGAGAGTGAGGGAAATAGTGAGTGTGAGTAAGAGAGAGAGTGAGTGTGAGTGAGTGAGGGAAAGAGGGAGTGTGAGTAAGAGAGAGAGAGAGAGGAGTGAGTGAGGGAGGAGGAAGTGTGTGAGTAAGAGAGAGAGGAGTGAGGGAGAGTGGAGGTGAGTAAGAGAGAGAGAGTGAGTGTGAGTGAGTGAGGGAAAGAGGGAGTGTGAGTAAGAGAGAGAGAGAGGAGTGAGTAAGAGAGAGTGAGTGTGAGTAAGAGAGAGAGTGAGAGTGGGGGAAAGAGGGAGTGTGAGTAAGAGAGAGAGGGAGTGTGAGTAAGAGAAAGAGAGAGAGTGAGTGAGGGAAAGAGGGAGTGTGAGTAAGAGAGAGAGGGGGGGGAAAGAGAGAGTGTGAGTAAGAGAGACATAAAGATAGAGAGAGAAAGAGGAGTGATTGAGGGAAAGAGGGAGTGTGAGTAAGAGAATGAGAGTGAGTGAGGGAAAGAGGGTATGTGAGTAAAAGAGAGAGAGTGTGTGTGTGTGTGTGTATAAGTGAGACAGTAAGAATGAGAGTAAGAATAAAACTGAGTTAGCGAGAGAGAGAGAGAGAGAGAGAGAGAGAGAGAGAGAGAGAGAGAGAGAGAGAGAGAGAATAAGGATCGATACCAGCTACT
Organism: Paralithodes platypus; assembly: GCA_032716605.1. Classification (NCBI taxonomy): domain Eukaryota; kingdom Metazoa; phylum Arthropoda; class Malacostraca; order Decapoda; family Lithodidae; genus Paralithodes; species Paralithodes platypus. The sequence goes on from CM064480.1 coordinate 3,063,363, forward strand.
CCATCCCCACCTAGGTCAAGTAGGATTCGAACCTGAGAACCAAACTAAACCATTTTAGGGTTTGTTCTGGCTATCATTAAACGATTGTATTCAGCTTAGGAAGGGTCTGTAGAAGTCACAGGGTTGGGCGAGATCATCGTGTGTACCTTTCTACACTTACACTTTCCGCTAGCTAACGTTAGACGATTGTATTCAGTTTACGAAGGGTCTGTGGGATAGTGCAAGAGAGCATTGGTACCCCTGTAACTATATTTAAACGATTTTGTGCAGTTTAAGAAGGATCTGTGGCAGTCAAAAGGCTTAAGGGGAGGTTTTTAGTGCGTTTCCTAAACTTCCATCAAGCTTGAAATTACACCCCCTTGAGTCCCTTTCAAGATAAATTTGTACATTTATCGGTAGAAAAATGTCCCGGCTAAAGGCCGGTTCCTCTTAAATTACAGGCTCGCTATCGCTCGCCAGGATAAAATTGACACCTGAATGGCACGAAAGGTCTTAATATGGGGTGAAAGTTCTTAAAATCGCTAAACTAATGGGGCGAACGTTTTGTAATATCAAAAGCAATGGGGCTAAACATGAGGGAGAAAGGGGTCAAGACAAAAATCCCTCAAGTGGAGATCTCCCCTTAAGCGAGATGGTTCGAAGCCTGTCAATAGTCCCTTTTTAAACTGAATAAAATCTACTAATAATAGCCAGAATACAGATAAAAAGACGGGTTAAAAGAAATATATTATATACCCCTTTAAATAATTTACCCCTTTATTTCCTACAAGTTCACTTTATTCTGGCTAACATTGAACGATTTTATTCAGCTTAGGAAGGCCCTGTAGCAATTATTATAAGGCTTCGAACTATCTCCAGCAACCCTTTTAATTATCATCCAAAGCCTCATTATTTATCCGCCCCAACCGTTCAGATATTCTTAATTAGGGCCCGTGAGCGTGTTTGTGTCATTCTCTCTCTCTCTCTCTCTCTCTCTCACTCTCTCTCTCTCTCTCAGTCACTCACTCACTCACTCACTCACTCACTCACTCACTCACTCACTCACTCACTCTCTCTCTCTCTCTCTCTCTCAGTTGGGGAAGCTTTAGTTATTATTATTACACCGTTCTTAACACCAATAACACCCCAAATGAAATTATTGAAAGCCCGTGGTTCTCCCAGGATTCGAACCTAGGACATCTCATACAGAACTTACACGCCCTAACCATTACACCATCAAAAAGGTTATGAAGGTTGTTGGATCTGTCTCACGGTTTACACGGGCCAATTGACCACTTCCGAGTTTCAGGCTATAAGGAAGTTAGAGCCGTGAACATCGATATTAAACAGAAATGCAAGAATAATGTACGTTTCTGATGGATAAATGGCATGTTGAATTGGGTTTTATGTATAAATAAATGTACTACGACCGTATTTTAGCTGTAAATTATGTTAAATACCTTTGTCCACAGCTCCAACTTCCTTATAGAACGAAACTCGCAAGTGGTCAGTTGATCACTTGCGAGTTTTGGGCTATAAGGAAGTTGGAGCCGTAGACATCAATATTTAGCAGAATTACCAGCTAAAATTCGGTTGTAGTTCCTTCATAAACACATAAACTCAAATTCAACCTACTTACTATCATTCATAAATCTACATTAGTATTGTATTTCCGTTTATAATCGACGTTTACGGCTCCAACTTCCTTATAGCCTGAAACTCGCAAGGGGTCAATTGAAACGCACAGAACAGATGAAGCTAAAACGAGTAACAAATTACAGCTCTTATCTGAAAGGTCTTGCGGTACACTTCAGGAAGTTAATGTTACTGGGTATGGGTGTGTGTGTGTGAGAGAGAGAGAGAGAGAGAGAGAGAGAGAGAGAGAGAGAGAGAGAGAGAGAGAGATTCAGATTCAGATTCAGATTATTTTATTTCCATTAAATATACAATGGCTGTTCATACAATAGTATCATCTTAAACAAATTACATAATACATAGACACTTAGACTATCTCCCCGGAATGAACCGCAGGATCTTTGTAATACTAACCATTCCCTGTGTTCCTAGAGATTCAGATTTAGATTCATATTATTTTCTTCTGTTAATTATGCAACGGCTGTTCATACAATTAATTAATTTTAAACAAATTACATGATGCATAATACATTAACAGTGTCGTACAATTATTACAAAATAGGCAATGGTATAAATCACATAATACATAATTTAATACAGGCGGACATAATCATGATCCGGTTCGTTGTGCACTGGGAGCTAAGGTGTCTTGAGATCGCCTCGTACCTATACGCAACGAACGTATTATAGTCTGCATGGTTGGTATCTAAAGAGAGAGAGAGAGAGAGAGAGAGAGAGAGAGAGAGAGAGAGATAGAGAGAGAGAGCGAGCGAGATAGAGAGAGAGAGAGAGAGTGCAACCAAGAGAGTGAGATAGGCAAGAGAGTGAGATAGGCAGAAAAACGAAAAGCCTAAAACCCTCCTATATTTCTTGAAAAATCTCCCCTAAAGACCCCCACACAAATCTCCCCTAAAGACCCCCACACAACTTTCCCACATTCACATTCCGAGAACTCTTCCCAGGGAGAGAGAGAGAGAGGGGGAGCTAATCAACCTCAACCCCTTTCAGTACCGGTGACGCCTTTTTTTTGTGTGTGTTAATACTTAGAATTTATCCCTTCTGTAGCAGCGACGTAACTATTAGCAGGTTTCATTCAGTTTCAAAAGGGCTCCCAGCAATTATTTGAACAATCTAACTTCAGGGCAGGTTTTTAGTGTGTTTCCTAAACTTCCATCAAGCTTGAAATTACACCCCCTTGAGTCCCTTTCAAGATAAATTTGTACATTTTTCGGTAGAAAAATGTCCCGGCTAAAGGCCGGTTCCTCTTAAATTGCAGGCTCGCTATCGCTCGCCAGGATAAAATTGACACCTGAATGTCACGAAAGGTCTTAATATGGGGTGAAAGTTCTTAAAATCGCTAAACTAATGGGGCGAACGTTTTATAATATCAAAAGCAATGGGGCTAAACATGAGGGAGAAAGGGGTCAAGAAAAAAATCCCTCAAGTGGAGATCTCCCCTTAAGGGGGGTAGTGGCTGTTTTTTTTGGTCTAATAATTTATTTATTCATTATTTTTTTTAGTTTCCTCGCTGGACCTCCCTTAAACTTAGAAAAACACCACCTGGAACCCCCCCCCCCCCCCCTCCCATGATAAATTTGTACATATTTCGTAAAAACAAGGTTCCTCTTATAAATCACAGGCTCGCTATCGCTCGTCAGGAAAAAATCGACACCTAAATGGCACGATAGGCCATAAAATTAACAACGAAATGGAGCTAAAGTTGTTAAAATCACCAAACTAATGGTCCGAACGTCTTAAAATCTCAAAACTAATATGCTAAACATGAGGGAAAAGGGGGCCCAGAAAAAACAAGTACCTCCCTCTTAAGCCTGTTTATTACCACAGATCCTTCTTAAACTGTACACAATCGTCTAAATATAGCTAGAATAAAATTAATAAGACGTCGCCGGTACAGAAGGGGTTAACTGCTAATATAAGGTCGCAGTACAGTCGGCCAAAGAAGTGAATCCTCGGCACCAAGTATGGTTTTGATCAATAATTGGTATCAGCACTATCTAAAACTTGATTTAGTCGTTTCGAGTGAGATATACGAACATGTTCCTACACTTGTCCACCCTATTCAACATCTTACAGACATTAATACAGCACAGAACGAACCAAACGTAATGACAACCGAAACATGACTTATTAACGCTACCGTACATAATTATAAATACATAAAACCAAATTAATCATACTTTAAGCCCATCAGCAACCTACACTATAGTCCGTTCATTCTAGGTTGGGCAGAAATCGTAACCTCTAACCTCTGTAACTCAAAAAGGGCTAGAGAAAATGAGCTGTCAATTTCCACACATATTCCCTAGCCAAGTCTTCCTATTTGGTAGAAATATTATCTCGATTACTCTAGTCCTTTTTGAGTTATGAGAGGTTAGGGGTTACGATGACCGCCCAACCTAGAATGAACAGACTATAGTGTTGCATTTCTGTGTGATATTGATGCTTACGGCTCCAACTTCCTTTTAGCATCATCTGTTCCCTGATTTCAATTATCCCAGCAGCTTAATTCACACGATCATTAATTATCGTTCTCTTTTATTATAACATTCATTAATTTGGGTGTCATCTTAACCTCACTCTCACTCTCACTCTCTCTCTCTCACCACCAACCATCTATCACCACCCCACCCACTCACTCTCTCTCTCTCTCTCTCTCTCTCTCTCTCTCTCTCTCTCTCTCTCTCTCTCTCTCTCTCTCTCTCTCTCCACCCCTCTTCCCCCGCCATCATTACTCACTCTCTCACATCCACCATTTGTTATCTGTCATTCCCCTCGCTTCGTGTGTATTTGTTATCTGTCATTCCCCTCGCTTCGTGTGTATTTGTTATCTGTCATTCCCCTCGCTTCGTGTGTATGTGTTCTCTGTCATTCCCCTCGCTTCGTGTTTATTTGTTATCTGTCATTTCCCCTCGCTTCGTGTGTATTTGTTATCTGTCATTCCCCTCGCTTCGTGTGTATTTGTTATCTGTCATTCCCCTCGCTTCGTGTGTATTTGTTATCTGTCATTCCCCTCGCTTCGTGTGTATTTGTTATCTGTCATTCCCCTCGCTTCGTGTGTATTTGTTATCTGTCATTCCCCTCGCTTCGTGTGTATTTGTTATCTGTCATTCCCCTCGCTTCGTGTGTATTTGTTATCTGTCATTCCCTCGCTTCGTGTGTATTTGTTATCTGTCATTCCCCTCGCTTCGTGTGTATTTGTTATCTGTCATTCCCCTCGCTTCGTGTGTATTTGTTATCTGTCATTCCCCTCGCTTCGTGTGTATTTGTTATCTGTCATTCCCCTCGCTTCGTGTGTATTTGTTATCTGTCATTCCCCTCGCTCGTGTGTATTTGTTATCTGTCATTCCCCTCGCTTCGTGTGTATTTGTTATCTGTCATTCCCCTCGCTTCGTGTGTATTTGTTATCTGTCATGCCCCTCGCTTCGTGTGTATTTGTTATCTGTCATGCCCCTCGCTTCGTGTGTATTTGTTATCTGTCATTCCCCTCGCTTCGTGTGTATTTGTTATCTGTCATTCCCCTCGCTTCGTGTGTATTTGTTATCTGTCATTCCCCTCGCTTCGTGTGTATTTGTTATCTGTCCTTCCCCTCGCTTCGTGTGTATTGTTATCTGTCATTCCCCTCGCTTCGTGTGTATTTGTTATCTGTCATTCCCCTCGCTTCGTGTGTATTTGTTTTCATTGTCATTTTTTAATCCGTTTTTATATTTATTTATTATATTTTTTAACCATCACCACCAACAACACTACCAACGCCACCATCACCACCTTATCACCATCACCACCACCACTACACCACAACACCTTCAGAACCACCACTACACCACAACCACCATCTGCCATCTTCACAACCACTACATCACCACCACCACCACAATCAATACCACCACCACCAAAACAAGTCATTGCCAGTTGAACCATGAGGATAATTTTCCCATTATATATTCAACTAGAAGCTCCTTATCTGTCCTGACCAATGATTCCCCCACCACCACTATTAATATCAGTGCTACAACCATCACCAACACAACAACACCACCACCATCACCACTACTATTACCAACACCACCACAACCACCACTTGTGTCACCACTACTACACCTACCACAACCACCACCACAACAACCATTACACCACCACCACACCAAGTCATTACCAGTTAAACCATAAGGATCATTTTCCCATCATATACTTAAGTTGAAGCTCCTTATCTGTCCTCACCAATGATTCCCTCGAGGCAGGAAGGTGATTGGTTTATTTAAGTTTTTATTACTAGGATTCTGGCTATTTTAAGTTTTTTATTTCTAGGATTCTGGTTTTATTTACGTTTTTTATTACTAGGATTCATCTATATATATATTTTTTTAAACTAGGATTCTGGTTTTATTTACGTTTTTTATTACTAGGAGTCTGGTGTTGTTTACGTTATTATTACTAGGATTCTGGTTTTATTTACGTTTTTTATTACTAGGAGTCTGGTGTTGTTTACGTTATTATTACTAGGATTCTGGTTTTATTTACGTTTTTGTAATTACTAGGAGTCCTTGGTTTTGTTTACGTTATTATTACTAGGATTCTGGTTTTAGTTTACCGTTTTTTTCTTTTTGTTTAATGATACTAGGAGTCTGGTGTTGTTTACGTTATTATTACTAGGATTCTGGTTTTATTTACTTTTTTATTACTAGGAGTCTGGTGTTGT